>CM029658.1:34917761-35582029 GCA_017311315.1 Dendrocalamus latiflorus | reverse complement strand
AAGGGCAGCTGCAAAAACTTAAACGAAACCACAGGACTGCATATAGTCTGCCAGGACAGGTCAGACCGGTGGGGAACGGCCGGTCAGACCGCTTGGCCGGCCAGACCGGTCTGGTGCCGCCGGTCTGACCGCCCTCAAACGGCCAGTCTGACCGCCCCTGGAGCAGCTGCCTGGAATGCAGATTTTCAGACAGCCAAAATTTGGAACTCCACACAACAGCAAAATTGAGTAAGTTCCTCTAGATTTCTCTGCCCAGAACTGGAGGGAAACACCAAAATAGCAAGAGTGACCAATTAATCCAAGAGAATCCACCTCAAAAGCAAGTATTTTAGAGTTTGGACAAAAACCTGAAAAGTACAGAGAACTGCCCAAAAACTCAAATTGCCATTCCATCTCTGATCCTTTGGCCATGAAACTTTGAAGATAGCAAGATAATAGCCTTTGGACTTTACATGTCAAGTTTCAAGCCATCTCTAAGAGGAAACAAGATTTGAACCAAACCCTACAAAAACTTGGCAAACTTCAGAGAGGAGCACAACAACCCAAATTACTCAAGATTCACAAGACCTTTGCACATGAGATTTTGCAATTAAGTTAGCAATAATCTAAGAGCATGCCAGCAATAATCTCAGGCCATTTCCTCAAGGGAATCAAGAAATTCATCAAAACCCTAGAAAGCAAAAACAAGAACAGAGAAGCCCCAAAAGTGAAATCTGAGATTAAATGCGATTTGCTCTTGGGAAATTCAATTAAATGATCTTGAAGCATCATCCCAACATAGAGCAACCCATTTTGGCACTTCACAGCAAGAAACAACTCAAATCTCACAAAGTCAAGAAATCACCCAAAGAAGGTAACGAAGGGAAAAACAGGCACGAGCAGAAAATGAACTTCAGAGATTTCATCCCAATCAACAAGGATTACAGAAGAGTCTCGATGACACGATTGAATACAGATGAATGATTACAAGAAGGCTCAACTCATCCTCTCCTCTCCCCAAGCTCAAGAACACCAAGAACTCTACATGCTTCCTGGGAGGAACATAACATAGAGAGGAGATGAACGAGGGGACACACTCTGCTCTCCTCGACCCACTCTCAACCACTAAAGCCTAAAGCCAAAGCAAACCTCTAAAGCCCATTTTGACTAAAGCAAACCCTAACTCTCTCCAAAGGCCATAAGGGGACATGTAGCCACTCCCTCCTATTTATAGCCCTTGGCTAACGGGTCTCCACCCCGCTATGCCGCTAAACCCAACGGAACCGGCCTCCACTCGTGCAGCTTTGCGTTTTTACCGAAACGCCCCTCCTACACCTTCCGGGAAGCTTCCGCGTTCCTTGTCGTCCACGACTCGCAACCACCTGAGTTCACGCCGTCTTCGGCACACCTCGACCGTTCTGACCTCGGCACTACCTGCGCCTAGTCCGGTCCTCCGTGCCTCACCACGACTCCGTCTCGACGTCCTGCAGCCATCACAAACAAGAAACACATCAAATAGCACCGCTCGATACATGAAAGCATAAATGGCATTAGCAAAATACTTACACATGAAAAAGCCCAAACTGTCAAATTATCATAATATGCATCCTAATCACTTTGACCAGGTTTGACCAAGTCCGACCGAAGCCGATTGCACCACGCAACGACATGGTCCAACCACTCAAAACAAACTCGACTCTCCTAAACCGATGTCAATTACTCATCACACACATGGGGTCACAACCACATGGTCTCTCAATCTCCCCCTTGATGAGTATATTGACAAACCCAGAAAAAGCAAGAAGTAGAGTTTGTTTGAAAGTCCAACATAGTCCAACGGAAAAGCAAAAGAGGCTCAAGACCATGTCGACAAAGGGGCACTAGAGCTACATAAGAAAGATCAAATTTTTCTCCAAAGCTCTAGAAAGCTTACCAAATGGCTTTTTCTCCCCTATTCTCCCCCTTTTGGCAATAAACACATCAAGGATGCAAAAGAGAGAATATGACATGATATAGGATGAAATGGCTGAAGTTTGTTTATTTTAAGCATTTAGAGCCATGAAGATTATCCAAAGTGACCATGAAGTATTACACCAAGCCATAACTCAATAAAAGCTATCTAGATCATGACAAGATATGTATAAGCCAGCTAAACCAAATAGATGACAATCTGAAATGTAGTGCAATATGGGTATGTCAAGTCATCCATGATCAAAGTCTAACTAGAGGTATCCAAGGATGATGCAAACCATGTCAATAAGCTAAGCGGAACCAAGAGCTAGTATTGAGTCAAATTAGAGTGCTATACGCTCAAGATGAAACATTAGTTCAAGTACTTGGTTCTTTTTGTAGCTTAAGCAAATTGAGCATAAATGACATATTTTCTTTTGAAGCTCATGGTCGTTTCCAACCAAAATTTTAATCATGTGCTAGATCTCAAGCCTTATGCGATCATTCCAAGCAAAAGCTTAAGGAAATGATCTTGGTCATCCAAACACCCCCTTAGTTCATGCCTAGTGCAATGGCAAGCAGTCTCATGAGAAAGAATTGGTGAGATCAGTTTTTTCGCACAAAAGAGATCTTTTTGCATTCATAAAAAGGTTGTACTAACTTATGCATCATCAAGAACTAGCATAGCTCAATCTAAAGCTCAATAAAGATTCAAGACTCAACTCAGCCTATTTGACATGGCATGAATCATAAAAGGATAACTAAAGAAAGACTAATCTCGAGAGTTAGCATGACAAGTTTTAATTCAAGTTGAGCAATTTTAATGACTTATCATGGCAAAAGCTAGTCTATACATATGAAGTCATGATAAATCTAGCAATAATCACAAGTCATGGCAAGAGTAATGCATTGTCAACATGTCATAAAAGATAATAATCAAGGCTCCATGTAGTTATATTACAATGCAGAATGCTGAAAAAGCAGAATCCAGCTCCCCCTCAACATGAGATGCTTTTAGTTCAAGTTGAGTTATGACAATATTAAGCTCCAGAAGCTCCCAAATGAACTCCCCCTGAACCAAAGCAATAAAACGAGAAGCTGGCAAAGAAATGAAAAGCAGTCCTTAAAGCATAGATAAGATTAGAAGATGCTATGGCTTAGACTGACTCTCATCTACCCCATATGACTCTAGAACTATCAACTGAACATCTAACACAAAGAGCAAACACGTACCCTGTCTACCCGAGGGTGGCCCAACCCTCGCTAGAACCTACAAGTAGTGAGTGAGCTCAACCTAGTGAGAAGAGAAACAGCTAACAAGCAGCATCCTAGAATCACAAGATGAGAGGAAGCCTAAGCAACTAGACTAGAGAAACACTCTAACCTATGCTAGAAGGACTAACCCAAATGCACCCATATGCAATGCAACAAAAAGAGTAAGAGCATAATAAATAAATAAAGCAGTAAAGCACAAAGCTCCCCCTCACAGCATCCATAAGGACAAACCACCCCAAGCTCTCCCCGCAGAGCTGAAAACCTGAGCTATCCAAAGCTTGGTGAAGATATCAGCCAACTGGTGGTCACTCTCCACAAACTGAGCACTATGTCACCCTTCTCTACATGGTCTCTAAGGAAGTGATATCGGATATCAATATGCTTGGTCCGAGAGTGCTGCACTGGGTTCTTAGCAATGTTAATCGCAGAAGTGTTATCACAAAAGAGTGGAACACTGTCGATAACTAACCCAAAGTCCCGCAGGGTCGAGACCATCCAAAGCACTGGCTACAGCAACTGGCTAGCAACGTACTCGGCCTCTGCGGTGGACTGTGCAACACCGGACTGCTTCCTAGAAGACCAAGAGACAAGAGAAGTGCCAATGAATTGGTAGGTGCCAGAAGTGCTCTTCCTATCTATCCTACAGCCAGCAAAGTCTGCATCCGAGAAGGCTCTCAAGGAAAGACAGACGAGGAAGAGTACCAGATACCATAGTCAATGGTAGCTCGAAGGTACCGAAGATGCGCTTCACCGCCTGGCGGTGAGATACACGAGGAGAGCCTGAAACCGAGCACAAAGACACACGGAGAAGTGTATGTCCGGTCTCGAGGCAGTGAGGTATAAGAGGGAGCCGATCATACTCCGATACTCCTTCTGATCAACTGGCTCGCCATCCTCATCTGGGTCAAGAGTGGCGGAAGATGCCATGGGAGTCGACACTGGCTTACCATCACTCATGTCGAAGCGTCTCAGGAGGTCACGAGTGTACTTGCCCTGATGCAAGAAAGTACCCTCCCGAGTCTGCTTGATCTGGAAGCCAAGGAAGAAGGTCAACTCACCCATCATGCTCATCTCAAACTCGGTGCTCATGACATCGAGAACTGTGAAACGAGAGCATGAGAAGAGCCGCCAAAGATGATGTCATCCACATAAATCTGGACGAGCAGAGGTCGGTGCCATGCCGCGAATGAACAAGGTCTTATCCACTTTACCCATCTCAAAACCATGACTCAACAATAGGACTTAAGCCTCTCATACCAAGCTCTAGGGCCTGCTTAAGTCCATACAAGCTTTGGAAAGCTTGAAGACATGGTTTGGGTATTTGGGGTTCTGAAACCTGGAGGCTGTCTCACATAGACTTCTTCCTCAATGAATCCATTAAGGAAGGCACTCTTGATGTCCATCTGGTAAAGCTTGAAACCCTTAGAAGCTGCAAAGCAAGCAGGATTCTAATGGCCTCAAGTCTAGCTACAGGGGCAAAGGTCTCCTCGAAATCTAGACCCTCAACCTGGGAGAAGCCCTGAGCTACCAGTCTAGCCTTGTTCGAATGACAACCCCATCCTCACTCTGCTTGTTCTTGAACACCCACTTAGTCCCAATGATATTGTGACCTCGAGGGGGCTCAACAACGACCAGACCTTGTTTCTCTCAAATTCTCTAACTCCTCATGCATGGCATTGACCCAAGACTCATCAGATAGAGCATGACTAACATCCTTGGCTCAAAGGTGGCTACAAAGGCAGAATGGAGACAGAAATGTGACATGCCAGACTTTGAGCGTGTGACTCGCTCAAAGAGGTCTCCAATAATCTGCTTGGAAGGATGGTTTTTTGGATATGTCGAGGAGGTCCAGGATGAGATGAAGAAGTGGCCTCTACCTCATGAGCTGACGAGGTAGGAACAGAGCCACTAGCTCCAGAGGAAGCAAAAGGCATGGGCTGATCATCTGGAGGTGCGGTGGAAGACGGCACCTGAGGGGTGGATAAGGGACTGGATCGGGTAGACAACCCTCATCTCCATCGTCCTCATCATCCACAAAGATGGCTCGGACTGCTCTAAAGAACCTGAGATATCGGGCCTAGTCCCTGGACTGGCCTCGTCGAAGGTCACCTCACAGGTCTCTACCAACTTGCTAGACTCGCAGTTCCAAACCCTCGATAAGCCGCGAAGAAGTCGAGTAGCCTAGAAAGATCCCATACAAGAACGTGACTCGAACTATCTAGGTTCCCGGACTTCAAAATAAAGCACTTGCAACCAAACACGCGAAAATGAGAGACACTGGGCTTTCGCCCATATCTCAACTCATAGAAGTGCGATGCAAGTGTGCCCGAAGAAAAACTCGATTGGAAACATGGCACGCGGTCGCAATAGCCTCAGCCCAAAACTTCGGTGTAGAGTACTCATCGAGCATCATCCTGGCCATCTCGACCAAGGTACGGTTCTTCCTCTCCACAACGCCATTCTGCTGTGGGACGTGCGGAGAAGAGAACTGGTGCTCTACACCTGTCTCATCACAAAACCTCTCAAAGTAGGAATTCTTGAACTCCGTGCCATTGTCACTGCGGATGCTCGTAAGGCACCCGGAAGCTCAACAGAAAACCTACTGAAAAGACCTGGAAATGGGTAAACGTCTCATCCTTCGAGGCTAAGAAAAACACCCAAGAGAACCTCGAATAGTCGAGCTGGTCCAATAGTGTCCATGTGGAGCAGCTGTCCCGGTGCATCGGTCATAGTAACTGTGACCGAAGGGTGAGAAGCGGCAACCATCTTGCCGTGCCGGCATGGAGTGCAAATAAGGTCTTTGACCATCTTGAGCTTCGGCAGACCACAAATGAGGTCGTGGCCGCTAACTCGGGTCAAATGGTCAAATCCGATATGACCAAGTCTCCTATGCCAGAAGGTAAGGTCGCGGGACTCAGAAGCAACCAAACACCGGAGAGGATCACCAGAAGACTCAGAAAAATCAGCACGAAAGATCCTCCCATAACGAGAAATCCTGCAAACCAGACTACCTGAAGAATCAAGAATTTTGCAAGCGTTTTTCTTAAAGCTCACCTCATAACCGTCATCGGTAAGCTGAGAGACTGAAAGCAAATTATATCGCAGCTTACTAACCAAGGCAACATCTCTCAAAAGAAATGAATCATTAACACACACAGTACTTTTGGCGATGACGCGCCCAGACGAAGCGTCTCCGAAGGTGATCGTCTCATCACCTGGAGCGCGGGCTAGAGAAGAGAACCAACGGGAGTCTCCGGTCATATGGCGGGAACAACCGGAGTCTACAAGCCAAACTCTCCCTTCCCTGCCCGGCGAACCTGAGTCAAACAGAGAGTAAAGGCTCAGTAATGGGATAAATCAAGAGTGATTTTGGCACCCAGTACTGAGTAACACGTCGAGCAGATGAAGTAGTCAAACACGACTGACCTCTATCTACCCTACGCTCTCTGTCGCTCAAAGAAGCAGAAGGTCTGTGAACAGACCTGAAGCTGTTGCTAGGTCCGACTGCTACGGGAGAGCGAGTCAGAGCACGAGCAACATGCTGATCACGCCGTGGGTAGCTATCTCGACGGGGGAAACGAGATCTACCCTCAGAACGGCGGAAGTCACGACCAAGGGTAGCATAAGGACGAAAACCAGAAGACTCAAAAAAACCAAGTCCTCGATGCTGTCCAAACCCATCAGAAACACCTGAAGCAAACCTGGATCTCGTGTTGGTCTTAGGTGCACTCAAGGTCTGAGGTTGACCCTGAATACGCCTAAGAGACTTAACACAATTTCTACGCGCGATCTTGGCGCGCCTGAAGCATCGATCAATTAGATGTCCATCCTTCTGACAGAAGGTGCAGTGGTACTTCACCTTCTGAGAGGTAGAAGTAACATGGTGAGGCTTCGCCTTCTGAGAGGCCGAAGCAGTAGATGAACTCACCTTGCTGTCAGAAATCCCTTGGACAAAGCCTGCTGACTTAAATTAGACTTTCTCGGTCCTAGCCTCAGTCTCGATCACACCTGGTGCTATGGGTCTGAGCACGGCAGGTGGATGCTTCCTCATGTCCTCATAGAAATCATATCCTAGACCCTGATTAAATCTGCAGATTTTAGATTGGTCTAGAATAAGATTGAGCTTTTTCTTGCCTGCTACAAATCTCTCGAGAGTGTTCATAAGGTACTGACACTCCCGAAAGAGAGAGGTGCAAGAAGAGTAGGGAGAAGAAGAGACAGCAGAAGGTAAGGGAGCAGAAGAAGAACCAACAGTAGAGGAAAGAATGGCTTGTATACGCACAGCCGACTCTGAGGGGACAGTCCTACTACTAGCCAGTTGGTTCACGTCGCTAAGCGTCTCCACCTTACCCTTGGGCTCCTTCCCCATCTCAGCACAGACATTACAAGCAGAAGGTGGCTTCTCTAGAAGGTCCTTAGTTAGCTTTACACATTTTTCATCCAAAGCAATCAAATTGGATTTTAGTTTGTTACAATTAATGCATTGTGAGCTAACAGGGTCCTTAGAAGCACATTGAGCCAATCTATTGTTATCATCAACTAATTCTTGAAACTGCTTGGAGACAGAATCAAGTTCAGCAGTAAGCTTGGGACAATTCACACATGAAGCAATGGGCTCAAGAAGAAAAGCTTGTAATTCAGCTATTTTATGATCTACCCATTTTAGATTCATCTTCAGATTATTGCAATTTTCACAAGTCTCGGGCAGATCGAGAAGCATGGTATACATACCTCTAAAAGCATTGTCCTTATCCTCACATGAGGTGCAAGCAATAGTCTCAACAGAAGTAGATGAAACAGGAACTACCCTACTCATCTCAAGCTCAGCAAGAAGACTAATGTTCTCCACCTTAATCATGTCAAGCTCGGAGGACACACTATCATGCAAGGTCCTTAGCTTCTCCATATCATCCAGCAAAGCAGAGCAAACATCGCAATCGTCACGGGAGGGAGCAGATCTAAGTGAAGTAAGCTCCCGTGACAAGCTCTCTACTTCCTTCTCCAACTCGCTACACCTAGCTCTAGGTCTAGCATGGAATCTACCTAGCTTAAGAAAAGCATCATTAAGCTGGTCGTAGGTGGGGGATACCTCGTCGGAGTCGGAGTACAGCTCGCTGTCACTCAGTTCGCCCTCAAGGGCCATGAAGCACATGCCGGAGAAGTCGTCGCCGCCCTTGAGATCTTGCTCGTTCGTTCCATCATCGTCGCTCCACCCCTCCACCTCGCTGAGGTCGAGGTCGTCGAAGGCGGTGAGGACGCGGTGGAAGAGTTTCTTGGTTTTGCCAAGGTCGCGGAGCTTCTTCTTTCCTTGAGCATGGGCTGGAGGCTTCTTGTTGCGGTTCTTGTCGGTGTAGTCGTTCTTGTCCGAACCGCCGTAGTCGTTCTTGCCCTTCTCCAGCTTGGGGCAGTTTGCCCGAATGTGGTTGGGGCCACCACACTCGAAGCAAATCACGTGTCCTCCTCTCTTTCTGTCCCTCCTCCTCTTGTAAGCATGAGAAAATTTCCTGGCTAGGAGGGCCAACTGCTCATCTTCAAGCTGCTCTAACTGATCATTAGTTACGTCACAGAGAGCAGAGAGAGAAACCACAAAGAGAATTAGAAGAACGACCAGAAGCCAAAGTGGGATCGGTGACCAAGGCCATCGACTGTGACTTCGACTTACGAGAGACAATGTCAATCTCGTGAGTCTTGAGGCGTGAGTACAACGCGTCAAGAGTCAAAGTCAAGAGGTCCGTGGTACCCTTGATGGTGGTCACTTTCATCTCCCAAACACGTAGATCAAGTGCAGCGAGCATCTGTCGAGCGTTATCTGAGTCGGGGTATGTGAGACTGACCGCTCGGAGGTTGCTGAGAATCTTGTGAAAATGCGCAAAGCACTCATCAAGGGACTCGCCAGCGAGCATTTCAAACTTGTTGTAATCTCGCTTGAACTGGTCCTGTCGCACCTTCTTTATTTGGGTGGTGCCCTCATGGTAAGCATCGAGGGTTTCCCAAATATCGAAGGCGGACGAAAGATGAGATATGTGGTCAAACTCGCTACGACTCAGGCCCTGGATAATGATGTTTCTTGCCATCGCATTCGCCTCAACATCATCCATATTTCTGGCATTGATGTTTTCATCGGCAGGAACAACAAATCGGACTTTGACCTTCCTCCAGATGGCATATCCTTGGGCCTGGATGTAGGTCTCCGTCCGGCTTTTCTAGAACGGATAATCGATGCTATCAAAGATTGGAGGCTTGGTCGAATACTTGTCTGTCGCCATGGCTCTAGAGACCGGTTAAGATCTATTGAAAAGAGCTAACCGGCTCTGATACCAATTGTTGGATCGAGATTGGCGACAGAGGGGGGGGGTGACTGTCGACTTTAAAAATCAACCCCTAAAAAGTACCCTTCTCCAATAGCTACAAAGCTATGAAGAAGCATTCAACCTCACTGGAAGTCTCAGCAAACCACAGAAGAGGCAAGACAAAAGAAACAAACGAAGGAAGGGCAGCTGCAAAAACATAAACAAAACCACAGGACTGCATATAGTCTGCTAGGACCGGTCAGACCGGTGGGGAACGGCCGGTCAGACCGCTCGGCCGGTCAGACCAGTCTGGTGCCGCCGGTCTGACCGCCCTCAAACGGCCAGTCTGACCGCCCCTCGGGAGCAGCTGCCTGGAATGCAGATTTTCAGACAGCCAAAATTTGGAACTCCACACAACAGCAAAATTGAGTAAGTTCCTCTAGATTTCTCTGCCCAGAACTGGAGGGAAACCACCAAAATAGCAAGAGTGACCAATTAATCCAAGAGAATCCACCTCAAAAGCAAGTATTTTAGAGTTTGGACAAAAACCTGAAAAGTACAGAGAACTGCCCAAAAACTCAAATTGCCATTCCATCTCTGATCCTTTGGCCATGAAACTTTGAAGATAGCAAGATAATAGCCTCTGGACTTTACATGTCAAGTTTCAGGCCATCTCAAAGAGGGAAACAAGATTTGAACCAAACCCGACAAAAACTTGGCAAACTTCAGAGAGGAGCACAATAACCCAAATTACTCAAGATTCACAAGACCTTTGCACATGAGATTTTGCAATTAAGTTAGCAATAATCTAAGAGCATGCCAGCAATAATCTCAGGCCATTTCCTCAAGGGAATCAAGAAATTCATCAAAACCCTAGAAAGCAAAAACAAGAACAGAGAAGCCCCAAAAGTGAAATCTGAGATTAAATGCGATTTGCTCATGGGAAATTCGATCAAATGATCTTGAAGCATCATCCCAACATAGAGCAACCCATTTTGGCACTTCACAGCAAGAAACAACTCAAATATCACAAAGTCAAGAAATCACCCAAAGAAGGTAACGAAGGGAAAAACAGGCACGAGCAGAAAATGAACTTCAGAGATTTCATTCCCAATCAACAAGGATTACAGAGGAGTCCCGATGACACGATTGAATACAGAGGAATGATTACAAGAAGGCTCAACTCATCCTTTCCTCTCCCCAAGCTCAAGAACACCAAGAACTCTACATGCTTCCTGGGCGAAACACAACACTGAGAGGAGATGAACGAGGGGGCACACTCTGCTCTCCTCCACCCAATCTCAACCACTACAACCTAAAGCCAAAGCAAACCTCTAAAGCCCATTTTGACTAAAGCAAACCCTAACTCTCTCCAAAGGCCATAAGGGGACATGCAGCCACTCCCTCCTATTTATAGCCCTTGGCTAACGGGTCTCCACCCCGTTACGCCCGCTAAACCCGAACGGAACCAGCCTCCACTCGTGCAGCTTTGCGTTTTTACCGAAACGCCCCTCCTGCACCTTCCGGGAAGCTTCCACATTCCTTGTCGTCCACGACTTGCAACCACCTCGAGTTCACGCCGTCTTCGGTACACCTCGACCGTTCTGACCTCGGCACCACTTGCACCTAGTCCGGTCCTCCGTGCCTCGCCACGACTCCATCTCGACGTCCTGCAGCCATCACAAACAAGAAACACATTAAATAGCACCGCTCGATACATGAAAGCATAAATGGCATTAGCAAACCATACTTACGCAAGAAAAAGCCCAAACCTGTCAAATTATCATAATATGCATCCTAATCACTTTGACCAGGTTTGACCAAGTCCGACCGAAGCCGATTGCGCCACGCAACGATATGGTCCGAACCACTCAAAACAAACTCGACTCTCCTAAACCGATGTCAATTACTCATCACACATGGGGTCACAACCACATGGTCTCTCAGCTGTGTACCCAGTGCATGAAATGGCTAGTCTACGGTGGACTCGGCTCATAGAATAATGTACTGGCATTGGCTTGGGTCACGTGGTGGCTGACGGGGCTCCTAGGCCTGACAAGGCATGACACATGGCACTAGGATTGAGGTGGTAGGGTCAGGTGGCATGACATGTGGCGCTGACGTGGCACCTGGAAGGGCTCAGTTGCTGATGTGGCGAACACGTGGACTGACACATGGCTGCCATGTAGGATTAGGGCTGATGTGTGCGGCTTGCATGGCTTGCTGACTCATGTTGGTCTATAGTTCATGGAATAGTGACTGTTGACATGTGGGCCCCGTGCGTCAGTGAGATGGTGCACGGTGGACTGGGTTCATGGGAACTCGAAGAGGCACGACCGGCGTAGTGCGCGATGCCGTCGGCGCACGGACCGAAGGGACATGGTGGGAAGACCTATTATAGTTTTATTTAATCATATTAAATCCTTTTTATTCATAAAAAATATTTTAATCTTTAATTAATTCCAGAAAAATCCAAATGGTGAATTTTATTTTAAAAGCTTTAGAAAGGCTCTGAAAATCAGGATGTTACAAACCTCTCCCTTAAATGGAATCTTGACCCCAAGATTCAGGCTCACTAAAGGAATAGGTTACCTGGAGCGACGTTGGAGATGATGTTTTGCTGACTTCCTCTTGCAACGCTCTGAGATATCTGACTTCCTTGAGATGATGATGTTCCACGGCTTGCTCTTGGAGTCTTGGTAGGGGTACTTCCAAGGTTACAATGAAAAGTGGGAATAACAAAGGTAAGGGGTAAACTCATTTAAGGGGATACTCTAATGGCAATCCTGAACTAAAATACTCACTTAGCCGAAAAGGCTAACAAAAGAAGTAATAAACTCCACAAACAAGAAACTTGATATGACTGCAACATAATGCAAAAAGGAAAACTGTAGCTCAGATCACACACAACTGCAATGATAAGGCAAACGATCTACACGATGCTAAAAATTATAATAGGGTTCAATTCTAACGGCTCCCACTCTTTACAGTAATCTTCAATCTTGTCTTGAAATATATTGAGTGCTTCCTTGATCCAAACCTCACAGCAAAGCTTTGAAGTATTCCATGCCAACCTCCACTTTGATTACGAAACACTCGAACATCTATAGATATTATGGGAATAAGAAGTCAATTTAAAATTTTGAAAGCAATATTCCAACGAAGGTGAAGAGTAAGAATCCCAAGAATTAGGTAAGAATAGAGAATTACTAGATAATCATTTGGTTGATTTGATTTAGAAAATAGATTTTGAAATTTTGCTAATTTAGCCATTCTAACTAGGGATTCGTCCTACAGTTGATATAGCTCTGATACCACCACTATAGAGACCCAAATCCGGACTCTCCTATGTATTTTGCACTAGTCCTGGATCACGCTAGTGCACACAGTATAAACATAGATGAAATATCAACCACATCATGATTTATAAAAAAGCTCAAAAATTATTAATTATCAGAGTTGCGATCTTATGGCCAAGCTTACAGATAATAGCATGAAAGACTTAAGAAACTTGCAACGAAAAATAGAAATAAGCGTAGTAGCCATTCGACATGCTATTGCTCTACTTCACCAACTGAGCAAATATGGATATAGCCGTGAGTACATAGAGTACTCAGCAAGTTATTTGTAACAAAAATGTAATATAGTATGCAAGTCTTACCAAATGATGGCTGAGTGGTTATTTTGCAGAAAGTGTTAATTTGAAGTAAATACAATAAATAGATTAAAAGCACACTTTGAAAATGAGTAATAAGTAAATAATCAAAGAAATTAAGAGTAACCATAAGTAAACTGACTATCCACTCAATGAACCACCCGTGAACTACCATTCATGTCATGAATTAACAGTGTACTAACCATTCACATCTCAAACTTAATCCAACTATATTTTTTATGAAAACTTTACCTCTTGTGTGAAATCATCGAGCATTGTCCATAACCGGGGACGTGGCTATTTGAATAGTTTTT
Source organism: Dendrocalamus latiflorus (assembly GCA_017311315.1). Lineage (NCBI taxonomy): Eukaryota > Viridiplantae > Streptophyta > Magnoliopsida > Poales > Poaceae > Dendrocalamus > Dendrocalamus latiflorus. Next base: position 35,568,566 of record CM029658.1, on the reverse strand, counting down.
GCACAACTTTACCCACAAGACATAATCATCTTATATTGCCACTAGATTAGCTGTAATACCCCAAATGGTGATTCGAGCGAAAATAGATTAATCGGGGAGAAGGACCAGTTAGAAAAGAGTTTAACAGGGATTTTTAGGGGGGATTTCTGCAAAACTCCAGCAACCTGGGCTTGGGCCCTAGCCCCAAGAGGTGGCCGGCCAAAGGGGGGAGGCGCCCCTCCCCCAAACCCTAGCCGCCAGCCCCAACCCCCCTTTTCCTTGTTTTTCCTGGGTGGCCACCTCCTCTCCTCTTTTGGCCGGTTCCTCTACACCTTCATCCCGTTCAGCAGTGCCTCATCCTCCATTGAAGCCCCCTGCTGCTGGTGAAGAAGGTTCCCATTGCTGCCGGCCAAGTGGAGGAAGAAGATCGATCGCCGGGAGGCACTTTTGACCTAGAAGAAGAAGGAGAGGAGGGGGAAGAAGGGAAAAGGAAGGGGGAGAGAGATCTGTGGTGTTCATGTGTTCTTCAGTGGTTCGTCAAGAGTAATCCCTGTTTCCCCTGGTTGGATGCATATTTAATTGTTGTAGCAATGTCGGTATTGTGGTCTGCTCAGGGCAGATTGTGTTAGATGGTCATTTTGACGTAGTTTCATGTGGATTCAGTTCTGGACGTCTCCTAGAGTATTGTAGAGGACGTCGGCATATTTCCTTCAAGTGCTAGAACACATCGTTTGGATCTCTGTAGCAGGATTTATGATTTTTTTAGTGGGACTGTTTTGCAGATTTGTGGGTTTTCTATCAGGTTTTGGTAAATTGTGTTAGGCGATTAGAAAAAGGGAGAATTAGAGAAGCTCAGTATAATGAAAGTTGTAGATCATTATCTCAGATTTCCAGAAAGCTCAAGAACTCATGATTGGATACTTGTATTGAAAGTTATGATATTTTTAGTATTCTGTCTAGAGAACCCGATGTGAAATTCATGTTTTAGAAAACTGGCTTGTGCGGGTATAATTTGGCCGATTCAAGGAGGTTCACCAACTAGGTTTAGTTGGAGAATTTAATTATCTTTCGAGAAAGTCTAAGAACATCTTATTGGACTCCTGTACCATTAGATATGGATTTTTGAAGTTGACTATCCACAGAGGGTACAGATCGACCTTTAGGATTTGGGGTTGAAGTCGAGTTAGACGTTTTTGTGAGTTCGTGATAGTTTTTATATAGTTTTTGGTCCACTACTGTAATCTTAGCATACGTTATAATTATTGTTCAGGTGGAGGACTGATCCCAGGGACAACACCTTCTGCACGTCTCTCGTCCTCTCGCGGTTAAGGCAAGTATAATGATGGATACAATAGATGTTATAGAATGTCAATGTTTGATTTATATTATGAGCAATTGTGTTCATGATTGTGATGAAGGTGAATTTGGTAATGTTCATGGTTGTTTGAAAGTTATGAAGTTCATGAGTGTGAACATTGTAGTATGATTAGGTCTTTCTTGTGCAAAGTTGTTGTGGATGCACGTTTTTATTAAACTGAGACTTTCATACATATGCATCATGTTGGCTTATTGAAGTATTAGTCATGTGATGACCAAGCAATTGCTGAGGTCCCCATTATGTTGATGACGGGCTAAAGGTCCCCATGCTTGAAGAGCATGGGCTTAGGTCCCCATACTTGCGGTGTATGGGCAATTGGTCCTTGTACCAGATGGTATAGGCATGGGTGTGTATCGACGGATGCATATTTTGCATTACCGGTAAAATACAAAAGATAAAGAGAAAAGACAAAGAACTTGTTGAGCATATTGCATAGCATACATTGTGAGAGACCATGTGGAGGTATCCCCATATTTATGATGAGTAATTGACGGTTGTGTTAGAGAGTTTGAGTTTATTTTGGGTATTCTAGGGTTGAGTACCTTTCATTAATGCTAATGTTGGTTATGCTGTTTCGTGCGGTGCTATGTGATGGTTTGCTTGTCTGTGTGGCTGCAGGACTTCGGAGCTAGGTCATGGTGAGGTGAGGAGGACCGGGACTAGGCACAGGAGGTGTTGAGGTCCAGACGGTCAGGGATGCCAAAGATGATCGAGACTGCTGAGGTGGTTGCGAGCCGGGAGACGAGGAACCGGAGCTAGAGCTACCGGTGGAGGACACGACGGGCAACGACGAGTGGACCAGGATTAGGCTCAGGGAGGAGTCGGAGGTCCAGACGGTTGGATGTCGGTTGCAGTCGTGTGCGACGGAACAGACCAGGACTAGACTCAGGTGGAGTTGGAGGTCCAGACGGTCAGGATGCCGGGTGCGGTCGTGTGCAGCGAAGCGGATCGGGACTAGACTCAGGGAGGAGTCGAGGTCCAGACGGTCAAGGTGCCGGTTGCGGGAAGCTTTCGGGAAAGTGCTTGAGGGGCAATTTAGAGAACTGACTCAAGCCTTGAGTGGGATGGCTGGTTCCCTCCATTCCTTGTGTTGTGAGAGGGTTTGACTTCTTTGCCTCATGTGTGTATGGAGCAAGGGAGTGGATTTTAGCCTGCACTTCTTGATATTCCTCTTGAGGCTATGTGTTTGGTTTTAAGAAGAGGGGTAGGCAGTGTAGAAGGTGAGTTAGCAAGTGAACGGAGCTTAGCAGCAGGTGTGGGTTCTCCTGTGTGAGTGTGTTCAGGAGAAACATGTAGTATCGTTTCTTCTCAATTGCGTATGGGAACGTAGTGAGAAGATTGTAATCCCCGTGTAATCATTCATCTCTGTGAGATGCTTTTTATTTGAGATGGACTGATTTCATTTGCTCTCTGTGTTGCCTGTGTTCTTTTGTGGTTCTCAGTTCTTGTGATTTAGAGATGAACTCTTGATTGATTCTTGCAAAATGGGTTGCTCTATTATGGGAAAATACTCAAGGCCATTTGGCCATTCCATTCCCAAGAGCATATGGAGGAATCAGTGATTTCTGTCAATTCTTTGACTTACGCTTCATTTGCTCTGTTCTACTTCACCTAGGGTTTGAAGTCAGAGTAGGTCTGAACCTTTTGATTTCCTTTCAAAAGATGGCTTCAGACTTGTGCATTCCATGTGTGAGATCATATCTCATTGAAATCCAGAGTTTCAGACTCAAAAGATGAGGTATTCTCAAGTAATGTGGGTCTTGCCTCATTCTGCTGATTGTTTCCTGACAAAGTCAATTTTCACCCTTTTAATTGATCTAAGTCTGCTTTCTGTTGATTTCTGAGGGTTATTTGCTATTTAGTTTGAAGCCATGATATATTGACTCAAGGAGAGTAGCAAGATTTGATCAATCCATCGCTTTACAGTGAGCTTCAGTGGTTACATATTTTTCAGTCGGGTGCTCGCTGAATTTTTGCCTCTGCCTGAACTGGGGCCGGTCAGACCGGCCACTCAATGGCGGTCAAACCGGAGCCCAGCCGGCGGTCAGACCGCTAACCCTAGCGGTCAAACCGGCCAGGCTGAGGCGGTCAGACCGACAGCACATGGGCGGTCAGACCGGCCAGGCTGAAGCGTTCAGACCGGCCCAGTAACACCGGTCAGACCGGCGGCCAGGCTGCAGTCAGACCGGCCTCATGCCTGTGGTCTGACCGGCCTGTTGTCTTCTGGCTGCTGATTCTCTTTGATCTTTGTTATTTGCTGCTTGCTTTGCTTTAGTTTTTAATGCCTTATTTCTTTCTCAGTTAGTTTGAGTTTCCAGAGAGCATGACTCATATTCTTCATAGCTTTTGTAGCTATCGGAGATAAGAGACGTATGTGGATACTTGGGGGCAAGTTTTAAAAGGCACCATTCACCCCCCTCTGTTGCCATATCCGATCCTACACATTGTAAAGTATATGTTGGGTGTTTCTTGTGGTTTTGTGTTCATGCATGCTATGGTTACCCTTTGTTATATTTGCTGGGTCTTTGGACTCACTCTTGTTGTTGTTGTGTTTTAGGTACCCTTATAAAATCGGCATGTATGGGGGAAAGGAAGGACTAGTCTTGTTGCACTTTTGCACGATGTACCCACAATGGAAAGAAAGAATAAACTAAATGGTTGATGAATGATTCTCTTGAAGTACTTTATTTGTTTATTGCTTCCTGGAAGTAAACTGTAATAAATGAATAGAAGATTTAAGATGCTCATGATTTATAACTTAGATGTTTAGTTGCTATCATTTTACAAGTTGTCTTATCTTTATTAATTATAAATGTTTGTTGAAACCTCTAACAATGATAACCACGCAAGGGAGGTTCTGCTGAAATTTTGTGAGGTGTATTTAGGTTGCCTTTGCTACATTACTTAGTTTGGTAGTATTTCAGGCCATTGGCTGGTTGGGTTGTTACATTAACACACTTTTTTTGGTGTGTGGTAGAAAGTTCATGACAAGACCTTTATAATGCTTAATCTCAACCTCAATTCCGCCCGCTAAGGTTTCGCCATCCAGCCCTCTCTTGCAACTCATGGAAATTAGCATCCATGTTCACATAGTGGCGAAATCGGAATTGAAATATCATAAATTACTCATCCAGGTGTATCCCATATTAGACATGTGATTGCTCGGTAATGCTCAGATCAATGGTGCACAAAGTTAAGTTCTTAAATATTACCTAGGCGAAACATGCACATTCTAATGTGCAAACTGCACCCTATTTACTGCACGATCATTCACCCAAGTGAAAACTATTTTGTATAACCAACACCAATGACACACCAATGTCATGGAACACAAATTTTATATTTGTGGCTGACCACAATTATTAAATATCCCATTAAGCCAAAATTAATTAATTAATCACATGTGATGATAAGCCTAATGTACTACGGTAAGTATGGCTAAGCACACTAGACGTACAACCCATGTGATAACTAATATTATATGACTAGATAGATTCCCATCCTATAGTAATAATGGAATCATGGCATTCAAATTATCAAGGAGGATTAATCAACTGGGACGATAACTACTAGGTATAATGGTTTGTATTAAAATAGCAATGCATGATAATTTAAAACAAAATAATAAATAAATATATTTGAAAACTATATTCAACATAATCAAAGGACATGACTTGCCTTGAACTTGCTTAGTTACCAATTTCTTACTCTTCAGATCCTGCTTCAGCTCCTTTGAAGCGCTATCTAACGGGAGAAAATGAATGAGGCACAAATAAAATCAAATAAAAACCAAATGAACTCAAAAAACTTCAAAACAAGAACCAAAATATAGAGCTCAATTTTATATGAATTTAGGAAAAAAAATCGAGTCAATCGGAACTAGGACGGAGAAGAACGGGCTCTCAGAAAATCTAACCTGAATAAAATGTTAGAAATTCGAAAATTCTACTGTACTGCGAACCCTGTGTATGAAATAGCTAGTCTACAGTGGACTCAGCTCATGGAACAGTTTACTGGCGTTGGCTTGGATGATGTGGTGGCTGACGTGGCTCCTAGGGCTGACATGGCCTGACATGTGGCACTAGGGCTGAGGTGGCAAGGTGAGGTGGCATGACACATAGTGCAGATGTGGCACATTGACATGGCATAGGGAACTTCTCGGTTGCTGACATGGCAAACACGTGGACTGACACATGGCTACCACGTAGGATTTGGGTTGACATGTGTGGCTGGCTTAGTGCGTGATGATATCAGTGCTGACGGCATTGGCACGCGGACCGAAGTGACACGGTGGGCAGACCGAGGGGTGGCAACGGGCTGGCAGTCGGGGTAGTCGAGGTGCAACGGCAGACCAGCGAGTAGAGTGACAGCGAGGAAGGGGGCAGCCGAGTAGAGCGGGAGATAGGACACGGGGCTCAGCAGTGGACTCACCGATGGTGAGGACGACAACAACAAGCTGGTAGGCGACGAAGTGCACAGGACATAGAAGAGGTGGCTCTAGTGTGGATGTCGAGACATGGCGAGAGCAAGCGGTTGCGGGATGTGGAAAACAAGAGGGGCAGTGCTCTTAAATAGGCGCAGACGCCGAGGTGACCATGTCGTATACAACACAGACGTCGAGGCCACGTTAGACGTGGACGGCAGCAGAGTTCATGTTGGAGACGATGATGAATAGTGCCTGGCTACTTGGATTGCTGACACGTGGTGATGAACAGTGCAGATCGCACGGATGAACAGTGTGTAGACCTTAGATGCTTGACTCATGCCCTAGGATGGGATCCAGCGGCCGGTGCGAAGCTCAGCTCAAATGGTTGACACGTGGCAAGGGGAGTGGGGGGAATCGGACGGCTAAGGTGTAATGGTCCAGAGAGAGAAATGGGTTTCGGCCCATTTACCCATTTAGGATTTTTTAGAATTTTCCAATTTCAAAAATTGGAAAGAAAATAGTTGAGCTCTAGAAAATAGCAAATAAATCCAAATAAAATTTAGAAAATTCTAGACAATTCCTTAGAGTAGAAGGAACCCAAATAAAATACTTCAAGCAAATGTTAAACTTTTACTTAGTCATGTTAAAACCTTTTAATTCATAAAAATTCATTTTAAACTTTAATTAATTCCATAAAAATGCAAATGGTGAATTTTATTTTAAAAGGCTCTGAAAACCAGAATGTTACATCAGAGTGGCGACATTATGACCAAACTTGCAAACAATAGTTTGAAAGGCCTAACAAGAACTAGCAGCGGAAAACAAAGATAAATATAGTAACCATTTGACATGCCCCATAGGCAATCGGCTTAGGGTACGTAATCCTAGTCCATGAAGTCATCGAAGAATCCTTCCTCAAGTACCTCTGATTGATATGTTTCTTCCTCAGCGACTGTGCAACAAAGGCATAAGTCGTGAGCACTTAGAGTATTCAGGAAGCCATTTATAACAAGATGTAGTATACTTATGCAAGGCTTACCAATGATGGCTAAGTGGTTAGTTTGCAGTAAATGATAATTTAAGGGAAATACAATAGTTAGATTGTAAAACACAATTTGGAAACAAGTAAATAATAAATAAAAGGAATTGAGTAAACTACAAGTGAACTGACCATTCACTTAATAAACCACCAGTGAACTAACCATTCACTAATTAACCACCAATGAACTAACCATTCACTTCCGAAACTTAACCAATCAAGCTTTTATGAAATTCTAACCCTCGTGTGAAATCACTGAGCATTGTCCATAACTAGGGACATAGCTATTCGAATAGTTTTATACTTTGCAGAGTTTACACAACTGTACCCATATGATATGATCAACTTTGCTATACACACAAACTCTTCCTCCAGCGTTGCGACTAAGTTGATCATAACAAAGCTTTTACAATGTTCAATCGCAATCAGATTCTGCCTGCTAAGGTATCACTACCGAGTAGGCTAACTGTAGGATCGGATATGGCAATAGAGGGGGGTGAATGGTGCCTCTTTAAAAATTAACCCACCAAAGTATTTGCTCGAGGCTCTTCTAACCAATAGCTATAAAAGCTATGATGAAACAACTCATGCTCTCTGGAAATCCTGACACATAGGGAAGAAAGCGAGGCAAATACAAGGAGCCAAAGAAAGATCAAACCAGAGTGAAACAGCAGGGGGCGGTCTAACCACAATGCATCGGGCGATCAGACCGCACTTCCAGGGCCGGTTAGACCGCTGCACTTCAGCCGGTCAGACCGCCATGTACCGAGCAGTCTGACCGCTAGGGTTAGCGGTCTGACCGGGATGCGAAGAGCCAGCCGCCCGACTGAAGAACTTTTGCCCAGTTTTTTCTAAAAAGGCAGATTTCAGTGAAATTGAAGATTTGCTGCTGATCTCCTCAAGCCTAACTAGCAAGAATGTGACCTAAATAGCAAAGGGGTCTCAGGGAATCAGAGAAAACATCAGGAGAGCATAAAATCAAGATTTGAGCATCAAACTGAAAAACTGAACAAGAATCAGACTTGTTTTCAAATCTCTCTTCATTGTCAAGTCTTTTGCTCATGTACTTGTGAATCTCAACTGAAGGTGATCTAACAACATGATGGCACAAATTTGAAGTCACTTATCAAAGGAAAATCAAGAGAGTGCATCATCCCCTAACATCAAACCCTAAACATTGAAAAACAGATGATGTGCTTCAATTTGGATTTCTGGGAAACATAGCTTCTTGAATTCATTGCTCTTGGGAATAATTTAGGCAAATGGCTTTGAGGATTCTCCCATCATTGAGCTACCAAGAGCCAGCTACTCAAACAAGGAATCAACCCCAAAACACAAGAAATCAGTAAAGAGCGATGAGAGGAACAAAAAGTAGAAATAAAACTGAAACTCGAGATAACTCAAATGGATTCATTTGCATAGAGATGAATGATTACAAACATGAGTTCTACATCCCCATACACAATTGGAAATAGCAAGAACACACTCACTACATGCTTGCTCACTTGAGAAGCACACACACGCAGGAGCTCAAGCACACACACTGCTTGCTTCTCCAAAACACTACCCACTCATTTTCTTGCTATGGATGAGCTGCTCCCTGCTGCCTCCCACTCCACCTTTTGAAGGCAAACGCTCACCCCAAAGAAGAAATACAAGAAGTGGCATACACTATCCACTCAAACCTCACACACAAATATGAGGTATGGGTCAAACCAGCGCATTTTGGAGGGAAACCAGCCTCTCCACTCCACACTTGAGTCAATTGTCCAAATTGCCCTCAAGCACCTTTCCGGAAGCTTCCTGCAACCGGTATCCTGTCCGTCTAGACCTCGACTCCTCCCTGAGTCTAGTCCAGGTCCGTTCCGCTGCACACGATCGCATCCGGCATCCTGACCATCTGGACCTCCGACTCCTCCCTGAGCCTAGTCCCGGTCCACTCGCCGCTGCCCGTCACGTCCACCCGACACCGACCGAGACCTCTGACTCCACCTGAGTCTAGTCTTGGTCTATTGCGTCACGCCCGACCGCAATCGACATCCAACCGTCCTGGACCTCCGACTCCTCCCTGAGCCTAGTCCCGGTTCTCTCGTCGTTGCCCATCGTGTCCGTCACCGGTAGCTCCAGCCCCGGTTCCTCATCTCCCAACTCACAACCACCTCACTAGCCTCGATCATCTTCGGCATCACCGACCGTCTGGACCTCAACACCTCCTGTGCCTAGTCCCGGTCCTCCTCGCCTCACCATGACCTAGCTCCGAAGTCCTGCAGTCACACAGACAAGTAAACCGTTACATAGCACCGCATGAAACAGCATAATCAATATTAGCACAAGTAAGGTACTCAACCCTAGAATAGCCAAAACAAACTCAAACTCTCTAACACAACTGTCAATTACTCATCACAAACATGGGGATACCTCCACATGGTCTCTCACTAACCACCTAGTTAGAAAGTCCCCTCTTGTGCTCTGTGGAAATGTCTAACCAACACCCACTTTCATCTTAATGGCGAAATCAATGTTGAAACATCACAAATTAATTAAACATATCTATCCCATACTAGATATATGATTGTATGATAAGGCTTAGATGAATGTCATACAAAGTTAAGTCGTTAATCAATACCCAGACGAGGCATCCACATCCCAATGTACTAACCACACCATCTTTATGCACGATCACTCATCCAAGTAAAAACTATTTTAGTTAACAAAGACCAATGACACTACCATGTCATGGTACGTAAACAACTTTTATAACTATAGCTAACCACCATAATTCAATATCTCATTAAGTCAAAATCAATTATTTGATCAATGTGATGATGATCCTAATGTACTAATAAGCATGGCTAAGCATACTAGATATACAACCCAAATGCATACTAATATTGCTTCACTATAATTAACCATCCTATGGTGATAATGAAATCATGGTATTCAAATTATCAACGGAGGGGTGTAATTAATTGGTTGATAGCTACCAAGTACAAGGTTTGTAATAAATTAGCAAAATATGATAATTTAAAAAAATAATAATAATTAGATTTGAAACAATGGGTTCAACATGATCAAAAGTTATGACCTGCCTTGGCCTTGCTCTATTACCACTTCTGGATCTTCAAATCTGGGTTCTACTTCTTTGATGATGTTATCTAACGAGAGAGAGAAAGTGAATGAAACACAAATAAACTCAAAGAAAATCCAAATAAAATATAGAAACAACAAACTAGAACCAAAATATAAAGCTTAATTTAATATGAATTTAAGAGGAAGAATCAGATCAATCGGAGTTAGGACAGAGGAGAACAGACTCTCAGAAGATTTCTTGGGAAAATAAATTCCTGAAAATTGAAAGAGAAAGAAGAATATTCTCTTTGGAAATTAAATAAAAGAAAAATCTAACAGTAGGGTCAACATGTCAGTGGCTTGGTCCACGGTAGACTGAGTCCATTGAACCTTTTGGGATTTCACCTAACATGGCATGGTGACTTGGCAGGAAGAGGGGTGCAACGCAGAGAAGGCGGCGTGGGGAAGCTAGTGGTGAAGACGGTAGGGTAACCAGCAAGCGGACATGACTGACGGTGTATCGGCAATCTCAGGTTCACAGTGAGCTCAGAGCTCTGGCTATGCAGTGGCTTCAGTGAGATGTACTCGAGTTAGCAGCAGGCATGGTGAAGCTTTGAAGACGTTGAGGATGGGGGCTTGCCGCTGGTAAAGAAATTGCTCATCGGGGCTTGACTGCAGTAAAGAAAAGTGGGTTGATGGCGATCTTGCGGCTCAAAGCTCCTCAGCCCTTGGCGTGATGCGTAAGGGGCAGACTAGAACTTGGCGAATCTGGTGTGATGTTCGGCTTCGACAGGGGCTCTCCAAGGTGCAAACAATTGCTCTCTGGAGATAGCAACTTAGCTCTAAATTTTGCAAAAAATAGTGAAATCGGTGATGGCAAAGCCAGGGAGAGGAAGGAGGTGCCTCAGGGTAGGTTCTATGCCATAGCATGCTGAGGACAGAGTCCATGTAGAAGACGGCGTCTACGGTGAGGTGAACTCGGAGCAGGAGTCTTGCTCGGAGATGAAGGGCCTAACATGTAGAACTCAGGTGTCACTGATAGCTCAGAGGCAAGACGGGTTGGTAGGTAGATCCATGTGATCAGCGGCAGCACAGCGGTTGGCAGGTAGGGTCGAGGTGTCAGTAAGGGAGTGCACACGGGTGAATGAGGTGACGACGTGTGGCTGGCAGGCTGCATGGATGGGCGACGTGTGGTGGTGGGACGAGGAAGGCTAGGCTGAGGCGAGATAGGTCTGGTGTGCACGGAAGAAATGGGCCGGAGTAATAGGGCCTAGACCCAAATTTTCAAAATTGGGATAAATCAAATTGAGCTTGTGACACAAGGAACTTAAATAAAACTAGTTTTATTTAATTAAGTTTATTTTATTCATATTAAATATCTTTAATTTCTAAAAATTCAAATTAAGCTTTAACTAATTCAAAAAATGCAAATGGTTATTTTTATTTTAAAAACTTCAAAAAACATTGAAAATCAGGATGTTAGAAGGGCCATGTGGAAGAGGTGGCGTTGATTGTGTTTGTTAGGGATTTAGATTTGGGAAGACAAGAGACGCGGGAAGAAGTGCCAAAGCCAACAGACAATACGCCCATTTAGGGGTTGGCCCACACTTCAGCGCCGATTCATCTGCAAGGGGCAGAGGCGGGGTAGATGAACCACCACCATCATCTCCTTCTTGAGATGTTCAAGCACATGGAATTGCACACAAAAAGCACATTTAGCATTTGCTGAAATTCATTTTTGGTTGTATGTTAGTAAAGCAAATCTTGTACTAGGACACATCCACAACTGCTTTCTAAGATTAAACCATTTTTACAAAATTTTCCTTTCTAATCCATGTGCTATATTGCAAGCCTTTGTCGACCAACCCAAGAAATGAACTTAAGAGTATGATCATGGTCACCCAAAACTCCCCCTGAAGTTCATGCCTAGTGCAATACCAAGGCGTCTCGTGAGAAAAGGATTCATGAAATAAGTCTTTTCGCACATAAAAGTTATAATTTTTCACTTTTCTTTTCTAGTTCAAGAACAATGAGCTACTCCTGAGTCCGTGTGCAATACCTGACCCAAACCACAAAAGCCTAGGAGAAGTAAACTTATACTTCAATCAAGAACTAGCATAGCTCAATCCCAAACTCAATTTAGATTTTAGAGTGAACTTCGTCTATTTGACATGGTTTGATTCACAAAAGGATCAATAGAGCAAAACTAGTCATAAGATCCAACAGAGACAATTTTAGATCAAATTTTTCACATTTAATCAAGCTAGCATGGCAAAAGCTAATCTACACATAGAGACATGATTAATCTAGCAAACCTATCACAAGATATTGCAAGATGTAAAGAAAGATATATTGTCACATAGGGATTATAGTCAAAGCTCCATTTATATTTCATAATACACTTTGCTGAAATTTAAATATACAATATGATACAATGGACACAAAAGAGTCAAACTCCCCCACAAAGTAGGCCATAAGGACCAATAACCCCAATCCCCTCCCCACACAAAGAAGCAAAACGAGAAGAATTGAGAGCCTTAGTGAAAATATCTTTAACCTGGTGCTTTGACTCTACAAACTGAAGTACAACATCACCCTTCTCAATATGGTCTCCGAGAAAATGGTATCTTATGTAATTGTGCTTGGTTCTAGAGTGTTTCTCTGGGTTTTTAGCATTGTTGATGGCACTAGTGTTGTCACACAGAAGAGGAACACTACCTGAGTTCAAAGTTAAGAGTGTCTTAAAGATACCTGAAAATACGACACACTGTTTGGTGATGAGAGGCACAAAGGAAAGTTTGAAATTGAGTGCACAGACATAGAAAAATATATGTCCGACCTCAAAGTGGTGAGGTAGATAAGGGAGCCGATCATGCTGTGGTATTCGTTTTGGTCTACTGGTTTGCCATCCTTAATAAAATGCATCACGGTAAAAGTAGGCATTGGAGTAGCGACGGGCTTGCTGCGTCCTATGAGCATCGAAGAAGGTTCTTAGTGTACTTGCTTTCATGGATGAAGGTACCTTCCTTTGATTGCTTGATTTGAAAGTCGAGGAAAAAAGTTAGCTCTCCCATCATACTCACCTCAAATTCCCTACTCGTTGAATCTAAAACTCTGGACACCAAAGCATAAGAAGAGCCACAAAAAATATGTCATTCACATAAATCTTAATAATGTTTTTTTCTACCATTCCCATTTTGAACTCATTCTTAAACAAAAAACTTTTAGGCCTCTCATATCAAGCTTTAGGGTCTTGCTTTAATCCATATAGGGCTTTGGAGAGTTTACATACATGATTTTGGATCTTGGGAGTTTTAAAACCAAGAGGTTGGTTGACATAGACCTCTTCTTATATGAAAGCACTAAGGAACACACTCTTGACATCAATTTGAAGCAAATTGAAGTCCTTAAATGCAACAAATGCTAGCAGAATGACAATGACTTCTAATATAGCTACAAGTGCAAAGGTCTCCTTAATTTATAAGCTCTCTACTCGGGAGAAACCCTAAGCTACAAGCCTAGCCTTGTTGCGAACTACTAATCTGTTGGGTCCAAAAGCAACACCTTCGGATTCTCTATGTTAATCACACTAGTTCATGACCAGCTAGTGCACACAGTGGTAATAGGGATACATATCGAGCAAAATTACAAACCTTTATTAAATGAAGAGTACAACCCCATGGCCAAGTTTTACATAACTGCTTAGTGGCTAAATAAATAAAGGAAATAACAATGAAAACAATGTAAATAAAGCGGTGAAGCCCAAAGAGCCTATCTATAGGTAGACGATAGTAAGATGTGGCTTACTCGTCCTAGTTCTCACCGTAGTTAAAGTAGTCCTCCTCTGAGTAGAGATAGCAAGGGTGAGCACAAAGTTATACTCCGCAAGTTACACAGGAAAATGCATTATTAATGTAAGGGCAATTAGTGATGGCATATAGGGTTATTTGAGCGTATAGCAACATTTAAAGAAATACAGTAAATAGATTGAAAATTGATGAATTTAATATAATAAGAAAAAAATAGGAATTTAAATAAATTAGTACCGTTAGTGCAGGTACCGACCTGACACTAACCTAACCATGTGTATCCCACCCAGACCATCTTTCCCCAAAAAGATTCCAACAATTCTACTAAAAACCAGTTTTTGAAAACAAAGTCTAATCCATGAAAAACTTTAGTCAACATGCCCATGATCGTGGGCATGGCTATCTAGGATAATTTATACACTTTGCAGAGGTGGTGCAATTTTACCCACAAGATATGATTAACTCTTGATATCAGCCACTACAAGCTTCCGTAGGTGTGCGACAGAGTAACCATAATAAGGCCTTTACAAAGCAAAGTCATCAACCTAGCCACACCTCCATTAAGGTTTCACCCTAATAAGGAATCCACCAAATCGGAGCCCCTCTTGTGCCATGTGAGAGTTCTCGTGGCCTACACTACACTCACATTCAATTTATAATGAGACTTAGGTTGGGACCTGTAAATTATTCAACCAGGATTATCCCATACTAGTCTTGTGGTAGTATAATAGGGCTTTATAGTAGTAGCTCACAGACCGATCTTTAATCGACTTAGGCAGACTTTTCACATACCCCTTGTGCCTAGCCACCATGTTGAGCCACCGAGTAACAACGTATGCTAGCAAGCACTTACCATTTAACCATTTATCTAAGTCTAAATCAAGTTTTATATTTTATTTTGAATATTTTATAGACCTTCTTGACTCACCAAAGTCAAGAATACATTTTAAAAGCTTATCATTTTATGCGAAAATGGTATCCCCAAACCTAAAATTATTTCTAAGCATGTCTAAGCATGTGCTATAAAATTGTTCTAGCTAATACTAGTGTATTAACCAGAGTTTTGTTCTAGCATGATAAGGTATAAGGATTTACAATGTCAAAAGGTGTCATAACAAATAGGCATGAACTAAGTTAAAACTGGAATTGAAACACAGTAAATAAAATTAAGCATACAGTATATTGTAAAACAATATAATCTTATTTGTAAACTAGGATCAACATGGTCAAGGTGTGTAACTTGCATTGCTCCATGGATTGGTATGAATTGTCATAGTAGAATTTCTCGGAATCATCACAGTCTACATGTAAAAATAACCAACTAAGCTCAAATAAAATTCAAATAAACTCTAAAAATTTAAAAGGGTGGCAAGAATGGATAGATCACAATTTTAGATGAATTTAGAAATTTGAATAGGCTCAATATGAGCTAGGATAAAGGAGAACAAGATCTTGGAAGTTTGAATTCTAAAGAAAATGAATAAATATAATTTATGGAATTATTTTTCTAAAAAAATGGAATTACGATGTCAGCAAGGGATTTATATTTTTGGCTGAATTATTTTCCTAAAGGAAATTTAGGATTATGGTGTCATGATGATGTTAGCACAATTTTTGAATTTTTGGCTTGAGGCCAACATGTGGGCATGGGTCTTCATGGACCGGGTCCATGCACTTTGATCGGCTGAGGTGGCAAGGGGGTGGCGTGGCATCCGCATGGCTGTTGTGCACTAGTGTGGTGTGCATGTGGCACCACGTCTGTTGCCACCTCACTCCCTCACACTGATGTGGCACGCATGTGAAGGGAGGTGCACAGGAACCGATGGTTGCCAATGATAACGTGGGTATTGCTGTCTGGTGAGGGTGCAAAAGAGAGAGAAGTGCATGGGGAAAAGAATGGTGCACACTGGTTTTACCGAAGAGGGGCAAAGGGTAGTCAGCGACGTGAAGGGTGGCAGCGCAGCTCTGTCATAAGTGAGGTTGTGGCTCCGGTGATGCCCAGGCATGGAGGAGGGGTGACTGAGGAAGGTGATGACACAAGAAAGGTGATGATGCTGATTCTAGAGCTCGGGTAGGGTCGAGGCGGGCGAGATTCTTTGTCGGAGATGCTAGCCGATGCAGAAGAGGGAGGAAAGTAGTGCGGGGACTGCTCAGAGCTCGAGAAAGGAAATGGGTGGTGGGAAGGGGTGGAGTAAGACTGAGTGGAGCTTACAAGGGTAGTTATAGGGGAAAAGGGGGCACAGTGGCGAGCCAATTGCTTGCACGAAAGGGGTAGTAGGTGCCGGCGGTTGTGGAGATGATAGGAGAGGTGAGCATGAGAAAAAGGGAGCCGATGCAAGGCAAGCAAGAGGAGGGGAGAAAGAGGTGGCAGCGCACGTGGGAGGAAGAGGCGGCGGAAAGGGAGGCGATGGCCAATGGCCGAGGTGAAGCAGGAAGAAGAGAGGGGCGGCGGGCCAAGGAAGAAGAATGGGACGATGGGGGTGTGGCGAGGGGATGGTGACGCATGGCGACTCAGGCAATCCCATCCATCGCGGGGAGGAGAGAGAGAGAAAGGGAGAGGAGGGAGAGAGAAAGGGAGAGGAGGGACGCTGGTGCAGGGGATGTGGCCGTGTGGTGCGAGGAGGAAATCCGAGCCAACCCAGGAGCGAGAGGGAGTTTTTTAAATATTTTGAGATATTTCAAAATGCAAAGAACTTCAAATAAACTTAGAAAATAGCAAAAAAATCCAAAACAAATTCTCAAAAATTCTAAAATTCACAAGGAACTCAATAAAAATAAAATCAACTCAAATTGACTTCAGAAGGGCACAAGTTTTAATAGATCTCTCTTTAGGCTAAAATAAAAGAAAAGAAAGGAAATCTAGAAAACCCAATTAAATCCAATTAAATGAGTTCTACAATTTGGGATGTCACACAACCCATCCTCACTTTGTTATTTTAAAAAACCTATTTTGTTCCAATGATATTATGGTTAGGAGGAGGTTCAACTAAGGTTTAGACTTGGTTTCTTTTAAAGTTCTCAAACTCTTGATGCATGGTATTGACCCAAGAGAAATCAGATAAAGCCTGGGTCTCGAGGCCCAAAAGACACAACAAAAATAGAATATGCCATAAAAATCTAGACAGATAAATCTGAAGTGAGTATCTCGATTATGGAGATCCCAGTCATCTGCTCCGAAAGATGTCAACGCTAAAAGTAAAGCGGAGGTCCTGGTGCAAACGTAGCATTTACCTCATTGGCTGTGGAGGTAGGAGTAGAGCCAATCGGAGTGCCAGTGAAGGTGTGTGGAGACTGCTTTACTAAAGCTGAAGTAGTGGAAGCAGGCTCTCTATAAAATTCTATTTTTCAGAGTTCTTTTGAAGCTTTTAAAGTAAAATTCACCCTTTGGATTTTTTGGAATTAATTAAAGCTTAAATTAAGTTTTTATTAATTAAAATGATTAAATATGACTAATTGAAACTTTGATTACTGCTGGAAGTATTTTATTTGAGTTCCTTCTCATTCAAGGAATTTTCTGGTATTTTTCGGGTTTTTTGCTATTTTCTAGAGCTCAATTGATTTTCTTCTATTTATGAAAATAGAAAATCCCTAAAAACCCTAAAAACCAATTTGGGCTGAAGCCCATGACCCCGACCCAATCTCCGCCGGCCCAGACCGCATCCCTTCTGCCTTTGCCACGTGTCGAGCATCCGACATCGCGCTTCACTGTTGGACGGGCGACACATGTCGGCCATCTGAGTGTCGTCTTCCATGCGCCGTCATCCCGATCGTCTGTCCTCTTTTCTCTTGCTGATAGGTGGGGCCCACCTATTAGCTTCTTCATCACCAATCGCCACCGTTCCTCGCCGTCCTACCAAGCTTCGCAGCATCTTCGCCATCATCGAGCTGCACCATCGTGTTCACCTGTCTTTGGTCGTCCGCCACCCCATGCGCCACCACTAGCGAGCATCTCCACTATTTTACCCTCGCCACCGTTTGGTCAGCCCTGCTGCCTCGCCTCAACCGCGCCGCCCCATCCCCTCGGTCCACGTGCTACCGCTTTGCCCGCCCAAAGCACCGCCCCTAGACTGCGTGCCTCGCCAATGTCAGCGTCGATGTCACCCCGCAACTATGCCCAGCATCGTTTCACCTTCTCCATGGACTTGGTCCACCATGAACCCAGTCTTTGACAATGAGGGCCCACATGTCAACAGTCAATATTCCATAGACCTGTGAGCCAAGCCGAGCTGAGTTAGCTGCCACATAAGCCCTAGTCTGACGTCAGCGCCTCGTGTCATGCCATGTGGATGCCACATCAGCACTTGAGCCATTCACCATGCCACATGTCAGTGCCACATCATTTGCCACATGTCATGCCACATCACCCTGCCACATCAACCTTAGATGCCATCTATTAACCACGTGTCATACCACATCAGCCCTAGATGCCACGTCAGCAAGCCCAATCGCCCAGTGCACTATTTCGTAAGCCGAATTCATCGTAGACCAGCACTATTCCATGCACCTCATTCACAACACAGTAGAACTTCCCAATTTCATGTATTTTCTTTAGGATTTATTTTTCAAGAGCCCATTCTTCTCCGTTCTAACTCCTATTACCCGATTCTTTCTCCTAAATTCATCTAAAATTGAGCTCTATCTTTTGGTTCTAGTTTTCAGATTTTTGAGTTCATTTGAACTTTATTTTGATTTTATTTATGTCTCATTCATTTTCTCTCTCATTAGATAACATCTTCAAGGGAGCTGAAGCAAGGTTTGAAGATCAAGAGTGATTAATTGAGTAAGGCCAAGGTAAGTTATGTTCTTTCATTATGTTGAATCTAGTTTTCAAATCTATTTATTTATTTATTATTTTATTTTAAATTATGATGCATGGCTATTTTATTACAAACCTTTGTATATGATAGTTACTGTCCAAGTTGATTAATTCCACCTTGGTAACTTATCTAGTGATGTGAACTTATCACCATAGGATAGGAGCTTATCTAGTGATGTGATACTAGTTATCACATGGGTTGTAAATTTAGTGTGCTTAGACATGCTTATAACCACATTGGGTTCATCATCATATGTGATTAATTAAATCATTTTGACTTAATGAGATATTGAATAGTGTCTGCAGCCACAGTTATAAAACCTGTATGCCACACATTGGTGTGTCATTGGTGTTGGTTATATAAAATTATTTCCACTTGGGTGAGTGATCATGTAGTAAATGGAAAAGTGTGGTTAGCACTTCATGGGATGTGGATGTCTTGTTTGGGTAATTTCTAAAGACTTAACTTTGTGCATCATTTATCTGAGCCTTATCATGTAACCACATGTCTAGTATGTGATATATCTGGCTGATTAATTTGTGATATTTCAATTTTGCCATTGTGATGAATGTGGATGTTGGTTAGATATTTCCACGAGATGTAAGAGGGGGCAATTATTGACTAGGTGGTTAACCTACTCGACGGTGAAACCTTAGCAGGCGAAATTGAGTTTGAGGTTGATCATTGTGAAAGCCTTGTTATGATTTTCTTTTACGTAGAGGTATGTCACATCGTGTGGGTGAAGTTGTGCAACCTCTACAGAGTGTCAAACTATTCAAATAGCTGTATCTCCGGTTGCAGACAATGCTCGATAATTTCTCACGACGGGTAGAGTTTTTAGAAGAATTTGGTTGGGATAACTTTGGGAAGTGAATGGTTAGTTTACTGGTAGTTCATTACATGAATGGTTAGTTCACAGGTGGTTCATTGGGTGAATGGTCATTTCACTTGTGGTTTATTCAACTCCTTTGATTATATCCTAATTCAGTTATTTTCTTTAAAATTCGCTTTCAATATATTTTTTGGTAATTAATAGTATTTGAGTCTTTTCTTGGTTAATCATGAATATGGTCGATATTCCATCTATATTTCCACTGTATGCGCTGGTGTGATTTTGGACTAGTGCAGAATACATAGATAGTCCAGATTGGAGATTCGAGTCTCGATACTCTCCAACCAACTCAGGAGAAGCAAAAGGAGGAATTGGATACCCACCATCGATGAAGATGCTCTCATGTCCACCAAGCACCTGTATACCTGTATTGTTGAGTCTACTACAAGGACTAGCCTCATCAAAAGTGACTTCATAAGTCTCAATGATTTTGTTAGTATCTAAATTAAAAATATGATAGCCACGAGCATGAGCAGGATATCCAAGAAAATACCATCAGAAGATCTGGACTCAAATTTATGTAAGTTGCCATGCTTTAGAATGAAGCAATTGAAACTAAAAATCTTGAAATGAGATATCCTAGGCTTATGATTGAATCTCAACTCAAATAAAGTCTTGCCTAAGGATGATCTCAATAACACCCTATTGGTCACATTATAGGTAGTGCAAACTGCCTCACCCTAAAACACCCTAGGGGTGCTATGCTCATCTAGTATGGTCCTAACCATCTATACAAGAGTTCTATTCTTTCTCTCTACTACTCCATTCTGATGGGGGACTTTAGGGCACTTAGCACACAAAGTGGCAAAATATGAGTTCTTGATTTTAGTATCATTATCGCTCTTAATGACTCTTAAGACTCCTGAGAGGTCAATGACTAATCTAGGGGCCAACTCTCTAAAGCAGTCAAAGGCCTCATCCTCAGAAGAGAGAAAATACACCCAATAATATTTAGAGAAGTTATCTACAATGACAAGTACATACCACTTTCTTCTTGCGGACTGAACTCTAGAAAGACCAATTGTATCTAAGTGCAAGAGCTATCTAGATCCATCAGTCATCACTAAGGTAAGAGGAGGATGAACCAATACCACCAATACTACTCCAACTCATTTGTGCATGGCAAGGGTGGGAAGGGGTTTGGCAAGGGCGGCTGAAATTTCACTTGAAGCAAGATGGAAAGGAATAAGGCAATGGCAAATCTGCACTATTCTAAGTTGCCAGCATAGAAGCTGTTGATTTTGTCATAGAAGCTGAAAATGGTGTTCGTTGCCTTTTTGTCTCTGCTACTTGAAAATTTTCCCGCATCACTTATTTTAGATTGTAGTTTAATGAAGGATGTGTAAGTCTAGCTTGCATTAGCCTGAAGTTTCCTGTAGTGTAAGCATTTTTCTGAATTTGTAGCTATGGGTAACCTACTCGATATCTTGTGATGTTGTAATGGTGGATTCTAATCTTAATCGAAATAGAATGTGTTGCTATGTTTATTGTTGTATTTGTTTATTTTCAGATAATATAGTTAACATTTCCTAAGGCTTGCCGAAAAATAGAAAAAATTTAGGTATAGAATGAACTATCACAGACGGTTTTGTGGTATAAACCATCTATGAAGAATTATTACAGATGGCTCGAAATAGAAACCGTTTGTGATGGGGAAGTATCACAGATGGTTCTATATACCAACCGTCTGTGATACTCACGCATCACAGATGGTTGGTAGCTAGAACTATCTGTGATGTGTGAGTATCATAGACGGTTGTTAGCTAGAACCGTCTATGATGTGTGAGTATCACAGATGGTTGGTAGCTAGAACCGTCTATGATAGTGTTTTTCACAGACAGTTCTAGTTATGAACCGTCTGTGATGTATTTATCACAGACGGCTCAAAAAACCGTCTGTGATAACCTTTGATTATCACTGACACATAAATTCAGATGGTTCAAAAAACCATCTGTGATGACAGTTTTAAACCGTTTATGATGACCCTTTTTGTAGTAGTGTGTGCATAGTGCGCTTTCTCATTGCTGTCTTAGTAAAGCATCTCTGAACGTGATCAACTCATCGTGGATGCACGAGTGAGGGAGGAGAACCATCGAGAATCTCCAGTTATGTGTTGAGAACACCCGGAATCAAGAAACCACATGTCCTCCTTACTTGCTCGATGGACCTATAGGGCATAAGCAAAAATAATATCGGTGTCTTAGTACTAGGGTTAGAATTAAAGATTGGGAATCAAGTACTAAGCCACTCGATATCTAGGAACAACAATAGAAGTCAAAATAAAATGGTAAGTTCATGAGGATGCACATGAGAACCACCTAGGCTTCTCCAAATTGACCCTACTAAAAGACTGATACTCCCATCTAGACGCAACTCATGGTCTACCCTCACGATATCTAACCCAAAGTGCTACATAGCTTCATCAAAGGAGTCAATGAAGCCATCTACAAATCTAGGCCTATATCTAGAAGCTTTCAAGACTAGTGGCCTGGCTCTAGAGACACTCATAAGTGAAGGAACTCTTTTAATGGACCTCGAAGCATGCATCCTCTCTTTTCTCTCATACTTGAACCTATGGAAGCAGAACTCAATAATGTGGCCATTCTTCTTGCAAAAGGTGTAGTGGTACTTGACATTTTGAGGGGTCTGACCTACTAAAGTAGCAGCACCTAACTTGCTAGAAGGGGTTTGGGCAAATCCAGCTGAACTAAACACAGTCTTTGAAGGCTTAGGGGGTTTGACCACAACTTGCTACTCTCCATAACTTTCACAATCTTAGGTGGGTAGTTCTTGGATTACTTTAGGAAACTAAAATTTAGACATCTCTTTTTCACACTCACCTTAGATTGGTCAAGAATCATATTGAGGTTCTTCTTCCCACTAGAGAATCTCTCAATGGTATTTTTGAGGTAGTCGTTTTCTTGGGCGGGGTTCTCACATGTGGCACAATCGGTGTTCTTGGTTACCCTAGTATATATTTCTTCCAATCCTACCCAACTGCTCACTGAATCTAAAAGTCACATGCATCTCATCTAAATCAATTCTAATCTCAGCACAAAACACACAAGAAATATAATCAATTACTTTTTTAGATACAGTCATGGATAAGGATTTTACATTTTTACATTTGTCGTCAAGTGTGTTATTAAGAGCGGAATCATTTCAATCATCTATTTCATTTTATGTTTGCTAACCTCACATTGAGAGCAGGTATGATCAGGATTGAATTGAGCAATTCTTTAGTGGCACTATCAAGTTTTAGTTCTAGCAATGCACAGTTTGAACAAGATGGAACAACATCTAAAGCAATAGCTTTTATGCAATCACCATCATTACTAGACTTGAGTGACTCTATTTCATCAAGAGCATCCTTGAGTTGCTTGATAATAGAGGAATAAGCAATTTTAAGCATACCAACAGATCATGTGAAGATAGACAAGATTCACAGTTTTCATCATCAAGAGTTATGAATTTGAGCCTAACGACTTCTAGATTTAAGTTGTCAATCATAATATCTTTGTTCTTGATTATCTTAGCTTGTTTCTTCAATTTTTATTTAGTTGCAACAAGAGCACACTTCATTTCTTTAGCAGAAAGGCATACTTCATTGGGATCACTATAGGGCTCATCATCGTCAGAAGTGTCGATGTTGATGACGCTGCCCTTGGCCATGAAGTACATGCCAGTGAAGTCCTGGTAATTTTTCTTGCTCCGGGAGCCATCCTTCATCCCCGAGTCCACATTATTTATGTTGACATTCTCAATAGTGGTAAGGACCCGGCTAATGAATTTGTGATAGTTTGGCTTTTTAGGCTCTACGTCACGAGATTGAAGACATCTTCGATAGTCCTTCTTCTCCTTGATTTTCAGCTAGGGGCACTTGGCCAGTATGTGGTTCGGCTCACCACACTGGAAGAAAGTGACAGGACCACTCCTCTTTCTATTCCTCACCTTCTGACAAGCTCTTGTAAATTTGGTGGATAGGAGTGTTAAGTCATCCTTAAGAAATCTCTCCGATTGCTCATCACTAGGGAATGTAAAGTAGACAATGAAAACCCAGAAGTAGAAGAACCAAAGTCCAAAAGACTAGAAGAGCTACTTTGAGTAGGGTCGATTACAAAAGTATCAACTTAGTCTTAGAGAGACACAAGATGAAGTCAATCTCACGTGTCTTCAATTTTAAGTAGAGCTTATTCAAGGTAAGCACACTCATGACAATGTTGTAATTAATGGAAGAAAACTTCATCCTCCAAACTTACACATTAAGTGCACCCAACAATTAGTGTGCATTCTCAAACTCAGAATAGGTCAAGCCAACAGCTCGCAAGTCTTGAAGAATTTTGGTAAACCTTGCAAACAACTCATCCAATGATTTATGAAGCTTTTGCTCAATTTTAGAATATTCTTTCTTGAGTTAGATCTATCTCACTTCTTTGATATGGTAAAGCCCCTATGGTAGTCAACAAGGGTCATTCAGATCTCATGTGCAGATGTCAAATGAGCTTCTTCAATTGAGCTATATGTATCTGCCTCCCATCTGAGGAGCTGCCTTTTGTTTTGTTCCATGTATCCTAAAGGTTACCAACTTGACAAAAGATACTCTGGTGAACAATTGGATAGCAGCTGGCTTAGTTGAGTCCAGCAAGGGCGGCAACCTAGAAAGCTACAGGTGTCAATATTTCGAGGAACTGCTGTATCGATCCCATTTGAAGAAAGACACAAACCAAACATCCTCCAAGTATGTCATGCATGATATGGCGCAGCTGTTTTCTGAGAATGAGTGGTTCATTGTAAAAGGCGAAACAGATTTGCAAAAGATCCCTCAAGATGTTCAGCATCTGTCAATAATCGGAATAGTGGTCTCGATGAAGCCAACTTAAGAAGGCTGTGTACGTACAAGAAGCTGCATGCGCTCCATTGTGTGCCATGGTGTTGACTCTGATATGGTTACTCCTACAGCTAAGTACTGGTTTGAGGTGCTCACCAAAATACGGATGCTGGGTTTTCTGTCTTGTAAGTTAAACTATATGCCCGAGACCATTGGGAACCTAAAGCTTCTGCAGTACCTCAATATTGGCGAATGCACCTTCGAAGAGCTTCCTCGATTCTTTTGGCAACTCCAGAGTTTACGCATTATAGATGCTCAGAATGCCATGTCCTATACATCCCATAGGAATTCAATCAGCTACAAGGCAACTTGCAGAGATTTAAGTTGAGGGGTAGAATTGACAATGAACTTGGCAATTATGTGCCTTAAACTTGGAAATTAATCAAAGATATCTTCATGAGCTCACAGAAGATCTACATATATCAGTATTAGGTAGAAGAGGGAGATAAGGTTTCGACTTTTGATAATGTGATGAGCAAGAAGAATGATTGGCTCCTGGGCCAAGCTCAATGACAGGGCTGTTCTTGGTCCTGGGAGTGCGCCAGGTGATGGCATATATATTACACCTGCAAACAAATAGGCACGCTGCTCTAGTGCTTAATTCTTCTATTCTTGCATATTTGTATTCCTGCCCATCTTATAAGGAGAAATATCCACTATCCTGTGCTAACCCTGTATCTGTGTAAATTCATGTAAATTTTGTGTAGAAGTTTCTAAAAGTTCGAAAAAAACTAGATTAGGGAAATGTTTTGTTCTATAACCGAGGGCATTTTGGGAATTTCCCAATTGAGAAAAGGAAAAAAATATATATGCCGGTGGGGCCCACCTGTCGGTGGGCCGATTGAGGAGATTAGGGGAGACGAAACGTCTCCCCAGGCCGGTGCGGGCGGCGCGTTTCATCTGGATCTCCGGATCTGGCGAGGCTCTCAGGCAACGGCGGCGGCCAGGTCTTGGGGGCGATGGCGACGGAGGCGGCGTCGGCACGGGCGTCTCAACGCCAGCCACACTGCAGCCCGCCGCTCCCCTTTGCTCTCCGCTACGCTATAAATCCCGGGGCTCTCCTCTCTTCGGCATACGGTGAAAAACAGTGAGTTCTCCTCCCCTCTTCTCTTCAATCTCCGGTGGGATCCTTGGTCTTTGGGCTTTGGGCTGTTGGCGGTTCTTTGTGTTTGCTGGCAGCCGAGGAACTTGACCCTTGATTAGGGTTTTGATTTGTGCTTGAACCGAGAGATCCACCGTGAGATTTGAGTTGTGCTTTGAGTGTTCTTGGCCGAAATACTCTTGTGGATTGTGGTCTTGTGCGGCAACCTCTACCTCGACTTCCTGTTTGCTGCGGCTGATACGGGAAGAGGGGCTTTGTATCTCCGGCGACCATCTCCTTGCTCGGTTTCTGGGGGGCATTGGTTTTCTAGGACAGCGCAAACGCGTGCCTAGCCCTTATTCGATTACGTCAAGTGATTTTGAATATCACTGCACAGTGAGTGCCATCTCTGTTCTTGCTATTATATGCTGTAGAAAGAGATGCTTGTGGGATGTTGTATGCTCGATGAAGATAACTGAGGTCTAAAACTGAAATTGAATGTTCAAATTTGAGCTCTAAATCATTGCCATTGCTGTCATTTACCTTACTGTCCTGCAGTTAGATATTTTTCAGAGTATGTATATGCTGTGATCACTTGTTCTGAGTTGTCTGCGCCTTGATTAGTCAATTCGGCTTGTTGCATAACTTGATAAAATTGTAATCTCAATTCTGGAGGCTTGTCAAGTTATTTGACTAATTGAATTATTGCTTATATGATCACTTAGCACTGTTTTCCTCTGCTGGCCGAAAATACATTTTGGTGACAGTCAATAGTTGAGATTGGCAAATTGCTATAGAGCTCAAAATTTGAAATCTTTCTTGTCATATTCAATTTATGAAGAGTTTAGACCAAAGTAGCGGGACGGCCAAGATAGAAATCTTGAGTAACCCTACATCTGAGAGCAATAACTCAATACAATCTGCTGATCATATGCTAGATTTAATCATGTATGTCCAGGTTGTTATAAGATTAGCATTTTCATGTTTACCTATTGCCATGCTAATATTATACATATATGTGACATTTATGTTGAGCATATGTTACTTTTGCAATGGCTTAAAAGATTCACATGTTAGTGTGTTAATTAAGTCATTTATATGCCATGTTTTCCATACTTGGACAATTATAATATTTGCTGGAATTAAATTAAGAAATACGCTTAAACCGCAATATTTACAACATGTTTCAGGCTCCTACAAAATTTGAAGATCAAACTCAATTACATTTATGGATACCAAAAACACTAAGGAGGTACAAAGAGTCATCTTCTACTGTTCATCACTATCTCTTTTGGTAGCTTGTCAATTTCATTTTTCTAGCGTTTGTTCGAGTTTAATTTGGAAATTTGCGACTCTTTGGTAAACTCATGAAGTTCACTTGAGTTTACACCGAGAGTGGGCGTTACTACCTTGGTTCATGTTGGAAGCTAGTTCATGTTGAACCGATTTGACTGTCTTTTGATGATGAAAATTTGTAGCAAATTTGTTTATGTTGAAACTTTAAGACATAACTGGAACTCCATGCAAATCCTAGAAGGCAAAACTGGAATATCTTTGAAACATTGTGGTGTTTACTTTGGAACATGTAGGACCGGTTATGGCAACAGAACGGGGAGGAGGATAAATGTCGACTTAAAAAAAATTTCCAAAATATTCACAACTTCTTCACTCCAATAGGTACAAAACTATCGAGATCAGAATTGGAAGCCAAGAAGCAATGCAACAAACTCAAATACCCGAGAGAGAGAGAGAGTTTGGGCTCCTCACCGGTCTTGGGCTCCTCACCGGTCTGACTGCCACAGAGAGTGCAGTCAGACCGGTGAGTAGTTTGACTGGTGCACAGTTAGTGGTCTAACCGGTGGCCAGTCTGACCGGCTTGATCACACTGGTATGATCAATGGCACGTTGAATCGGGCATGAGAGCGGTCTGACTGCTCCTCTGTTTCTAGAACAATAACTTAGCCCGAGCCAAGACCAAGAGTTGTGCAACCCCTGAATTTCTTAACCAAAAGAGATGTAATCTTCCACACATCTTGCTTAGGGTCTCGAGAAATTATTATATCTAAGGATCATAAGAATCTTGGTCAAAGTTTCAACATTTCTAAAAAAGCAAGATTGCACCAAAATTGCATAAACATCAAAATCTTGGGATATGGCTTGCTCGTGGGTAAAGAATAGCCAAGATGGCTCTAGATAAGTTTTCACATATCACAGTACGCTATTTCACCCTAAAGATTCAAAGCAAAAAACCTTAGGATCAAAAAAACTCAAGATAATACCAAATTCAAGTAAAACCAAGCAACTTCTAAATCATGCAAGACTTGATGGCTAGAAGGATGGGATCAGATCTCCATGAGACTTCTCTCCATCTTTTACATGTCCTTGGCATTAAGCAATATCAAGAAGGAAGAGAAGAGACCAAAAACCAACAAAATCAAGAGCAAATCAACCAAAACAAGAAAACTTCATGATTGATGAATAAAGTTGATTCTATTGCTTGATGAAGAAAGTTTTACAATCACTCCACCAAAATGGTAAGAGAGCGTATCACAATACTCACTGTTCTAACCCTAACTCTAGAACACAAGGATGAAGATGGTTGGAATGGTTAGCTTGTAAACTTCCATCCCCAGCACATTAAATAGATAAGGCAATTAGAGCCACATCTGACCTTAATGGACAGTATCCCTTAGGCTCAGATGTGGCTGGTTGCATCATCTATTTAATATGTTGGGGAGATACTATCTATTGGCATAATTGGAGAATCCATTAACCCCACACAACACGGGTTTTACTCACACACTTAATTCATGCACATTTTCCAAAGCATATGAGCTGGAATTCACTAAATCCTTAGCCTTTGATTCACTTGATCTCCTTAGCATCACCTTGACCTAAACTATTTTTCCATGTGTCGCTCAAGCGCTGCGGTTTTGATCAAAGTAAGTTTACGATATTTGGAAAACTATCAAAATACATTTGCCTTGAGCCAGTATTCATCTTCCTTGCAAAGCAATCACCATACTTCCCACGTACAGGTGCACCAATGGCTTGCTACAGATCAACAAGTCTCTCTTGTTCTGATCTACTGAACCACGTCTCACTTGGACCCACAAAGCTACTTGGTGCAACCCGTCGTTTGAACTTTCCCTTCAATATTTTTCATTTTCCTTGTGCCATGTTTGAGCTCAACGATCTCACTCAACATCCTTGATCGTTCTGAACCTTGGCTCCTTCATGAGCATAGTATTGATTCTCGCAGTTGACTATAGTTGACTCCAACCTCTTTACACATCTAAAGACAAAGAACTCATTTTCTGGGCACAAGGTCTTCACAATTTGTCCCATGTTAGCCAAAATATGCTTCATGCAACATTAATGCACTGACTGAACACAATTCAAATCATTCCATGACCTATTTCCCAAATTCTCAAATGAACCCTAGAGAACAACTCAAGACCGGTCTAACCGCCAAGTAGAGGCCGATCAGACCGATCAAGCATAGTGCAAATGACCCTCACTAGAAAATTACAATCAACATCTAAACCCTAGTCGCTCAGCTCGGCGGTCTGGCCGCTTGCCTGGCCGATTTGATTGGCAACAAACTTGCGGTCTGACTGTACCCTCTAGCCATTTTGACCGATGGCAGCGGTCTGATCGCATGTCCAGGCCAGTCTGACCAGTTTCAAGTAAATAAATTCAAACTTTGCAGAATTCAAATTTTAACTCCACAAACTTGACAATGGTTTATCACACAATGACATAGACTTTTTCGCATGGCCCCTCAATCTTTGTCTTGATGAAACCATTGGCAATTCCTCAAAAATGCAAATTAGAGGTAATTTTAGAAATAAAGAGGGAATTTTGCAATGAAAAACTCAAAATGATTACACAAGGATTAGAAAGACTGAAAATTACCATATGAGCTAGAAATGGAGTAAAGCCACTAAATGGAGCAACTTTTCCACAAAGGGCTTCAACTCCACCGAAGAAATTGGGAATTCTCACTCTAGGCACATACGAAAGAATAATTATTCTAATTGACATTGGTCATGGTGAGAAGAGATCCTTAGGTCAGGAGAATCACAAGAATTCACAAAATCTCTAACCTACCAATAATTCACACAAAAACTCTAAATCATGTTCTAGATGTGCATTTTTACCAATCTTTCTTCCCTTGACAATAGAATCATTAAGATACACGAAAGAAAATGGAGCACGAATGAAATGAAGTGACTACCTTTTATTCATTTTTAGCTTAATATGGAGTCATAAAAATTATCCAAAGTGACTTTATATGTATTATACCAAGCTATATTATATGAAGTAGCTATCTAGATCATAACAATCTATATGTAGCAAAGCTAAGCTAATTGAGCAAGAATCTAAAATTAAATGAATTTCTTAGCAAGTCAAATTGCTCAAATTCTTAGTTTAACCAAAGGTACCCAATAATGAGCCAAACTATATCAATAAACTAATAGAACCAAATGCTATAATTAAGTCAATTTAGAGTACTACAAGATCAAAATTAAATTATTACTAGCTGAATGTTTGTACTTTGCTAGGGTAAAAAGAATAATACTACCATGCTAAATCAAGTCGTTGTGGCGAGCTTACCTTACAACCTTTGGCTCTGCGGTGTCACCCAGCTAAGCTCCGCTCTAGCCTGTTTCGCGCCTCCAAACAAGACCAATAGAACACATTGAACAATTCTTAATTTTTATCGGGTATTTTGAAACATTATTTCAAGTTGAAAGGTAGAAGAAAACAGAATCAACATAACACATTGAACAATTTTGAATTTTTAATGACAGTAGTTTTCATAAACTTGACATACTCGGACTTGTCAAGACCGTGAGCTCAGTTCGAAATCTAACCCCTTTAAAGTGTTGTTACCATCAAGTAGAAGATTTCTAGACTAAAAAAATGCAAAATGCCATTAAGCATTGCTTGTTGCCATCTAGATCGGGAAGTAGTTGCAATTGTTAAGGGTATTAGAGATAAGGTATTAGAGATAGAATAGGACTCTTATTTGTTTCCTTATATGACTTGTATTCTTTCCATATACCCTCTTGTACTCTCTATATATATATTGCCCTTTGGGCCTCACCAATACACACAATATTCATAACATGGTATCAGAGCCTAGGTTTCTGTCGGACCCCGGGTTAGCGAACCCAGATCCTCTGTGATTCCACCGCACTATTCCCTGGATCAGTAGATAGTGCTCACAGATACATTACTGTATATCAAAAACATATAATGCGGAAGCGTAAATAATACAGTAATACTTACCCATGGGCCGATTAGGCCGAAAACAATAAAATGCAGCAGCGGAAACTCCACACAGGTGGGACCCTCAGGACTTGCCCACAGGCAGCCAACTGGGGTTCGCGACCTAGTCCATGGCCTCTCCGTCTTCCAGCTCTGTCGACCCTTTTTCAGCGTCGCGGGGCTCGACATTCCTGTTCTTTCTGACTGAAGGATGATAATTAAGCAAGAATGCGTACCACCGTACTCGCAAGCCACCACACAGGATGCAAATAATAGATGCAAGGCTGTCAAGGGAGGCTTGAGGTTCTTTTAGTTGCCAATAAGCATTATTTTGGAATTATCATAAGTAAAACTCCTGAGACTTAGCATTTTTAACTGAAAACAGATTTTATGAAATTGATTGTGAGAATGCGATAATAATTGTAGTGTAGGTTACATCCACCTTTTACAGTGTATGATTACCTTCTCGAATGCTAGTTTTTGCCTCTGGAGTACTTCCCTCCAGGAAAAATTCAAAACTCAGAGTACGTCCCTCTGACTGATTTTATCCCACCCACAAATGTTTTTTTTTTGAAATAGAACTAACTCGAGTAAGTTCTTGTGTCCGCCCTTGACCGTGGGCACGGCTATTCGAATAGTTTTCAACTCTGCAGAGGTTGTACACTTTCACCACAAGAGATAAGTCATCTTAATAGTCAACATGCTTCCTTAGGCATAAGACCCAGATGATTTATCACAAAGCCTTTACCTTACTCTGATCTAGCTAGACATCACCCGCTGAGGTTTCACCGCTGAAGGGTTAAATCCACCACGGTCAGAAGCCCCCTCTTGCGCCGTATGAGTACAGTAAATCCCTGTGCCTCACTGTGGGTAAACCAGTATACCCTGGCACCCATTTTCCACTGGTGATATCTAACTAAACATTTGTAAGTTAATTAGCTAGGTCATACCCATATAGACTTGTGGTTGTACTGTTTTACACCAGGAGGTCATCACAAGATTCAGTCCTTAATTGTCTAGGCGGTTCTTACCACAAACCACGGGTTCTCGTGCGACATCGGCACCATCCACTCTCACCAACCGCCCAGACAGGTATAGCAGGTTTTTAGGGTTTTGAGAAACATAAAACAGTTGCAACAATATACTCAGCCACGTACATCCCGTGACTGTCCCAAAATAAATTCTTTTATTGTAAAGATTGATGATCAGGGCATCAAGTGCCCTGGACTTGACTAGACTAGCATAGCTTTTTAATGTAATCTATAGCTAGTAAACATTATCATTAATATCTATGGCGACAAGGTTAGTGATCCAAGTGTCAAGGAAATGGCGTATTAAATTTAATACAACAGCAAATGGGCATGTAGCTACCTTAAGCTTTGACATATATTTGCATATTAAATTAAGCATGCAAGTTGATAATTTAAAGGAACATAAATTTGCATAAAATGTGGGATCAATATGATCAAAGTGATGACTTGCCTTGCTTGTGTTACCACGGCCTTGATTGCTCTAATTCAAAGCCTTCTCAGTCACTGATCTTGATTTACTAGCCCTCGCTTTTACCCAAGTCTTGATCCTGTTCGAATGTGTCGCCTCGTTGAGTCTTCAGATTCTAATACGCGGCAAGGAAAAGAAATGCCAAATAAATCCAAATACTTTAAATGCCCAAATAAATTAGGATTATAAATTATTACGATTTTGAGAATAAGGAGATGATTCGGGTTAATGCGCCGTAAACACAGCGGTAGCTAGATTTGAGTAAAGAATGAGTGGTCTGAATAACTTTACCGTGAGGGAAAATTTTAGGATAACGAGGATCAAGAGTGAAGATGCATCTTCAGGAATTATCAGCGTAGCCGATTGGGGAAAAGTCGAGACTCGACCTTTTATTTGATGACTTGTCCTTAATTGATTTACATTTATCAAGGAAGTTCCATGAGTCGGGCAAGACTTATGGACAGCTACAAGAGTTCAACAAAGATAGCAAAGAGAGCCAGAACTTCTTGATTTCAAGATGTGGGGTTGTACAGGAGATGAGTAATTTATGGTCAATATTTAATTTGGCCATATCTCGTTAAACCGCCTTACTTAGTTTGCATAAATAAATTTGAATTAACGGATGAAAGATAATATCTACATTACTTGAGATAGGATCAACGTTATTACTCGAGTTCTCAGAGTAAAATTTGAAAACGTTAGGATTATCTTTGTAATGCCCCAAAGGTGCATCTTTAATTATTCAGAAGTAGATTTCTGGTATCCTTGGTTTATAAAAGGGGGAATTTTTAATCGGTTTCATAATTTAGAGTTTGACGCCAATACTTATTAGGTCCAAGTCGATTTCTTGCCACCCAAAAATAGACAATGGGTAATCTTGTCTGAGCTTTATGCGGAGATTAGTACATTAATCTTAACTGGAATATAATTAACTCATGTTAGGTTTTAGTTTAATTGTATCAATCCTTTCCATTGTGAGTTACAATTGATTTCTTACTCTTATTGTTCTTCACAATTTATTTTAACGTATGCATAAACATGGTACATGGTTCCATTATTTAGCCCAAAAGATGCAGAGTTTTGTAGCCTTTGCTGGCTGGGCCCACATGACAGAAGAGAGAGAGAGACAGAGGGAGGGGAGCTGTCGGCTGAGCTGGGCACTGAACTGAGCAGAAGCAGTGAAACAGGGGAGGGAGGCTGAGGCTTGGCAGCGGCGGCGACGCCGGCGAAGCGCCGTCGGGGAGGCGACGATGGCCACCAAAATGGAATGCCCAGGCGTTGAGGAGGCTCTCGGTGGCGGTAGCTCCGGCCGAGATGACGCCAAAGTGGACGGCGGCAATGGA
The DNA here is from genome assembly GCA_017311315.1 of Dendrocalamus latiflorus. Taxonomy (NCBI): domain Eukaryota; kingdom Viridiplantae; phylum Streptophyta; class Magnoliopsida; order Poales; family Poaceae; genus Dendrocalamus; species Dendrocalamus latiflorus. Next base: position 35,535,068 of record CM029658.1, on the reverse strand, counting down.
AGGCGGCCGGGTGAGGGGAGCCAGTTGGGCGTCGGTGGCCGGAGAGAAAGAGGGAGAGAGATGAGGTGAGCATGGGCACGGGCAGGGTTCGAGAGACTCACCGGAGTGCTTGATTTGACCGGAGGGTGGCCGAGGTGGGTTGGCGGCGTGCACGGGCGGCGGCGCGGGGAGGCGACCGTGGCGGGAGAGCTCCGATGGCGGAGGATGTCGGCCAACGGTGAGGGAGGCTGCAGGGCGCCGAGGTGCTGCTCCCACCGTGCGGAATCGGCCCGGGGCCGATCGAGGTGGAGGCGGCGGCGGGAAGGGCGACGACCGGCTGGAGACGGAGGAGGAGCGGGCGCGGCGCTCTCGGGCGTCGATTCCTCGATTAAATGGGAGGAGAGGCAGAGGACGCTCAGGCGCACGCCGTGACACGAGTGAGTTGCGGAACGCTCGACGGAGGCGGTCGGGACAGGGAGGGGCGGCGGCGGCACCAGCTGAGCAGCTCGGCTGGGCACGAGGGAGCAGAGCAACGGGGAAGAGGATCAAGGAGGGGGTTCGGCGGGCTTCTTATAGGCGGCGCGCACGGGTGGCAACTGGGCGAGGTGAACCCGGGGCGAGGCCGAGCGGAACCGGGGGCGGTGCTAGCTGGACCACGGCGGGAAGGAGGGAGGAGGCGACGCGCGGCCGAGCTAGGGATGATGGGGCGGAGCTAGGCCAGTGGTAGGGAGTGAAGGCGCGCGCGCGAGGGGGAAGTAACGCCGGCATTGAAGACGCGCAACGGAGTAATGCGGGGCGGAGGCGACGCTGAGGAGTAATACCAGGCGGCGGCAGGGCTAGCGAGGGGGAGGCGCAGGCGATGCCGGGGGTAGGGCAGTGATTGCGCGCACGGGGTGGGGTCGCGGCCGCTGTAGCCGGTGGGCTGGCCGAAGCAAGGGGCCGTCGCCCTGGGCGGTGGCGCCATGAGCAGTGGGAGGAGGAAGAAGAAATGGAGGAGAAGGGAGGCGTCGGTGGCTTGGGCCAAAGGCCAGAAGAAGGAACGGCCGAACGGCCAGAAAAGGAAACGGCCCGGGAAAAAGAAAAAGGAGTGGGCCGAGCCCAAGAAGGGATTTTTGGGATCTTAAGAAATAATTTTATATTTAAATTTCTGATTTGGGTTTTGAATTTGAAATCTTGATTTAAATTTTTGAGCCCAACAATTATATTTTTAGGATTGCCGAGTTTTGAGAGATAACCTTCGGATTTAGAATTTTACATTTTTGGATACGAACATTAGGCGAAAAGGTTTGATTTTAATTTCTGCTCTTGGTTCTGAATATCCGAAATTCAAATTTTTAAATTTGAATTTTAATACTTCCAAGGGATTTTGGATTTTCTCGATTTGATTTTCAAACTTGGTTCTTGATCCCAAGATTTTGATTTCCAGTGATCGGGCTTTGGCAAGGAAATCAACTCGAGAATTCAAATAACACTAAAAACTTTTGGAGAAACTCAGGAGAAACAATTAAAATATTTTAAGATTCCCGAAATTACAATAGTTCCCTTTTTGGGATGTTACAGTTTCATACCTAGCCTCCGTTCGTCTTCCGCTGCCGCTGCCCCCGGGAGGATTGATTTCTTCTCCTGGGGGCGGCCATCTTCACGCCGGCTTGTGGGCGAATCCGTGTTGGATCTGCGTCTGCGTCGGTACCCCGCGTCCGCCTCGGGCAGCCATCTCTCCCGGTCGCCGTGCCCACGCTGCTGGCCCTCTTCGCCGTCGGTTTCACCGATCTCAGGCTACCGCCGCTCTTCCTGAGCCGCTGCCTTTTTGTCCCCCGACAACCTCTTCGCTCGGATCTGGCCGACCGCAGCTGTCTCTGTGCTCCCCGACGGCCACTTCGCCTGGATCCCACTGGCTCGTCTTCGCCGGATCTGGCGCAAGGAGGCTCTTCCTCGCGGACTGCCGCTCGGGGTTTCACCGCTGGCGTCGCAGGCCGCCGCTCGGGGTCGACTTCGCCGTCGTCTCCGCCTGAAGCCGCCTTCGCCGTCGTCTCCGCTCTAGGCCGCCGCTCGGGATCTGCTTCGCCCGACTCCGCCCGAGGCAGCCAGCGTCGCCGTCGCTCGGGATTCGCTGCCGGCGTCGCGGGTTGCTCGGTGTCTCCGCTGTCATCTCCGCCCGAGCCGATCTGATGGCCAGCTGCTGCCCCGCTGGCCGACGCAGACCGCCGTCGCCGACCGCCGTCGTTGTCCGCCGTCGCTATCCACCGACGCCGACCAGCCGGGTCGCCACATCGCCGAGACCGTCGTGCCTTCTCTGGACCTGGCCGGTGTGTTTTAAAGTGGTGACCGACTAAGACTCGGTCTGGTTGTAAACCGACCGGGAAAAGAAAGAAAAAAGAGGAGAAGGGGGTTTTGAGGGAGTGGGATTCTCTGCTGATTTCTTTTAGTCAGTTTTTTTTGTTTTCTATAGCTGATTTCTTTTTGTCAGTCTTTAGTTTTTTTTTCTTTCGTGAGTCCTTCCGTTGCGTCCATCCAAATCCGTAGTCTTTAATTTTTAGTTCGCTCAAGCCGTGCGAGTCCACAAATTTATTGTTAGTCATAGAAGTGTAGGAATTTTTTTTGCATGGCAGCAGCCGCTCTTTTCCTTGAGTCGCTGCAGATCGTAGAAGTCTTTGTGATGCCGCCGCTTCTCTTTGAGCTGCCGCCCCGAGTTTTTAAAGCCGCCGCGCTTCTTTTGCACTGCGCCTCCGTTGCGCTTCTTGTGCATTGCGCCGCCGCCATCTCGGGCTTCGATCTGCGCCGCCCTGCTTTGATATATTCCTCTTCGACTTGATTTGACAGTTTATTCGACGACTGCACGCAACGATGACTTTATCACGACTCGGACGTCGGATATTTCTTGTTTTAGTATTAACCCTTTTTCAAATGCAATGCTATTGCATACACCTTGCATTTGTGGGGGAGTGTTAAGGGTATTAGAGATAAGGTATTAGAGATAGAATATGACTCTTATTTGTTTCCTTATATGACTTGTATTCTTTCCATATAATATACCCTCTTGTACTCTCTATATATATTGCCCTTTGGGCCTCACCAATACACACAATATTCATAACAGCAATTACCACCTACGTTCACATCGTGGTGATAGACGCCTCTGCTATGTGCTATGGTAGTAATCAACTTCATTGATCGGCCGTTGAAACTACTTCCTTGCAGTGTCCTCTTTTAGCCTTTCATTGTTTTGTGTAAAGCCAAGACAAAACATTGCAGCAAAATAAGCACATCTGCCTAGACCAAATTCAGATGTTGACAAGAGCAATCAGTCACAATTTTGTTAAAAAGTTTACATCCAGTGACAATCATCATGATTTATATCCTTGTATTGTTGGACATCATCATCATCGACATTCAATCTTTTTTTGAAGGCTATCAAATTTCAACCTTAAACATTGATGGTAACACAATTATAGTCAAGAGTGGTGTCGTGGATTAGATGCATCCAGGGAAAAAAACATTGACATGTCCATTGGGTCGTATCCACAACTTGGTTTAACAGAAGATTTGCAGTTTTCTTAAAACAATCTAACATGATGGCAGAAAGAAATAATGAGAGAACATATTGTCTTCCATTTCAACGCAAGATCAGGAGGCTCCTGCGGTCGCAATCCAGAACAATCTACACTATTTTGCAACTACAGAAGTGAAACATAGACCCATTCAAAAAAGAAGTGAAACACAGACCACTACAAGAATATGCAAACACTAGACTTGCACCAGATGGCTAACGAAATTATTCTGCAAAGGGAAGAAGCACTATAAAGAAACCGAAGCAAATAGAAAGAATTCTTACCGACGAGGTGGAGAAAGGATGCAAATGTTATCCTGGATGTACTCATTCAGTTTTTTATAGCACCAGTGCACGTGTCGTACTAGGAAATTGGAAATCCATTAGTTACCAATGACAAACGTACCAAGGCTGAAACCTTGCCTTACCCAACAAAACATATTTTTTGTTAGGGCCAAGGGACGCTTACACTACTACAAAATATACTATACTGGACGTCTCATTACAGACGATTCATGTGGAGCCATCTGTGCTTTGATTATTACAGACGATTCATGACTAAAACCGTCTCTGAAACTATCACAGACGATCACGTTTAAAAGCCGTCTGTGATATACTCATTATCACAGACGGTTTTGAATTAGAACCGTCCATGAAACTATCACAAACGGTTTTTATTTACAACCGTCTGTGTTTTGTACTTCGTCATATAAACTACAGAAGCTACTGAGACGAGAGACAAATTCAAGGCAAAATTTTTACAAAAGTCCAAAAAAAGTTATTCCCAGATGTTAGTCTTCAGGGCTTCATATGCTTCTTTTTCGACTTTTGGAGTTGGAGGATCAGCTGCTGAGTTCTCAAATGCCATGAAGATTATGCTTGCCTTTGCACTTCCTCCTCCAGCCTGGACAAATCATTAGCACGGTCCATAATCTCATATAGGATGCCATGATAAGCTTCCTCAGAATCGACCGCTTCTGCTTGATCGGCAATGTTATCCATGTGTACTCCACTGTCGCAAGAGTTTCTTCCGTTTTGCGCACATTGCAGAGAAGAACGAGGCTGATGGCGGTTTCCCTTTGCTGAGCGGCAACCACGCACCTCCGTCGACGGCAGATAGTGAGGTCTAGCTGACGGATGAAAGTGAGTTGAGGAAGGAGAGCAGAGCGTGAACGGAGGAACTGCTCCAGAGGTAAATTGTTGGCCGCCTGTGTAAGATTGCGGCCGAACAACTCATGATGGATAGATGAGAGGAAGGAGATCCAAAGAATATTAGATGTCATCATTGAGAATATGAGAGGACAGTTTAGAAGAGCTGGATAAGGGCACGCATATTTAAGCGTTATCACAGATGGTTCGTATACCAAACCATCTCTGATATTAATTTAATAGACGGTTCGTATACCAAACTGTCTCTGATATTAATATCATAGACAGTTCGTATATCACGCGTGAGTTCATCCACTATATAGCTTCCTGCATCCTCCCCTTGTAAGTGTCGTAAGAGTGTCTTGTGTAGTCTCAGCGTCGTGCCACAAAGGTGGCGCTACCGCCGCCTTTTCATTGCAGGTGATATCCGGCTGCCATCCGATGCATCCAGCTTGTTCGTCGATGACACCGACTACCGTTGTGAGCTAGCGCCTCGGTTGTGACACAACGGTCGGCTGCACAACACACTCTTGTCGTAAGTGTTGTAAGAGTGTCTTGTATAGTCTTATCGTCGTGCCACAAAAGTGGCGCTACCGCCGCCTCTCCATTGCTGGTGATATCCGGCCGCTATCCGATGCATCCAGCTTCTACTGTCTGCTAGGATCTCTACTTCTTATATATTCTTGTCGTGTTAAAGAGTTGGGTTCGTTATCTTGTTATGCTGTAATGGTGGATTCTAATCTTAATGGAAATGGAATGTGTGTTGTGTTTGCCACTGTATTTGCTTGTTTTCAAAGGGCATAGGTAACATTATTTGTTGAGGCTAGCCAAAAAATAGAAAAAAAAAATTTAGGTATAGAATGAACTATCACAGACGGTTTTGTGGTATAAACCGTCTATGAAGGACTATCACAGATGGTTCTATATATTAACCGTTAGTAATACTTATCAATCACAGATGGTTGGTAACTAGAATCATCTGTGATGTGTGGCTATCACAGATGGTTTTTGGTTCGAGCCATCTGTAATAGTTTTCTTCACAGACGATTTTAGTTACAAACCGTCTGTTGTTATTTTTTTATCACAGATAGCTCACAAACCGTCTGCGAACCCACGATTATCACTGACACATAAATTCAGGCGGTTCAGAAAACCATCTGTGATGACAGTTTCGAACCGTTTATGATGATATTTTTTGCAGTGGTGTTAACAGTTTAGACCGTGGCAACACCATGGAGATCACGTTGAAGCATGTGGCTTTTTGGTCCAGTTCGCGCTCCCCACTGAGCAAATTGCTGCTTTGGTCCAGGACTCCAGGTCATGCTCCTCACCAAGCCATTCACTTAGCAATTTTATCACACATTCGCAAGGCGTCCATCGGCGAAGGGCGTCATATGGTGGTCGTGGGCGCACCAAGAGGCACGTACGCGGCAACGCCCGTAGCTACACGTAAGCCACCAGCTACCGAACTCCTGATACACCTTGATGAACTTGAGCTCGACAGTGGTTTTGTATGAGTGTGCGCCTGGCGCCCAATGGAACTCAAGCTCGATGGTGGCGTTGTAGCAGTGGGCCATGGAGCAGCTGCAGTAAGCATGACGGGGCGACGCTCAGCGAAGGAGGAGCTGGCGAGTGCAACGAGGTAGTGTACATGGGAGGAGAAATTGGCCAGGTTCCAACTGGATTGGGACGGGAGGAGGGCCTCCTTTTCTCGTAGCCGAGGCTCTACTATTGCCGTGCTACCTTGCACATTGGTGGTGGTGGGGCAGGCGCTCAGGTAGGCAAAGAGAAGGCAAAAGGGAAGAAGAACTCACGCAAAAGGGAATCCTTGGGACGGGGTCGAAGCATCATGGCATGGAAGAGATGTGTCATGCTGGGAGGGTTGCGTGGGTGAGGCGGCGTCGATTGCGTTTGTTAGGGATTTAGATTTGGGAAGACAAGGGACGCAGGGAGAAGCGTTGAAGCCAACAGTCAATATGGCCATTTAGGGGCTGGCCCACATATCAACGCCAATTCATCTGCAAGGGGGAGAGGAGGGCAGATGAATCACCATCACTAACTCCTTTTAAGTAGTAGAGGTGTTCAGGCGCTTGGAATTAAGGACAAAAGGTATATTTAGCACTTGTTGAAATTCATTTTTTGGTTATATCTTAGTAAAGCAAGTCTTGTACTATGACCCATCCACAACTGCCTCCTAAGTTTCAAGCATTTCTCCACATTTTTTGCTTTCTAAACCATGTGCTAGATCTCAAGCCTTTGTCGATCAACTCAAGCAATAAGTTAAAAGTATGATCATGGCTATCTAAAACTCCCCTGAAGTTCATGCCTAGTGAAATAGGAAGATGTCTTATAAAAAATAATTGGTGAAATCAGTTTTTTGCACATAAAAGAGATTATTTTCACTTTTCTTTTCTAGTTCAAGAACAATGAGCTACTCTTGAGTCCGTATGCAATATCCTACCCAAACCATTAAAGTCTAGGAGAAGTAAAATCATGCTTCAATCAAGAACTAGTATAGTTCAACTTAAAGCTCAATTTAGGTTCTAGACTCAACTTAGTCTATTTGACATGGCTTGGTTCACAAAAAGATCACTAGAGCAAAACTAGTCATAAGATCCAACAGGGACAATTTTAGTTCAAAATTTTCACATTTAATCAAGCTTGCATGGTAAAAATTAAGCTACACATAGAGAGATATGATTAATCTAGTAAATCTATCACAAGATATGGCAAAATGCAAAGAAGATATCATGTCACATAGGGATAATAGTCAAAGCTACATTTATATTTCACAATGCACTTTACTGAAATTTAAATATGCAATATGATACAATAGATAAAAAAGAGTTAATCTCTCCCTTAAAACAGGCCATAAGGACTAATAACTCCCAACCTCGCCCCCTCAACAAAGAAGCAAAATGAGAAGAATCGAGAGCCTTAGTGAAAATATATATAACCCAATGCTCTGACTATAAACTGAAGCACAACATCACCCTTCTCACCATGGTCTCTAAGGAAATGGTATTTCATTCATTATACTTGGTCCTAAAGTGTTGTATTAGGTTTTTAGTTATGTTGAGAGCACTAGTGTTATCATACATAAGAGGAACACTACCCAAAGCTAACCCATAGTCACGTAGAGTAGATAAGAGAACCTGAGAGATTACTAGTAGCAGCTACATACTCAACTTCTATAGTGGACTGTTTAATAGAGGACTACCTCCTAGATGACCAAGAGATAAGAGATGTGTCTAAGAAATGATAGGTGCTCGAGGTATTATTTCTATCTATCTTGCACCCTGTAAAATCAGCATTAAAGAAAGCATGACAGAAAGTGCAGAATCAGAAGAATACTAAAGTTCAAGGTTAAAAGTGTCCTATAGATACCTAAAAATGTGACGTGATACTTGTTGATGAGAAAGAATGAAATTGAGTGCACTTTCTGTCGAACTTAAGTTATAGGTTAACATAGCAGAACGCCAGGGTTGAGTATCAACATGGTCGAAAGTGACCACCGGGAAGGACTCCTCGAAAGCCGAAATCCATCGGCAAACGGGAGTGGTCGATAGTTGGAAGTCAGAAGCCATCGACAAACGAACGTAGTTGGTGGTCAAAAGCCAAAATCCATCAACAAACAAATGTAGTTGGTTGTCGAAAGCCAGAAACCATCGGCAATTGAATGTAGTTGGTAGTCAAAAGCCAGAAGCCATCAGCAGTCAAATGTAGTTGATAGTCAAAAGCCATTGGAAGTCGTTTGTCATCAAAAGCCATCAGAAGTAGTCTATGGTCGAAAGCACTGAGAGTGGCCCATGGTTGACAGCCATCAAGAGTGGTCCGTGGTCGAAAGCCATAGCAAGTCGTCTGTGGTCGAAAGCCATCGTAAGTCATCCATGGTCAAAAGCCATCGGAAGTTGTCCGCGGTCGAAAGCCATCGGGAGTTTTTCATGTCGAAAGCCATCGGCCGAAAGCCATCAGGGGTTGTTCATGGTTGAAGCCATCGGGAGTCATCCGTGGTCGATTGCCATGGGAGTTGTCTATGGTCGAAAGCCATCGGGAGTCATCCATGGTCAAAAGCCATCGGAAGTCGTCTATGGTCGAAAGATGTCATGGTTGAAGCCATCAGAAGTTGTCCATGGTCAAAAGCCATCAGAAGTCGAAAGCCATTGAAAGTTGTCCATGGTAGAAAGCCATCGTGGTCAAAAGCTACTAGAAGTTGTCTATGGTTGAAAGCCATCGTAGTCAAAAGCCATCGGAAGTTGTTCGTGGTCAAAAGCCATCATGGTCGAAAGCTATCAGAAGTTATTTGTGGTCGAAAGCAATCATGGTTGAAAGCTATCAGAAGTTGTCTATGGTCAAAATCCATCGAAAGTTGGTCGTGGTCTAAAGCCATTGTGGTCGACAGCAATCAAACGTTGTTCATGGTTGAAAGCCATAGGACGTCTTCTGTGGTCAGAAGCAATCGAAAGTCATCCGTGGTCAAAAGCCATCAGATGTCATCCATGGTAAAAAAATTGTACTCATCAAAGCACTATAGCCTCATGGTCGTAAATCGTGCTTATAGGAGTACTGTAGCACCGTGGTCGGAGGGGTTTCTCGAAGGAGTACTGTAGCATCCTAGTCAGAAGCCATACTCGTAGGTGTACTATAGCATCATGGTCGTAAGGAGTACTCATAGGAGTACTGTAGCAACATGGTTGTAAGGAGTACTCATAGGAGTACTATAATGTCATGGTCGAAAGCTTTCGAGTATTAACAATGATTGGTGATGTTCGAGTACAGTGGGAAGTTGAAGACATCCGAGTACAACCAGGGGTCATAAGCGATCGAGTATCAAAGGTGGTCGACAAAGCCCAAGCACGGTAGGTGGTCATAAGCGATCAAGTATCTGAGATGGTTAGAGGCGTCTAGTACCAAAGGCGGTCAATGACAGTCAAGCACGGCGAGCGGTCGGAGACAGCCGAGTATTGAGATGGTTGGAGGTTTTTTAGTACGACAGGTGGTTGACGACGCTTGAGTACAGTGAGTAGTCAGAGACGTCCGAGTACCAAAGTCGATTGGAGATGCTCGAGTACGACGAGCAGTCATGAACGACCAAGTATCAAAGTCGGTTGGGGACATTCGAATACGACAAGCAGTTAGTGACTGTGTCCGAGTTCGACAAGTGGTAGGAGGTGTTTGTGTTCGACAAGCGGTCGGAGGCATCTGAGTCCAACAAGCAATTGGTGGTGTCCAACTTCGACCAGTGGTTGGAGGCATCTAAGTATCAAAGACGGTCACAAGCGCCCGAGTTTTGAAGACGATCGAAGCCATCTGAGCATCGAAGGCGATTGTAAGCAACTGAGTTCCCAAGGCTATCGGAGGCATCCGAGCACCGAAGGCATCCAAGCACAGCAAGCGATTAGAGATGACCGAGTATCAAAGGCGGCTAGGCCAACTCCAATGTGGTGAGGGCGCACTGCTAGAAAGACACCAAGATCATGAGGGCAGACCATCCTCGTTAGACTAGAGTGGTAGTTAATGATGTCGCATGTCCTGGGTGTCGAGAAGGATTTGCAAGTAGTGCTATCTACCTCACCTTGTGGAGCTATCATCAGATTGGGGGTACATGCATGCATAGCCCGGTAGATCATCATGGCTGCATAGCTTGGCTGGGGCGCTTGCCACGTGTAGGAGCGGAGGGACTTCATGCCTCAAACCCAATGAGTTAGCAAGTGGACAACAAGCTTGATGATTCTGAAGTCACGGCCGTGGGCTACATCACGATGAGCTCTAAAGCATCTAATCGATGGCATTACCAACAGTGGCCATAGGCATTTGGCCATGTTCCCATTATTGTCATCATCCATTAGCATGTAAGCTATCTAGATCAAAGAGAAAGAGAAAAGGGGAGGTTTTTTACCACCTTGGGTATAATATGCCATGGCTTGAGCTGGACTGGCACAGATTGCTTCTTCTGTTCCCCAGCCTTCTCCTCCTTTCTTGCATGTATCTTCTCTACATATGCCTTCTTTTTGTATGTAGGCTGATGGGGTCTCTTCCCTCCGTGTATCTCTGTGTGTTTCTTCCTCTGCCTATCAATGGGTGCAATCGAGTGTGTCTTCCACCTCCCTTTCTGTGTATGGGTGCAATTGGGTGTCTCCCCCTCCCTTGATGGCTTTCCCCGTCTCTCCTTTTATAGGCAGGTAGGGGCCGTAGGCAACGTACATGGCTCCCATGTGGTGCCAATCATGCCATTGATTTTTGGGATAGAATTCCTAATCTGAGTGTTGACTCTTACCTTTGAAAACTTTTCTTTTGATCCACAAGAGATTCGTTGATAATTACTTCCATTAGATGGAAATATAATGTCATCATCTTTCCATTGCAAACACGGTATGCTGAGAACAAATCTTTTCCGTCCATCTTGGTGTGTAAGTTGCCATTAGCGGGCCATGCGTTGGGCCACGCATCGTGTATGCATCCTTATTGGTTGGAGATGAGCCCATATTCTAGGAAGGAAATTCTATAGGATCCACGAGACAGAGATGTGAAGGCCCCTTTCAGATTGATGATGCGTGGCAAGCACAGATCTAGCAGCTACACCACACACTGCTACGATGGTCAAACCGGCATTATGGCTATGGTCAGACTGGCTAGAAGACCTGAGTGGTTGAAGAGAACACCATGTTGACGTAGTGTGGTCAATAGAACTTGATCGAGACAATGTGGTCGACATAATGTGGTCAAAGCAATGTGGTCGACACAACATAGTCGAGGCAATGTGGTCGACACAATGTAGTCGAAGACCCACGAACTCATGGGATGATCTTGGAGCATAGGTTTCAAGATTGGCTGATGGCGTGTAGCCATATGAGGCACAGCGCAGCGACCGGTTGAACTGGGCCGTAGCACGTACAAATAGCAGTGTCTTTTTCTTCTCAAACATATGTCTCTAATTTTACTTTGGCTTAGCGTATTTGCACAAAAACTCATCAAACAGGTGCTTGCTTCAATGCATATAGAGCTTTGGAGAGTTTACAAACATGGTTATGGAACTTAAGATTTTTAAAACCTAGAGGTTGCTTCACATAGACCTCAGAAAAGCACTGTTGATGTCAATTTGAAGCAAATTGAAACCCTTAAACATAGCAATCCTCTAATAATGTCCTTGCTACTAACTCTAGTCAAGTGATGGAAGTCTATATGACCACGCCTACAATGCCAGAGTACTAGATCATGAGAATCAGAAGCCATAAGACACCTAGAGCTAGAAGAGATAATAAAATCAGCACTAAAAATCTTCTCAAACCTAGAGATCCCAAACATAGATTTACCAGAGGAATCTAGAACTCTACACTTGCCTCTCTTGTATCTCACTTCTAGACCCTTATCAAGAAGCTGGAAAATAGATAATACATTACACCTTAGCTTACTTACCAAAGTGATGTCTTTGGGCATAAACTTGTTGCTGACATGCACAGTGCCCTTTGTCATTACGGTCCCAGTAGAAGCATCCTTGAATGTGATCAACTCGTAGCCAGATACTTGAGTGAGGGAGAAGAACCATCAAGAATCTCCAGCCATGTGTCAAGAACACCCAGAGTGAAGAAGCCACATATGCTCCTTACTCGCTCAATGGACATATAGGGCATAAGCAGGAAACATCGGTGCTTCAGTACTGGGGTTAGAAATTAAAGACATGGGAATCTAGTACTGAGCTACTCGATGTCTAGGAATAGCAGTAGAAATCATAATAAAAATGTTAGTATAAAAACCATGAGGATGCACACGAGAACCACCTAGACCTATCTGATTTCGCCTATCAAAAGAGCAGTACTCCCCCTATCTAGATACCACTCATGGTTTACCCTCGCAATATCTTAACCTAAAGTATTTCATAGCTCCACCAAAGGAGTCAAAAGAAGTCATCTGCAAACCTAGGCCTATATATAGAAGCTCTCAAAACTAGACACCTAGCTCTAGAGACTATGATAGGTGAAAGAACTCCTCTAATGCACGTCAAAGCATGCATCCTCTCTTTTCTCACATACTTGACACTATGGAAGCAAAACTCAATAATGTTGTCGTTCTTCTTATATAAGATGTAGTGGTACTTGATCTTTTGAGGGGTATGACCTGCTAAAGTAGAAGCACCTTACTTGCTAGAAGGGGTTTAGGCAAATCTAGCTAACCTAAAACTTAATAATGTATAGTGGTGTTTGATCTTTTAAGGGGCCTAACCTGCTGAAGTAGAAGCACCTAACTTGCTAGAAGGGGTTTGGATAAATCTAGCTAAACTAAACACAGTCTTTGAAGGCTTAAGGTGCTTGACCTCAAACTTGCTGCTCTCCACAACTTTCATAACCTTAGGTGGGTGGTTCTTGGGATACTTTAGAGAATTTAAATCTAGACCTTTCTTTTTCACACTCACCTTAGATTGGTCAAGAATCTTGTTGAGGTTTTTGTTTCCACTAAAGAATCTCTCAAGGGTCTTTTTGATGTAGTTATTTTCTTGGGCGAGGTTCTCACATATAGCACAATCGGTGTTCTTGGTTGTCGTAGCATATATTTCTTTGTGGACAACAATCTCAAGTCTCAAAGCCTCACAAGACAAACAAGCGGATTTCTCCAATCCGATCCAACTGTTCGCTGAACTTGACTCTAAAAGCCTAATGCATCTTCTATAAATTAGCTCCAATCTTAGCACAAAATACACATGAAATAGAATCATTTACTTTCTTGGAAATCATGGGTAAGGATTTTTTATTTCTACATTTATCCTTAAGTGTCTTATTATGAGTAGAATCATTTCAATCATATGTTTCATCTTATGTTTGCTAACCTCACCATGAGAGTAAGTATGATCAGGACTGAAGTTGAGCAATTCTTTAGTGGTACTATCAAGTTTTAGTTCTAGCAATGCCCAACTTGAGTAAGATGGAACAATAACATCGAAAGCAATAGCATCCATGCAATCAGAATCATTACTAGACTTGTGTGACTCTATTTCATCAAGAGCATCCTTAAGTTGCCTAATAATAGAGGAATGAGCAATTCTATGCATAGCTAAATGATCATGCAAAGACAGACAAGATTCATAGTTTTTATCAACAGGAGTTATGGATTTGAGCCTAACGGCTTCTAGATTGAAGTTTTCAATCATAATATCTTGGTTCTTGTTTCTTCAATTTTTATTCGGTTACAACAAGAGCATACTTTATTTATTTAGTTGGGGGACATATCTCATCGGGATCACTGTAAGGCTCATCATCATCATCAGAAGTGTTGACGTCGATAACGCTACCCTTGACCATGAAACACATGCCATTGAAGTCCTTGTTCTTTTTCTTACTTCGGGAGTCGTCCTCATCATCCTCCGTTCATGAGTCCACATCGCTTATGTTGACTTTCTTAAGAGCAGCAAGGATCTGGCTAACAAACTTGCAATATTTTGGCTTCTTGGGCTTCGCATCATGAGCTTGAATTCACCTTCGATAGTTCTTCTCCTTGCTCTTTGGTTGGGGGCAGTTGGCCTATATGTGGTTCAACTTAACACACTCGAAGCTAGTGACATGGTCACTTCTCTTTCTATTCCTCACCTTGTGATAAGCTCTTGTAACTTTGATGGATAGGAGTGCTAGGTCATCCTTAAGAAATCTCTGACTGCTCATCACTAGGGAATGCAAAACAAATAGCGAAAACCCAGAAGTAGAAGAACCAAAGTCTAAAGGACTAGAAAGCTACTCTGAGTAGGGTCGATTACAAGAGACATTGACTCTATCTTAGGGACATGCGAGAAGAAGTCAATCTCACACGTCTTCAATCTTGAGTACAGCTTATCCAGGGTAAGCACACTCATGACAGTATTGTTATTATGGAAGTAAGCTTCATCCCAAAAACTTTCACATCAAGTGCACCCAATAGTTAACATGCATTCTTAGACTCAGAATAAGTCAAGCCAATAGCTTGCAAATCATGAAAAATCTTGGTAAACCTTGCAGACAACTCTCCAATGATTTATCGGGTGGTGGCTTGATCTTGGAGTATTCTTTTTTAAGTTGGTTCTGTCTCACATCCTTGATCATTGTAGAGCCTGCATGGTAATCAGTGAGGGCCTTCCAGATCTCATGAGCAGATGCCAAATAAGCTACTCACTCAAACTCAGATCAACTATGCCCCTAAATCATAAAGTTATGTGCCTTGCTATTAGCCTCTAGATCTGGAGTGTTTACCATAGTGACATGACCATCGACTGGCACAACATATAGATTCTTGACTTCCCCCAAATTGAATGCCCTTGAGCTTGGATGTAAGTAGACTTCCGGGCCTTCCAATAAGAAAAATTAACCCCATCAAAGACATGTGTCTTGCTTGAATACTTTTCTAATGCTATGACTCTTAAGACCAATTAAGATCCAGAGAAGAAAGAACTAACCTTGCTCTGATACCACTTGTAGGACTAGTTATAGCAACCGAAAGGGGGTGAATGATGCCTCAAAACTTTTCCCAAAGTATTCATAACTTCTTCACTCCAGTAGCTATAGAGCCATGGAGATTAGAACTAGTAGCCAAGAAGCAATGCAACAAACTCAAATATCCGAGAGAGAGAGAGAGAGAGAGAGAGAGAGAGCTTGGGCTCCTCACTGGTTTGACCGCCACAAAGAGTGTGGTGGGATCAGCAAGCAGTCTGATCAGCACATAGCTAGCAGTCTAACTGGCGCCCGGTATGACCAGCTTGATCACACCAGACTGACCAGTGGCTAGTTGGACTAGGCCTACAAGCGATTTGACCACTCCCTTATTTCCATAATAATAACTTACCACAAATCAAGACCAAGAATGGTGCAACTTCCAAAATTCTCAATAAAAAAGAGATAAAATCTTGCACACACCTTACTTAGGGTTTTAGGAATTTATTCCATCCAAGGGTAGCAAGGATCTTGGTCAAAATTCCAACCTTTCCTAAAAACAAGTGAGATTGCACCAAAATTGAGCAAATATCGAAATCTTGGAATATGATTTGATTGTGGGTAGAGGATAAGCCATATAACTCTAGATAAGTTCTCACATATCATAGCAAGCTATTTCACCCAAATATTCAAAGAAAATACCTTGGGATCAAGAAAACTCAAGCTGAGGCTAAATCCAAGCAAAATCGGGAAATTTCTAAATCATGCAAGACTTGATGCCTAGAAAGATGGGATTAGATCACCATGAGACTTCTTTATCTCTTACACATATTTGGCATGCAGCAAGATAAAGAATATGTGAGAAGAGATAAAAATCAATAAGATCAAAAGCAAATCAACCAAAATAAAAAGATTCTATGATAGATGAACAAAGTTGATTCCATTTGCTATGTGATGAGGAATGTTTTACAGCCACTCCACCTAAAAGACAAGAGAGCACACTACGTCACTCGCTCTTCTGACCCTAGAACACAAGGATGGAAATGGTTGGAATGGTTAGCTTGCAAGCTTCCATCCTCAACACATTAAATAGATGAGGAAACCACACATATCTAACCCTAATGGATACTATACATTAGCACATTTGGGAAAATCGTTACCCCATATAACACAGGTTTTACTCACAAACTTAAATCATGCACACTTTTCAAAGCACATGAGTCCGAATCCATTAAATCCTTATCGTTTGATCCATTTGATCTCCTCAGCATCTCCTTGATCTAAACCGCTTTCTCAAGTACCACTCAAGCACCGTGGTTTTGATCTAAGGAAGTTTTTGGCATTTGGCAACTATCAAAATACCCTTGATTTAACCTAGTCTTCATCTTCCTTGTAAATAATTACCATGCTTGCAATGTGTAGGTGCACCAATGGTTAGCTATTCGTCGACATGTCTCTCCTGTTCTGGTTCCACCAGACTACACCTCATTGGACCAACCAAGTCATATGGTGTAATTCGTCACTTGAACATTCCCTTCAATACTTTTTACATTCTTTGTCTATGCTTGAGCTCTACCATATCACCTGACAATCTTGACCGTTCTGGGTCTCGGCTCTTTTGTGAGCACGGCCCTAATACTTGCTGTTGACCATAGTTAACTCCAAGCCTCCCTACGCATCTAAAAATAAAGAAAACATTTTCAGGCATAAATTCATCACAACTTGACCAACATTAGCTAAAACATGCTTCATGCAACATTAATACACTAACAAAACACAATTCAAATCATTCCATGACCTATTTCCCAAATTTTCAAATCAACCCTAGAGAACAACTCAGGGTTGGTATGACCACCAACCAGAGGTTAGTCAAACCATTTAGGCACAGTGCAAATGACCCTCACTAAAAAATTGCAACTAGCATCTAAACCTAGGTCATACCGCTCGGTGGTTTGACCGCTTGCTCTAACCGGTCTGACTGGCAACACACTTATGGTCTGACCACACCCTCCAGTCGGTTTGACCGGTTTCCAACTAGAGAAATTCAAACTTCGCAAAATTGAAATTTCAACTTCACAAATTTAGTAATGGTTAATTATATAATAATATGGATCTTCGTGCATAGTCCCTCGTAACATTTTTGAAACATGAAACTTGCTTGAAAACTGAGACTTGCCACTTGGAATCTGCAACAAAATTTATTACATGCTGCGATGGGTGCTTCATCAAGATTTGCACTGCCGCATGTCATGAACGAGGCTTCTCTGTTCGCTTTTCCTGTTCCCTTTCCTGTTTCCTGCTAGGTGTCACAATTTTATTGGCTCTAGTTTTATTGTTGGACATGTAAAGTTTGCTTCCTTTCCAACAAAATGGTGTTATCTCTACATGCTTGAATGAAATGAAGCAGCGTCCTTTCAGGGATTAACACAGAATTTATGGCGCCAAACAGACTCTAACTAATGGAGGGAATAGAATTGAGCACCAAAATGCAGAGTTAAGCGCCAAAATATATAGAATACACAGCTCTTTTCTTTTCCATATCAATAGATTGCATCTCCAAAGTCCATCACCACCAACTAACTTAGCTATCTTCTATCCCTTGATGCAATGGCATCTTCGCCAAATCTTACGACGCCTGATGGCACGGCTTGTTCCATGGCAACGGCATCTCATTTGCAGCCCAACAATTCTTCTGGTAACTTGGGAATAGCAGCATCACAGTTGCAACCCAATAATTCTTTTGGTAACCTGAGAACACCATCACAAATAGAAAATGTAAGATGTGTAATCAATTCTCCTTTTGTTTTAAAGGATTGGTTGAATCTGAGTTGAACAATTATGCCATTGTCAAAATTTGACTATTATAAATATACATATGTGCATCCAGATTGCTCGTATGGTAGCTCCATTAATACTTTTTCTTTTTTCATGGGAGATACTTTTAATTTGAGTTGAAAAATTGTGTCGTTCTTAAAATTTGACTATTATAAACATCCATACGTGCATCCAAATTGCTCGTATAGCAGCTCCATTGATATTTGTTTCTCTTTTCATGGGAAATACTACCAAAAATAGGATCATGGGAAAACCGAAGATCCTGAAACAAAAGATTCTTTTGAAGACTTGATACCAAAGGTCGGAATGAAATTTAACTCTGAACAAGCTTACAACTTTTACAATGCCTATGTTCATGAGATAAGTTTTAGTATTAGAAGAAGCACCTACCATTATGTGGGAAATTCTACAATAATAAAGAACAGAACATTTTGTTGTTCACATAAAGGTATTTACTGACTTTCTTTTATTAGGACTGCGTAGAGGTATGTAATTTCAATCAGTTATTTGTACTTACAGGAAGTCGAGGCATTGACAAAACAGAAGAAACTTCACACAATGGTAAATGTTTCCATAGGCCAGAAACACAATGTAAGTGCCAAGCATGTATAAAGATAAGTCTTAGGGATGGGTTCTACTATGTCTACAACTTTGCATATGAGCATAGCCATAATCTTGCCACTAGAAGCCAAGTTCACCAATTAAGATCACATAGGAAAATAAATGAAGCACAGATTGCAAGTGTTGAAGTTGCAAAATCTATAGGTATTTCTACTAAAGCAGCTATTCGTCTAATGGCAAAAGAAGCATGTGGATCTGCAAATCTTGGATTTACTCGTGTAGACATGAAGAATAGATTATATTCAAAGAGGACATTGAAGACAAAACAAGGTGACACTAGAGGGGTGTTGGAATATATGGAGAAAAAAGCATATAAGGATGTGAACTTTTTCTATTCCATTCAAGTTGATGAGGATGACTTGATAACCAATATTTTCTAGGTTGATTCTAAAATGATTGTGGACTATAAAGTTTTTGGTAATGATGTTTGCTTTGATACAACATACAGAAAATTGGATGATGGGCATCCTTTTGGCTTGCTTGTTGGAGTAAATAATCATAAAAAAACTACTATTTTCGGTGCTACACTTCTATATGATGATATTGCTGATAGTTTTGTTTGGCTATCTAAAGCTTTTCTAACTACCATGTCAAGAAAGAAGCTAGAAACTATTTTGACAAATGAAGATGTAGCCATGGCTAAAGCAACAAGATTGGTTCTATCTAAAGCTCATCATAGGATATGTGTATGGCATTTGAATCAAAATGCATGCAAACACCTTGCTGGAGTTGTTAAGAACTATAAGAAATTTAATACTAAGTTTCAGAACTTTCATACATGTATCAAAGTACTATGTAGCTATGGATGCTTCAATGCATCGATCATTTGGTACTTCTATGCCAACGTACGAACAAAACCAAGGATTGCATCAAGGGAAGCAGCCGATTCAACCATTTACCATAGATTTCTACAATCTTCATTTACTATTACTTCGAAAATCATGTATATTTATATTTTCAAGCTACTAGAGCATTGTGCACTTTAGGTATCTAATTAGTTCATATACAGAGCCTCACTAGTGATGCTGTTCTGTTCGATTGCTACTAGCCCACCTGGGGGTCATCACAGAACAAGATTTAAATATCATTGTCCCGGATTGAAATGATTTCTGAATTTTGTTACTTGTTCTGACATTTTCTTTGAGATGTATGTAACTACTTAAATTACGCCATATGTGATGCTTTCTGCTACTGGCTCAAGTGTAGTTCTCATTTCTTCCATAATAGAGCGCCATCTTCTTGTGAAAATTAGTCCAGGCCATAGTGCCACAATCATGCTTAGCTAACATTTTTTTGTTGCCTTTTTCTTCAGTGGAGTTCCTTGCCAACTTAGTATAGAGCACAAAAAAATTAAAGTAAACTATACCCTCTAAAGACCATAAAAATCTTGTGTAAATCCTGAGTAGCCTTCTCAAACAACAAATAAATCTCGAAATCTAATAGCATCAATCGAGTACAACAGGAAGAAATACCTTACCGAGGAAACTTAAGCAAGACGAGTTGGAGTGGATCTACATTCTATGGCTGAGGATGCAGTAGAGGAGCATGTCAACGAGAGTCCCAACGGGCAATAGCAAACTCCTGAGGTTGACGTAGCACAGTGCATACCACGAGCAGCTTTAGCAATGAGTGTATTGCAATTTTTCCATGAACTCCGCTGTGCATCAGCTTTGTAGGAAACCATCGACGCGAGCACGGCTGTAATATCCCGGGCGACATTCGTCAGATAATAGTGTAATCAGGGAAAGAAGGGGGGAATTATGCAATTTAGCGGCAACCTGGGCTTGGGCCGAGGCCCAAGAGGTGGCCGGCCAAGGGAAAAGGGGGGGGGGAGGCGCCCCACCCCCAAACCCTAGCCGCCCCTCTCCCCTAACCGCCCCTCCACCTCCCTTGTGCGCATCTCCCTCTTCCTCCTTGCGCCCCCTTTGGCCAGCAGCGTCTCCCTCGCCTCCATGGACGCCCCCTACGATTGGTGAAGGGATCCCGATCGCTGCGGTTCGAGAGGAGGAGAGCAAACGTCCGCCGGGAAGGGTTGTGGATCCGGAAGGTGGAGATTAGGACGGGAAAAGGAAGGGAGGAAGAGATCGTGTGGAGTTCTCCGTGTTCTTCAGCGATTCGTTAAGGGTAATTACTCCTAATTCTCCCCGCTAGCTGCATATTTAGTTGTTTAGCAATGTCGGTTTTCGGATCTGCTCAGGACAGCCTCTATTAGACGGTCTTTTTGATATAGATCCGTGGGGATTCAGGTCTGGTCTTCTCCTAGAGATTTGTAGAGGACATCTTTAGCTTTCCATGAAGTGCTAGAACGCGTCATTCGAACCTCTGTAGAAAAAGTTATGATTTTTTCTAGTCGGACTGTCCTGTAGATCGGGGAATTTCCTGTCAGGTTTCGGTAGATGGGTTTGGGCGATTAGAAATCAGGAGAATCAGAGGGTCTCCATATTATGAAAGTTTCAGATATTTTCCTTAGCTTTCCAGAAAGGTCAAGAAATCCTGATTCCGACTCTCGGGGTGACAGTTATGACAATTTTAGTGCGCTGTCCAGAGAACTCGTTACGGAATTGATGTTCTAGAAAGTTAGATGGTGCGGGTAGAAGTTGGCCGAATCAGGGAGACTCACCAACTAGATTTAGTTAGATAATTTAATTATGTTTCCAGAAAATCGGAGAACTCCCTGTTCAGACTTCTGTACTATTAGATAAGAATTTTTGAAGTTGACTGTCTGTAGAGGGGGACAGGGTGCCCGAAAAGATTTGGGGTTTTGAGTCAAGTTAAACATGTTGGGTTAGTTGGGGGTGTTTTTGTTTAATACAAAGACTCGTTACTGTTGCCTTAGAAATTATTATAATTATTGTTCAGGAGGAGGACGGATTCCAGGAGACGCACCTTCTGCTCATTCCCCGTTTTCTCGTGGTTAAGGCAAGTACAATAGTGGTCGAAACTTCATAGTATGTGTCGTAGGGATGGCCCCCACCTAAACCCAGCAGGCCTGGTAGGAAATTATAAGGCCCAGAATAGGCCATGTGTAATGACATAACTGCCCCCAGAGGGGATAACCAGATGTAAGGGTATAACTGTAAAAGCACTCCTCCTGTGTATATATATATGAGTACAAGCCATGGGGAAGGACCAGGCCATTACACTCATCTTCATCACTCTCCACTACCATCTCTCTCTCTGTTTGGTCTGTAGCCACAACAGTTGGCGCCGTCCGTGGGGAGGACGTGGACAAGCCTGAAGACCGAAGAAGAAGGATGGCACCGAAAAAAGTTTCTGCAGCGGCGGCGAAGGGAAAGAAGGCGGCCGGGCCAGAGTGTCGTATGAGTACCAGGGCTTCGGCATCGGCAGCGGCGGACGCGGGCGCCGATGCAGGCGCGGTGGCCGAAGACGTCGACGTTCGCGCGGCGACGACCAACCTCGTCACCGGCACCGCGACAACCAACCCCGTCACCGGCACCGCGACGACCCGCCCCGCCATCGGCGTTGCGGGGACGGAGCCCGCGGTCGACCCCGCGGTCGAAGATGTCGACGCGGGTGCGGCGACAACCGACCCCGCCGGCGCAACGACAGCCGACCTCGCCGCCCCCACTGCAACCCTCGCCGGCGGCGCGGACCAGGCGGTCCGAGGTAGCCACGACAGAGCGACCGGCAGCTCGGGACCTCGCGACGCGGTCGTCCCCGCGCCGATCCGCCCGTCGGAAGTACCGGCGACCCCGCCTGCACCGGCGATGGAAAGTGCCCTGCTGGCGGCTCTCAACGCGTTCTAGCGGGAGCTGGGGGACCTTCGCGGAGCCGTTAGAGATATACAAGAGGCTCGGAGTCAGCAGGCCACGCCAGTAATCGCATCCGAGCCCACGCCGGAGAGGGCGGACAGTCGCGAAGCCCCCACGTCTAGCCGCGTGCCGCTGCGGCGCGTGGATCTGGAGTCCCCGCTTTCAGCGGGGCTGCAGCAGGCGGCATGGCCCGAAGACTTCAAGTTTCCTAGCGCCATCGACTCGTACAAAGGTGACACGGACCCCCGTGAGTTCGTGCGCGTATATGAAACCGCGATCGAAGCCGCGGGCGGAGACGACACCACGAAGGCGAAGGGACTCCCCCTCGCGCTACAAGGAGTGGCGCTCTCTTGGTTCTTTACCATAGAGCCAGGCTCCATCTACGCGTGGGAACAGCTTCGCGTCCGCCTTCACAACAACTTCCAAGGAAACTACATGGACCGAGTCGACGCGGACCAACTCTTTGCCGTGAAGCAAAAACCCTCGGAGAAGCTCCGAGACTACTTCAAACGCTTCGCCAAGATTCGATGCCAAGTGAAAGACGTCAACGAAACCACCATCGTTAATGCAGCCATACAGGGCCTTCGTCCGGGCCCGATGGCAGAGTACAATGCGCGAAAGCCAATCAAGACGGTGGCGAAGCTCTTCGACAAGATGAAAGAATACGCCAGGGCGGAGGAAGACGCGCGGCGAAGGCAAGGTGACGACTCCGACACCAACCAGGCTGGAGCCTCGGCAAAAGCCGAAGACTTGCCGAAGGGCGGTTCTTCGAAGGGAAAACGTAAGCAAGAGTCGTCCAGGGACGCGCTCGACCGCAGGGACAACTCGCATAAGGAGTCGTCCGATCAGCCCAAGCGCGGCCAGCAGAGGTCGAGGCGAAACCGGTACGTCCTCGCAATTGACGGCGGGTCCGACGAGGGCGCTCCAGCGGGCCGAGGCGGTCGGGGGCGCCGTGGCCGGGGGCGCGGCCGTGGCAGGGGCCGCGACGATAGGGGTCGTGGAGATTACGACGACCAGCATCAGGGACTGTGGTGCGTAGTCCACGGCCGCAGCAATCATGATACCCGCGCTTGCACCTCCATCGTGGCGCTCCGCGACAGCGTCGCTAGGGACAGGAACGCGGAGGCGCGCCCGCCTGCGGTGGCCCACGTCCAATTCCCATACGAGGCCCCCGTGCAGGTACAGGCGCAAGGGATGCAACCCCAGGAAGGCGCCTTACGGATCCAAGCTCACGTACAGCAGCCTCGGGAGGGCCTCCTATCGCTGTAGGCCCCAAACGCAACCTACCGCAGGGTCATTAACGTCATATCCGGAGGCTCTGCGCTGGAATTCGCCTCGGCCCGGCAGCAGAAGGCCTATGCGCGAAGACTACATCACGTGGCGGCATACCCAGCGCAAGCACCGCCGGATTGGGCGAGGCACGAAGTTACATTCACACCCAACGACGCCCAGGGTGTGGACTTCCCTCATCAGGACCCCCTGGTAATCCGGGTCACTATCGCGGGATGCGACGTGGGACGTGCCCTGGTGGACGGCGGCAGCTCCGCGAACGTATTATTTGCGGCGGCCTTCGACCAGATGGGGATCCCTCGAAGCCGCCTAGGGCCCTCGAGAATCCCCCTGCAGGGCTTCGGGGGACAACCCCTGCGGGCGCTGGGACAAATCGGCCTTCAAGTCTCCTTCGGCCAAGATGACAATGCGCGGGCCGAAGATGTCACCTTCGATGTGGTCGACCTTCCGTACCCCTACAATGCCATATTAGGGCGCCCAATCCTCAACTCCTTCGGCGCGGTACCACATCATGTCTATCTATGCATGAAGATCCCGGGTCCCCGGGCCATCATCACCGTCCGAGGTGACCAGGATATGGCCCGGCGGATCGAGCCAGGTACCAGGTGCCCGCGTCGCGAAGCCCAACGGCGCTCCTAGAGCCGGAGTCACAATGCGGAGGTCCACGGGGCCATTCGGAGGCGCCTTGACGGGTCTTGCGGAGGTCTAGTGACTAGAGGCTTCGGCCGCACCAAGGGCAAACGGTTAGTATACCCACCCCTTGTAATTGCTTGCCCGCGCAAATGGGGATGTAATGAAGATCGCCGTTTGCCGCTAATCTTTCTTCATCATGCAAGTATGGGGCGGAGACGCGCGCAGGCTTCGCCGGCGCGCGCGCGCTCCCGCCGCATAAAACAAAGACGCTCGTTCGCGTGTGCACTCGCCGTAGCCAGGGGTACGGGACTGAGTATAAATCGAAGTCGCACGTTCGCGTGTGCACTCGCCATAGCCAAAGGTGACGGGCCTGAGTATAAACAAAGACGCACGTTCGCGTGTGCACTCGCCGTAGCCAAGGGTACGGGACTGAGTATAAATCGAATTCGCACGTTCGCGTGTGCACTCGCCGTAGCCAAAGGTGACGAGCCTGAGTATAAACAAAGACGCACGTTCACGTGTGCACTCGCCGTAGCCAGGGGTACGGGACTGAGTATAAATCGAAGTCGCGCGTTCGCGTGTGCACTCGCCGTAGCCAAAGGTGACGGGCCTGAGTATAAACAAAGACGCACGTTCGCGTGTGCACTCGTTGTAGCCAGGGGTACGGGACTGAGTATAAATCGAAGTCACACGTTCGCGTGTGCACTCGCCGTAGCCAAAGGTGACGGGCCTGAGTATAAACAAAGACGCACGTTCGCGTGTGCACTCGCCGTAGCCAGGGGTACGGGACTGAGTATAAATCGAAGTCGCACGTTCGCGTGTGCACTCGCCGTAGCCAGGGGTACGGGACTGAGTATAAATCGAAGTCGCGCGTTCGCGTGTGCACTCGCCGTAGCCAAAGGTGATGGGCCTGAGTATAAACAAAGACGCACGTTCACGTGTGCACTCGTTGTAGCCAGGGGTACGGGACTGAGTATAAATCGAAGTCGCACGTTCGCGTGTGCACTCGCCGTAGCCAAAGGTGACGGGCCTGAGTATAAACAAAGACGCACGTTCGCGTGTGCACTCGCCGTAGCCAGGGGTACGGGACTGAGTATAAATCGAAGTCGCACGTTCGCGTGTGCACTCGCCGTAGCCCAAGGTGACGGGCCTGAGTATAAACCAAGACGCACCGGGGGGACGCCCTCGCGCGCACCAGTCTACGGACTTTAAATAAGACGTAGCGTTGAGCCTAGCTCCGCACGCACCAGTCTACGAACTTTAAATAAGACGTAGCGTTGAGCCTAGCTCCGCACGCACCAGTCTACGGACTTTAAATAAGACGTAGCGTTGAGCCTAGCTCCGCACGCACCAGTCCACGGACTTTAAATAAGATGTAGCGTCGAGGTCCGCCTCCGTACGCGAGAGTCTGCGGACTATAAATAAGACGTAGCGTTGAGCCTAGCTCCGCACGCACCAGTCCACGGACTTTAAATAAGACGTAGCGTCGAGGTCCGCCTCCGCACGCGAGAGTCTGCGGACTATAAATAAGATGTAGCGTCGAGCCGAGCTCCGCACGCACCAGTCCACGGACTATAAATAAGACGTAGCGTCGAGGTCCGCCTCCGCACGCGAGAGTCTGCGGACTATAAATAAGACGTAGCGTCGAGCCTAGCTCCGCACGCTCCAGTCCACGGACTTTAAATAAGACGTAGCGTCGAGGTCCGCCTCCGCACGCGAGAGTCTGCGGACTATAAATAAGACGTAGCGTCGAGCCGAGCTCCGCACGCACCAGTCCACGGACTATAAATAAGATGTAGCGTCGAGGTCCGCCTCCGCACGCGAGAGTCTGCGGACTATAAATAAGACGTAGCGTCGAGCCGAGCTCCGCACGCACCAGTCCACGGACTTTAAATAAGACGTAGCGTCGAGGTCCGCCTCCGCACGCGCGAGTCTCCGGACTATAAAGAAAGTCGTAGCGTCGAGGTCCGCCTCCGCACGCATTAGTCCACGGACTCTAAATGAGACGTAGCGTCGAGGTCCGCCTCCGCACGCGCGAGTCTCCGGACTATAAAAGAAGTCGTAGCGTCGAGGTCCGCCTCCGCACGCGCTAGTCCACGGACTCTAAATAAGACGTAGCGTCGAGGTCGGCCTCCGCACGCGCAAGTCTCCGGGCTATAAAGGAACCCTGGCGCAGCCACTTTGCCAACGGTGGTATCAACACACAGCGCATATCCTAAAATGCCAGGAAGTCTGCACATCGGAAAAATCACATGTACAAAGGTCCGGCAGCATCCCGGCCGCTCTAGGCCGCTACCCCGCGGGTTCGTCCTTAACACGCGCTAAAGCTGGGGCCTCGCTTGAAGAAGGCCGGCTCGCCCAAAAGTCAACCGACTCTTCGACCCTTCGCCAGCGTCGAAGGCGTCGCCGGGTTGAAAGGTCGGCCGCCCGAAGCCGGCCCTAGTAAGGAAGCTACCCGGGATATAGGCGAAAGTCAGCATGCATGCAGAAAGTGTGCACTTTATTAGCAAAGACAAGGGACAGTACAACGCACGCCTACACCTAGGCGCCGCGGCATCAAACCTGCGGGTTCCCGGCGCCTTCGGAGGGCCCAGCGCCGCCATCGTCGCGTCGAGGGACCCCGTCCAGAAATTGGCCAAGGCTCCCCGTCCCGTAGAGCGACTTCCGGAGCTCGATCCGTACAGCTTCCGCCCCGACGTGACCCCAGATCCGGTCAAAGAAGGGCCCGAGGGCACGGCGAGCGGAGCGGACGGCGCCGGACATTACTCCGGCCCCGCCAGGTATCTCCAGCTGGGGGTCATTCAGCCCGGTGACGTGCGTACAGCCGCGGTGCTGGAGGAGTGCGCACACCAAGCAGGCCGAAGTGTACGCGCAGTGGGTGCCAAAGGACGTCGCGGCGCCGCGCGCGACGGTGGCGGCATCCCCGACCCAGCGGAGGGTCCGAGACAACTCCTCTGGGCCAAAGCCGCGCTCCGGCACCTCGGTTACCAGCCCTTGGAGATGGCTCTCCAGCGCTTGCATGGCGTCCCACGCAACCACCGAGGCGTCGCCCAGCGTCCGGTTGCGCTCCGCTAGAGTCAAGGCAAGCTCGCCTTTTTCCTTCTCTAGCGCGGCGACCTCCTCCAGGAGCCCGTCACGCTCCGCTGCGAACTTTTGTTCAGCAGCTGCCGCGGCCGACTCCTGCACCGAGGCAACCAGTCCCTCGGCGTGTGCCCTCGCTTCGGCACATTCCGCTTCCAGCTGGCGGATGCGGGCGTCCTGGGCAGAGCGGGCGCCAGAGGCTTCGCGCAGCTCCTCCTCGGCGGCCCGCAGCCTATCCTCGAGCGCCTTTTGGCTGCGGGCATAGGCCGTTTGCAGGGCCTGCCCCAGCACAAGTGTCTGTAGAAGGGAAAAGACTTAGCAAGCTCAGCTAAGCCCAGGCGCGGTCGCATGAGTACTTACCCTCACCTCGGACACCTCGAAGGCGTCCTCAAGGCGCCCCGCCCCGTAGGTCTGCAGCACCTGCGGGTCGACGCTCGTGGCCGCGTCATTCACAATCCCGCGCCACGCCCTCAGCGTCTCCGGAGGCGGCACGAAGTCCGCGGGGCTCACGTGCTCGGAGGCCCCGTGTTCAGCCGAATGCTCCCCCTCCGGAATGAGCAACGCTGAAAATAGTGATATGGGTGAGCACCCCAAGGCATAAAAGCATACACCAGAGTAAGCTAAGCCACCCTACCTTCAGTAGCAGAAGGAATGGTCCCGCCGCGAGCAGAAGCCTCCGCGTTCGGGGAAGACGACGGCTGTCCCTGCGCGGCGGGCGGTGTGGCCAGAGGGGCAGAAGGCGCATAGGCTGCAGGGCCCCCGGTGCTTGCGCTGGAGTCCCACAAGCTTCTGATGCCCGTGGCCACGACGAATCCCCGCGGGGTCCGGTGGAGCTCCGGCCGCACACACGGTCGCTTGGCCGGGGCAGCCAGCGGCGACACCACCCCCGCAGCCGTGGTTGGGGAAGACCCCGCGGCTACCGCGCCCGGGGGCGAAGGTTCCACGGTAGCAGTTGTCGCAAGGGGCACCTCGGTTTCCATTGCTGTTGGTAAAGACAGCACGGCTACGTGCGCCCCCGCGGAGGGCGCCTCCGGCACCACAGCGGTCGTGGTCGAGGGCTCCACCTCGGCATCGCCGGTCCGCACGGGGTCCGCCGCGGTGACTTCAGCGGGCGGTGAGACTTCCCCCCTCCGGCTGCCCGCGGCAAACCCGCCGTCCGGGACGCTCATCGAGGATACCTCGCCTCCGGCGTCTGCGCCACCCAAGCCCGAATCGGCATACCTCACAGAGTCCGACTCCGCGTCCGCGGAGCCCTCGGAAACACTAGCAGCAGGCGCGGCAGGAGCCGCGCTGCGGCCCCTCTTCCGAGATAGGGCCTTCTTCTTCTTCGCTCCACCGTCGTCTGGAGCGACACGGTCCGGCACGGCAAGGCCCAGGACCTCGCACACGCGGTTTATTCGCCCCAGCCCCGCCTTGGCAATGGCGGACGCGCGCTGCTGGTGCTCCCTGGCGATGTACGGCCCCAGGTCCGCCTCCTCCAAAGAAATCTCTGAAGTAAAGGAGAATAGCATCAGCGCACAACGCATTTCGCGTCAACAAAGGAGGGACGCGATTGAGGCTTATGAGGACCGGGCGGTGCCGGCAGCGAGCAAACCCAGGGCGAAACATTGTCGTCTTGACGCCTCCCGGCGGCAAGACGCCAGCCGTAGGCAAGCGGTGCCACGCCGTACATCGTGAACTCTTCGGCGAGGTCACGCATGTTGAGGCGGGCGGCCACGCCTACGAGCCGCTTGACCCTCCGCTTGTCCTCATCATCGAGCGTTCGGCCGGGCGAGGGCTTGAACGCGATGGGTTGGCCTGTGCACTCAAGGCCGCTCCCGCTCTCCACGCGGTGGTAGAACCACCGCTTCATCCAGTAGGACTCCCATTTCCCGCGAGTTGAGTTCGCAGGGAAGAGCTTCTTGCACGACGAGCGAAGAATAAAAGTGACGCTGCCGAAGCTCGACAGCGTCCCGTCCTTCCGGCCCTTGGGCTGGCATCGTGCCTCGTGCAGATAGGCGAACAGCGATGCGCTGGGCCAACACGCCCCCGAGCGCAAGGCCCAGCTGTACACAGCGAGCCAGGCCACGGCGTTCGGAGTTAGTTGCGCCAGCTCCAGCCCGAAGGTTCGCAGCACGTCGCCCACCACAGCCGCCGCTGGAATCCGAAGCCCCGCGTCGAAAAAGGCAACGAACACGACCGCCTCCGACCTCTCGGGATGCGGTTCCGTCTCGTCGGCGGTGGGCAATCGTACGTCCTGGCGCCCGGACAACTTCCCCGCGCGCAGGAGCCCTTGGATCGTCTTCTCGGTCACGAGCGAGGAGCCTAGCTCGCCGGAGAACGTGCCTTCCTCCTCCGCCACCAGCCGCTCCTAGTCCGCCGCCGCCGGGTCGCGCTCTTGGAGCGCGTATTTCACCTCCAACGGCGAAGACCGCCGGCGAATGTCAGGGCCACCAACCGCCTGGCCGCGCTCGCTGCTGGAGGCCATCGCTTCCCACGGAGAGACTGAAGCGGTCAAGATAGCGCGAAGGTGTAGAAGGCGGAGCAGACAGGAAAGAGGGCGTAAAGGTGCGGGGACGCTGTTACGGGGGGGGCTATATCAAGCCACCTCGCCCATACCGCCGCTAGCGAAGCGTCGCAACGATCCGCGTGCCGGATGCAACCGCAGTGGTGTAAAGGCCCGCCCTGCACGATTCCCCGTAATTGAAAGCGAAGGGTCGCGAAGGTCAGTGTACGAGGCGCGACCGCAGTCATACAAGCGCCCGCCCAGCGCAACGCCCCACCCACCGCTGGAAGGTCACGACTCACCGGCGCCAAGGGCCGTCACAACAGCCCCGACGCGCGCCATTCACTGCCCGCCCCGTGTCCCTCTTGCCTAGGGAAGAGGCGAGCGGCTGCAAACACGCAACCGTCTACATCCCGCCGCCCACCAGTCATAGGCCGCCGCGTGCCCCGGGCGTGTCGGGTCGCAGGGTACGGAAACCTAACCCTGGCAGATCAGGGGGTGGCGTGATTCCAGGAACCTTTACAGCGCAGGACCGCATCACAATACCCCAAGTCACCGCCCACGCGGCGGTATTAGCGGGGCGCAGGCGCCAGCTTCGCTGCCACCCGTTCGAAGGGTAGGGGACGGAGCGCGCGCGTCTACTTCGACTTAGGCGCCAGCCTCCGCTGCCACCAGTTCGAAGGGTAGGGGACGGAGCGCGCGTCTACTTCGACTTAGGCGCCAGCCTCCGCTGCCACCCGTTCGAAGGATAGGGGACGGAGCGCGCGCGCGCCTACTTCAACTAGGCGCCAGCTTCGCTGCCACCCGTTCGAAGGGTAGGGGACGGAGCGCGCGTCTACTTCGACTTAGGCGCCAGCCTCCGCTGCCACCCGTTCGAAGGGTAGGGGACGGAGCGCGCGTCTACTTCGACTTAGGCGCCAGCCTCCGCTGCCACCCGTTCGAAGGGTAGGGGACGGAGCGCGCGTCTACTTTGACTTAGGCGCCAGCCTCCGCTGCCACCCGTTCGAAGGGTAGGGGACGGAGCGCGCGCGTCTACTTCGACTTAGGCGCCAGCCTCCGCTGCCACCCGTTCGAAGGATAGGGGACGGAGCGCGCGCGCGCCTACTTCAACTAGGCGCCAGCTTCGCTGCCACCCGTTCGAAGGGTAGGGGACGGAGCGCGCGTCTACTTCGACTTAGGCGCCAGCCTCCGCTGCCACCCGTTCGAAGGGTAGGGGACGGAGCGCGCGCGTCTACTTCGACTTAGGCGCCAGCCTCCGCTGCCACCCGTTGAAGGGTAGGGGACGAAGCGCGCGTCTACTTCGACTTAGGCGCCAGCCTCCGCTGCCACCCGTTCGAAGGGTAGGGGACGGAACGTGCACGTCTACTTCGACTTAGGCGCCAGCTTCGCTGCCACCCGTTCGAAGGGTAGGGGACGGAGCGCGCGCGTCTATTTGGGCTAGGCGCCAGCTTCGCTGCCACCCGTTCGAAGGGTAGGGAACGGAGCGCGCGCGCCTACCTCAACTAGGCGCCAGCTTTGCTGCCACCCGTTCGAAGGGTAGGGGACGGAGCGCGCGCGTCTATTTGGGCTAGGCGCCAGCTTCGCTGCCACCCATTCGAAGGGTAGGGAACGGAGCGCGCGCGTCTACTCCGACTAGGCGCCACCTTCGCTGCCACCCGTTCGAAGAGTAGGGGACGGAGAGCGCGCGCGTCTACTTCGACTAGGCGCCAGCTTCGCTGCCACCCGTTCGAAGGGTAGGAGACGGAGCGCGCGCGTCTACTTCGACTAGGCGCCAGCTTCGCAGCCACCCGTTCGAAGGGTAGGGGACGGAGCGCGCGCGTCTACTTCAACTTCGGCGCCAGCCTCCGCGGCCACCCATGCAAAGAATAGGAATGGAGCGAGCTTGAAGAACGGAGAACAGCACATACGACCACCATAACTCGAATAAGCAAAGGTCAATATTGCGGCAAGAGCAGACATGATCTCGTAAGCAAATATGAGTCGCCACACCAGCATATGCTCGTTCGCACGAGCAGAGCGTACGGATGACTCCATATCTGTCTACGAGAGCAAGTCAGGCCTTGCCATTTCCGCATCAAGCGGTGAAGCATTCCCACAAACGGGACGTATTTTGTTCACCGGCGCTCGCAGGCATTGACGCCGGTCGACGCAGTCATCAAACGCAGGTGCACAAAACTTTCCCTACATATGAGAAGTTAACCATGAACAGGTACGGGATGTACAGCAAGGGATGTCTAGGGAGCGGCCCCCGGCGCCAACATATTTATACTCAGCCTCGCTAGGCGAAGAGTCGCCAGCGTGGAGGCATGCCAACCGACGGAAGCACAAGCGCAGGGGGTCGGGTGGTTCAGCTACCAGGGGCGCGTAAGAGCAACCGTCCGCACCCCACCGCGTGCTCTCCGGAAACTGTCGCACGCTCCACTTACGAGAAGGCACACTGCACGATGCGACAGCCTGCCCCCTGGCACGCCAACCGTCATTAAAAAGCACCCAACCAGGCAGCAAGGTCGCAACGATTGCGGAATGCGCGCGCCTCAGAAGTCCAAATGCCGGGAGTCCGCCGTCACATTGACGGTCACGACGCCTCAAGGCCCGCACCGCGCCAAGCACGCTTCACCACGTGGACGGCCAAAAGAGCACGCATCTGCTTCGGCCCAACGCAGCCCCGGGTCAAGTTTGGACAGGTTCACAGGCCGTGGGGACGGAGGGGGCCAAAGGACTCAGCAACATGGCTTCGGCCTTGTGAAGCCCTTTACCATGAGAGGCTCCTGTCGTAGGGATGGCCCCCACCTAAACCCAGCAGGCCTGGTAGGAAATTATAAGGCCCAGAATAGGCCATGTGTAATGACATAACTGCCCCCAG
The DNA here is from genome assembly GCA_017311315.1 of Dendrocalamus latiflorus. Classification (NCBI taxonomy): domain Eukaryota; kingdom Viridiplantae; phylum Streptophyta; class Magnoliopsida; order Poales; family Poaceae; genus Dendrocalamus; species Dendrocalamus latiflorus. The sequence continues at coordinate 35,502,424 of CM029658.1, read as the reverse complement.
AGGGGATAACCAGATGTAAGGGTATCACTGTAAAAGCACTCCTCCTGTGTATATATATATGAGTACAAGCCATGGGGAAGGACCAGGCCATTACACTCATCTTCATCACTCTGCACTACCATCTCTCTCTCTGTTTGGTCTGTAGCCACAACAGTATGGATTATGGATGATTGATGGTTTGTAGATGTTTTGATCTATCTTGTGAGAATATTTGATTTTGATCATGTTAATGCTATGTTGAATTTGGTTATCGCTGATTGCAAACGAATGAGAGAATTTCTGGTGCATAGTTATCATGAATGCAATTTATTTATTGAGATATTCACGTTTGTGCATCATGTTGATTATTGAGGTCTTGGTCACGAGACGACCAAGCGTTGAGGTCCCCGTCATGTTGATGTCATGACGGGCTAAAGGTCCCCATACATGTGGAGTATGGGCAAATGGTCCCTGTACCAGATGGTACAGGCATGGGTGTGCATTGACGGATGCACACTCCGCATTACCGGTAAAATGCGAAAGAGAAGAGATAAAGAGATTCTTTTGAACATACTGCATAGCATGATTTATTTATTTGATTGATGGATGAACATGAGGAGTGATTTTCCTTTTTACTCTTGTTGCCACTATTTATATTTGCTGAGTCGTTGGACTCACACTTGTTTGTTGTTGTGGTTGTTGTTTGTTTTTAGGTACCTACATGAGACCGGCATGCATGGGGATAAAGATGGATTAGCTTTGTTGCACTTGCACGGTCCATTCACCTTGGAAGAAATAAAGAACCTTAAACATTATTTGTTGAATAGCTTAAGTGGTAACTGATTAAAGATGACCATGTTTAGAATGTAATAAAGGTTTAGAACTTTTACATTGCTTACGTTCTTTATTTAAGTATTGTGGTTAAGATTGTGATGGCAAACATAATTCAGTTTGTTTAGAATTGGATAATTATTGTTTAGTATTATTCAGATCAATTGTTTATGCATGTTGAAACCTTTGATTTACTCATTAAACAAAGGAGGTTCTGCCAAAATTTTGTAAGGTGAATATAGGTTCTTCCTTAATATGTTGTTAGTTTAGTAGCATTCCAGGTCATTGTTTGGCTGGGGTGTTACAGTGCGACCTATGCGATCACTCCTTGGTCAAGAACTAAGGGGCATGTTTGGAATAAATGGTGGAAGAACTCTTACCAAACCTACGCCGAATTGAGCTCCTCCACCGCCAAATCAAGCTTATGTGTCGGCCAGTTGAGCCCGTCCGTTGTCGAGTTTAGCTCAAGCATCGACCAGTCGAACTCCTCTGCCGTCGAATCGAACTCCCATGCCAGCTCAACCTCTGTGCTAGCCAAGATTAGAGATTTACTACTCCTCAGTAGAGAGAGCAAGAGTGATTTTGGTGGAAGATACTCCTGTAATGCCCTAGACGTCGATTCGGCGTTTTCAGAAGCATTTAGCGGATTCGCGGAGATTTCTTTTTCTTCCGTCGAATCGGGAAGGCGGTTTTGGGCTGCAGATTTATCTAAAAAGAAAAAAGAACGATTCGGTGGGCTGTCCAAAGAAGGAGGCTAAGCCGTTCTTCCTCCCACCATGGGCCCAAGTCACCCCCTAGGCCCAGCTGCCCCCCTTGGCCCAAGCCGCCCCCACCCCCTTTTTCCCTAACCCTAGGCCACCCCTTCCCCCTTGTGGCCGCACCCCTCTTTTCCCCCAAGCTGCCACCTCTAGAATTGCTGCCATGGCAAGGATTTCGGCTGCACGGCAAGGAAATTGGCTGCCGCAGCAAGGTTTGTGCTGCCGTGGCAGAGATAATAGGGAAGAAAGAAGGAGGAAGGGAAGGGAAGAAGAAGAAGAAGGGAGGAGAGAAGGAGGAGAAGAAATCCTGCGTGGGCAACCTAGGTAAGAAATTTTAATCTTTCCCCCTCTGTTTTAGGGTGATCTTAGGCTATTGGTTTGTCGTTAGAGGTGGATCATCTAAGGGAAACCATCGATTAGCGATTAATCAGTGTTCTGCGCGTAGTCAGATCGGGCAGCGTGTCTGTTCGGGTGGTTTAGGAGGTCAAAATGATTTTTACCGAGGAACCCTTGAACACAAAAGTTGTAGAGGATACAGAGATCTAGTTTCTATAATTTTTTTCAGAATTTGTAGACGCGGGGTTTGGGTGCAACAAGGGATTGAAGTCGATTGTGCAGCAGAGCTGGATTCAGAATCTAGTTTCTGACCGTGGACTGATTCAGAGGTCCTAACAAATTTTATAAATTAACTCATAATAATGAAAGTGGTAAATAACATCTAGATCTAGCTGTTGGAAAAATTTTTATAATTTTTGGAGCAGTGGTCTGTCGGTGGTGGTCTCTGGAAGTTGCTGAACGGAACTCCAAGGCAGAGTATGTTCTCTGTTTTCCATTACGGATTATGCCCTTTAAACGATATAATAAAATTGTGGTGTCCTCATGAAATTTGTAGCTTTTGTTCTATAGATTTCAAATATGTTAGTTTTGTTGTGGTTTGATTAATAGATACAGGAAAGACAAGTAGCACTGCTGTAGAGAACAGGGTGTGGGAACAGCTGTTTGAGATGGAGTTGCGGGTTTTGGGTGTGGAGCCGTTTACTTCTCAATTGTGAATATTGTCTTATGGTTTTGTGCTGAGTGGTGCCTTGTGAACAGGTTGCTTCAATCCTGACCATGCTTGAGCCCTTCGCCCCTTCGGTAGATGCAAGTAAACGTAGCATTTATTGCTACATTTTAACTTATTAATTTTATTGCCTTCATCGTAATTGCTGAGGTTTGGAAAATAATATACCTTTAAACAAAGATGCCATGCTGCGCTGTATACCTTGTTATATATATTGTGGTTCATGTGGTTATATTCCTAAGGAATCAATTGTGGGCATATCATGCATGTCATAACATGTCATTTGCAACGTGGATGTCGCCGCACTCAGCCGTGACCATACCGGTACTGCATCGTACATTGCCGTAGTACGATGCACACTCTTACGTTGCCAGGTAAGGGTGCAGTGGATCATTTGCATACATATGCATTTCATCTAGCTAGCGTTATATGTTGTTTAGTAGCATCCCAGGGTAATGTGGACCTAGGGTGTTACAGTTGGTATTAGAGCTGGTATTAGGTCCATGGTTGTTGAATTATTAAATTGACACACTGATGCATAGTAGGATGGGTTGGGTCAAGCATTGCATTTATTCTTCCAATACATTGTATTGATGATTTATGTTATGAGATGATCTTTTGTGCCTATGATTTGATTATATGACTGTTATGTGTGGTGATAGTTGATGTCAAGAGATAGCTAGAGATCATGGTGTGGCCTTAGGCATGGCCAGGTTATATCACTATTCGTGGTATTGAAATGGTGAAAGATTTTTCCTTGGGCAACTTAGTTTCTGAGGTTAGAAATGAGTTTTTTAGAAAAGTTTTTCTCTTCCTTGAGTTGAATTTGGTCAATTCTTATCATGTGGTTGTGGATGAATTTATCTTGGGTTCATGGTTTATTGCAGTTGAGGGTTTCAATTGGTCTCTACTTGTTCTTTGAAGCAATTATTGTTTTTCGGACTATTGAGACATTTTTGCTACTTGTGAACATTGTTGATTTGCAAGTTTGGTCCCTTTGTGGGAGTTTTGTCTTGTTGTGAATCATGATCCATTTGTTCGCTTGGTATTTTTATTAATAAAAGATTTATGTTGCAAATTCATTAACATGTGAAAGCTTTGGATTTATGTATTTCTTTCGGATTATTTTGAGTGTTGAAGTTTAATTCCTCTCCTTTCTGAAAGAGAGTGTTAAAACCTTCGTGGTGTTTTGTTGTACTTAAGTGGGAGGTGGTAATCATATAAATTAATTCATAAGTTATGAATTATCAAGTTGAGATGTTAGTGTGGTGCATAATTAATTTCAACTAGCATCCTTGGAAGTGTAGTCGATTAATTTGATGTCACCTTGTAATAGTTTCATGAAGAATTGTGATTAAGAATTTATCTATACATGATTGGAACACAAGGAATTATTGAGGAGTGTGCAAACACTATTGGTATGATTATTATGATTGTTTAAATTTCTATCCTGTTGGATAAATTGAATTATTTTTGTTTTCGGTAATTAATCAGACCGTTCGGGATGATTAAGTAAGGAGGTGTTGGAATATTGCCTTAGTAATATTAACCTTTAACCTCTCCTTTATTTAGATACTTTATGAGCATGTACAACTACTAGGTTCATCTATCTTTCACCATGCTAAATTGTTGAAATATGTATAAAGAAATAAAGGAAGGTTGATGTATTGACTTGTAAAACCTTGTCTTAAAGAGCTTATATTATTGAAGTTTGAAGATATTTCGTTCTAATTGCTAAACATAAGGTGGAATGTTGAATCTATGCTCATAACGGTTTTTGAGACTGCCATGTTCTAGTACCAGCTTGTTAAGAGAGTTTTGTTTTAATACTGTGGCTTGTGCACTAGGCTTTTCCTAGATTAAGTAGTTGCAATCTTATTTAGATAATAGAAACATAATGAAGTGATTTATTGTGTTCCTTTTGGAAAAGTTTATGAAGGGATATGATGATTCTTGTTACGAATGTATTATTTTGATGTTAGTATGATTGTCAGTATATGGTTATGATGATAATGTTGAATGTTCGATAAATAAAAGAATTTGATAACTTCCATGATACTACTTAAATCAAAAGTTTTGAGATTTGCGTACACAATCTTTTGGACCTCATGACTTATGTAGCAGCTGAAATTGTTTTGAGCAAAGTGACGCGTTGAGAGGTTTTATTAGTTCTTAAGGGATTAATGTGTTGTGGTCTTCAAATCTCTTTTGTTGGAATGGTCAAGGCAATACCGTAATCAAAGAAAGTTGTTCTCTTTGTTAAAGGAAAGAGTGTGGTAAAAGTATTTGAGGTTAGAATCAAGTTGTGTAACTTTTAGAGGTGTACCTGACTTCTTATTTTCGCCGTATAAGAGTTTCTTGAGTTTAAATGGCAATATTGTATTCTTATTGGTTGAGATTTGATATTTTCTTCTTGAGGGGCATGTGCCTTCATCTGTGATCTTATCTTTTATTTTCCAAGATCATTGCTATTTCCCTTGGTCTGGTGTCTATTGCGAATGGTAACATCTTCCCATGTGCTGAAATTTACTTCTTTTTGCCTCTTCTAAGAAAGGGGTAACCGATTTGGGTTGTAAAGTCCTTTAGGATGTGTATGGCAATTGGGTGGTGTGGTCATGTGATTGATTTTGGTGAGATTGTGGGTGTCAAGTTGTTTGAGATTCATGGAGTGATAAATTGATTTCTTGGAATAATTCTCGGTGAGGATTTGATTTAAAGAAGATGTTTGTCTTTGGAGTTAACTGGTTACATTGTTGCAACTAGAAGAACCTATAATAAATTGTGGTTCAAGAATGTTTCGTTTATTTTGATGGAACATTAGAATTATCGAAAGTATGAGAATCTTGATCAATTTTATTAGAGTATCATGATTGGGTACTTTGCAGGGTTTAGTAGGAGGATTATGGTGGTGTAGTTAATGAGATTATAATTGTGAAGAAGTCTAACCATTATGAGAATTATTGGGATAGTAGGGATTGTTGAATTATTGCCATGTATGACTTGGCTTCAGTGAGTAACCCTCCAGGAGTAAGAATCTTTCTAAAGATAATTAGGTTGAGAATATGTTTTCATGTGGTTGTTAATGATTGAGCACGTTTGATTGTGGGAATTTTAGTCACCGAATTTGAGAGTCTTCGTATCAATTATATCGAAGTACATATATAGGAGCCCTGGAGATGGAAATTTTTGGTCCGGTGTTCTATGCTAGAACCTTGGAAGCTAATGATGTTGTGTGGGAATAGTGGAACAAGTAGATTCCAAATAGTGTGATGCTCGTTGATAGTATCCTTTGGGTGTAGTAAATGAGTGTGTGTGCTGAGAATTTCAAGTTGATTATCCTTAAAGGATTGTGGTGAAGTGATTGTGGGTGAAAACAATGATGAGGTGCATTGGAAATTATTTATCAAAGTAACCCTGTTGGTAGAAGAGTTGGCTAGAGTATGTTATTGTGAGGTCAGTAGAGTCTCTCTACAAAGGTGTGGTTGATGCACTCGGTTTGAGCGTAGTGTTGATATTGCCAATTTAAGATAAATGAGTTAGTGTGGTATGGGATGATTTGGAATCTCATGATTCAAGAGAGTTTATTCCTAAAAGAAAAAAAATGAAGAAAGAACATTTTGTCGGGAAGTGAGATGCTCTCTTGATTCTTGTTTGAACTATGTGATGATAACATAAGTCTTTTGTGATTTGAGTTAACTTTATGTTGGCATGTGTGGTTTTTCCGGTTTAGGAAAACAAAGGAAGGGTTTGACATTGGAGTGATTCTCCTTTGACTTATGTGTTGTTTATTTGCAAACTACCTACTTAGAATGTGGAGAGGTTCTCATGTTGAATCCTCAATTTTTTTCTTTTTTTTTTTTGATTTGACTCTTTTGGTGGGGAGTTGGTGATGTGTCATTGCGATGAGAATCCTTTATTTTCAGTTGGATTCTATTTATAAAAGAGTTTGTTTACAATGAGCACTTTTGTGCGTCAGTGGTTAAAGGAGGTGCTCCTTGTTAAGGTAAAGAGATCGATTGAGAGTTGGAACAAGAGTTACATGTGTTGTGCAGGTTGTGTGGGTTGGTACCAAAGAGAATGGTAACCCGAGGTATATTTAATCGCTTCTGTCAGTTGCGAGGATTTGGAGGTTGGCGTATCGCTAGGGCCGCTTTGGGTCCTAGGGTGGGGTACACAACATTTTGGTATGACCCAGTGTCGGGGAAGTGTTTGGAAGATCTAGAGTGTGAGGTTTCATTAGAGTCGTGGACCAATGAGTAAGACCATACTTTTGAGTCCCGACTAGTGTGGTTTTGGAGGAGTCAGAGCGAGTTCTGAGGAACAAGGCACCGAAGTATGTCAAGGTGCTTTAGTCACATCAGTCCCAGCGGAAGGCGATGTAGGAGCTTGAGGATCAAATGCAGAAGAAGTACCCCGAGCATTTTGAGGCTGGTGAGTACTTGTAGTGGCTATTTATCTTTATTGCTCTCTCCTTTGTCGTACTCCTATTTTCGTGGTTCTGAGGGCTAGATTCGGGGACGAATCCTTTTTAGGAGGGGAGAATGTAATGCCCTAGACGTCGATTCGGCGTTTTCAGAAGCATTTAGCGGATTTGCAGAGATTTTTTTTTCTTCCGTCGAATTGGGAAGGCGGATTGGGGCTGTGGATTTATCAAAAAGAAAACAAAAGATTCGATGGGTCGTCCAAAGAGGGAGGCCAAACCTTTCTCCCTCCCACCATGGGCCCAAGTCGCTCCCTAGGCCCAGCTGCCCCCCTTGGCCCAAGCCGCCCCCACCCCCTTTTTCCCTAACCCTAGGCCACCCCTTCCCCCTTGTGGCCGCACCCCTCTTTCCCCCCAGCCGTCACCTCTAGAATTGCTGTCATGGCAAGAATTTCAGCTGCACAGCAAGGAAATTGGCTGCCACAGTAAGGTTTGTGCGTCGTGGCAGAGATAACAATGAAGAAAGAAGGAGGAAGGGAAGGGAAGAAGAAGAAGAAGGGAGGAGAGGAAGGAGGAGAAGAAATCCTGCGTGGGCAACCTAGGTAAGAAATTTTAATCTTTTCCCCCTCTGTTTTAGGGTGATCTTAGGCTATTGATTCGTCATTAGAGGTGGATCTTTTAAGGGAAACCGTCGATTAGCGATAAATCAGTGTTTTGCACGCAGTCAGATCGGGCAGCATGTCTGTTCGGGTGGTTTAGGAGGTCAAAATGATTTTTCCCGAGGAACCCTTGAACACAAAAGTTGTAGCAGATACAGAGATCTAGTTTGTGTAATTTTTCAGAATTTGTGGACGCGGGGTTTGGGCGCAACAGGGGATTGAAGTCGACTGTGTAGCAGAGCTGAATTCAGAATCCAGTTTCTGATCGTGGGCTGATTCAGAGGTCCTAATGAATTTTATATATTAACTCATAATGACAAAAGTGATAGATAACATCTAGATCTAGCTGCTGGAAAAATTTTATAATTTTTGGAGCAGTGGTCTGTCGGTGGTGGTCTCTGGAAGTTGCTGAACGGAACTCCAAGGCAGAGTCTGTCCTCTGATTTCTATTACGGATTACACCCTTTAAACGATATAATAAAATTATGATGTCCTCATGAAATTTGTAGCTTTTGTTCTGTAGATTTCAAATATGTTGGTTTTGCTGTGGTTTGATTAGTAGATTAAAACATACAGAAAAGACAAGTAGCACTGCTGCAGAGAACAAAGTGTAGGAACTGCTGTTTGAGAGGGAGTTGTGGGTTTGGGTGTAGAGCCGTTTACTTCTCAGTTGTGAATGTTGTATTATAGTTTTCTGCTGAGTGGTGCCTTGTGAACAGGTTGCTTCAGTCCTGACCATGATTGAACCCTTCGCCCCTTCTGTAGAGGCAAGTAAACGTAGCGGTTGTTGATTTTATTGCCTTTATCGTAATTGCTGAGGTTTGGTAAATAATCTACCTTTAAACAAATATGCCATGCTGCGCTTTATGCCTTGTTATATATATTGTGGTTCATGTGGTTAGAATCCTAAGGAATCAATTGTGGGCATATCATGCATGTCATAACATGTCATTTGCATCGTGGATGTCGCCGCACTCAGCCGCGATCGTACCGGTACCGCATCGTACATTACCATAGTACGATGCACACTCTTACGTTGCCAGGTAAGGGTGCAATGGTAGTGCCTTGTGATTTGTGGTATTATCTTATGGTGAAAATCGTTTATAGCTTGTGGTATAGCCTCGTGGTATGTGGTATTATCTTATGGTGAAAATCATTTGTGGTTTGTGATATTGCCTCGTGGTATGTGGTATTATCTTATGGTGGAAATCATTCGTGGTTAGTGGTATTGCTTTGTGGTTGTGGTTTTGGATATAAATGAAGTTACAGTGTGGTTGAGAAGAGCTATTTGATTTTGCTTTATCCTTGTACCACATGATATCAAATGGATGCTTAACCATCCGCTGTTTTACTAATTTGTTAAACAATTTGCTTGCTGAGATTTTTTCTCACCCTTGTTTTCCCTCTTCCAGGTGAACCTTGAGCATGTGTGGGGAGGGTAGAGCAGCACGGCACCATTAATCAAGTCTTCATGAATATTGTTGTATAAGTTAGAGGCTTAAATTCTTAAATTATTTCTTCCATCCAGTCATTGAACACTGTAATATAGTAATGCCTTTTGTGGTAGACTTTAGTGAGGTTGAACAATTCAAAATTAAGCTGATAAAGGCTATTTTATCATTCCCATTATTTGTTATGTTGTCATGCTTCCATGTAGTTTTAGTATTTATTGGGAAGGTGCTGCCGGATTTTCTTTTAATCTAGCTAGTGTTATATGTGATTTAGTAGCATCCGAGGGTAATGTGGACCAAGCGTGTTACAACTCCCTTTCAGAAAGAAAAGAGACGGGAAGATAACGCCGTTTCGTTGAAAAGGAAGTAAATCTTGCTTGTCCACTAATAAACCTAGAGTCAATAAAATAATAACATCTAACAGGGACAGTACAGAAAAAGATAAGGGGAAAGCCTCGTCCTCATATCACAGTGTAAGAAAAGAAAGTAAATCTTGCTGGTCCACTAATAAACCTAGAGTCATTAAAATAATAACATCTAACAGGGATAAGGGAAAGCTTCGTCCTCATGTCACAGTGTAAGAAAAAGAAGTAAATCTTGCTGGTCCACTAATAAACCTAGAGTCAATAAAATAATAACATCTAACAGGGACAGTGCAGAAAAAGATAAGGGAAAAGCCTCGTCCTCATGTCACAGTGTAAGAAAAGGAAGTAAATCTTGCTGATCCACTAATAAACCTAAAGTCAAAATAATAATAACATCTAACAGGGACAGTACAGAAAAAGATACTGCAATTTTTTTTTGACAGAAAAAGAAAGGCCCGGTCGTATAAGACTTTTCCCCTTATACGGCTACACCGCATCACACCACACCACACAAAGGCTTCCATAGAGACGGGCGGCGGCGAAGACGGAAAGGAGATTAACCTCGAGCAGGACGCGGCTGGCGGCAGTGGGTGCCCGGAAGCCACGGCGGCAGGCGGGAAGAAGAGGAAGGGCGAGGCGATCATCGGTGAGGAGCTAGAAGCCGAGGTGACTGAGCTTGCTTTGTTCAGCCGGGTATATATAATCCTTTCTTGCTTTGTTTGTTTGATATGTTGAGCAGTTCCGGACGCGGAGGTGGTCGCGCCGTCTCCCAGTACGCTGCTAGCGACGAACCGGTTCGTGTGCGAGGGGTTCCAGCGGGAGCAGAACCTGCAGCTGCAATAAAACAAAAAAAAAGTAAGTGACAGCCTAAAATAGGGGTGTGCGGCTAAACTATTTTAACATAAGACTATCTTTCTGAATATTTGGGTCAACCATAGACCAACAAATCATTATGAATATAACTGGATTCGAGTGAAAATAGCATGAGTAGATTTTTCTTGCCTCAAAAATACTTACATAATGTTATAAGAGGGTTTTTACGGTACATACAACTTTTAGTTGAAAAAAACGTTTTGAAGCTTTTTCCTCCCCGACATTTTTCCGCTACCCATCACTCCCACTTGTAGGATAATTAGTGGATGGTAAGAAAATATGTGCAGAGTGCATAAATTGCGTGCATATGCACCATAGCCATTCCCATATTATAATTACCAGGCATAAGATGCATGAAACACTTATATGCATCTGTTCACGTAACCTTGGTTCACAGGACGACGAAATTTCGCTGCAGGACAAGACCCGGAGGAGCCGAGGACTACGGCAGTGATGGAGACCGAGCTGAACGACGAGCTGTCCCACCTCCGGAGCAGCTTGCCCAAGGCTCGCTCCCTCATCGATCGCGCCGAGTGGGGCAGGTTCAAGAACAAGGAGCTGGCGATGCTGCTCTCGCAGCTCAAGGAAACCACCTACGACGCCGAGGATCTTCTCCGCGAGTTCGATGACCAGGTGCTGCGAAAGAAGATAGAGGACGACGACCGGAGCAGGGCAGGTCAACTCTTATCGTCCTCTCTTAATCTTGCAAAAAGTCTGATCCACCGTAGCAAAACAAGGGTAAAGGAGATCCAGAGTCGGCTCGACAAGGCTGTGGCTGATATAGAGGTAGCGCTCAGTCTTTTGGGCCTCAATGTTAAGCCGGTGCTGCTCATGCCAGAAACAAGTCCAGTCATTGGCATCCCTGAAATATGGGGCCGTGACGAAGAACAAGATCTATTGATTGAGATGCTGGGCGTGACGATTGGAAGTGACCAAGAGCTAGATGAGGTGATCGAGCACTCGGGCGTGCCACTCACCAGGGGTGGTAGATCTGCAGGGGCTTCTGGAAAGAGAGCAGCCTCAGGCACTACAGCCGCATCTACATCCAGAGCTAAACGACTAAAAGGAGAGAGTAGCAGGGCCCAACCAGCTGTTGCCACTGAGACCATCTGCACTGAAAATGTTTCTGTCTTGGCAATTGTTGGCATTGGCGGGGTGGGGAAGACTACACTGGCGCAGTTCATCTACAATGATGCAAGGGTGAAAGCCCACTTTGGTGTCCGGATTTGGGTCTGTGTTTTAGACCTCTTTAACAAGAGAAGGATAACAGAAGAGATCATTGAATCCATCTCTGGAAAAGATATTAATTCATCACTCAGTTTAGATGCTCTTCAAGAGGAATTGATGGGACACTTGAAGGGCCAAAAGTTTCTTTTGGTGTTGGATGATATTTGGCCCAATGCTAATGATGAATGGAAAGCATTTTATGAACCACTGAGTCATGGACTTGAAGGCAGCATGGTCTTAGTCACTACAAGATCTCAAAAGGTTGCTGACCTTGTCACCACAATTAAGCCTGTTGAACTTGAAGGCCTGCCTACTGATATTTTTTGGGAGTTCTTCAAGAAGTGTGCATTCGGTAAAGAGCTCCCAGAGTCATATCCTCATCTGCATGACATTGGTCAGAGCATTGCTGATAGGTTGTGCGGGTCTCCCCTAGCTGCCAAAACTCTCGGACGCTTGTTGAATATGGAGCTGACTGAGCAACATTGGAGGACTATCCAGAACAGCGAATTGTGGGAGCTTAGACATCTAGAGAATGAGATATTACCGGCCCTTCAACTCAGCTACTTGTACCTTCCACGAGAGCTTAAGGGATGTTTTGTATTTTGTTCCATGTTTCCAAAATATTATAGCTTCAAAAGAGATGTCATAGTTGACATTTGGGTGGCACAGGGCTTTGTTGCACCAAATGGGAACGTGCGCCTTGAAGATGTGGGGAGTAGATATTTGGATGATCTGAGAAGCAGGTTCCTTTTTCAAACGGATCCCAAGTTCCCGGAACAAAGTAGATATGTGATGCAAGACTTGATCCATGACATGGCACAATCTGTTTCAGTGGATGAGTGCTTCTTAATGCAAGATTTGAACTACCAGAACCAGAGGAGAATGCCGCATACAGTTCGCCATATATCAATCGAGGTGAATAATGATGCTCTCGGCAGAATGGGAGACTTTCAACATCTGAATAAATTGCGTTCACTTAGGTTTGGAACTGGATTCGAGGTTGAGGTTCCATGGTTCAATCTGCTCTCCAACATCCTGTTTTTGAGTCTGAAAGATTGCAAGCTGGTAAAACTACCTGAGAGCATTTGTGGGTTGAGCAGCCTTCGTTATCTTGATATATCACATAGTCGCATACAAGAATTACCAGAGAAATTCTGGTGCCTTTACAGCCTACAAGTTTTTGACGCCAATTGTTCGAGTCTGCAAACAATTCATCAGGACGTTACAAAGCTAGTCAACTTGCGTCATCTAGCTCTACCAGTGAAATGCTCTGAGAAGTTGTCAACTCTAAGTGGGCTTGGAAACCTGGCTTGTCTACGGAACTTGAGCTCTTTTACGGTTGGAAAAGAGAATGGGCGGAGAATTTCTGAGTTGGAGGGCATGAATCAGCTTACTGGGTGGCTTTCAATCAGATCCATTGTTAATGTTCGGAGTATGGAAGAAGCCGCTGAGGCTAGACTTGTTGAAAAGCAATACCTTAAGGAATTGGTTCTACATTGGCGAGGCCTTGCGTCCTCCTTCAACGTGATGAGGGGTGAGAACGGAGTGCTCGAGGCCTTGCGTCCTCCTTCAAGAATTGAACGTCTTAAAGTCCAAGGCTTTGGGGGTGATAAATTCCCAAGTTGGTTAAATCCAGAAAACCTACCTACTTTAATGATTCTTGAAGTTTCCCAATGTCGCTTCTTGAGTTATTTACCAACCCCCATCCCTTCCCTCGAACAGTTGGTGCTACACAGGGTAGGAATTGAAGCGCTCACAAGTTTTGCTAACGGTACGATAGCTGGTTCAACAGGTGATGACAAGACGCAGCATGGAAGCAGCAGCAGCAGTAGCATTGAGATTTGTGTTAGTCTAGTACGCCTGACACGCCTCACCACTTTACGCCTGTACGGGTGTGTTAATCTGAGAAGTCTCGACCAGTTCTTGTCCCCGGAATATCTGCCATCCATCAAGTCGATAGAGATTGAGATTTGTGGTAGTCTAATATCGCTCCCTGCCCATACATTTGTGGGATTCGTCTGCCTCCAAGATCTCAAGATCCAATGGTGCCAAAGGTTGGTGTGTCCAAGGGAAATGGTTTTGCCCCCCTCGCTCCGACGTCTCTCTATTGACAATTGCGGTGAGCTCGACAAATCATTTCCAGGCTGCTTAGAGAACCTCACCTCTCTCACCCTTCTGAATTTGAGTTTCTGTGGCAACGTGGAGTCGATTCCATTGAGCTCGATCGACACTAGCATGCTGAAATGCCTGCTTCTCCGTGACTGCCAGAAGTTATCATCCATCGGAGGACTGCATGCTCTTTCATCCATACAGCATGTCAGGATATCCGGCTGCCGTAAACTTACCGAGATACAGCAGCCATTCCAAAAGAAGGGACTGCGGACCAAGGAGGAGAAGGAACTAATCAAATTTGTCGGGCCAAGTCGTACGGCTGTCACCATCGACCCCTCCTTGAACGATGCTCTGCCGCCGGCTCCTGCTCCCACGGTGCAACAGGAGAAGCAAGGTACTGCTCTGCCGTCCAATTCTATTCGTCTCTTAGCTACTCGCATAAAATTTTTGGACCTTGGCGCCATCCCAGTGTATTAACAGTGGCCTTGGAAGACTTTATACACGCAACTTGTGCAAAAATATGTGGCTCGTATCTATATATCCGTATAAACAACCAGTCACTTCGCTTTAAGGGCTAGAAGTTCCCATGAAAAATCTGAAAACTAGAACAAAAAATACATAAAAAATATCTCATTAATCGAAGTAAAAGTTTAAATATATACTCCATTTATTTGGTGAGGCCTGATTAGTATGGTGCGGATTAAGAGAATGTCTAGTTCTCTGCCATCCGCTGCCAACAAAAGCAACGAACGCTGCGTGCTCCCCCTTCCCCATTCTAATTGCCTCGTTGCCTTCCCAGCTGCCTCCTGTGTAGCTTCCAGTACCGCCACCGGTGTTTGGCGCCTCAGTGCCTCCGTCATCGGTTTCAAATGGAAATTTGAACCTTTCAAGTTTCAAACTTCTAACTCCATACAATTCCAAATTTCAACTTGAAACTTTTAATTTGTCTGTCGACGGTGGCGGTCATGCCACCAGAGCCGGTGGTGGTGGTATTCATGCAATAACTTACCACAGCTACAGCGACTTTAGGTTCTCCAATTCACACGATTTCTTCAGGTAGTATTCGTGCCATTTCTTCTCGATCTCTTTTAAATTAAGAAGCAATATATCTTTAAATAATAACATCTGACGGCTGCTATAATTTTGCTTAATTAGGATCTACTTAATTAAGGGCTAGATATTTTACTTTTATGTAAGAATTTTTATCCTTTTCTCTTTTTTCTTAACGACCCTAAAACACATGGCATCGATTTTTAATAATAAATAGATATATTGTACTTAAAATTTAACGAGCATTGTCAAAATCAGAATATATGACATCAACAGATTGCAAATCGTTAATAATTTTATTTAAACGATCAAAAAGAGTATCTATTGATTCTCCATATTTCATCTCAAATTTAGAATACTCCTTTTGGAATTGATTCTGATGCACACCTTTAACAGATTTAAATCCTTCAAAATAATCTACTAGAGTAGTCCAAATTGTATTTGCAGATTTAAGGTGAGCAATTCTCACAAATTCGTTTCTACTTAAACCTTGCAACAAGATATTTCTAATCTTAGCATTGGCTTCAACATCAGATGAATTTTCAGTTGTAACAACAGAAGGTACGTCATATGTATTTTTAACTTTTTGCCTAATAGAATTACCTTGTGCCTAAAAAACCTCCATGTGCGTTTTCCAATAAAGATAATCTGATCCATCAAAAATGATGGCTTACCTGAAAAACGATCTCGATTTGACGCCATTGCAACCGGCTCTGATACCACTTGTAGGATCGTCGATGGCAAACAGAAGGGGTGAATGATTGCAGCGCACAATAAAAACTTTTCTTCAAATTTTCTATCTTCCAATCATTCAATCTGAAAATATAAATAACAAAAAAAAAAGAACAATTTTTTTGATTGTACTGTAGCAGTACTTTACGGCACTGTAGCGATTATTGTTTGGTACTGTAGCGAAGTACTATAGCACAAAAAAACTTCGCTAGATAATAGAGAACAGCAGATCGAACGATACGCTAAACACTCAATCATGCAATCAATTTTTTTAATTGAAACTAACTCATGAATGTAAATAAAAAACATAGATAGATATCAATGTATGAAGAAGTTTTAGAAATTACCAAACAAAGAAAAAGAATAATATATGTGAATTAAAAAACTCATATAATTTTATTAGAAAATGCAGAAAATGTTCATCATCTTTTTTCTCTGTCACGGCCACCACGTTATTTTTCTTTCATCGGTTTTTTCCGTCGCATACCGGCCGCCGTACCTTCTATTCCTTTTTATACCTCCCTTTTTCCTCCTACTCAAAACCCTAATACAACTCATTCAACTAGGCTTGAGCCTTTTTTACCTCAACTAGGCTTTTGGCTTACTAATTTTCAAGGAGCCCGAAACCACCCTTCCTAACACAGGTGTTTACACTTCTGACTTTTCAACTCATCATGTGTCGAAGTCTCTAGGACCACACCTCCCTAGCTTCTCCACACATCATCCACCACTTGTCATAGCCTCCAGACCGCACCTCTGTATCTCCAACACGTATCATCTATCTCTGATCTCCATGCGCGCCAAGCATGAGCCCGATCATCTCGTAGCCTCCTTGACCGTTTGAACATCGGATCTCCTATCCTAGTCCTGGTCCACCTCGTTACCGACCATACTCACCTCCATGCTCAACCTGCACATGCAAATACCAAAGAACATTTTTTCGGCACAAGTTTGTTCCAACTTGACCAACATCAGTCCACACACGACACCCGTCTCTCATAACATCGATAAGTAGTATCATCAGATATTCACCATTATAAATTAACCATTGTCAATTATTTATCACCAAAATATCCTAGACCTAACCACATGGTCTAAACCTTGTAACAAGATATTTTTAGCCTTTAACATCAGATGAATTTTTAGTTGTAACAATAGAAGGTATTTTATATGTATTTTCAACATTTTGTCTGATAGAATTACCTTGTGCCTGAAGAAAACCTCTATGCACGTTTTCCAATTAAGATAATCTGATCCATCAAAAACGGTGGCTTACCCGAAAAATGATCCCGATCTAACGCCATTGCAATCGGCTCTGATACCACTTGTAGAATTGTCGATAGCAATCAGAGGGAGGGTGAATGATTGCAGCACACAGTGAAAACTTTTCCTCAAATTTTCTATTTTCTAATCGTGCAATCTGAAAATAGGAATAACAAAAAAAATAGAACGATTTTTCTTATCAGACTATAGCAGCACTGTTCGACACTGTAGCGATTACTGTTCGGTACTGTAGCAAAGTACTGTAGCACCGAAAAAACCTTCGCTAGATAATAGAGAACAGCAGATCGAACGATACGCTAAACATTCAATCATGAATCAATTTTTTTAATTAAAACTAACTCATGTGTGTAAATAAAAAACATAGATAGATATCAATGTATGAAGAAGCTTTAGAAATTACCAAACAAAGAAAAAGAATAATATATGCGAATTAAAAAACTCACAAACTTTTATTAGAAAATACAGAAATTGTTCATCATCTTTTTTTGCTCCGTCGCGGCCGCCACGTTATTTTTCTTTCATCTGTTTTTTTCGTCGCATACCGGCCGCAGCACTTTCTATTCCTTTTTATACCTCCCATTTTCTTCTTACTCAAAACCCTAATACAACTCATTCGACTAGGCCTGAACCTCAACTAGGATTTTGGCCCACTAATTTTCAAAAGATCCAAAACCCTCCCTAACACGGGTTTTTATATTTCCGTCTTTTCAACTCATCACGTGTCAAAGCCTCCAAGACCGCACCTCCTATAGCTTCTCCACGCATCATTCACCACGTGTCGTAGCCTCTAGACCGCACCTCTGTAGATCCAACACGTATCATCTATCTCTGGTCTCCATGCGCTCCAAAGATGATCCCGACCATCACATGACCTCTTTGACCGTCTGAACCTCGGATCTCCTATCCTAGTCCCGGTCTAACTCGTCACCGACCATAATCGCCTCCATGCTCATCCTGCACATGCAAAGACCAAAGAACATTTTTCTGGCACAAGTTCGTTCCAACTTGACCAATATTAGTCCATACACGCCACACGTCTCTCATAACATCAATAAGCAATATCATCAGATATTCATCATCATAAATTAACCATTGTCAATGATTCATCACCAAAATATCTTAGACCTAGTCACATGGTCTAATAATCTCTCCCTTGATGAATACATTGACAACACCACAAGATTGCATGATGAATTAGGTTCAAATAGATATAAGTAAAGAACTGAAGCCGAAAAGCATTTTAAGCCACCAATCTCAAATCTCTTCAAAAACTCTCCCCCTCAACACAAGAGAAACAATTTTAGCAAATTTCTCCAATATGTACCTCTCCATTCTCTCTAATTTCTCCCCCTTTGCCAATGTAATCATCAAGAAACTTTAAAAAAGGAATAATTCTAAGAAAGAGTAATGAGAGTAAAAATCAAGAAGCTTTACAGATTATCCAAGTCAATATGCATTTATTTAATAAAGAAACCAAGCCATATTTTTTAGTAGAGCTATCTAGATCATATAAAGTCATATATTATATAGCAATGCCAAAACCAGTCTTGAGCATGATTAAACAATTTATATTAATAACAGGCATCTCAACAATGACCAAACCAATTATAAAGAGCACAATGAGATATCACAACGAAAATTCAAAGCCTAAAAGTGAAGCAAAGTTTAAATCCAGACGAGCTAACAGTCTCATGTAACAACCTGTTGCTCTATACTCAATTCATAGGCATGTGGTATGCTTGTAGTATACTTCTTTTCATAATGAAATGCTAGTAGCATACTTGTTTTATATGGTGGTATGCTTGAAGCATATTTCTTTTTATTTATGCATTTGTTGTGCCATTTTCTTTTTGTATATCATGGCGTGCTTGAAGTATACATCTTTTCAATTGTCTCTTGCTCATTTTTTTATAATATGCCAAATTAAGTGGTCATAAAAAGATTGCAATATAAAACATGCAAGCCTCATAGCCAAGATTTAAAATAAGACTCACAATTAAGCTAATCCTTTTCGATGAACATCATAGAGTACTATCTATAATCAATCTAGTCAAATTATTCCGCCATGTCATATTTTAGTTCCAGTATAGCAAATTAATTTAACCAGTCATGATCAAAGCTACACAGTATATGAATAAATATGATAAAGAAAGCTCTATTTAAACAACTCATTTAATTTCAATGGCTTGGATTTATTAATTTATTTAGCAAGTATAATAAACAAAGCTTCCTAAATTTTTAAACAACAAACTCCCCCTCAGAATAATCCCATAAAATGTAATACATCCAACTCACTTCGTAAATGAGCAAAATGAGAAGTATTAAGCGGTTTCGTGTGAATATCAACAACTAGAGAATCTAATAAGATATAAGACAATATCACATTTTCCACATGGTCTCTCAGAAAGTGAAATCTCTTGGAAGCTATCAAAGTGAGTGGAGAACCATCAAGTGTTCCAATCAAGTAATGATGTAAAAGACCGGAACTCAATCTAGCTCATGTTCTCCATCTTTATCAACTGTTCTTACATCATAGGAAACATCAGTCTCACATTATTAGGGTTAGTGAAGTAAGATCTAAGAATCCAGTACTGAGACACACGACGAACATGAGCAACAAAGCTAGAACCAAAATCACGTGCATGTGAGTGATCAGAATGCCGAAAAGAACATGAATTATTTGAATTAAATCCAAAACCAGCATGTGAACTAGATTTAAAGTCATTATAAAAGTTTTCTAAAAATCTAGATTTTGCATGAGATCTAGAAATGAAAGAGGTTGCACGTTTTTGTCTTAAAGCATTCAACCTTTCCTTCATCTCATTCTTAGTACGTCTAAAGTAAAATTCATTCAAGTGTTCATCTCTTCCACAGTAGGTGCAATGAAATTTAATGTTACCAAGATTCTTTTTGAGATGATTAGCTAGCACTTACAACATTATTTGATGATTTTTGCACAAAACCAGCAGATTTAAACACAGCTTGTTTTGGTTCAAGTTTTACTTTAATTTTTCCAGGTTCAAGAAGCTTAATAACCTTAGGAGAATTATTCTTAGCATGCTCAACAAAATTAAATCTTAAACCACAATTTTTCACACTTGCTTTGACTTGTCTAGAATTATATTCAAAAATTCTTGCCAAAAGAAAATCTTTCTAAAGTGTCTTTCAAGTACACATTCTCTTTAGCTAGAGTGGGACAAGTTGTGCATTTAACAAGTTCATTTACAAGATTTTTAGAAGCACTAGATTGAGCCAATCTTTCTTTTTAAGCAAAATCATTATGTTGTTTAGTCAAAGCTCCTATTTTAGTATTAAGCTTAGGACAATTAGAACAAGAAGATATCTCATGATAAAGCAAATATTGAATTATTTCTTGTGTTGAAGTAAGTCTAATTTTTAGCAGTTCACAATTAGAGCAAATTTTAGATTGAGCATTTCAGATACTTAACTTTAAACATGTAGAAGAGCTAAACTTGAGCTTTTCAATTTCATCATTTGCAAGTTTTAACTTTCTTATCACAAGAGTCATGTGTCAATCTTAATTCATTAAGTTTAGTAGTCACATCACTAAATTGAACCAGGTTTGATACATTAATTGTTCTAGCAGACTCCAACTCAATATGTAAAACTTGGCAAAACACAAGATTCATCATCAGGAATAGAGGCTCTAAGTCTATTGATTTCAAAATTTAAGCTCTCAACAACAAACCCATGATTTTTAATTTTCTTTTTATACTTTTTAAGCTCCTCTGTCAATCCAAGCACAACACGAGATAAATCAGTATAAGAAGGTTTTACCTCATCTGGATCACTGTAAATATCATCATCGTTGAGCTCCTTACTATTAGCCATAAAACACATCCCTGTGAAGTCCACCTCCTTTGCCTTCTTACCATTGCCCTCATCGTCACTTTCAGAATCATCACCACTCAAAACAATATCATCAAATGCTGAAATTATCTTGTTGACTGCCCTGTGATAATTGCGCTTCTTGTTTGGATCAATTTTGATTTGAGAGCGACAAGTTAATGCCTTATCATCTTTGACCTCCTTGCTCCTCAGTTTGGGGCAATTCATCTAAATTTGGTTTAGCTTAACACATTCATAGCATTTGATTGGACCTCTCTGTCTTGATCTGATGTTGTTAATTGCCTTAGTCACCCTGTTGGAGAGAAGTGCAATCTGCTCTTATGGAATTTCCTCTAATTGTTCATCTGAAACAGAGCACAATGCAGACAAGAAAACAATAGAGAAACTAGAAGATTTGTCAGTTTGGTTAGTCACTAAGCCAAAGAATTAGTCTTGTTTGTCCTAGCCAAAAAAATCAATCTCATATGTTTTCATCTTGGAATAAAAGATCATTTAAAATGAGTGTTTCCATATTAATAAAATGATTGATAATAGTGACTAACACATTCCAAACAGACATATACAAAGCATTTAAAATTTGACGAGTATTGTCAGAATCAGAATATGTGACATCAATACATTGCAAATCACTAACAATTTTATTGAAGCGATCAAAAAGAGCATCCATTGATTCTCTATATTTCATCTCAAATTTAGAATACTCCTTTTTGAATTGATTTTGACACACACCTTTAACAGATTTAGATTCTTCATGATAATCCACTAGAGTGGTCCAAATTTTATTTGCAGATTTAAGGTGAGCAATTCTCACAAACTCGTTTCTACTTAAACCTTGCAATAAGATATTTCTAACCTTAGTATTAGTTTTAACATCAGATGAATTTTCAGTTGTAACAACAGGATGTACTTCATATGTATTTTCAACTTTTTGCCTGATAGAATTACCTTGTGCCTGAAGAAAAACCTCCATACGCGTTTTCTAATAAAGATAATCTGATCCATCAAAAAACGGTAGCTTACCTGAAAAACGATCCCGATCTGACGCCATTGCAACTGGCTCTGATACCACTTGTAGAATCATCGATGGCAATCAAAGGGGGGTAAATGATTGCAGCGTACAGCGGAAACTTTTCCTCAAATTTTTTACTTCTAATCGTTCAATCTGAAAAATAGAAATAACAAAAAAATAGAACGTTTTTTTCGATCGTACTGTAGCAGTATTGTTCGACACTGTAGCGATTATTATTTGGTACTGTAGCACTGTACTGTAGCGAAGTACTGTAGCACCGAAAAAACCTTCACTAGATAATAGAGAACAGCAGATTGAATGATACGCTAACACTCAATCATGGAATCAATTTTTTTAATTAAAACTAACTCATGTATGTAAGTAAAAAAACATAGATAGATATCAATGTATGAAGAAGATTTAGAAATTACCAAACAAAGAAAAAAATAATATATGCGAATTAAAAAACTCACAAACTTTTATTAGAAAACGTAGAAACTGTTCATCGTCTTTTTTTCTCCGTCGCGGCCGCCACGTTATTTTTCTTTCATCGGTTTTTTTTCCGTCGCATACCGGCCGCCGCACCTTCTATTCCTTTTTATACCTCCCTTTTTCTTCCTACTGAAAACCCTAATACAACTCATTCGACTAGGTCTGAGCTTTTTTACCTCAACTAGACTTTTGGCCCACTAATTTTCAAATAATCCGAAACCCTTTCTAACATGGGTTTTTATACTTCCGATTTTTCAACTCATCACGTGTCAAAGCCTCCAGGACCGCACCTCCCGTAGCTCTCCACGCATCATCCACCACATGTCGTAGCCTCCGGACCGCACCTCCGTAGCTCCAACACATATCATCCATCTCTGATCTCCATGCGCTCCAAGCATGAGCCTGATCATCTCATGACCTCTTTGACCGTCTGAATCTCAGATCTCCCATCTTAGTCCCGGTCCACCTCGTCACCGACTATAATCGCCTCTATGCTCAACCTGCACATGCAAAGAGCAAAGAACATTTTTCCAGCACAAGTTCGTTCCAACTTGACCAATATCAGTCCACACACCACACGTCTCTCATAACATCGATAAGCAATATCATCAGATATTCATCATCATAAATTAACCATTGTTAATTATTAATCACCAAAATATCCTAGATCTGGTCACATGGTCTAACATAAAGCTAGTTAAAATATATAGATCTATTGCTATCTGTATGTTGTTATATTTTTCCTAAGGAATAAGCACTGTTCTTTCAATGCAGAGAGGCTAATGGGTAAGCAGCCAGTGAACTATAACACCCTGGAAATGGAAAGTGATAAACGGGTAGTGCTTCAGAGAACCCTATCTAGTATGCACGATCTTATTGAACATGCTGAGTGTTGGGTTTACAAGGATGCCGTTTCAACGCTCCTCCAGAAAGCCAAGGATGCAGTGTACTGTGCTGAAGACATCTTGGACGAGCTCAATTATCATGAGCTCCAGGACAAAGTTGAGGGCAATACAGTCCAATCTCAATTCCCAGAGTTCTCTGACATCAAAATGGAAGAAATCAAAGGAAAGCTCGATCATTTCATAAGCCAAATGGGGCACCTCGGCTTGCATGATACTCTAGAGCTATTTTATATTGATAAATCAGTCAGTCTGGAAGCCAATCTTTTTCCAGAGGAGCAAACAATCTTTGGGCATGAGAAAGAGTTGATGGAGTTGATCGACTTGCTTGATTTGCAAGAGAACACTCCAGCCGGCGAGCAAGTCAGGGGTGCATCTATGGTACCTGAAGTTTTGCCAATAGTAGGTGGTGGTGGTATCGGGAAGACTACTCTGGCCCGTCATATTGTCAGTGAGAAGAGAGTTCGGGATCATTTTGACCTGCTTATCTGGTTAAGTGTCTCGGATGGCTTTGATGAGAAGAAGTTGACTAAGAGGTTAATATTCTCTGTTGCCGAAAGCGAGATGAAATCTGATGACTTACATAGTCTCCAGAGAATTCTATCTAATGGCCTCATTCATCACTCCAGGAGGTTCTTGCTCGTACTTGATGACGTGCAGGAGGATGTATGCCGAGAAGATTGCCATGGATGGAAGAGTTTCCTTGCCCCACTAAAATGTGCCAAACCGGGAAGTACGGTTTTGGTGATAACAAGGTCTCTGAAGGTTGCTAATGCTGAGCATCTTCGTACAAAGAAGCCCTTGGTGTTGGAGGGCTTACCTGAAGAAACTCTTTGGGAGTTCTTTAGGATGCAGGCATTCCGTTCTGATTATTCCAACAGCCACCCGGTGTTGGAGCGTATTGGCAGAAGCATAGTTGCAAGGTTAAATGGTTCTCCTCTGGGTGCCAAAATTCTCGGACGTTTATTAAGCCTGAAACTTGATGCTGGATACTGGAAGTGCATCTTGGAAAGTGAGTTGTGGGAATTGCCTCAACAGGAGGAAATCAGCATCTGTCCAGCCCTTGAGTTGAGCTACCAATACCTGCCCTTCCATTTGAAGCGCTGCTTCTCTTTCTGTTCTATGTACCCTAAGGATTACGAGTTTGACAAAGAGACACTAGTGGATAGCTGGATAGCAGTGGGTCTAGTGGAGCCTTATCAGAGCATGCTTGCAGTACATGTTAGCCATGTGTACTTCCAGCAAATGGTAAATCGATCCTTCTTTCAGAAAGCTCCAACGTCTTCCAGATATGTCATGCATGATTTGCTGCATGAGATGGCACAGCTAAAATCCAGGAATGAATGCTTTGTGGTTAAAGGTAGATGTGACTTATCGAGAATTCCTCCCAATGTTCGTCATGTGTCGGTACACGGCAGCAGCGGTCTCAGTAGCAGTGATTTAGAAAGCTTGCACAAGTACAAGACGCTGCGGTCAGTTGTGTGCATTTGCGTTGGCTCCGATATTATGACTACTACTGTACTCAAAACATGGTTCTGTCATCTCACTAACATCCGAATGCTGAGGTTCATATCGTCCCAGCTGGAGGAACTACCTGACAATGTGGGCAACATAATACACCTTCGCTATCTTGACATTTCTGCTTGCGATTTTGACAAGCTTCCAGATTCATTTTGGCGTCTTTATAAGCTTGAAATCTTGGACGCTCAGAACTGCAAATTCAATGATGTTCCCAAGGATATCATCAAGTTAATAAACTTGCAGAGAGTTAGACTGAAGGATGATCTTATCAGCCAGTTTGGGTGTGTACCGGAAATAGGTAAGCTTGCCTTACTTCAAGAGATGCCTTACTATACTGTTGATGACAAGCCTGGAAGGGGGATTCAAGAACTGAAGAACATGATCCACCTTCAAGGAAGATTGGAGATCAGTGGCCTTTGCAACGTGATGAGCAAGGAGCAAGCTGCTGAGGCCGCGCTAGACAAGAAGATTCACCTACATACATTGATTCTATCGTGGCATGAGTCGATCAGGCCGGAAAAGCATAACAGTAGCCAGGAGATGGAAGTGCTTGAAGGACTACGGCCCAGCTCCAACATCAAGCATCTAGAAGTGAAGTTTTATATGGGCACCGGATTTCATCCAAGTTGGCTCCGTGAAGATGTGTTGAGCAGCTTGGCATCGCTCTCGATCAACTCCTGTCCTAACGTTGCAATTCTTTTCGTCGAACCCTCCGAAGTGGGCAGCAGCAGAAGCAGCTCTGCTGGGTTCCAGTCACTCACTAAGCTGTCCATTACCTGGTGCAGAAGACTAAAGAGACTCGACAATTTCCTACGGCCAGAATATCTGCCGGCGATCAAGGCGATAAGGATCTCAAACTGCGAGGATCTAGTGTCATTACCAACCGAGAGCCTCAGGGGTTTTGTTCATCTGGAGGATCTGGAGGTGTCTCACTGTTGGAGTCTCAACTGGGAGCCAGGCTTGGCCTTGCCCCCCTCCCTGAAAGCGCTCAGGCTGGAAGCGTGCGGGGAGTTCTCCGATCCGACGCTCAGCTGCCTGCGCAACCTCGCCGCCCTCGCCACCTTGGATTTGCAGTTCTGTCCGAGCGTGGAATCCATCCCTGCGCAGATCTGGAGCGGCCTGCTGTCTCTCGAGAACCTGAAGATCATCTGCTGCCAAGGGCTGAATTCGATTGGAGGAGGATCAGGGTCGATTGCACGGGTAAAGAACGTAGATATCAGGCGCTGCCCGAAGCTCGAGGAGCTGGAGCAACCGTTCCGTAGAGGCTGTTACTGCTAGCCAACAATGGTTCCTATGGACGGTATAGCTTCCTCTAATTAATGGAGGTATTGAAATTTGAGTTTTTCATATCTGTATTATATATGATTAGTGATGAGATGATTTGTCCCATTCTTAAGTGTGTTGCTAAAAGCTTTTGGGCCGGTTCTTTTCATCTTCTAACTTTTGCCTTTTCCATAGTAGCTAGCTTTCAAGCGAAGTGTCTTTTCAACACTATTAGCTGTTAAACTGTATATGTTTTGCAACATGCAGAGTTTCAAGTAGGAGATCATCCAGGCGGTTGCTCAGATCAAACAGTGTGCGGCTCAGATGCAGGGACCTTGCACATAGCGATGCGCAGGCCCAACGATATCAATTATCAATGTGCACGTACCAAGCAATTGGCATATTTGTATGTACTGATCGAAATGCGTACTGGTGATTTACATTTTTTTTTTTTTTTGTAATTCTATGGCTGCAGATCATCAAGAAGTAAAATTCAGTTATATGAACAATTTAAGACTGAGATTTAGATAATACCTGACTATTCTTGCTTGTTGAACACTCATGTGAGAACGAAGATCTGGCATTTGGACACTATTATGCGATTTAGATAATACCTGACTATTCTTGCTTGTTGAACACTCATGTGAGAACGAAGATCTGGCATTTGGACACTATTATGCCGTTGGATTCGGAGATAATGATGGAAATGAGTACTAGGGCGCAATCCTATTCTGTTGCCTGTGGGCTATGGCATACCACATGAGTTCCAATGGTTATAGCTAGCAACTAACTATAAGACTTCCATATCATCTATATAGTACACACTAAAGTTAGCATTCTAAAGAACTATCTATAAGGATAGCTATTTGATGCTTACATGCACACACAGAATTTATGGAGGCTGCCTCGTTTGGCGCTATAGACTATCTCTAGAGCTGTAGAGAGCTGCGTTCTCTTTCTTCATTTAATATCTTCCACGTAGGACAGTTGATGACATGGACTCTCTTGTAGATAGCTGCTATAGACCCATTGGAGATGCTCTTATGTGTATCTTCCGTAGGTTTTTAAGGTATTTGGCCTACATGGCTTTTGTGGAAACATCGGTCATAATGATATATTTATGGCTGTTTAATATTATGCGATAATCTGTTATATTTATTCATGTATAGATGTGATGCAGTGATGTAATATGTGTGTGCTAACCATTGATTATAGGACTAGTATGGTACACACAAAATTCTGAATTAATTTTCCAGGTATGACAATGTGTTCTTTAGAAATATCTTGCCTAACGATAACTTATTTCTAAAGGAGAACACTAAGGATGTGTTTGGTTGGAGGGATGAGGTGGGATGGGATGGTCCCTTTGACCAAGCCTATCTGCATGTTTGGTTGGAGGGATGAGGTGGGATGGAATGGTCCAAAGTGGGATGAGCCTGTGCAAATTTAGAGAATATTCTTCTTAGATGCTGGACCATGTGGTTCCACTTTTTTTGTGGAACTATCTCATCCCCATCCCACCCCATCCCTCCAACCAAACACATCCTAAGAAAAGACGAAAATAGCATTAGTACTTATTTTTTGTGAACATTTATTTAAGTTTCAAAAATAATTTTTTGGCAAATCAAAGTCTTTAAACCAATGGCCATTCTAACAAGAGTTTAACCTACAATCGGTATGGCTTTGATATCAACAAAGTTAGACCTAGAAAAATAATTCTAAATCATGTGTGTACCATACCAGTCACATGATCAATGACTAACACACACATATTACATCGTTGCATCATATCCATGCACGAGTAAATACAAAAATGTATTGCATAATATGAAGTAGTTGTAAATAGGTCATTATGATTGACATTTACATTTACACAAGCGCTATGTAGGCCAAATACCTTGAAAACTATAGTGGAAGATACACATAAATAATATAACGCCCATGTGGTATGATGTAGCCTACAGACAATCGACTAGAGTTGCATCCTAGCACTCGTTTCTATCATCATCTTTGAATTCAGTTGTATAATAATATCCAAATGTCGGATCTTCTTCCTCAACTAAATGTTCAACAAGCAAGAATGAGCACATATACTGTTTTCATCATAATCTAACAGAATGATTTGGGAATGATGGGTGGAACTCAGACGTAAAACTAATATTATTGGATTACATAAAAACCATACTTATGTTGATTTCTATAGTTATATTGTTATACTTCTAAACTCACAGGCCACAATCATAGAATATTGCTACAAGAACGAGCATTCATACAAAGCAATAGAAAAAGGAAAAGGTAGGGTTATACAATTTTTATAATGCGCATTTATGGGTCTCTCGCCATATCTTATTAAGAGATATGATGTACTCAAGGGTATAGCTCATTATACTAAGTCAGGGGCTAGATGTGCAAAATATGACTTTAGTACCTGGTAGTTCTATAATGATATTTTACAATAAGTTTTTGCTTGTTAGTATTAGAATTTTGGTCTATCAAATGTTCTGTCAATGTGAGTAAGTCATGGCTGTGTAATTGCTGGTTTTGGTTTCTATTTTTTTTAAATGAAATTGGGTTGGTAGCTCTATGTTTCTAAAAAAGCATATATGCAGTCTAAGATTTTTATTATGATCTAACTATTTTTATTACTCTTTTTTGCAAAATATCACCCAGCCAACAAGGTCAAGGAATTGTTTTAAAAACGATGGTAAGTAATGCCTATATTTTTTATTAATTTATTGACTTGAACCAATTAATTTTGTTGGAATGGTGAACTAGTCCTTCTTAATGCTCCTTATAAATAAAAGGGTTGTAGAAATTTTTTTTGTTGGACAAGGAAGGTGATTTGGGTGCATGCTTCAACTAATCAAGTGCACAGTTATTATGTTTCTGTGTCAACTATCGAAGCAACCAGTATTTGGAGTGAACATGTTAGAAATGAACTAGTATTTGGACTAAACATGTTAGAAATGAAGTGAACCTAATACCCACACTAACGAGGAACTACACCTAATGCTATGGTACACCAACTATTTAGTAAAGTTAATTAGCCTTTTAATTTCTGATTACATAGTATATGCTAGAGACGAAGGTTGAGAAAGTAACTCTAAAGATCGATAATCAGTCTGCAATTGTGTTGAGCGTTTCCATTACATTAGAGAATGTGTGGAATCAAGGTTGACAGAGGTGCAACATGTTTGCACAGAAGACTAGCTTACTGATATCCTGACCAAGTCGCTTGGAAGATTGAATCTCATGGAGATGAGGGGGAAAATCGGTGTGCGAAACATCGACGGAAGACAACAAGCTTAAGGAGGAGATTAACGAGTTAATCTAATTGTCTTCAGATCTGGTTGAATCCACGAATATGAGTATTTCAGGTTTGGTCGAGTCCACGATTAGAGCATATCTTCTGAGTACATCAAGTTTGGTCGAGTCCACAACCAAAATGTGTCCTACGAGTACGTTGTGTAATTGGTCAATTCGAGTTTATGACCACAGTAGCTTGTGCAATCATGGCAGTCTACACAACCACTGCAGCTTATGACCAGTGCATGTGTTCAAGTACTGTAGCGGCCAAGTAATGTAACAGTCGTAAGTACTGTAGCAGTCGCAAAGTTGAGTAGTAGTTAGAGTTGAGTATTGTAGCTATCGGAGTCAAGTACTATAGCAGTTGGAGTCAAAAAGGAAAGTACTATAGCAATCGTAAAAGGTTAGGATTCAGAGTTCGCATATAATTAGTATTCAGAGCAGTTGTAAAGGACATTCAAGGTGTGTTTGTGTAGGACTCTTAACATAGGATGGCACGTTGGATATAGAGTCTTGTATTTTGCTTCTCTATATAAAAAACGAAAAGGACGTAGGCGTATCGCAAAAATCGATTTGTGTTTTACTCTTGTGTTCACGTGTGTGATCAAGGCTCGAGCTTGCCGGTCGCTAAGGCCCTGGGCTAATACTCTAACATTCTATAGTTATATTTTTATACTTTTGAACTCACAGGCCACAATCATAGAATATTGCTACAAGAATGATCGTTCAGACAAAGCAATAGAAAAAGGAAAAGGTAGGGTTATACACTTTTTTATAATACGCATTTGTAGGTCTCTCGCCATATCTTATTAAGAGATATGATCTACTCAAAGGTATAGTTCATTATACTAAGTCAGGGGCTAAATGTGCAAAATCTGTCTCATTGCTTTAATACTAAGTCAATCGTTCTATAATGATATTTTGAAATGGGTTTTTGCTTATTAGTATTAGAATTTTGGTCTATTTGATGTTCTGTCAATGTCAGTGAGTCATGGTTGTGTAACAGTTGGTTTTGGTTTCTATTTTTTTAAATGAAATTGGGTTGGTAGCTCTATGTTTCTAAAAAAGCATATATGCAGCCTAAGATTTTTATTGTGCTCTAACTATTTTTTTTATTACTCTTTTTGCAAAATATCACCTAGCCAACAAAATCAAGGAATTGTTTTAAAAACGATGCTAACTAATGTCTATATTTTTTTATTAATTGATTGACTTGAACCAATTAATTTTGTTGGAATGGTGAACCAGTCCTTGATGCACCTTATAAATAAAAGGGTTATAGCAATTTTTTTGGTTGGACAAGGAAGGTGATTGGGTGCATGCTTCAACTAATCAAGTGCACAGTTATTATGTTTCCGTGTCAACTATCGAAGCAATTAGTATTTGGACTGAACATGTTAGAAATGAAATAGTATTTGGACTGAACATGTTAGAAATGAAGCGAACCTAATACCCATACTAATGAGGAACTACACCTAATGATATGGTACACCAAACTATTTAGTAAAGTTAATTAGCCTTTTAATTTCTAATTATATAGTACACTATTAGTTAACGTAAGCAGTAGTACAGACCACAGCTTTTGGTCGACCGAGCCACTCACTCAAGGAATTTAATACTGTTATGATTTTGGTAGCCAAGTTGCATTTTTCCTAATCACAACTTAATAATGAACTAATTACTTAGAAATAGTAAGACCTAACAAATACTACTATACAAGAGTGTAGATACACTCTTTAGGTGGCTATTATAGCACTCGCTCGTCTTTACTCTCCTACCATCTCGTTTTATACCATCTATCTCTTATGCCATCTTTATGGAGCTTTAAGGGCCATTAGATTCTTGACAAGTGTCACATCTTATAAAATATCTAGATACTAGATGCTTTCATAATTTATTTAATTTGCTATTTTAGTGTCTTTCCTATGAAATTATTGTGATTTCTAATAACTTACATGAGCATTTAACACACCCCTCAATGCAAACTTCCTTCCGAAGTTGTCTTGCAAAATATACCATGAACCTCTCGAAATTTCTCGAACTTTATTTTATTGGGACTCTTTGTGAGAACATCTCTTTTTAATTAGGCCATATACTCACATGTTAAGAATAGTGGCACAAGCTTGGATTCATCATTTTCTCGTTCAGCTACAGCCCTGGTGACCAGAAGTTACTTGCTGTGTCCTATTTTACTTCTCGTTTTGAACATTAACACGGTCCACAATACAAACATTTGATCATTACTTTTCCTAATTACATGTTAACAAAAATAATTTAAGCAACAGCAGGAGTAATTATTTGCGTTAATTAGTCCTATAAATAAAGTATCAATTCTCACTTCTAATCGAATGGGCATGTGGTGCTTTAATTATTCCATGAAAGTTTCTGAAACGGCTTTTGCTTTGTGGAGTGGATCATACATGACCTTAATGTCGACACCAAAATTCTTCCCCAAAAAGAAGGGAAGAAAGAAAAGTTCCAACACAAAATTCTTTGACATTGTTGCACATGTATTGGCGCATTAAAGCATGTACGTACGGAACAATTAAGATCTTAAGGAAGTCTAGGTACTTCCAGAGCAGTGTTGGCATGCGCAAGGAGTACAAAATGGGCCTCCAAGTTCGTATTCCTTTTCTACAAAGGAAATGTTTCTAAAGCCTAGTTTACGCTACTTTTGGAATAAAAACTCTGCGAATTTAAAGTAATTAGGCCAGCACATTGGAAGGGTTGGTACCAAGACTTGCTTGTTACCAAGCCCGAAAAACTGGTAGTGTCATCCCATGTAAATGAAATAGGAAGGGAGAGAAAGTAGGGTGGAAGAAAAAAAAAGATGAGGGTGAGTTTTTTGGGATGTAGTTTATGGTTTTTGACTTATGACTTTTGAATTTTAACTGTTTATAAGGGAAAATACGAAAAGAGAGAGTCGTATATAATTTTGACCGATATAGCTGAAATCAGTATAGTGTCTACTACAATCAACTTGTAGATCTCATCTTAAAAATACGTGCAATTTAAAAGCTAATTACTACAGTAAAAACCAAAAAACCATAAATATAAAGTCCAACAGAATCCAGCCATCGATATTTTATTTACTAGTAGGTTCTCTTTAGAAAAGAGGAGGTACTAATATAAGCGTCTGAGGGAAAGCAAAATTAGCACCTTCGTGATTGTGTCATTCTTTAGCGCTGGTACAGATACCCTTAACTAGAAAACAACAAAATAATAGTCTAACTTGTACCTAGTAATCTGTGGCAAGGCCAACCAGTACTAGATAATGCAACTACTGTCTAGCTTACTATCACCACGTCCGTACAACATCTGTCGTCTTTGCCCTCTTCGAGTACTCGTCAGCCAATTCAGTGTGTAACAAAGCATGTATTTTGTGGCGAACAAATCATGTGTCAGAAGTTATCCAGGTGCACCATCAAGTATAAACACATCACATATATTTTATATATAACATGTCTGACAACAGCTAGTACACAAACTCCATGAATGTAATCGTATACTACTAGTACTACGGTAGACCAAGATTCCATTGTGAGGAAAAATTCATGTTGAGATACGGATAAACTTCACTAGCGTAAATAAAAAATTATACTACATAAATTAGAAAATCATACAAGTAAAAAATTATATATTGTTACCACTAGCGCACAATACAGCGGAAGAAGAGTTAAAACAGCTTGGTTCAATGTAGCACACGTCCGTGTAGTAGAAGTAATCGATCGTCTATAAGCAGCAGTCGATCTTCACAAACCAATCATCTCCTCCTCGATATCATCCTGATCAACGTCGCAGATGTAGCAGTGCCTATACTGAAATTCACACGTCTAGAGATAGAACACCGTGCGCTGGTATACTAGCACCAGCATGCACGGCAAAAGTTTTGAGAGGTGGCGGCTAAGGTTTCGATGGGTGTATCTTAGGATCTCCTCTGATCCTCAGTTTTCGTCATACCCTCAGCCCCATGCCTTTTTCAATATATAGCCTCCTATTGATCCTCATCCGATACGATTAGAGATCGTATCCCACTCGGAGTTTATTATTCAGATCCTTATTGTTTCACCTCATTAAGTTTGTGACCTTGTAGGTTCATGTATGTTTGGTTGTAACTCAGAAACACATTTTCGATCACCAGTCGGTATCGGTCCCTAGCAGGACATATCAACCCCAAATATGCATAAAGATCAATCTAGAACCTTATGCAATATGATCTGTAATAGGTCTTAGTCACGATCAGCTCATAACTCCTTATTACCAGATCGTATATGGTCACGATCAGTTTTTATTCCCATACGACCAGTTCGTTGGCCAGTTTGTAATATGTCCAACCAGATCACGATCAGTCAGTATACTTATACTACTAGTTCGCGTCTGGTTGAACCTATTGACCTGTTTACGCATTTTCCTTTTGCCTCAGGATATTCGATCGAACTCCAGGTGAGAAACGTATAATTTATGGACTATTCAATCGTTTCTCGATCTAGTGATGGATAACTTTATGTGGTCGACTCTTTGACCACTCGTGACATGTCCATACACTTTTTTATCCGACTACATCGAGAGGTCTAGTGATATCTTTCCTATTATGTAGAAGGGGCAAATCCTATGTTCGATCAATTACTTTCCTCCGTATATTTCATAGTATACCCGAAAACTACATTTATAACTAACCAATTATAAAGTAGCATTTAGCAACCTCTAAGTGCATTATTACATATGTAAAAAAATATGCCAATCTCAGATACAAGGATTATATATCATCATTGCTTGAGATCAACTGATAATACATAAAACATAATAATCTCAATAGTGTCTCAGGGTAGGTCAATCTAATACTATGTTCTTTAATATGTGTCCATATTATTAATTTGATATCCACATATCTATGATTTGTGAAATATTGTCATCAATCAATACATGTGTTGTTTGTAAGTCACTAGTCTTCTGACGAGTGATATCCGACCAAGGATCCTTTTATAATAATGTCATATAACAAATAAATAATTTCATCAACAAGTCACATACTTGTTAACATTTATAAATGATAATTCATTTAAGGAACTTAATGAAATTTATTTAGGATAAAGATCATAAACATAGAAATGATATAGTTATTTTGATGGTTGTCTTTTAAGGCATATCACTAACAACTCCTCCCATACTCTTTCTCTTTCACATCTCTTTTATTTAAGCTGATTGATCAAGTCATCACATGATGGAGCACGCGTTGGGGTTGTCGTCGCTGAACATGGTGGTGAGCCGCTCCTCCTGCGCCGAGGCTCCGCCATAGCTGGCCACCGGCATGACGGCGTCGACGTTGCGCACGTAGCCCGACGGCGCCTTCTTGTCGTAGACCGGTGCGGCGTAGGGGTGCGCGACGAGGTTGTAGGGGACGTAGGGCCAGATCTCGGCCTTCTTGCCCGTCGCCTGCACCCGCTTCACCACCTTGTGCGGCTCCACGAACCCCTGCACCGTCACCTTGTACTGCTTCCGGTTGATCTCCACCGACTGCACTCCTGCAAGAGTCAAGAATCAAAATGTTAATTATGCCACGATGATTGATTAACTAGCCTGCATTTTAGCCATGATTCTTTGAATTTTTGAAAGAGGAGAGAGAGAGAGTAAAAAAATCTGATGTTAGTACGTACCTTTCATGCTGGAGAGTGCGTTTCTGACTTTGAGCTCGCAGCCGTCGCAGTCCATCCTGACCTTGAGCTCCACCGTCTGGAACTGCTTCCTCTTCTTGTACCTCCGGCGGCTGCTGCCTCCAAGAAGCTCAGACAAATAGTCCAGCGTGCCTTCCATTGTCTCAACCGAACAGAAGTGTTTAGCTTTCTAGTACTCCCGATTTGTTCTCTGAAAGAAGGAAAAGCAAGAAATGAACAGAACAACTCTGCACCTAAACTTGTTCTTTTCTTGAAACGGCCGGCCTGTCACACTCACAGCATGCACTGCAACAAAACAAACCAAGCAGGCAGAGATCGAGCAGGAGATGATTGGAATGAGACTGAACACTAGACTACACAAGAGGGGGTGCATATATAGGCCTCTTGTATCTGTAGCTGTTGCAAGGCAGTAGCTAGCTAAGCTGCTGCTTCCTTGTAGCCAGTGAGAATTTGTTTGTTGTACAGCTAGCCGTGTGTGTGTGTGTGTTGTTGATGCCTGCAAGAAGTTTCCTAGGATACCTTGCCCCTGCACCTGCATGCACTGCACCTTTTGCTGAATTCTTCATCCCAACCGACTCCATTTATAGACTTGTAAAAGGCAGGGAGCCACCCCCACATATAAAGCTAGCTGAGGCCGGAAACCGCCTATTGCTAGTAAAGTAGGCCAGTCTCAGTGGGAGTTTCATCTGTATTTAATAGGCTGCCACATAGGCATTTTTGATGATATGGCAACATTTTTAAGAAGAGAGAGAAGAAGTGAGTTTCATCTAGATGAAACTCTCTTGGCACGATTACCAACTCTATATGACTCATGAAATTAAATGTCTATGAAACAATAGAATGAAACTATGCATTGAGGATGGATGTTTCATCCATGTTTCATTTCATTTTACATGATGTGGCAGTCTTGGAAACAACGCCATGAAACTCTCTACTGAGAATGGCCTAAGCAAAAGGGAACAGAGGAGGAAAACAAGGAGAAAAGGTTGACGTACTTGTGTTCCTTGGGTTGGGCGCCTCTTTAATTGTTTTTCGAAGTGACTTTTCTACTTATCTTACTCTTATTTCTCTTCAAAGATAGGTAAGAGGGTTACACGTATATCACGTACCTCATGCCACTCATTCCCGTCTCGCGCACGTAGCTTTCCCTCACTTTTTGAACCACTCGCTCCCTCTTAAAACCACTTCTTTCAACTATTGCTATTTATTTTCAGCTAAAAGTCATTAGTCATAACTAAAAATCATCACCATAAGCCAATCGAATACTCTCCTAATTAATTTCTGCATGACTTTTTTATTGTCTTTTCTGAATTTTAAAAAATAAAATTTATTTTTGTAATTGAAGAAATGAAGTACTAGCGCCGCTCAAAGGTGTAAATTGCCGCATGGGAAACCCAAATTGTGAACTCGGCACAGTGCCGTGAGGATTTGCTATATGAAGTTCAATTGTGAGGACGCGGGGATATATTCTCCGGTAAATACTACGAGTATTGTGCAATGGTGTGTTCCCCATGATTGCATTGGCCCCCTCAACTGGTTTCAGTTTCTAAAGGACACACTCCAGCCTGGACATGAATTTGCACAACTGAAAACATGGTCATGCATTTGCTGTGTGCTGGTGTGAATGATGGTGCTGAAGTGTTTTTGTCCTTGAGGTGTAAGGCTTTGTTCTAAAGAGCTTCTAGTTTTTGACTTTTAGAAATTAGTTTTTGAACCGAGTAGTTTCTTAAAATGGTTTCTATAAGCTATTATAGAAGTCACTGCAGAAGCCAATTTAAACAGAGTGATTTCTCAACATGAATATCCCTTACTCTCTTAATGTCTCCCGCAATCAACCAAAAAACAAAAGCTATAATAAAAAACCAAAAGCCACAACATTTTTGAACAAGGTCTAAGTAAGCGATTTTTTAAATAATCAATTTCTATTCAAAAATACAAAAATATACCCACATTTTAATTTTTTTACAGAAATA
This sequence comes from Dendrocalamus latiflorus, assembly GCA_017311315.1. Classification (NCBI taxonomy): domain Eukaryota; kingdom Viridiplantae; phylum Streptophyta; class Magnoliopsida; order Poales; family Poaceae; genus Dendrocalamus; species Dendrocalamus latiflorus. The sequence goes on along the minus strand of CM029658.1, from coordinate 35,465,612 downwards.
GCCTCGAGTCGCCCAACCGTTGAGCGATTGGATCCTGTCGCCCAATGGCTGGACAACACGAAGGCAGTAGGTGGACCATTGGGCGACATAAATGCAGTCGCCCAACGGTCAGGCAACTGGATCTTGTCGCCGAACCGTTAGGCGACTCGACTTTGCTGTCGCCTAACGGTACAACAACTGCATAGGATATATAATCGGCCTCTCGAGCAGTCGAGCGGCCGCTTCCATCCGCCAACACTGAGCACAGAGAAGAGAAGGGAAAGAAAGAAGAAGAGAGGAGAGGGAAGAAAAAGAGAGAAGAGGAGAGGAGAGGGAGACGAAGGAGGGAGGTGGTTCCGCCACTTTTGCGAGGTAAAAATTTTGCTATGGTTCAGTCAATTTTTGCATTAAGTAAATAGTTTACTTAGTGTGAAATTAGCATTCATATAAAAATGTAGTTGTAGAAAAGAATAGTATAACTTTAGTTAGATGAATTAATCCTATTAGGTAGGAAGGAACTAGTCCTGTTAGAGGAACATACTAGACGGAAGACAGGAGGAAAGAACGAGAAGGGAGGAGAAACACACGTGTATTTAATTTATGTCATACCAAAAATATAACTGGAAAGATCACGTGGCCTATTAGAGCAGTAGGAAAATTTTGGTTAGTCATGTGAAAATGCAAAACATTATTAGACAACATTTTTTATTATTTAGAAATGAATTTAATGTTGTAAGTACATTAAATTCATGCTTATCGTGAAAACTGGTATATTGGCATTTAAATCCGTATGTCGCATACTGAACTACTTAATTAATTTTGTCAATGTCATGTAAATTCTCGCAACCTATTAAGAATTATGTACAGTAGAAGAGAGCTTGAGCAGAGAGAGAAGAGCGGCGTCAGTGTGTGTGGGAGCAGATGGGCAGTTGATACATAGTAGGGCCGAGGAACGAGAGCGATGTCGGTGCAAATGACGAGGGGTTACGCTATGAGGGAAAATTAACCAATATGAACACGCCCACACGTTAATCATGGCCTCTGCCTTAGGGAATGAATGACGCCTTAACCATGCAGTAGTATAGTTGTTCATCATAGGCAAACAGTTGTACAAAGCTAAATTATAGTACAGCGGTACGTGTGTACCGTGTGATGCAATCTGACTAGTTGTAATATTGAGAATATTTGCAGATAGACATCAGTCATGCTGGTACCCACTACATTGAAATTGTATTACGGTGTTGGCACCGTTCGTGAAGGTCCATACGGTGTTGACTTGAGCAGTTTTCCACAAGCCACTCTAGTACACCCGGACGACGAGAATGCAAGAATCGCAAATGTGATGCACTGACTCACCCGCAGCTTCTCCTTAGACCTTGAGGTGTGCAGCGTCATTATACAAGGGCTTCGGAGGTTGGTGTTATGAAGGGCACAGAGGATGTTGCTCTTGACGAGGCCAACATGGTAGATGCAGGAGAGGAAGATTGATTACCGCATGTTGAGCCTATAAGACAATCTGATAAAGGAGAGCATAGTGAGTACATAGTGTGTCAAATGGAGAGCAATGACCAGATAGCCTAGGCTGAAGGCGTCCTTCCGCATGCACCCACGGCCGAGTACTACATCATATCAGAGGCACAGGTGTCATGACCCGAATATGCAAATCCAGACTCTTCTGTGTATTCTGCACTAGTCCAGAATCACGCTAGTACACACGATATAAATATAGATGAAATATCGACCATATCATGATTTACTAAGAAAATACACAAATATTATTAATCATCAGAGTTGTGACCTTATGGCCAAGCTTACAGATAATAGCCTAAAAGACTTAAGAAACTTGCAGTGAAAAACAGAAAATAAGCACAGTAGCCATTCGACATGTCCACAGGCAATCGACTGGGGAGGAAAATCCTAATCCACGAAGTCATCGAAGTACTCTCCTTCACATACCTCTGGCTGATATGGTAATTCTTCTTCAACTAAGCAAATATGGTTATAGCCGTGAGTACATAGAGTACTCAGCAAGTCGTTTTGTAACAAAAATGTAATATAGTATGCAAGGCTTACCAAAGGGTGGTTAAGAGGTTATTTGAAAAAGAGTAATAAGTAAATAATCAAAGGAATTGAGAGTAACCACAAGTGAACTAACCATTTACTCCAATGAACCACCCGTGAACTACCATTCACGTAATGAACCACCAGTGAACCAACCATTCACTTTCCAACTTAACCCAACTAGGTTTTTATTAAAAACTCTACCCCTCGTGTGAAATCACCGAGCATTGTCCATAACCGGGGACATAACTATTTAAATAGTTTTATACTCTGTAGAGATTGCACAACTTTACCCACATGATATGTCCTTCTTATAGTGTCACTAGTATAACACGCTTCCTCAAGCGTGCCGACTAAGAAGTTCACAACAAAGCCTTTACAATGCTTAATCTCAATCCAGTTCCACCACGCTAAGATTTTGCATCACACCCCCTCTTACACCCTGTGGAAATGTCTAACTGACACCCATTGACATCTTAATGGCAGAACTAAAATTGAAACATCACAAATTAATCAGCCATGTATATCCCATACTAGACATGTGGTTGCACGGTAAGGGTCAGATCAATGGCGCACAAAGTTAAGTCCTTAGACATTATCCAGGCGAGACATCCACATCCCTTGAAGTGAATCCATATTTTCCCCTTTACTGCACGACCACTCCCTCAAGTGAAAACCAATTTTGTATAACCAACACTAATGAAACTACCCATGCCATAGCACTCAAATTTTATACTTGTGGCTAACCACCATATTTTCGTATCTCATTAAGTCAAAATTTATTTAATTAACCACATGTGATGATGAACCCAACATAACTATAAGCATAGCTAAACATACTAAACGTATAACTCATGTGATAACTAATATTGCATCACTAGATAAATACCCATCCTATGGTGACAATGGAACATGGCATTCAAATTATCAAGGAGGAATTAATCAAATAGGTCATTAACTACCAATACAAAAGTTTTATAATATAAAATAGCAATGCATGATAATTTAAAACAAAATAATACATAATAAATTTGAAAAGCTAGGTTCAACATGATTAAACAACATGATTTGCCTTGGCCTTGCTCAGTTAATGACTCTTGATCTTAAGTCTTGCTTCAGCTCCTTCGAAGATGCGATCTAACGAGAGAGAAAATAAAATGAGGCCTAAATAAAATCAAATAAAAACCAAATGAACTGTAAAGACTTTAAAACTAGGACCAAAAGATATAGCTCAATTTTATATGAATTTAGGAAAAAGAATCGGGTCAATCAGAGCTAGGACGGACGAGAACAAGCTCTTGGAAAATCTAATATAAAAAATACTGAAAATTAGGAAATTCTACTATACTGTGGACTCAGTGTGTGGAAAGACTAGTCTACGGTGGACTCAGCTCACAAAACAGCGCACTGGCATCGGCTCGGGCTGACGTGGTGGCTAGGGCTGACGTGGTTGCCTGAGTTGGCGGCTGACTCGGCTTGGTGACAATACTGTAGATCCAATAGTTGGGGGTCGACCACGCAGCTTGATCTGGACTGTTAGATTAGACGTTCGGCTTAGATCTAATCGGACGGCGAGTTAGATGATTAGACGGCTTAGGTCGAGGACACGCAGCGCACGCTGGTTGGTCGGTGGAGATAAAGTGTTGACGCTTCGGCTGCCGAGCTACTCGGCGACCGAGGGCAGCGGCGCTAGCCGAGGTAGAAGGCGAGGCGAGGCAACCGAGGGGCGGCGAGGGTGGAACGATGGGGCAAGGCTCACCAGTGGTAGGGCAGATGGCGGCGGCATTGGTCTAGTCGAGCGGCGGACGGTAGCCGGAGCAGAGGAGGACAGCGGCAACGGCGAGCTCTAGCGAGGACGATGAACTTGATGAGGTGACAACACAAGGCTCAGGGAGAACGGCGGGTGACTTGGGACACTGAGAACGAGGCAGCGGTGGCTATTTAAGCGTGGACGCTGAGGAGTCTAGCTTGGGGATGGCGGCGGTGTCCATGTCAAAGACGACGAACAGTGTTGAGGCTCTCAGATCAACAACACATGGCACCGAGGTGATTGGACGGTCGGTGGTAGATGGCATAGATGCACAATACAGAGACCCTCATATGATCGACATGTGTTCCATGGCCATATCCGGCAGCTAGAGCTGGGCATGGCTTGGATGGCCAACGCGTGGCTCCGTGAGGATCGGACAGCTGAGGTTAAGTAGGACGATGAAACAGTGATGGGCTCAGCCCAAAAGGGTTTTAGGATTTTAAAGGAACTCCCTTTTCAGAAACTCAAATAAAATCAAGTGAGCTCTAGAAAATAATAATTAAATTCAAAAATCTAAGAAAATTCCAAAAAATTTCCTTGAAGCACAAGAAACACAAATAAAATATTTTTAGCAAATATTAATGTTTAATTTAGTCATGTTATATCCCTTTTAATTAATAAAAATTCATTTTAAGCTTTAGTTAATTCCAAAAAATTACAAATAGTTATTTTTATTTTAAAAGCTTCAAAAAGACTCTGAATATTAGAATGTGACAATAGGCTGTCATAGTTCTAGGTACGTGTTCGACGCCCTTCCTGTTGGGATCGCTACGCTCTCCTTTCCACACTACGATCTTACTAACTTTTTGCTTGTACTTAGGTCGAGCGGATAGACTCGAACGCCAATGAGCACTAGGTGTCACACCACCTTGAGGCCTACCTATTGTGGCTGTTTGGTTGTGTGCTATTCACCAACAGCCATGACGACACCATTAACGTGCGGCTCATCATGTATGCTAGGGCCATCACCGACGAGGATGCCCCCCGAATCAGCTAGGGTTGAATCGCACCTGCTGCCACCTATCATGGCTTGTGCGATGCGTGCTATAGGTCAAGACCGAACTCCGTCCTCACGGGGTGTCCGTTGCTACTGCAACTGTGATCATTCGAGCGCTTCAGCCTTGAAAAGCCCCTGTTGGATGACAGCGCTCCCTACGGCCATGAGATGTACCATGTGGATGAGGTGGATCGGCCGACTATGGTCTCCCTCTGGGTCCGACGACGGGTACATACTCTGTTGTCTTGTGAACAATTTCTTCGTATAACCGATCGATGTATCTAACAGCTTATGTTCCTTGCAGGTGACACAGGCGTTTGAGCCATTCGTGGAATAGTTTGAAAGTCTCATGGCAGACGACGTGCACTGGGAGCCATACTCCCCTTAGGAGTTATAGGCCAACGTTCCTCACAGCCCGTCCACACTGTGCTGGCACGACCAGGACTACTGGCTGACCTGTAGGGCACTTGTGTTCGATGCCTTCATTGAGGAGTATGTGTCGCATTAGGTGATGCACCAGTTTAGCCTACAACAAGTTGTTCTAGTACTAATCAGGCAGTTTGTGCTCAACAATGTGCATGCGTGAGTAATCAGCATAGATGTCCCTCTTTTATGGGTCGTCTCGTACCTAGGACTTCTAACTACATGCTACGTCTTGCAAGCATAGTAGGAAGGGAGTCAAGTGCGGCACAGACTAGGGGAGGAAGATGGATACGTGGGTAGCGCAGTGGGAGGGTGTGTTGCAGGACTGTGTGCAAGAGGATAGCCCCTACAACCACAGTGCGTATGAGGAGTACCTTCGATGGTACTCTTCTAAGACACGTACCAAGCTAGTACTTGCTGCCGACCCGTTCCCAGCACCATGCGTCCCAGCATCAATTGACATGTACCCTACGCACTTTGCGCAAGATGTGCACCGCATGGTACGTTACTTTGTATTTTGAAAACTTCACTTCTACCAACCCCCTTACAAGTTTCACCCTGTCTTGTTTTCGTTGCAGGTGGGCATCGGTGCTGAGATTGAGAGGGACTCCCACTCCTTGTTTTAGAGGATGACTGACGGTACGATGGTCACACGCGAGGAGGTGGCCCAGGCTTTCCGTCGTGTAGAGGCTCAGGGCGCACATATTGTTTCCCTATTGTAGTGCACCAGGCTCTTGGAGGTTGACATGTGGACCCTTGGTCGATAGTCGGTATGTCCACTGGCGCCATCCCGTCTGACAGCACAACAGGCGGGAGCGTCAGTGTGGCCATGTGCAGCATGACCTGACGAGGCAGGAGGCTGGGCCAAGCCACGTCTGACACCACTGTAGCCTGATGAGGCCAGAGGGTCCCCCTTGGGCATAGCCCCGTACACCGCCACCATCGTAGGGCGCGTACGACCTGCTGTACTATGCTTCGGATGTCTTTTTGCGCGCCATGGCGCTAACTGAGGATACATCACGTCTTCGTTTGTTTGCTACCATTGGCTTATTTCATTAACTAATAATATTTGCACTGCTGATCTTACGCCCTCTAACATATTAGGGGCCTCCCACCCTCTGACATATTAGGGGCCTCCCCAAGCGACGCACACATGCACGAGTTCCTTGTGAAGCATGACCCAACAGCTCAGCCCACACCCCCCTGAGGTTCTCTCCAAGTCACAGCTCATCGGAGTGCCAGTACCCACATAGCCGGCAGTACTATCCACCCCTCCGGCTTTTGAACCTTGTCAGACCAGGGCACCTAACGGTATTTCAGACTAAGGGGCATGTTTGGAACAAATGGTGGATGAACCCTTACCAAACCTATGCCGAATCGAGCTCTTCCACCACCAAATCGAACTTATGCGTCAGCCAGTTGAGCCCATCCGTTGTCGAGTTTAGCTCAAGTGTCGACCAGTCGAACTCGTCTGCCGTCGAATCGAACTCCCATGCCAGCTCAACCTCTGTGCTAGCCAAGATTAGAGATTTACTAAGTAGAGAGAGAGCAAGAGTGATTTTGGTGGAAGATACTCCCTTTCAGAAAGAAAAGAGACGGGAGGATAACGCCGTTTCGTTGAAAAGGAAGTAAATCTTGCTGGTCCACTAATGAACCTAGAGTCAATAAAATAATAATATCTAACAGGGACAGTACAGAAAAAAGTAAGGGAAAGCCTCGTCCTCATGTCAGTGTAAGAAAAGGAAGTAAATATTGCTGGTCCACTAATAAACCTAGAGTCAATAAAATAATAATATCTAATAGAGACAGTACAGAAAAAGATACTGCAATTTTGTTTTTGGACAGAAAAAGTCCCGGTCGTATAAGACTTTTCCCCTCATACGGTTACACCACATGACACGACACCACACCACACAAAGGCTTCCATAGAGACGGGCGGCGGCGAAGACGGCAAGGAGATTAACCTCGAGCAGGACGCGGCTGGCGGCAGTGGGTGCCCGGAAGCCACGGCGGCAGGCGGGAGGAAGAGGAAGGGCGAGGCGATCATCGGTGAGGAGCTGGAGGCCGAGGTGACTGAGCTTGCTTTGTTCAGCCGGATATATATAATCCTTTCTTGCTTTGTTTGTTTGATGTGTTGAGCAGTTCCGGACGCGGAGGTGGTCGCGCCGTCTGCTAGTACGCTGCTGGCGACGAACCGGTTCGTGTGCTAGGTGTGCAACAAGGGGTTCCAGCGGGAGCAGAACCTGCAGCTGCAATAACCGGCGCCGGCACAGCCTGCCGTGGAAGCTTGAGAAGAAAAACCCGGCGGAGGTGTGCCACCATCCCGCGCGCGCACTCAGCTCGCGCGTACTGCCATCCCACCAGCGCACCACTACCCCGGACAAGCATGGCAAGAGGAATTTGAGGCGCGACAACAGCTCCAACAGGTACGCGAACAAACACACCAAGATCTGTAGGCTGCAGCAACGTGTACCGCTCCGACGTCTGCGGCACACTCTTCTCCCGGCCCGTCCCTGTCTCACTCCCTCAATTGCTCCCAATTCGCCTAAAATAATTGCTCCCAATTTGCCTAAAATAATTGCTCCCGATACTGACTACAAGTGGTGCACGCAGGAGGTTCTTCACCATCGACCTGAAAGTTGCTCCTGCTCCCGCGTTGCAACAGGAGAAGCAAGGTACTGCTCTGTCCAATTCTATTCGTCTATTAGCTACTCACATATAATTGTTGGAGCTCGTTGCCATCCCAGTGTATTAATAGTGGCCTTGGGAGACTTTATACACGCAACTTGTGCAAAAATATGTGGCTCTTATCTATATATCCATATAAACAACCAGTCACTTCGCTTTAAGGGCTAGAAGTTCCCATGAAAAATCTGAAAACTAGCACAAAAAATACATAAAAAATATCTCATTAATCGAAGTAAAAGTTTAGATATATACTCCATTTATTTGGTGAGGCCTGATTAGAATGGTGTAGATTAAGAGAATGTCTAGTTCTCTGCCATCCACTGCGAACAAAAGCAACGAACGCCGCGTGCTCCCCCTTCCCCATGCTAATTGCCTCGTCGCCTTCCCAGCTGCCTCCTATCAGGAGTAGGGATGGCAATTGTACCCGTTTACCCGTGTGCCCGTGGGTAAATACCCTAATGGAGCCGGGTATGGGATGTATTCTTTACCCACGGGTATGTAAATGGGGAAAAATCTTTACCCATCGGGTAAACGGGTACGGGTATGGGTTAGCTCTACCCGTACCCGTCTCGCCCGTTTACCCGCGAAACAAACTGACAGGTGGGGCCGTCTCAAAATAATGAACCCTAACTTCCCCCACCGCCCGCCCAGATTCCCACTCCCCCGCCGCCGCCCCCTCTCGCGTCCCCCCTCTCGCTGTCTCGCATCTCCGCCCCCCTCTCACATCTCCGCCTCCTCCTCCTCTTCCTCCTCCTCCGCCGCATCTCTGCCCCCTCGCATCTCCGCCTCCTCCTCCGCCGCATCTCCGCCCCCCTCTCGCTATCTCGCATCTCCGCCTCCTCCTCTTCCTCCGCCCCCTACCCGGTCGCCGGCCTCCTCGTCCGCCCCCCACCTGGCCGCTGGCCTCCTCCTCCGCCCTCCCACCCGGCCGTCGGCCTCCTCCTCCGCCCCCAGATCCGCCGCCGCCTCCTCCTCCTCCTCCGCCGCCCCCCACCCGGCCGTCGGCCTCCTCACGACCACCCGTTCTCCTCTCGGTCAGCCATCTCCCACATCCTCCTCCCCGCTGGCTGCCGCCACCCCGCCCCACCTCCAGATCCAGATCTGGCTTGTCCTTCTCGCGGCCGCCCACCACCCCCGACCTCCTCGAGCTCTCCCGCTGGGAAGCCCTCTCATCCGACCTCTTCGCTCTGCTCCCTACTCCCCTGGTAGCTCCTCCCCGAGCCCCTCCCGCTCCCCTCCTTCCCGTCGCAGAAGGCGTCAGTAGTAAGTGTTCCATGGTGTTCATTTTAGATTACTGCCCCTGATTTTGTCTGATACAAGTCGGTTGTTGCATAAAATTGCAGATCCTCTGGTAGAGCCCCTTTGCTGTATTCTTTGGCAATGCAGACCTCCTTCTGGGAGGCCGACGAGATCCAATATCCTCAAGGTTTGGATCCATATCGGCAAGTTCCTCCTAAGCTCCAAGCACTCTCCATTCAGAATCGGCTGCCACCGGTCAAGGAAGAGCAAAAGCGGGAGCAGCATTAGCGTCTATATTCAAACTTTATGTGAATACGGCTGATGAATGTGAATGTGATCCAAGAAGATGTCACTAAGATCCAGAGTGTCGCCCTGCCCCATGTGCTTTACAATCGCAGCGCCATTGATGGACCCAAGACCAGCTCCTGCAAGACCCTCGCCTTCATTGTCCCGGTAATCTCATATTGTTGTGCTCTGAAATGTTAGCAGCGAGTTATACATGAACGTTAATTGAAATAGCCTGTGGAGTTAGCTGTTATAAGTTCTAATGCTACACATTTCATAGTCGTGAAATAGTATGAACATATTTATCTTTGCCTATGGCACGAACTCTGGGAGGTGGTCACTACTGAGCAGTGTATTCAATAAAATATAGAAAAGCAGAGTTACCATACGCAAGGGGTTGAGCTTTGTTTCTTTCTTTTCAATGCAAGTGCTACTGTGACATTATCTAGACTAACTATATGTGGATTGCAAATTCCATCTGCAGTGCCCATTAGAATCTGTTCCATTAGGTATTTGAATGAAATGTGATACACTCAGTTCGCGGGTAAACGGGTATGCCCGCGGGCGACGGGTACCCGTGGGCGACGGGTATGGGCGAGGTTTTTTACCCGTGGTCCTTCGCGGGTATGCCCGCGGGCGTAAATCGGGGTCGCGGGTACGGGTATGGGCGAGCACTACCCGTACCCGCCGCGCCCGATTGCCATCCCTAATCAGGAGTAGTAGGGAAGAAGCGGGAGAAAAAAAAGAAGGGCATCCAAGTTCGACAAAAAAAAGGATGGGTGCGTGAGTACTCATACCAAGTATTTTTGAGAGCCACTATTCTTAATTAATCGATGCATGCACTCCGGCCCGTCCAGGTAAAAAAAATAAAAATAAAGACTAAGTGACAGCCTAAAATAGGGGTGTGCGGCTAAACTATTTTAACATAGACTGATAGGTCTTTCTGAATATTTGGATCAACCATAGACCAACAAATCATTATGACTATAACTGGATTCGAGTGAAAGATAATATGAGTAGATTTTTCCTGCCTCAAAAATACTTACATAATGTTATAAGAGGGTTTCTACCGTACACATTACTTTTATTTTTTAAAAATAGTTTTGAAGCTTTTTCCTCCCCCAACATTTTTCCGCTACCTACCACCCCCGGTTGTAGGATAATTAGTGGATGGTATTGCGTACATATGCACCATATCCATCCTCATATTATAATTACTAGGCACATGGTGCATGCAACCCTTACATGCATCTGTTCACGTAACCTTTGGAATAAATAACCAACTTGGTTCACAGAAGCACGCAATTTCGCTGCAGGACGAGCATCACTTCTTCATCTGTATTGTACACTTACCACAGAATCTCCTTTCTCTCACGTTGACTCTCATCAGAACAATATCCGGAGGAGCCGAGGACTACCGCGGTGATGGAGACCGTGCGATGGATCATCTCAGCCGGGACCAACATCTTCGAAGCGATCCAGCTGAACGAAGAGCTGTCCCGCCTCCGGATTAGCTTGGCCAAGGCTCGCCTCCGCATCGATCCCGCCGAGCGGGGCAGGTTCAAGAACAAGGAGCTGGCAGTGCTGCTCTCGCACCTTAAGGACACCACCTACCACGCCGAGGACCTTCTCCGCGAGTTCGATGACCAGGTGCTGCGAAAGAAGATAGAGGGCGCCGACCGAAGCAGGGCAGGTCAACTCTTATCCTCCTCTCTTAATCTTGCAAAAAGTCTGATCCACGGTAGCAAAACAAGGCTAAAGGAGACCCAGAGTAGGCTCGACAAGGCTATGGCTGAGATAGATAGAGCGCTCAATCTTTTGGGCCTCAATGTTGAGCCGGTGCTGCTCATGCCAGTGACGAGTTCAGTCATCAGAGCCCCTGAAGTATTGGGCCGTGACAAAGAACGAGATCTATTGATTGAGTTGCTGGGTGTGACGATTGGACGTGACCATGAGCTAGATCATGTGATCAAGCTCGTGGGCGTGCCACTCACCATGGGCGGTAGATCTGCAGGGGCTTCTGGAAAGAGAGCAGCAGCAGGCACTGGCGTCGCATCTACATCCAGAGCTAAGCGACTAAAAGGAAAGAGTAGCAGGGCCCGACCAGTTGTTGCCACTGAGACCAACTGCACTGGAAATGTTTCTGTCTTGGCGATTGTTGGCATTGGCGGGGTGGGGAAGACTACACTAGCGCGGTTCATTTACGATGATGCAAGGGTGAAAGCCCACTTTGGTGTGAGGATTTGGGTCTGTGTTTCAGACCTTTTTAACAAGAGAAGGATAATAAAAGAGGTCATCGAATCCATCTCTAGAGAAGATATTAATTCATCACACAGTTTAGATTATCTTCAAGTGAAATTGAAGTGCCGCTTGAAGCGCCAAAAGTTTCTTTTGGTGTTGGATGATATTTGGCCAAATGCTACTGATGAATGGGAGACATTTTATAAACCATTGAGGCATGGACTTGAAGGCAGCATGGTCTTAGTGACTACAAGATTTCAAAAGGTTGCTGACCTTGTCACCACCATTAAGCCTGTTGAACTTGAAGGCCTGCCTACTGATATTTTTTGGGAGTTCTTCAAGAAGTGTGCGTTCGGTAAAGAGCTCCCAGAGTCATATCCTCAGCTGCAAGACATTGGTCAGAGCATTGCTAATAGGTTGTGCGGGTCTCCTCTAGGTGCCCAAACTCTCGGACGCTTGCTGAATATGGAGCTGACTGAGCAACATTGGAGGACTATCCAGAACAGCGAATTGTGGGAGCCACCGCATCGAGAGAATGAGATATTATTACCGGCCCTTCAACTGAGCTACTTGTACCTTCCACAAGAGCTTAAGAAATGCTTTGCATTTTGTTCTATGTTTCCGAAAGGTTATAGCTTCGAAAGAGATGTCATAGTTGACATTTGGGTGGCACAGGGCTTTGTTCCACCAGGTGGGAACGTGCGCCTTGAAGATATGGGGAGTAGATATTTGGATGACCTGAGAAGCAGGTTCCTTTTTCAACCTGATCCCAAGTTCCCGGCACAAAGTAGATATGTGATGCATGACTTGATCCATGACATGGCACAATCTGTTTCAGTGGATGAGTGTTTCTTAATGCAAGATTTGAACTACCAGAACCAGAGGCGAATACCGCATACAGTTCGCCATATATCAATCGAGGTGAATAATGATGCTCTCAGCAGAATGGGAGACATTCAACATCTGAATAAATTGCATTCACTTAGGTTTGGAACCAGATTCGAGGTTGAGGTTCCATGGTTCAATCTGCTCTCCAACATCCTGTTTTTGAGTCTAAAAGGTTGCAATCTGGTAAAGCTACCTGAGAGCATTTGTGTGTTGAGCAGCCTTCGTTATCTTGATATATCTCATAGCAGCATACAAGAATTACCGGAGAAATTCCGGTGCCTTCACAGCCTACAAGTTTTTGACGCCAATCGTTCGGGTCTGCAAACAATTCATCAGGACGTTACAAAGCTAGTCAACTTGCGTCGTCTAGCTCTGCCAGCGAGATGCTCTGAGAAGTTATCAACTCTAAGTGGGCTTGGAAACCTATCTTGTCTACGGAACTTGAGCTCTTTTACGGTTGGAAAGGAGAATGGGCGGAGAATTTTTGAGTTGAAGGGCATGAACGAGCTTACTGGGCGGCTTTCAATCAGATCCATTGCTAATGTTCAGAGTATGGAAGAAGCCGCTGAGGCTAGACTTGTTGACAAGCAATACCTTAAGGAATTGGTTCTAAATTGGAGGGGGCGGGGTTGCAGCGAGAACGGAGTGCTCGAGGCTTTGCGTCCTCCTTCAAGAATTGAAGAACTTGTAGTCGAAGGCTTTGGGGGTGATAAATCCCCAAGTTGGTTAAATCCAAAAAACCTACCTACTTTAATGATTCTTGAAGTTTCCAAATGTTTCTTCTTGAGAAATTTATCAACCCCCTTCCCTTCCCTCGAACAGTTGGTGCTACGCTTGGTAGGAATTGAAGCGCTCACAAGTTTTGCTGACGGTACGCCAGCTGGTTCAACAGGTGATGACAGGACGCAGCATGGAAGCAGCAGCAGCAGTAGCGTTGCACGTCTTCCCCTGACACGCCTCAGCAGTTTACGTCTGTACGAGTGTGGTAATCTGACAAGTCTCGACCAGTTCTTGTCCCCGGAATATCTGCCATCCATCAAGTCGATAGAGATTGATTTATGTGGTAATCTAGTATCACTCCCTGTCCATAAATTTGTGGGATTCGTCTGCCTTCAAGACCTCAAGATCCAATCGTGCGGCAGGTTGGTGTGCCCAAGGGAAATGGTTTTGCCCCCCTCGCTCCGACGTCTCTCTATTCACAATTGCGGTGAGCTCGACAAATCATTTCCAGGCTGCTTAGAGAACCTCACCTCTCTCACCCTTCTGGAGTTGAGTTCCTGTTTCAACGTGGAGTCGATTCCGTTGAGCTCGATCGACACTAGCATGCTGAAATTCCTGCTTCTCCGTGACTGCCGGAAGTTATCATCTATCGGAGGACTGCATGCTCTTTCATCAATACAGCATGTCAAGATATCCAGCTGCTGTAAACTTACCGAGATACAGCAGCCATTTCAAAAGAAGGGACTGTGGACCAAGGAGAAGAAGGAACTAATCAAATTTGTCCGGCCAAGTGGTGAACGCAGGAGGGCCGTCACCATTAACCCCTCCTTGAACGTTGTTGCTCTGCCGCCGGCTCCTGCTCCCGCGCTGCAACAGGAGAAGCAAGGTACTGCTCTGTCCAATTTTGTAAGAATTTTTCTCTTTTTCTCTTTTTTTTTTAGCGACTCTAAAACGCCTGGCATCAAATTTTAATAATAAATAGATATAAAGATATATTGTACATTATAGCATCTAGCCTTCCAATTCCAAGTGGTTTAAAGCTAGTTAAAATATCTAGATCTGTTGCTATATGTATGTTATTATATTTTTCCCAAGGAATAAGCGCTGTTCTTTCAATGCAGAGAGGCTAATGGGTAAGCAGCCAGTGAACTATAACACCCTGGAAATGGAAAGTGACAAACGGGTAGTGCTTCAGAGAACCCTATCTAGTATGCACGATCTTATTGAACATGCTGAGTGTTGGGTTCACAAGGACGCCGTTTCAACGCTCCTCCGGAAAGCCAAGGATGCAGTGTACTGCGCTGAAGACATCTTGGACGAGCTCAATTATCATGAGCTCCAGGACAAAGTTGAGGGCAATACAGTCCAATCTCAATTCCCAGAGTTCTCTGACATCAAAATGGAAGAAGTCAAAGGAAATCTCGATCATCTCATAAGCCAAATGGGGCACCTGGGCTTGCATGATAGGCTAGAGCTGTTTTATATTGATAAATCAATCAGTCTGGAAGCCAATCTTTTTCCAGAGGAGCAAACAATCTTTGGGCGTGAGAAAGAGTTGGAGTTGATCGACTTGCTTGATTTGCAAGAGAACACTCCAGCCAGCGAGCAAATCAGGGGTGCATCTATGGTACCTGAAGTTTTGCCAATAGTAGGTAGAGGTGGTGTCGGGAAGACTACTCTGGCCCATCGTATTGTCAGTGAGAAGAGAGTTCGGGATCATTTTGACCTGCTTATCTGGTTAAGTGTCTCGGATGGCTTTGATGAGAAGAAGTTGATTAAGAGGTTAATATCCTCTGTTGCCGAAAGCGAGATGAAATCTGATGACTTAAGTGGTCTCCAGAGAATTCTATCTAATGGCATCATTCATCACTCCAGGAGGTTCTTGCTCGTACTTGATGACGTGCAGGAGGATGTATGCCGAGAAGATTGCCATAGATGGAAGAGTTTCCTTGACCCACTAAAATGTGCCAAACCGGGAAGTACGGTTTTGGTGATAACAAGGTCTCTGAAGGTTGCTAATGCTGAGCATCTTGGTACAAAAAAGCCCTTGGTGTTGGAGGGCTTACCTGAAGAAACTCTTTGGGAGTTCTTTAGGGTGCAGGCATTCCGTTCTGATTATTCCAACAGCCACCCGGTGTTGGAGCGTATTGGCAGAAGCATAGTTGCAAGGTTAAATGGTTCTCCTCTGGGTGCCAAAATTCTCGGACGCTTATTAAGCCTGAAACTTGATGCTGGATATTGGAATAGCATCTTGGAAAGTGAGTTGTGGGAATTGCCTCATCAGGAGGAAATCAGCATCGGTCCAGCCCTTGAGTTGAGCTACCAATATCTGCCCTTCCATTTGAAGCGCTGCTTCTCTTTCTGTTCTATGTACCCTAAGGATTACCAGTTTGACAAAGAGACACTACTGGATAGCTGGATAGCAGTGGGTCTAGTGGAGCCTTATCAGAGCACGCTTGCAGTACATGTTGGCCATGTGTACTTCCAGCAAATCGTAAATCGATCCTTCTTTCAGAAAGCTCCAACGTCTTCGAGATATGTCATGCATGATTTTCTGCATGAGATGGCACAGCTAAAATCCAGGAATGAATGCTTTGTGGTTAAAGGTAGATGTGACTTATCGAGAATTCCTCCCAATGTTCATCATTTGTCGGTACACGGCAACAGCGGTCTCAGTATCAGTGATTTAGAAAGCTTGCACAAGTACAAGACGCTGCGGTCAGTTGTGTGCATTTGCGTTGGCTCCGATATTATGACTACTACAGTACTCAAAACATGGTTCTGTCATCTCACTAACATCCGAATGCTGAGGTTCATATCGTCCCAGCTGGAGGAACTACCTGACAATGTGGGCAACCTAATACATCTTCGCTATCTTGACATTTCTGCTTGCGATTTCGACAAGCTTCCAGATTCTTTTTGGCGTCTTTATAAGCTTGAAATCCTGGACGCTCTGAACTGCAAATTCAATGATGTTCCCAAGGATATCATCAAGTTAATAAACTTGCAGAGAGTTAGACTGAAGGGTGATCTTATCAGCCAGTTTGGATGTGTACCGGAAATAGGTAAGCTTGCCTTACTTCAAGAGATGCCTTACTATACTGTTGATGACAAGCCTGGAAGGGGGATTCAAGAACTGAAGAACATGATCCACCTTCAAGGAAGATTAGAGATCAGTGGCCTTCGCAACGTGATGAGCAAGGAGCAAGCTGCTGAGGCCGCGCTATACACGAAGATTTACCTACATACATTGATTCTATCGTGGCATGAGTCGATCAGGCCGGAAAAGCATAACAGTAGCCAGGAGATGGAAGTGCTTGAAGGACTACGGCCCAGCTCCAACATCAAGCATCTAGAAGTGAAGTTTTATATGGGCACTGGATTTCATCCAAGTTGGCTCCGTGAAGATGAGTTGAGCAGCTTGGCATCGCTCTCGATCAACTCCTGTCCTAACGTTGCAATTCTTTTCGTCGAACGCTCCGAAGTGGGCAGCAGCAGCAGCAGCAGCAGCAGCTCTGCTGGGTTCCAGTCACTCACTAAGCTGTCCATTACCTGGTGCAGAAGACTAAAGAGCCTCGACAATTTACTACGGCCAGAATATCTGCCGGCGATCAAGGCGATAAGGATCTCAAACTGCGAGGATCTAGTGTCATTACCAACCGAGAGCCTCGGGGGTTTTGTTCATCTGGAGGATCTGGAGGTGTCTCACTGTTGGAGTCTCAACTGGGAGCCAGGCTTGGCCTTGCCCCGCTCCCTGAAGGCGCTCAGGCTGGAAGCGTGCGGGGAGTTCTCCGATCCGACGCTCAGCTGCCTGCGCAACCTCGCCGCCCTCGCCACCTTGGATTTGCAGTTCTGTCCGAGCGTGGAATCCATCCCTGCGCAGATCTGGAGCGGCCTGCCGTCTCTCGAGAACCTGAAGATCTTCTGCTGCCAAGGGCTGAATTCGATTGGAGGAGGGTCAGGGTCGATTGCACGGGTAAAGAACGTAGATATCAGGCGCTGCCCGAAGCTCGAGGAGCTGGAGCAACCGTTCCGTAGAGGCTGTTACTGCTAGCCAACAATGGTTCCTATGGACGGTATAGCTTCCTCTAATTAATGGAGGTATTGAAATTTGAGTTTTTCATATCTGTATTATATATGATTAGTGATGAGATGATTTGTCCCGTTCTTAAGTGTGTTGCTAAAAGCTTTTGGGCCGGTTCTTTTCATCTTCTAACTTTTGCCTTTTCTATAGTAGCTAGCTTTCAAGCGAAGTGTCTTTTCAACACTATTATCTGTTAAACTGTATATGTTCGGAAACATGCAGAGCTTCAAGTAGGAGATCATCCAGGCGGTTGCTCAGATCAAACAGTGTGCGGCTCAGATGCAGGGACCTTGCACATGGTGATGCGCAAGCCCAACCATATCAATTATGAATGTGCACGCACCAAGGAATTGGCATATTTGCATGTACCGATCAAAATGTGTACTGGTGATTTACATTTTTTTTTTGTAATTCTATGGCTGCAGATCATCAAGAAGTAAAATTCAGTTATATGAACAATTTAAGACTGAGATTTAGATAATACCTGACTATTCTTGCTTGTTGAACACTCATGTGAGAACGAAGATCTGGCATTTGGACACTATTATGCCGTTGGATTTGGAGATAATGATGGAAATGTGTAGGACCGAAATGGCGACAGAGGGGGGGTGAATGTCGATTTTTAAAATCACCCCCAGAAGTATCCACGAAAATCTCGATTCTCCAGTAGCTATAAAAAGCTATGAAGATGCGAAACACAGCTCTTTGAAAAACCAACACGGATAAAAAGATTGAGAGAAAGAACGCCTGCCAAGAGCAAGGATCAAACTAAAACAAGCATTCGGCACAAGCCTGCAAGCGGAGAACAACTTTTAAACTGGAAAGATAAACAGCTAAACAAACCAAACAAAGTCTGCTACTAGCTGCCCAAAAAGAAAAGAGACTTGATTTCTACTGCTGCTACCCGAAAGAACAAAAAGCGGACCAATCAAAAGAGCCTGCAAGCCAAAAAAAATACTCGGCAGAGAATGGATGTGCTGGCCGAACACAACCAAGAAAACTTCCTGCTGGCCGAACAGCTTACAGGGGGCTAACAAAGGACTATGAACTGCTCACAAATAGCACAAAGAAATAAACGCCATTAAGGCCTGTCGGGACAGCAACACACTCCCCAAAGGAGCAGCCGAACAAAACAAGAGCATGCAGTAAAAATCAACCACTAAAAAGTTGATGATCTTTTAATCAAAGACGTGTACTACAAGCATTCTTCTCCAGGAAGTAATGATCACTTGCCAAGACAAAAAGTCTATGAGAATTAACTACCGTGAACAAGAAAGTATATCAAGATCACAAAAAGAGACAAGAACTTTCAGATTTTCATTCCAAGAAATAAGAGAAGTCACGATACCCCGATTACATATAGAGGGATGATTACAAAACTCTCAATCCATCCTCTCCCTCTCAATCCTCAAGAACACCAAGAGCTACACATGCTTCTTGGGAGGAACACACACATACACATGGAGAGACACAAATAAAAACCCTAACTTTTACACCCACTCTCTCAAATTTTCAGCACAACCTCTCCCTCTCCTTTTATAGCCTCTCACTAATGGGTTTGCACATGCTTTACCCATTAGGTCACCACCTACTCGATGCTTTATCCAAACCCGCTTCCTTTAGTGTCGCTTTGCGTTTTTACCGAAACGCCCCTCGCGCACCTTCCAGGAAGCTTCCTCATCCCTTGCCCTGCAAGCCACGCAGCTTTGCCGTCTTCGGCACACCTCGACCGTTCTGACCTCAGCGCCACCTGCGCCTAGTCCGGTCCTCCGTGCCTCGCCACGACTCCACATCGAGTCCACGTCATCTTCGACACATCCCGACCGTTCTGACCTCAGCGCCACCTGCGCCTAGTCCGGTCCTCCGTGTCTCGCCACGACTCCACTCGATGTCCTGCAGTCACACAGACAAGAAACACGTCAAATAGCACCGCTCGACATATGAAAGCGTTAATAGCAACAAAACATCATACTTACGTATGACAAAGTCCAAACCTATCGAAACATTAGAATATGCATCCTAAGCCCATACGACCAAGTTTGACCAAAGTCCGACCGAGCCCGATTGCGCCACGCAATGACTCGACTCCGAACCACCCAAACCAAACTCGACTTATCTAAACCAATGTCAATTACTCATCATTAACATGTGGTCACCTCCACATGGTCCATCAATCTCCCCCTTGATGAGTATATTGACAAACCCGAAAAAGCGCAAAGTTGAGTTTGAAGAAGTCAAACATGGTCCAAAGAAGGGAAATGAAGCTAATGACCATGTCGACAGAAGGAACCACTAGAGCAACAACTGAAAGAGCAAATTGTTCTCCAAAGCTCTAAGAAGCTTCCAAATGACTTTTTCTACTCTATTCTCCCCCTTTTGGCAATAAACACATCAAGATGCAATAGAGAGAATATGACATGTCAATGGATGAATATGGCTGAAGTTTGTTTATTTAAACATTTAGAGCCATGAGAATTATCCATATTGACCATAATGTAATACACCAAGCCATAACTCAATAAAACGCTATCTAGAACATGACAACATATATATAAACCAGCTAGAGCACATAAATGACAATCTGAAATGTAAGGCATTTAGTGAGCAAGTCAAGTCAACAATTAAGCAAAGTCTAGCTAGAGATATCTAAGGATGACTCAGGCCATGTCAATAAGCTAAGCGGAAACAAGAAGCTAGTGTTGAGTCAATTAGAGTGCTACAAGCTCAAGAGTGTATCATTTGGTTAAGCACTTTTCATCTTTAGGTGATTAAGCAAATCTTGCACATTTGACATATTTTCTTTTAAAGCTTATAGCTGTTTCCAACCAAAAATTTTATCATGTGCTAGATCTCAAGCCTTATGCGACTACTCCAAGCAAGAAGCTTAAGAAGATAGTCCAGGTCATCCAAAACTCCCCCTGAGTTCATGCCTAGTGCAATGGCAAGCCGTCTCATGAGAAAGAATTGGTGAAATCAGTTCTTTCGCACATAAAAAGAGATCTTTTTGTTTTTTAACAGATTGTGCTAACTCATGATGTATCAAGATGCTAAAATAGCTCAATCTAAGATTCAACCTAGATTCAAGACTCAACTCAGCCTATTTGACATGGCATGAATCATACAAGGATAGCTAAAGATAGACTAAACTCAAATGCTAGCATGACAAGTTTTAATTTAAGTTGAGCAATTTTAATTAACTTATCATGGCAGAAAGCTAGTCTACACATATGAAGTCATGATAAATCTAGTAAGCTAAGCACAAGTCATGGCAAGGTGTAAAGCATTGTAAACATGTCATAGCAGGATAATAATCAAGGCTCAATGTAGTTATATATTACAAGAATGCTGAAAAAGCAAGAAAGTCCAGCTCCCCCTCAACATTAGATGCAACTTTTAGTTCAAGTTGAGTTATGTCAAAATTAAGCTTCAGAAGCTCCCAAATGAACTCCCCCTGAACCAAAGCAATAAAATCGAGAAGCTGGCAAAGAAAACCAAACAGGCAGTCCTTAAAGCATAGATAAGATATAGAGACAACTATGGCTCAAACTGACTCTCATATACCCCATATGACTCCAGGACAATCAACTGACAGTAAATCACACACTAGAGAGCAAACACGTACCCTGTCTACCCGAGGGTGGCCCAACCCTCGCTAGAACCTACAAGAAGTGAGTGAGCTCAACCTAGTGAGATAAGAAATAGCTACTCCTGGAAGCACAAGATAAGAGTAAGAAGTCTAAGCAACTCAACACAAGAAGCACTCTAACCTATGCTAGAAGGACTTAACCCAATGCACCCGCAAATGCAATGCAACAGAAATGAGACAGAAGCATAATTAATATAATAAAGCAGTAAAGCCCAAGCTCCCCCTCACTACAGTCCGTAAGGACAAACCACCCCAAGCTCTCCCCGCAGAGCTGAAAACCTCGAACTGTCCAAAGGCTTGGTGAAGATATCAGCCAACTGGTGGTCACTCTCCACAAACTGGAGCACTATGTCACCTTTCTCTACATGGTCTCTAAGGAAGTGGAAGCGAATATCAATATGCTTGGTCCGAGAGTGCTGCACTGGGTTCTTAGCAATGTTGATAGCAGACGTGTTATCACAAAAGAGTGGAACACTGTCTAAGGCTAACCCAAAATCCCGCAGGGTCAAAACCATCCAAAGTACCTGGCTGCAGCAACTGGCAGCAGCAACGTACTCGGCCTCTGCAGTGGACTGTGCAACACCGGACTGCTTCCTTGAAGACCAGGAAACGAGAGAAGTGCCAATGAACTGGCAGGTGCCGGAAGTGCTCTTCCTATCTATCCTACAGCCAGCAAAGTCTGCATCCGAAAAAGCTCTCAAGGAAAGACAGGATGAGGAAGAGTACCAGATACCATAGTCAATGGTAGCTCGAAGGTACCGAAAGATGCGCTTCACCGCCTGGCGGTGAGATACGCGAGGAGAAGCCTGAAAACGAGCACACAGACACACAGAGAAGTGTATGTCTGGTCTCGAGGCAGTGAGGTAAAGAAGGGAGCCGATCATACTTCTGAACTCTTTCTGATCAACTGGCTCGCCGTCCTCATCTGGGTCAAGACAGGCTGTAGAAGCCATGGGAGTTGACACAGGCTTACCATCACTCATGTCGAAGCATCTCAGGAGGTCACGAGTGTACTTTCCCTGATGAAGAAATGTACCCTCCCGAGTCTGCTTGATTTGGAAGCCAAGGAAGAAGGTCAACTCGCCCATCATACTCATCTCAAACTCGGTGCTCATGACATCCGAGAACTGTGAAACCAGAGTATGGGAAGAGCCGCCAAAGATGATGTCATCGACATAGATCTGGACGAGCAGAAGGTCATTGCCATGACGGCGGATGAACAAGGTCTTGTCTACTTTACCCATGTCAAACCCATGACTCAACAAGTAGGACTTAAGCCTCTCATACCAAGCTCTGGGGGCCTGCTTAAGTCCATACAACGCTTTGGAAAGCTTGAAGACATGGTGTGGGTATTTGGGGTTCTCGAAACCTGGAGGCTGTCTGACGTAAACTTCTTCCTCAATGACTCCATTAAGGAAGGCACTCTTGACGTCCATCTGGTAGAGCTTGAAACCCTTAGAAGCTGCAAAGGCAAGCAGGATTCTAATGGCCTCAAGTCGAGCTACAGGGGCAAAGGTCTCCTCGAAGTCTAGACCCTCAACCTGGGAAAACCCCTGAGCTACCAGTCTAGCCTTGTTTCGAATAACCACTCCATCCTCGCTCTGCTTGTTCTTGAACACCCACTTAGTCCCAATAATATTGTGACCTCGTGGGGGCTCGACAAGCGACCAGACCTTGTTCCTCTCGAAATTTTCTAACTCCTCATGCATGGCATTGACCCAAGACTCATCGGAAAGAGCATGAGAAATATCCTTGGGCTCAAAGGAGGCAATGAAAGCAGAGTGGAGACAGAATTGAGATAAGCCAGATTTTGAGCGAGTAACACGCTCGAACAGGTCTCCAATCATCTGCTCAGAAGGATGCCTTTTCTGGATATGTCGGGGAGGTCCAGGATGAGATGAAGAAGTGGCCTCTACCTCGTGAGTTGACGAAGTAGGAACAGAACCACTAGCTCCAGAGGAAGCAGTAGGCAAGGGCTGATCACCTTGAGGTACCGTGGAAGAGGGCATCTCAAGGGGAGGATGAGGAGCTGGATCAGGTAAACAACTATCGTCTCCATCGTCCTCATCATCCACAAAGATGGTCTCGGACTGCTCTAAAGAACCTGAGATATCTGGCCTAGTCCCCGGACTGGCCTCGTCAAAGGTCACCTCACAGGTCTCTACCATTTTGCTAGACTCGCAGTTCCAAACCCTATAAGCCCGCGAAGAAGGCGAGTAACCTAGAAAGATACCATCACAAGAACGTGACTCGAACTTGTCTAGGTTCCCGGACTTCAGAATAAAGCACTTGCAACCAAAAACACGAAAATGAGAGACGCTGGGCTTTCGCCCGTATCTCAACTCATAAGAAGTGCGGTGCAAGTTTGCCCTAAGAAATACTCGATTTGAGACATGGCACGCGGTAGCTATAGCCTCAGCCCAAAACTTCCTAGGTGTAGAGTACTCATCGAGCATCGTCCTGGCCATCTCGACCAAGGTACGATTCTTCCTCTCCACGACGCCATTCTGCTGTGGGACGTGCGGAGAAGAGAACTGGTGCTCTACACCTGTCTCACCACAGAAACTCTCAAAGTAGGAATTCTTGAACTCCGTGCCATTGTCACTGCGGATCGCTCGTAAGGCACCTGGGAGCTCAACAGAAAGCCTACTGAAAAGACCTCGAAAATGCGAAAACGTCTCATCCTTCGAGGCTAAGAAAAACACCCAAGAATACCTCGAGAAGTCATCGACCACCACAAGAACATACCACTTCCCTCCTGCTGACTGCACTCGAGCTGGTCCAACTGTGTCCATGTGGAGCAGCTGTCCCGGTGCATCGGTCATAGTAACTGTGACCGGAGGGTGAGAAGCGGCAACCATCTTGCCGTGCCGGCATGGAGAGCAAACAAGATCTTTGACCATCTTGAGTTTAGGCAGACCACGAATGAGATCGTGGCCGCTAACTCGGGTCAAATGGTCAAATCCAATATGACCAAGTCTCCTATGCCAGAAAGAGAGGTCGCGGGACTCAGAAGCAACTAAACACCTGAGAGGATCACCAGAAGACTCAGAAAAATCAGCACGAAAGATCCTCCCATAACGAGAAATCCCGCAAACCAGACTACCCGGAGAATCAAGAATTTTACAAGCATTTTTCTTAAAGCTCACCTCGAAACCGTCATCGGTAAGCTGAGAAACTGAAAGCAAATTGTACTGCAGCTTACTAACCAAGGCTACATCTTTCAAAATGAAAGAGTCATTAATGCGCACTGTACCTTTGGCGATGACGCGCCAGATGAAGCATCTCCGAAGGTGATCGTCTCATCACCTGGAGCACGGGCAAGGGAAGAAAACCAACGGGAATCTCCGGTCATGTGTCGTGAACACCCGGAGTCTACGAGCCAAACCTTTCCCTTCCCTGCCCGGCGAACCTGAGTCAAACAGAGAGTAAAGTCTCAGTACTGGGGTAAATCAAGAGTGATTTTGGCACCCAATACTGAACAACACGTCGAGCAGATGAAGTCGTCAAGCACGACTGACCTCTATCTACCCTACGCTCTCTGAGACTCAAAGAAGCAGAAGGTCTGTGAGCAGACCTGAAGCTGTTGCGGGGTCCGACTGCTACGGGAGAGCGAGTCGGAACACCGGCAACACGCTGATCACGCCGCGGGTAGCTATCTCGATGGGGAAAACGAGATCTACCCTCAGGACGGCGGAAGTCACGACCAGAAGCAGCATGAGGACGGAAAACAGAAAACTCGGAAAAACCAAGTCCTCTATGCTGCCTAAACTCCGTAACAGGAGCAAGCCTAGACCTCGTGTTGGTCTTAGGTGTCCTCAGGATCTGGGGCTGACCCTGAATATGCCTAAGAGACTCAACACGGTCTCTACGCGCGATCTTGGCGCGCCTGAAGCATCTCTCGATCGAGTGCCCATCCTTCTGACAGAAGGTGCAGTGGTACTTCACCTTCTGAGAGGTGGAAGTAGCACGAAGAGGCTTCGCCTTCTGAGAGG
Organism: Dendrocalamus latiflorus; assembly: GCA_017311315.1. Taxonomy (NCBI): domain Eukaryota; kingdom Viridiplantae; phylum Streptophyta; class Magnoliopsida; order Poales; family Poaceae; genus Dendrocalamus; species Dendrocalamus latiflorus. The sequence continues at coordinate 35,440,556 of CM029658.1, read as the reverse complement.
CCGAAGCAACAGGTGGAATCACCTTACTGTCAGAGATCTCTTGGACAAAGCCCGCTGATTTGAATTTCACCTCGTCAGACCTGGGCTCAACCTCGATCACACCTCCTAAGATAGGTCGGAGAATAGCAGGAGGATGCTTCCTCATATCCTCATAGAAATCATATCCTAGACCTTGATTGAACTTGCAAATCTTGGATTGGTCTAGAGTAAGATTGAGCTTCTTCTTGCCGCCTACAAACCTCTCGAGAGTGTTCATAAGATACTGACACTCCCGAAAGAGAGAGATGCAAGAAGAGCAGGGAGAAGAAGAGACAGCAGAAGGTAAGGGAGCAGAAGAAGAACCAACAGCAGAGGGAAGAATGACTTGTGCACGCACAGCCGACTCTGAATGGGCAGTCCTACTGCTAACCAGTTGGTTCACGTTCCTAGGCGTCTCCACCTTACCCTGGGGCTTCTCCCCCTTCTCAGCACAAACAGTACAAGCAGTTGGTGCCTTCACTAGTTGATCCTTAGTTAGCTTCACACATTTGTCATTCAAGGCAACGAGTTCAAGTTTTAGTTTATCACAGCTAATGCAAGGTGAGCTAACAGGATCCTTAGTCGCGAATTGAGCTATTTTCTTATTAGTGTTAATCATTTCTTGAAACTGTTTTGAGACAGATTCAAGTTCAGCGGTTAATCTAGGACAATTCAAACATGAAACAATGGGCTCAAGCAATGAAGCACGCAACTCAGCAATCTTGTGATCTGCCCGTTTTAGGTTCATCTTTAAATTATTGCAATTTTCACAAGACTCGGGCAGATCAAGGAGCATGGCATAAGGTCCTCTAGCAGCAATGTCCTTAACCTCACATGAGGTGGGAGAAGTAGTCTCATCAGTAGTAAGTAGGGTAACAGCCATCCTACTCAACTCTAACTCAGCAAGCAGACTAACATTCTCCACCTTAATAGAATCAAGCTCAGAGGACACACTATAATGCGAGGTCCTTAATTTCTCCATATCAACCAGCAAATCAGAGCATGTATCACAGTCGTCACGGGAGGGAGCAGATGTAAGTGAAGTAAGCTCCCGTGACAGTCTATCTACTTCCTTCTCCAACTCGCTACATCTAGCTCTAGATCTAGCATAAAATCCTCCTAGCTTAAGGAAAGCTTCATTAAGTTGGTCATAGGAGGGACATACCTCGTCCGAGTCGGAGTACAGCTCGCTGTCGCTGAGTTCGCCCTCGAGGGCCATGAAGCACATGCCGGAGAAGTCGTCGCCGCTCTTGGGATCTTGGTCACCCGTCCCGTCGTCGTCGCTCCATCCCTCCACCTCGCTGAGGTCGAGGTCGTCAAACGCGGTGAGGACGCGGTGGAACAGCTTCTTGGCCTTCCCTAAGTCGCGGAACTTCTTCTTGCCTTGAGCAGGTGCTGAGGGCTTCGTGTTGCGGTTCTTGTCGATGTAGTCGTTCTTGCCCGAACCGCCGTAGTCGCCTTTGCCCTTTCCCAGCTTGGGGCAGTTTGCTCGGATGTGGTTGGGGCCACCACACTCAAAGCAAATCACGGGCCCTCCTCTCTTTCTGTCCCTCCTCCCCTTGTAAGCATGGGAGAATCTTCGAGCAAGGAGTGCTAGCTGCTCATCCGCAAGCTGCTCTAACTGATCATCAGTTATATCACAGAGAGCAGCAAGGGAGAATCCGCAAGTAGACTCAGAAGAACCGGAAGCCAACGTGGGATCGGTGACTAGGGCCATCGACTGTGACTTCGACTTGCGAGAGACAATGTCAATCTCGTGAGTCTTGAGGCGCGAGTACAGCGCATCAAGAGTCAAAGTCGAGAGGTCCGTGGTGTCCTTGATGGTAGTCACCTTCATCTCCCAAACACGAAGGTCGAGTGCAGCGAGCATCTGTCGAGCGTTATCCGAGTCGGGGTATGTGAGACCGACCGCTCGGAGGTTGCTCAGAATCTTATGAAAACGCGCAAAACACTCATCCAAAGACTCACCGGCAAGCATCTCAAATTTGTTGTAGTCACGCTTGAACTGGTCCTGTCTCACCGTCTTAATCTGGGTGGTGCCCTCATGGTATGCATCGAGGGTCTCCCAGATATCGAAGGCGGACGAAAGATGAGATATGCGGTCAAACTCGCTACGATTCAGGCCCTGGATAATGATGTTCCTTGCCTTAGCGTTTGCCTCAACATCATGCATATTTCCAGCATTGATGTTCTCATCGGCAGAAACAACAAACCGGACCTTGACCTTGCGCCAGATGGCGTACCCCTGAGCCTGGATGTATGTCTCCATTCGGCTCTTCCAGAAGGGGTAATCCATGCCATCGAAAACGGGCGGCTTGGTCGAGTACTTGTCCGTCGCCATGGCTCTTGAGACCGGTTAAGATCTATTGATTAGAGCTAACCGGCTCTGATACCAATTGTAGGACCGAAATGGCGACAGAGGGGGGGTGAATGTCGATTTTTAAAATCGCCCCCAGAAGTATCCACGAAAATCTCGATTCTCCAGTAGCTATAAAAAGCTATGAAGATGCGAAACACAGCTCTTTGAAAAACCAACACGGATAAAAAGATTGAGAGAAAGAACGCCTGCCAAGAGCAAGGATCAAACTAAAACAAGCATTCGGCACAAGCCTGCAAGCGGAGAACAACTTTTAAACTGGAAAGATAAACAGCTAGACAAACCAAACAAAGTCTGCTACTAGCTGCCCAAAAAGAAAAGAGACTTGATTTCTACTGCTGCTACCCGAAAGAACAAAAAGCGGACCAATCAAAAGAGCCTGCAAGCCAAAAAAAATACTCGGCAGAGAATGGATGTGCTGGCCGAACACAACCAAGAAAACTTCCTGCTGGCCGAACAGCTTACAGGGGGCTAACAAAGGACCATGAACTGCTCACAAATAGCACAAAGAAATAAATGCCATTAAGGCCTGTCGGGACAGCAACACACTCCCCAAAGGAGCAGCCGAACAAAACAAGAGCATGCAGTAAAAATCAACCACTAAAAAGTTGATGATCTTTTAATCAAAGACGTGTACTACAAGCATTCTTCTCCAGGAAGTAATGATCACTTGCCAAGACAAAAAGTCTATGAGAATTAACTACCGTGAACAAGAAAGTAAATCAAGATCACAAGAAGAGACAAGAACTTTCAGATTTTCATTCCAAGAAATAAGAGAAGTCACGATACCCCGATTACATATAGAGGGATGATTACAAAACTCTCAATCCATCCTCTCCCTCTCAATCCTCAAGAACACCAAGAGCTACACATGCTTCTTGGGAGGAACACACACATACACATGGAGAGACACAAATAAAAACCCTAACTTTTACACCCACTCTCTCAAATTTTCAGCACAACCTCTCCCTCTACTTTTATAGCCTCTCACTAATGGGTTTGCACTTGCTTTACCCATTACGTCACCACCTACTCGATGCTTTATCCAAACCCGCTTCCTTTAGTGTCGCTTTGCGTTTTTACCGAAACGCCCCTCGCGCACCTTCCAGGAAGCTTCCTCATCCCTTGCCCTGCAAGCCACGCAGCTTTGCCGTCTTCGGCACACCTCGACCGTTCTGACCTCAGCGCCACCTGCGCCTAGTCCGGTCCTCCGTGCCTCGCCACAACTCCACATCGAGTCCACGTCATCTTCGACACATCCCGACCGTTCTGACCTCAGCGTCACCTGCGCCTAGTCCGGTCCTCCGTGTCTCGCCACGACTCCACTCGATGTCCTGCAGTCACACAGACAAGAAACACGTCAAATAGCACCGCTTGACACATGAAAGCGTTAATAGCAACAAAACATCATACTTACGTATGACAAAGTCCAAACCTATCGAAACATTAGAATATGCATCCTAAGCCCATACGACCAAGTTTGACCAAAGTCCGACCGAGCCCGATTGCGCCACGCAATGACTCGACTCCGAACCACCCAAACCAAACTCGACTTATCTAAACCAATGTCAATTACTCATCATTAACATGTGGTCACCTCCACATGGTCCATCAAAATGAGTACTAGGGTGCAATCCTATTCTGTTGCCTGTGGGCTATGGCATACCACATGAGTGATTTATTGTTTATGTGTACCTTCCGTAGGTTTTTAAGGTATTTGGCCTACATGGCTTTTGTGGAAACATCGGTCATAATGATATATTTACGGCTGTTTAATATTATGCGATAATCAGTTATATTTATTCATGAATAGATGTGATGCAGTGATGTAATATGTGTGTGCTAACCATTGATTATCGGACTAGTATGGTACACACAAGATTATGCATTAATTTTCCAGGTATGACAATGTGTTCTTTAGAAATATCTTGCCCTAACAATAACTTATTTCTAAAGGAGAACACTAAGAAAAGATGAAAATAGCAATATTAATAATTTTTTGTGAACATTTGTTTAAGTTTTGAAAATAAATTTTTGGCAAATCAAAGTCTTTAAACCAATGGCCATTCTAACTAGAGTTTAACCTACAATCGGTATGGCTTTGATATCAACAAAGTTAGACCTAGAAAAATAATTCTAAATCATGGGTGTACCATACCAGTCGCATGATCAATGACTAACACACACATATTACATCGTTGCATCATATCCATACACGAGTAAATACAACAATGTATTGCATAATATGAAGTAGTTGTAAATAGGTCATTATGACTGACATTTACATTTACACAAGCACTAAGTAGGCCAAATACCTTGAAAACTATAGTGGAAGATACACATAAACAATATAACGCCCATGTGATATGATGTAGCCTACAGACAATCGATTGGGGTTGCATCCTAGTATTCGTTTCTATCATCATCTTCGAATTCAGTTGTATAATAGTATCCAAATGCCGGATCTTCTTCCTCAACTAAATGTTCAACAAGCAAGAATGAGCACATATATTGTTTTCATCATAATCTAACAGAATGATTTGGGAATGATGGGTGGAACTGAGAGGTAAAACAAATATTATTAGATTACATAAAAAAAACTATACTTATGTTGATTTCTATAGTTATATCTTTATACTTCTGAACTCATAGGCCACAATCATAGAATATTGCTACAAGAATGAGCATTCATACAAAGCAATAGAAAAAGGAAAAGGTAGGGTTACACAATTTTTTATAACGCGTATTTATGGGTCTCTCGCCATATCTTATTAAGAGATATGATCTACTCAAGGGTATAGCTCATTATACTAAGTCAGGGGCTAGATGTGCAAAATATGGCTTTAGTACCTGGTTGTTCTATAATGATATTTTGCAATAAGTTTTTGCTTGTTAGTATTAGAATTTTGGTCTATCTGATGTTCTATCATTGTCAGTGAGTCATGGCTGTGTAATTGCTGGTTTTGGTTTCTATTTTTTAAAATGAAATTGGGTTGGTAGCTCTATGTTTCTAAAAAAGCATATATGCAGTCTAAGATTTTTATTGTAATCTAACTATTTTTATTACTCTTTTTGCAAAATATCACCTAGCCAACAAGGTCAAGGAATTATTTTAAAAAGATGGTAACTAATGTCGATATTTTTTTATTAATTTATTGACTTAAACCAATTAATTTTATTGGAATAGTGAACTAGCCCTTCTTGATGCTCTTTATAAATAAAAGGGTTGTAGCAATTTTTTTTGTTGGACAAGGAAGGTGATTGGGGTGCATGCTCCAACTAATCAAGTGCACAGTTATTATATTTCCGTGTCAACTATCGAAGCAACTAGTACTTGGACTAAACATGTTAGAAATGAAGTGAACCTAATACCCACACTAACGAGGAACTACACCTAATGCTATGGTACACCAACTATTTAGTAAAGTTAATTAGCCTTTTAATTTCTGATTATATAGTATATGCTAGAGACGAAGGTTGAGAAAGTAAAGATCGATAATTAGTCTGCAATTATGTTGAGTGTTTCCATTACATTAGAGAATGTGTGGAATCAGGGTTGATAGAGGTGCAGCATGTTTGCACAGAAGACTGCTTGCTGATATTCTGACCAAGTCGCTTGGAAGATTGAATCTCATGGAGATGAGGGGGAAAATCGGTGTGTGGAACATCGACGTAAGACAACAAGCTTAAGGAGGAGATTAACGAGTTAATCTAATTGTCTTCAGATCTAGTTGAATCCACGACTATGAGTATTTCAGGTTTAGTCGAGTCCACGATTAGAGCATATCTTCTGAGTACATCAAGTTTGGTCGAGTCCACGACCAAAGTGTGTCCTACGAGTACGTTGTTTAATCAGTCAAATCGAGTTTATGACCACAGTAGCTTGTGCGATCACGGCAGTCTATACGACCACTGCAGCTTATGACCAGTGCATGTGTTCAAGTACTGTAGCAGTCGTAAGTATTGTAGCAGTCACAAAGTTGAGTAGTAGTCAGAGTTGAGTGTTGTAGCTATCGGAGTCAAGTACTGTAGCAATCGTAAAAGGTTAGGATTCAGAGTTTGCATGTAATTAGGATTCAGAGCAGTTGTAAAGGACATTCAAGGTGTGTTTGTATAGGACTCTTAACATAGAATGGCACGTTGAATATAGAGTCTTGTATTTTATTTCTCTATATAAAAAACGGAAAGGACACAGGCATATTACAAAAATCGATCTGTGGTTTACTCTTGTGTTCGCGTGCATGATCAAGACTTGAGCTTGCCGGTCGCTAAGGCCTTGGGATAATACTCCAACATTCTATAGTTATATTTTTATACTTCTGAACTCACAGGCCACAATCATAGAATATTGCTACAAGAATGATCGTTCAGACAAAGCAATAGAAAAAGGAAAAGGTAGGGTTATACACTTTTTTATAATATGCATTTATAGGTGTCTTGCCATATCTTATTAAGAGATATGATCTACTCAAAGGTATAGCTCATTATACTAAGTCAGGGGCTAAATGTGCAAAATCTGTCTCATTGCTTTAATACCTGGTCATTCTATAATGATATTTTGAAATAAGTTTTTGCTTGTTAGTATTAGAATTTTGGTCTATTTGATGTTCTGTCAATGTCAGTGAGTCGTGGCTGTGTAACTATTGGTTTTGTTTTCTATTTTTTAAAATGAAATTGGGGTGGTAGCTCTATGTTTCTAAAAAAGCATATATACAGCCTATGATTTTTATTGTGCTCTAACTATTTTTTATTACTCTTTTTGCAAAATATCACCCAGCCAACAATATCAAGGAATTGTTTTAAACATGATGCTAACTAATGTCTATATTTTTTTATTAATTGATTGACTTGAACCAATTAATTTTGTTGGAATGGTGAACCAATCCTTGATGCACCTTATAAATAAAAGGGTTATAGCAATTTTTTTGGTTGGACAAGGAAGGTGATTGGGTGCATGCTTCAACTAATCAAGTGCACAGTAATTATGTTTCCGTGTCAACTATCGAAGCAACTAGTATTTGGACTGAACATGTTAGAAATGAACTAGTATTTGGACTGAACATGTTAGAAATGAAGCGAACCTAATACCCATACTAATGAGGAACTACACCTAATGATATGGTACACCAAACTATTTAGTGAAGTTAATGAGCCTTTTAATTTCTAATTACATAGTACACTATTAGTTAACGTAAGCAGTAGTACTGACCGTTCAGCTTTTGGCCGACCGAGCCACTCACTCAAGGAATCTAAGACTGTTGTGATTTTGGTAGCCAAGTCACATTTTTCCTAATCACAACTTAATAATTAACTAATTACTTAGAAATAGTAAGACCTAACAAATACTACTATACAAGAGTGTAGATACACTCTTTAGGTGGCTATCATAGCACTCACTCCTCTTTAGTCTTTACTCTCCTACCCTCTCTTTTTATACCGTCTATCTATGCTCTTATGCCATGGCATGGCAAGGAGCCATGGCCTTTCTTTATAGAGCTTTAAGGGCCATTAGATTCTTGACAAGTGTCACATCTTATAAAATATCTAGATACTAGATGCTTTCATAATTTATTTAATTTGCTATTTTAGTGCCTTTCCTATGTAATTATTATGATTTCTAATAACTTACATGACCATTTAACACACCCCTCAATGCAAACTTCCTTCCGAAGTTGTCTTGCAAAATATACCATGAACCTCTTGGAATTTCTCGAACTTTGTTTTATTGGGACTCCTTGTGAGAACATCTCTTTTTAATTAGGCCATATACGCACATGTTAAGAATAGTGGCATAAGCTTGGATTCATCACTTTCTCGTTCAGCTACAGCTCTGGTGACAAGAAGTTACTTGCCGTGTCCTATTTTACTTTTTGTTTTGGATATTGACACGGTCCACAATACAAACATTTGATCATTACTTTTCCTAATTACATGTTAAAAAATAATTTAAGCAACAGCAGGAGTAATTATTTGCGTTAATTAGTCCTATAAATAAAGTATCAATTCTCACTTCCAATCGAATGGGCATGTGGTGCTTAAATTATTCCATGGAAGTTTCTGAAACGGCTTTTGCTTTGTGGAGTGGATCATACATGACCTTAATGTCGACACCAAAATTCTTCCCCCAAAAAGAAGGGGAGAAAGAAAGAAAGAAAAGTTCCAACTCAAAATTCTTTGACATTTTTGCACATGTATTGGCGCACTAAAGCATGTACGTACGGAACAATTAAGATCTTAAGGAAGTCTAGGTACTTCCAGAGCAGTGTTGAACGCGCAATCTTATTGGCAGCGCAAGGAGTACAAAATGGGCCTCCAAGTTCGTATTCCTTTTCTACAAAGGAAATGTTTCTAAAGCCTAGTTTACGCTACTTTTGGAATAAAAACTCTGCGAATTTAAAGGAATTAAGCCAGCACATTGGAAGGATTGGTACCAAGACTTGCTTGTTACCAAGCCCAAAAAACTGGTAGTGTCATCCCATGTAAATGAAATAGGAAGGGAGAGAAAGTAGGGTGAAAGAAAAAAAGATGAGGGTGAGTTTTTAGGGGATGTAGTTTATGGTTTTTGACTTATGACTTTTGAATTTTAACTGTTCATAAGAGAGAGTACGAAAAGAGAAGTCGTATATGATTTTGACCAATATAGCTGAAATAAGTATAGTGTCTATTACAATCGACTTGTAGATCTCATCTTAAAAATACGTACAATTTAAAAACAAAAAAACTATAAATATAAAGTCCAACAGAATCCAGCCATCGATATTTTGTTTACTAGTAGGTTCTCTTTAGAAAAGAGGAGGTACTAATATAAGCGTCTGAGGGAAAGCAAAATTAGCACCTTCGTGATTGTGTCATTCTTTAGCGCTGGTACAGATAGCCTTAACTTGAAAACAACAAAATAATAGTCTAACTTGTACCTAGTAATCTGTGGCAAGGCCAACCAATACTAGAAAATGCAACTACTGTCTAGCATACTATCACCACGTCCGTATAACATCTGTCATCTTTGCCCTCTTCGAGTACTCGTCAGCCTATTCAGGGCCTGTTTGGAACAGAGGAATTTCACAGGAATTTTGCGGGAATTTTGCAGGAAACAGTTCAATTCCCGCAGGAATCCGAAAAAATTCCCGCATTCCAAACAGGGCCTCAGTGTGTAACAAAGCATGTATTTTGTGGCAAACAAATAATGTGTCAGAAGTCATCCAGGTGCACCATCAAGTATAAACACATCACATATATAATAACCAATACAAAGACGGGGTTCCGGCCCGCGCAGCCCCTCCACGTCGGCGTCTCCCGCCCGCGCGCGCTCCGTCGGCCGCGTGGCGGGAGAATCTTCGTACGGCCGGGAGAGGCCATTTCCTCCAGTTTTCCGGAAATTACGTAAAGATCCTTTTTCCTCGCGAAAAGGTCCCTACAAGTTTTTTTTCCACCGAAATTTTTGCAGTATAGCGCCCCACGGTTTTCTAAATTACGTACGGGTCCTCGTTTATTACGTACAGGCCCTCGGTTTTTTACGAAAAAGACCTTTGACTTTTTCAAAAATACACATGCACCCTCGATTTTTTTTAAAATTTTTTCCAAACTCCTCACGGATTATCGCCTCTTTTACTTCGGTACACACGGTGGCTGGCGCGGCGTGGCGCCGCACCTATGAGGCTAGTTTTATATATAACATGTCTGATAACAGCTAGCACACAAACTCCATGAATGCAATCGTATACTACTGGTACTACGGTAGACCAAGATTCCATTGCACATGCAAGAGGAAAAATTCATATTGAGATACGGATAAACTACACTAGCATATATAAAAAATTATATCATGTAAATAGAAAATCATACAAGAAATTATAGATTGTTACCACTAGCGCACAATACAGTGGAAGAAGAGTTGAAGCAGCTTGGTTCAATATAGCGCACGTCAGTGCAGTGGAAGTAGTTGATCGTCTATGAGCAGTAGTCGATCTTCACAAACCAACCATCTCCTCCTCGATATCATCCCGATCAGCACCGCAGATGTAGTAGTGCCTCTACTGAAGTTCACACGTCTAGGATAGAACACCGTGCGCTGGTATACTAGCACTAGCACGCACGGCAAAAGTTTTGAGAGGTGGCGGCTAAGGTTTCGATGGGTGTATCTTAGGATCTCCTCTGATCCTCGATTTTTTGTCATATCCTCAGCCCCACACCTCTTTCAATATATAGCCTCCTATCGATCCTCATCCGATATGATTGGAGATCGTATCCCACTCGGAGTTTATCATTCAGATCCTTATTGTTTCACCTCATTAAGTTTGTGACCTTGTAGGTTCATGTATGCTTGGTTGTAACTCAGAAACACATTTTCAATCACTAGTCGGTAGCGGTCCCTAGCAGGACATATCAACCCCCAAATATACATAAAGATCAATCTGGAACCTTATGCAATATAATCCGTAATAGGTCTTAGTCACGATAAGCTCATAACTCCTTATTACCAGATCGTATATGGTCACGATCAGTTTTTATTCCCATACGACCAGTTCATTGGCAAGTTTGTAATATGTCCAACCAGATCACGATCAGTTAGTATACTTATACTACTAGTTCGCGTCTGGTTGAACTTATTGACCTGTTTACGTATTCTCCTTTTGCCTCAGGATATTCGATCGAACTCCAGGTGAGAAACGTATAATTTATGGACTATTCAATCGTTTCTCGATCTAGTGATGGATAACTTTATGTGGTCGACTCTTCGACCACTCGTGACATGTCCATACACTTTTTTATCCGACCACATCGAGAGGCCTGGTGATATCTTTCCTATTATGTAGGAGGGGCAAATCCTATGCTCGATCAATTACTTTCCTCCGTATATTTTATAGTATACCCGAAAGCTACATTTATAACTAACCAATTATAAAGTAGCATTTAGCAACCTCTAAGTGCATTATTACATATGTAAAAAAATATGCCGATCTCATATACAAGGATTATATATCATCATTACTTAAGACCAACTGATAATACATAAAACATAATAATCTCAACAGTGTCTCAAGGTGGGTCAATCTAACACTATGTTCTTTAATATGTGTCTATATTATTAATTTGATATCCACATATCTATGACTTGTGAAATATTGTCATCAATCAATACATGTGCTGTCTGTAAGTCACTAGTCTTCTGACCAGTGATATCCGACCAGGGATCCTTTTATAATAATGTCATATAACAAATAAATAATTTCATCAACAAGTCACATACTTGTTAACATTTATAAACGATAATTCATTTAAGGAACTTAATGACATTTATTTAGGATAAAGATCATAAACATAGAAATGATATAGTTATTTTGATGGTTGTCTTTTAAGGCATATCACTAACAACTCCTTCCATACTCTTTCTCTCACATCTCTTTCATTTAAGCTGATTGATCAAGTCATCACATGATGGAGCACGCGTTGGGGTTGTCGTCGCTGAACATGGTGGTGAGCCGCTCCTCCTGCGCCGAGGCTCCGCCATAGCTGGCCACCGGCATGACGGCGTCGACCTTGCGCACGTACCCCGACGGCGCCTTCTTGTCGTAGACCGTTGCGGCGTAGGGGTGCGCGACGAGGTTGTAGGGGACGTAGGGCCAGATCTCGGCCTTCTTGCCCGTCGCCTGCACCCGCTTCACCACCTTGTGCGGCTCCACGAACCCCTGCACCGTCACCTTATACTGCTTCCGGTTGATCTCCACCGACTGCACTCCTGCAAGAGTCAAGAACCAAAATGTTAATTATGCCACGATGATTGATTAACTAGCCTGCATTTTAGCAATGATTCTTTGAATTCTTGAAAGAGGAGTAAGAGAGTAAAAAAATCTGATGTTATTACGTACCTTTCATGCTGGTGAGTGCGTTTCTGACTTTGAGCTCGCAGCCGTCGCAGTCCATCCTGACCCTGAGCTCCACCGTCTGGAACTGCTTCCTCTTCTTGTACCTCCGGCGGCGGCTGCCTCCAAGAAGCTCAGACAAATAGTCCAGTGTGCCTTCCATTGTCTCAACCGAACAGAAGTGTTTAGCTTTCTAGTACTCCCGATTTGTTCTCTGAAAGAAGGAAAAGCAAGAAAGGAACAGAACAACTCTGCACCTAAACTTTTTCTTTTCTTGAAACGGCCGGCCTGTCACACTCACAGCATGCACTGCAACAAAACAAACCAAGCAGGCAGAGATCGAGCAGGAGATGATTGGAATGAGATTGAACACTAGACTACACAAGAGGGGGTGCATATATAGTCCTCTTGTATCTGTAGCTGTTGCAAGGCAGTAGCTAGCTAAGCTGCTGCTTCCTTGTAGCCAGTGAGAATTTGTTTGTTGTACAGCTAGCCGTGTGTGTGTGTTGTTGATGCCTGCAAGAAGTTTCCTAGGATACCTTGCCCCTGCACCTGCATGCACTGCACCTTTTGCTGAATTCTTCATCCCAACCGACTCCATTTATAGACTTGTAAAAGGCCGGGGAGCCACCCCCACATATAAAGCTAGCTGAGGCCGGAAACCGCCTATTGCTAGTAAAGTATATCCACAGTGCTAAGCAAAAGGGAACAGAGGACACCAAGGAGGAAAGGTTGATGGACTTGTGTTCTACTTGATGTACTTGTGTTCTACTTGCCTTTCGAAACGATTTTTTCACTTATTTTTCTCCAAAGATAAGTTAGAGGGTTATAGATACATCACATACATTATGCCTCTCACTCCCATTTTGCACACGTATCCCTCTCTCACTTTTTGCACGACTCGCTCTCTCCTAAAAACCACTTCTTTCTGCTATTACTATTTATTTTCAGCTAAAAGCCATCAGTCGTAGCCAAAAGTTATCACCAGAAGCTAACACAAATGCTCTCCTAATTAATTTCTGCATGACTTTTTTTATTGCCTTTTCTGAATTTTAAAAAATAAACTTTATTTTTGTAATTGAAGAAATGAAGTACTAGCGCCGCTCAAAGGCGTAAATTGCCGCATCGGAAACCAACTCGGCACAGTGCCGTGAGGATTTGCTATATGAAGTTCAATTGTGAGGACGCGGGGATATATTCTCCGGTAAATACTACGAGTATTGTGCAATGGTGTGTTCCCCATGATTGCATTGGCCCCCCACAACTGGTTTCAGTTTCTAAAGGACACACTCCAGCCTGGACATTGAATTTGCACAACTGAAAACATGGTCATGCATTTGCTGTGTGCTGGTGTGAATTATGGTGCTGAAGTGTTTTTGTCCTTGAGGTGTAAGGCTTTGTTCCAAAGAGCTTCTAGTTTTTGACTTTTAAAAACTGGTTTTTGAATCGAGTTGTTTTTTAAAATGGTTTCTATAAGTCATTATAGGAGACACTGCAGAAGCCAATTTAAACAGAGTGATTTCTCAGTGTGAATGTCCCTTACTCCCTTAATCTCTCTCGCAATCAACCAAAAGACAAAAACTCTAATAAAAAACCAAAAGCCACAACATTTTTGAACAAGGTCTAAGTAAACGATTTTTTAAATAATCCATTTTTATTCAAAAATACAAAAATATACCCACATTTTAATTTTTTACAGAAACAGTCTCGAGTCGCCCAACCGTTGAGCGATTGGATCCTGTCGCCCAATGGCTGGGCAACACGAAGGCAGTAGGTGGACCATTGGGTGACATGAATGTAGTCGCTCAACGATCAGGCAATTGGATCTTGTCGCCGAACCGTTAGGCGACTTGACCTTGCTGTCACCTGACGGTACAGCGACTGCATAGGATATATAATCGGCCTCTCGAGCGGTCGAGCGGCCGCTTCCATCCACCAACACCGAGCACACAGAGAAGAGAAGGGAAAGAAAGAAGAAGAGAGGAGAGGGAAGAAAAAGAGAGAAGAGGAGAGGAGAGGGAGACGAAGGAGGAGAGGAGGTTCCGCCACTTTTGCGAGGTAAAAATTTTGCTATGGTTCAGACAATTTTTGCATTAGGTAAATAGTTTGCTTAGTGTGAAATTAGCATTCGTATAAAAATGTAGTTGTAGAAAAGAATAGTATAACTTTAGTTAGATGAATTAATCCTATTAGGTGGGAAGGAACTAGTCCCGTTAGAGGAACATACTAGACGGAAGACAGGAGGAAAGAACGAGAAGGGAGGAGAAACACGCGTGTATTTAATTTATGTCGTAGCGAAAATTTAACTAGAAGGATCACGTGGCCTATTAGAGTAGTAGGAAAATTTTGGTTAGTCAAGTGAAAATGCAAAACATTATTAGACAATATTTTTTATTATTTAGGAATGAATTTAATGTCGTAAGTACATTAAATTCATGCTTATCGTTAAAACCGGTATATTGGCATTTAAATCAGTATGTCGCATACTTAACTACTTAATTAATTTTTTCAATGTTATGTAAATTCTCGCAACTTATTAAGAATTATGTATAGTAGGAGAGAGCTCGAGCAGAGAGAGAAGAGTGGCGTCAGTGTGTGTGGGAGCAGATGGGCAGTTGATACATAGTAGGGCCGAGAGGAACGAGAGCAATGTCGGTGCAAATGACAAGGGGTTACGCTATAAGGGAAAATTAACCGATATGAATATGCCCACACGTTAATCATGGCCTCTGCCTTAGGGAATAAATGACGCCTTAACCATGCAGTAGTATAGTTGTTCATGATAGGCAAACAGTTGTACAAAGGCAAATTATAGTACAGAGGTATGTGCGTACCGTGTGATGCAATCTGACTAGTTGTAATATTGAGAATATTTGTAGGCAGACAGCAGTTATGCTGGTACCTACTACATTGAAAGTGCATTACGATGTTGGCACCATTCGTGAAGGTCCATACGGTGTTGACTTGAGTAGTTTTCCACAAGCCACTCTAGTACACCCGGACGATGAGAATGCAAGAATCGCAAATGTGATGCACTGACTCACCCGCAGCTTCTCCTTGGACCTTGAGGTGTGCAGCGTCATTATACAATGCCTTCGGAGGTTGGTGTTATGAAGGGCACAGAGGATGTTGCTCTTGACAAGGCCAATATTGTAGATGCAGGAGAGGAAGATTGATCACCGCATGTTGAGCCTATAGGACAGGCTGATAAAGGAGAGCATAGTGAGTACATAGTGTGTCAAATGGAAAGCAATGACCAAATAGCCTAGGCGGAAGGCGTCCTTCCACATGCGCCCACGGCCGAGTACTACATCATCCCAGAGGCACAGGTGTCGAGACCCGAATATACAAATCTGGACTCTCCTGTGTATTCTATACTAGTCCAGAATCACACTAGTGCACACAATATAAACATAGATGAAATATCGACCATATCATGATTTACTAAAAAAGACACAAATATTATTAATAATCAGAGTTGCGACCTTATGGCCAAGCTTACAGATAATAGCCTAAAAGGTTTAAGAAACTTGCATCGAAAAACAAAAAATAAGCGTAGTAGCCATTCGACATGCCCACAGGAAATCAATTGGGGAGCAAAGTCCTAATCCGCGAAGTCATCGAAGTACTCTCCTTCACATACCTCTGGCTGATATGGTTATTCTTCTTCAACTGAGCAAATATGGATATAACCGTGAACATAAAGTACTCAGCAAGTCGTTTGTAACAAAAATGTAATATAGTATGCAAGGCTTACGAAAGGATGGCTAAGAGGTTATTTGAAAATGAGTAATAAGTAAATAATCAAAGAAATTGAGAGTAACCATAAGTGAATTGACCATTAACTCCAATGAACCACCCGTGAACTACCATTCACGTAATGAACCACCAGTGAACCAACCATTCACTTTCCAACTTAACCCAACTAGATTTTTATAAACACTCTACCCTTCGTGTGAAATCACCAAACATTGTCCATAACCGACGACATGACTATTCAAATAGTTTTATACTCTGCAAAGATTACACAACTTTACCCATATAATATGTTCTTCTTGTAGTGTCACTAGTATAACATGCTTCCTCAAGCGTGCCGACTAAGAAGTTCACAACAAAGCTTTTACAATGCTTAATCTCAATCCAGTTCCACCATGCTAAGATTTCGCATCACACCCCCTCTTGCACCCTGTGGAGATGTCTAACTGACACCCATTGACATCTCAACGACAGAAATAAAATTGAAACATCACAAATTAATTAGTCATGTCTATCCATACTAGACATGTGGTTGCACGGTAAGGGTCAAATCGATGGCGCACAAAGTTAAATCCTTAGACATTACCCAGGCAAAACATCCACATCCCTTGAAGTGAATCCACACTTTCCCCTTTACTGCACGATCATTCCCCCAAGTGAAAACCAATTTCATATAACCAACACTAATGATATTACCCATGCCATGGCACTCAAATTTTATAACTGTGGCTAACCACAATATTTTCGTATCTCATTAAGTCAAAATCTATTTAATTAACCACATGTGATGATGAACCCAACATAACTATAAGCATAGCTAAACATACTAAACGTATAACCCATGTGATAACTAATATTGCATCACTAGATAATACCCATCCTATGGTGACAATGGAACATGGCATTCAAATTATCAAGGAGGAATTAATCAAATAGGTTATTAACTACCAATACAAAGATTTTATAATATAAAAGAGAAATGCATGATAATTTAAAAAAAATAATACATAATATATTTGAAAAACTAGGTTCAACATGATCAAAGGACATGATTTGCCTTGGCCTTGCTCAGTTAATGACTCTTGATCTTCAAGTCTTGCTTCAGCTCCTTCGAAGACGCGATCTAACGATAGAGAAAATGAAACGAGGCCTAAATAAAATCAAATAAAAACCAAATGAACTGTAAAAACTTTAAAACTAGGACCAAAAGATAGAGCTCAATTTTATATGAATTTAGGAAAAAGAATCGGGTCAATCGGAGTTAGGACATAGGAGAACAAGCTCTTGAAAAATCTAGTATAAAGAAAATACTGAAAATTAGGAAATTCTACTATACTGTGGACTCGGTGTGTCGAAAGACTAGTCTACGGTGGACTCGGCTCACAGAACAGTGCACTGGCATTGGCTCGGGTGACGTGGTGGCTAGGGCTGACGTGGTTGCCTGAGTTGGCCGCTGACTCGGCTTGGTGACAATACTATAGATCCAACAGTTGGGGGTTGACCATGTAGCTTGATCTGGACTGTTAGATTGGATGTTTGGCTCAGATCTGATCGGATGGCGAGATAGATGATCAGACGGCTTCGGACGAGGACACGCAGCGCACGCTGGTTAGTCGGAGGAGATAAAGTGTTGATGCTTCGGCTGCCGAGCTGCGCGGCGACTGAGGACGGCGGGCGCTGGCCGAGGTAGAAGGCGA
This sequence comes from Dendrocalamus latiflorus, assembly GCA_017311315.1. Taxonomy (NCBI): domain Eukaryota; kingdom Viridiplantae; phylum Streptophyta; class Magnoliopsida; order Poales; family Poaceae; genus Dendrocalamus; species Dendrocalamus latiflorus. Next base: position 35,422,848 of record CM029658.1, on the reverse strand, counting down.
GGGGAGGCAACCGAGGGGCGGCGAGGGTGGAACGATGGGGCAAGGCTCATTAGCGGCAGGGCAGATGGCGGCGGCGATGGTCTAGTCGAGCGGCGGGCGACAGCCAGAGCAGAGGAGGACGACGGCGACGGCAAGCTCCAGCAAGGACGATGAACTTGATGAGGTGACAACACAAGGCTCGACGAGAACGGCGGGTGGCTTGGGACATTGAGAACGAGGGCGGCGGTGGCTATTTAAGCGTGGACGCTGAGGAGTCTGGCTCAGGGACGGCGGCGGTGTCCATGTCAAAGACGACGAATAGTGCCGAGGCTCTCAGATCAACAACACATGGCACCGAGGTGATTGGACGGTCGGTGGTAGATAGCATAGATGCACAATGCAGAGACCCTCATATGATCGACATGTGTTCCATGGGCATATCCGGCAGCTACAGCTGGGCATGGCTTGGATGGCCAACACGTGGCTCCGTGAGGATCGGACAGCTGAGGTTAAGTAGGACGATGAACAGTGATGTGCTCGGCCCAAAAGGGTTTTAGGATTTTAAAGGATTTTCCCTTTTTACAAACTCAAATAAAAACAAGTGAGCTCTAGAAAATAGTAATTAAATTCAAAAAACCAAGAAAATTCCAAAAAAATCCCTTAAAGCACAAGAAACACAAATAAAATATTTTAGCAAATATTAATGTTTAATTTAGTCATGTTATATCCCTTTTAATTAATAAAAATTTATTTTACGCTTTAGTTAATTCCAAATGGTTATTTTTATTTTAAAAGCTTCAAAAAGACTCTAAATATCAGAATGTTACAACAGGCTATCATAGTTCCAGGTACGTGTTCGACGCCCTTCCTATTGGGACCGCCGCGCTCTCCTTTCCATACTACGGTCTTACTAACTTTTTGCTTATACTCAGGTCGAGCAGATAGACTCGAACGCCGATGAGCACCAGGTGTCACGCCACCTTGAGGCTTACCTATTGTGGCTGTTTGGTTGGGTGCTATTCACCAGCAACCACGACAACACCGTTAACGTGCAGCTCGTCGCATATGCTAGGACCATCGCCGACGGGGATGCCCCCCGAATCAGCTAGGGTTCAACCGCAATTACTGCCACCTATCATGGCTTGTGCGATGCGTGCTACAGGTCAAGACCAAACTCCGTCCTCACAGGGTATTCGCTGCTACTACAGTTGTGATTGTTTGAGTGCTTCAGCTTGGACAGCCCCTGTTGGATGACAGCGCTCCCTACGGCCACGAGATGTACCACGTGCATGAGGTGGATCGACCGACTATGGTCTCCCTCTGGTTCCGACGACGGGTACATACTCTGCTATCTTGCGAACAATTTCTTCGTATAACCGATCGACGTATCTAACAACTTATGTTCCTTGCAGGTGACACAGGCGTTTGAGCCGTTCGTGGAATATTTCGAACGTATCATGGCAAACAACGTGCACTGGGAGCCATACTCCCCTTAGGAGTTACAGGCCAGCGTTCCTCATAGCCCGTCCACACTGTGCTGGTGCGACCAGGACTACTGGCTGACCCGTAGGGCACTTGTGTTTGATGTCTTCATCGAGGAGTACGTGTCGCATTAGGTGATGCACCATTTTAGCCTACAGCAAGTTGTTCCAATACCAATCAGGCAGCTTGTGCTCAACAATGTGCATGCATGAGTAATCAGCACAGATGTCCCTCTTTTACGGGCCGTCTCATACCCAGGACTTCTAACTACATGCTGCATCTTGCAAGCACAGTAGGAAGGGAGTCAAGTGCGGCACAGACTAGGGGACGAAGATGGATACGTGGGTAGGGCAGTGGGAGGGCGTGCTACAAGACTGTGTGCAGGAGGATAGCCCCTACGACCACAGCGTGTATGAAGAGTACCTTCGATGGTACTCTTCTCAGACACGTACCAAGCTAGTACTTGCTGCCGACCCGTTCCTAGCACCATGCGTTCCAGCATCAACTAACATGTACACTACGCATTTTGCGCAGGATGTGCACTGCATGGTACGTTACTTTGTATTTTGAAAACCTCGCTTCTGCCAACCCCCTTACAAATTTCACCCTATCTTGTTTCCGTTGCAGGTGGGCATCGATGCTGAGATTGAGAGGGACTCCAATTCCTTGTTTTAGAGGATGACTGATGGTACGGTGGTCACACGCGAGGAGGTGGCCCAAACTTTCCGTCGTGTAGCAGCTCAGGCCGCACGTATTGTTGCCCTATTGTCATGCACTAGGCTCTCGGAGGTTGACATGTGGACCCTGGCCGACAGTCGGTACGTCCACTGGCGCCATCCTGTCCAACAGCACAACAGGCGGGAGCATCAGCGTGGCCATGTGCAGCACAACCTAACGAGGCAGGAGGCTGGGCCAAGCCACGTCTGACACCACCGCAGCCTGATGAGGCCAGAGGGTCCCCTTGGGCACGGTCCCGTACACCGCCACCATCATAGGGCACGTACAACCTGCTGTACTATGCTCCTGATGTCTTTTTGCGTGTCATGGCGCTAACTGAGGGTACATCACGTCTTCGTTTGTTTGCTACCATCGGCTTATTTCATTAACTAATAATATTTGCACTGCAGGTCTTACGCCCTCTGATATATTAGGGGCCTCCCGCCCTCTAACATATTAGGGGCCTCCACAAGCGATGTAGACATGCACGAGTTCCTTGTGAAGCACGACCCCAGCAGCTCAGCCCACACCCCCTGAGGTTCTCTCTAGGTCACAGCTCGTCGGTGTGCCAGTACCCACATAGTCGGTAGTACTGTCCACCCCTCCGGCTTTCGAACCTTGTCAAACTAGGGCACCTAACTGTGTTTCCCCGTCGGGGCTGAGGCCCCGACACCCTGCTCAGAGGAGGAGGCCCAAGCAAGGCTGCACGGGAGGTCACAGAGGTGGAGCGGGCCATGCAGACGTGGGAGGGGATGCTGGGGGTGCTATTAGGGAGGCGTAGTAGGGGCCGCCTCCCTGCGCTAGCTCTACTTTTGTTTACTTTGTTATACTTAAATTTTGTATTTATTGTGTGATATATATAATGTTGTTGTGTTCTTATTTTTACTCCTTCATACAATGTATGTTTGTTCAACGCATATCGATGGCTATACCTTAATGCACAGGATATAGTAATGCAACAGTCCACTCAATAAATGGCAACTACAATGACGCGTCCACTGTTTAATTACATGCTTTAAGAGATTGAACATGACTATATACAATAGGGGAGGCTACCATAGTACAAGCTTCTCCGGCCATACCTAATGGTAGAAGATGCCTCGCACTACCCACTTAGAGTGTTCTTGAGGAGGGCACCTCAGATGTGGCTGGCTGTCATTGTAGTGGTACGCACATATGCAACTAGGATTCGCGCAACAGCATGTGGGATCATATGAATTTTCTATGTTCATGACCTCCTTGTTGCCCCTCTTGCGCTGCATCTGTTAGCAGAGGTCCTCATTTTGCTTATTGAGATTGTCAATCCGCTCCTCCAACTCTTGGATTCGGTCTTACAACGTATCCATGTATATCACAACATGGCATTTATGGGAAGGATCAATCCAACGAACAAAGTTGCATTTCGCCAACTGCTGCAAAAGAGGGTTAACATGCAATCTCTATTATCGGTAACAGAAAATAAACTATTTGCTACTTATACCCCAGAGTATGGGCATCGGAAGAAATGTCATCCGCCATCGAAATGGCCGTCTATGACCTGCACAACTACGTCCTCCCTGTGTCTGCATTGCAGCCATACTTGTTGAGCATGCTTGTTTGGTATCAAGCGGTAGTTAAAGCCGAAGTCCTTCCTCCTTTCGAGGGGAAGGTCTTGCTTAGGCGACCCCGGTTCGACTGGCCCTTTGCCATCTGGCATGGTATGTTACTGTAGGACGAAGAAGGTTCTTCTTCCTACGATTGGGAGGGTCAAGTGGTCCAAATTTTGAAGAGTGGGGCATGCATTTTATAGCCCGCGAGGGGCACAGCGTGATTTTTGACATAGCGTGACAACACTCTGCCTCACCAACTTTTCAGATCAACTTAACAACACTGACCTCCTTGGCTTTTCAGAGTAAAAAAGAAAGGACTTTGCAAAACAAGACGTGACAATACTCAGCAAAGTAAGACATGGCAACACTCCGCCTCGATAGCTTTTTAGATCGACATGACAATACTATACCTCCTTGGGTTTTCAAACCGAAAAGCCAGGACTGTGCAAAGCATGATATGATAGGTCCCTGCAAAGTAAGACGTGATAACACTCTGTCTTACCAACTTTTCAGATCCACTTGACAACCCTGACCTCCTCGGCTTTTCAGACCAAAAGAAAAGGACTCTACAAAGCAGGAGGTGACAACACTCTTCGGCTTTTTAGACCAAAAGGAAAGGACTCTACAAAGTAGGAGGTGACAACACTCTGCAAAGTAAGACGTGACAACACTCTACCTTGCCAGCTTTTTAGATCAACATGATAACACTATACCTCCTTGGCTTTTCAGACAGAAAAGGCATGACTCTGCAAAGTAGGACGTGACAACTCCATACAATGTAAGATGTGATAATACTCTGTCTCGCCACCAACTTTTCCAAAAGATAAGGCTACACTCTGCCTCGCTATCTACTCACATGAAATTAACCACATCATGCCAACCCTTTGGCTTATAGAAGGAAGTGGAAGAGATCGGGGAGAGAATACCACACAACTAAACCCAATACCACACTAGTGCTTGCTTCAGCACGTCGGGATTGACAAGAGGCAGAAGAAGCAATGGGACAAGATGATGAAGCAATGAGAGGAGACCCGTGAACAAGCAAGCTCTGTTGCAGCCCATGACAAATAAGTAAGGGCTACTGCGGCTTGGACCGAACATGCAGAGCATACCAGGAGGGCACCTCCCCGCAATGATGCCCCCCGTAGCTGCAACCCCGTTCTGAACGTTCCAACCGAGCGATCGCCACAACACCTACCTGAGGGGAGACGTCGCCCCTCTGTTGGTGCAGGGATCTATGCAAGTTCTTCAAGTTTAAGCAGTGGCTCAGCCTAGGCATACGTTACTAGGATTGCGTGAACTATTCATGTGATGCTCCCGACCGTCGTTGGGACACGAGCAACTATTGTCAGCCGGTAAGGACCACTTACAGTGTGCTCCCATACTATTTCTCTTTGAAAGTACGCACTAACACCCTCTCCTGTCTACCCTAGTCCTCGAAACCGCTATGTGGCTACCGCAAGTGGATTGACTTAGAGATCCACCGATATGACAAGCGGACTCTCGACTTTGAGGAGTGGAATGTCAAAAGGGCCTGCGAGACCTGGGAGGAGGAGCGCCGCAATGATGAGCAAATGGAGCATATACGTCGGGAGATGAAAGCTCATCTCGACACATGCATGTGCAGGGAACGCGAGGCTCACAAGAGATAGCGTGAGAAAAAGAAAGAAATGGTGTCCAAGTCCAAAAAGGCTGCTGAGGAGTTCAACGCCGAGCTCACAAGGAAGAAAAAATGGTCCCAGTACATGTAGTAGGTCGGGTCGTTCTGAACTAGTCCCCTGAAGGTCCAATTTATTTTCATTCCAAAAAGGCGCACATGTATCGTAGGAGTACTTCGGTTTGTTGTATCATGCATGATGCTGTTTCTTATGTATGTAACCAAACCCTGTGCGCTATGTTATTCCCAACTTTATTATAAAGACTATTTTAATTTGCAATATCAAATCTCCTCATCTTTTCGCATTCAATTCTTCGTGTAGCAATGTATCCAACAACATGAGCATACTGTCTACCATATGTCTATCCTTGTGCCTCATGTTGTACCACACAGTCCACGTATTAGTCATTTTTTCCAGGATACAGTATGTATCACTTCTGGGACATTGTCTGGAAATATTGTGTGGGGTGTTTATGATGGATATATATACTGAAGTGTCAAAGATTTTCAGTCCATATATGTATTTACGCTCAGTTAAAATAATGGTGTCATATATGGTTCACAGATAGATTCTCTGTTTTTAAGTTATTGATAGTTCGCGAGGGATTAACTTTAAAAAATTTTAAATATATTTAACTAAAAAAGGCTCCAGTCGCCCAACAGTTCGGCCACAGGATCTGCTGTCGCCTAGCGGTTGGGCGACAGCACCTGTCGCTCGACTGTTGGGCAACTAGATTCCTGTCACCCAATGGTATAGCTACGGATTTCCTGTCGCTCGGCCATTGGATGGCAGGTTTTAGTTGCCCAACGGTTCGGCGACAGGAGTTACTTTTGCAAAAAAAACAAATCACAAGCATATTGCTGTTTTTCAAATAAAAATGAATTATTAAAAAAAACTACCAGCAAGAAGAAGGTAGTGGAGGTCAACTACGGGACAGGTGGACAAGGAGCATGCCAATGAGGGGCTGCAAACTGTCATATGGTGTTCGCTGAGCTGTGGCTTTTGGCCTGTTTTTTTAGGCTGTAGTTTTTTATTATATATTATTATCTAATAAATAGTAATTATTGAAAGAAATTAAAAGCCAAAATCTACTTAAAAGCTAAAAAGTATGGGATCGCCCCGCTTTACATGTCTAAAAAACAAATTGTGTGATTAGGCCTCTCTCTGCCTTCCATGTGTCCCTCGATTCACTGAAAGCTTTGTAGAAGAAAATGCTTGTTGGTCTACACATGTTGCATGCAGCCAGAACAGGTGGTTGATTAGTGATAGATTTCATTATATGCACAACATTTCAGACAGATGTACTCTTCATCTTGTATGTCAGGATGTATATTTTTTTGTCAGCCTGATTGAAGAACTTTCACTGTATATATGATATTTCGTGATCTTCGAGTGTTTGCCACTTTGAAATTTTATATGAAAAAGTTGAGGTGTTTTCGTGTATCCTTTGAAGAAAACTTTGAAAAAATATATTAGCTGAGGGACTACTTTGCACCAAACTATCACTATCTTTATATGACTATAAGAATCGTGCATATTTAGTACTATCTGCTTATGATTATAAGAACCATGTTAATTTCTTTTTCTGGAGCAAAGAAAAAGGCAGTACTATATTGGCATGACTAAGGGGGGGAAAAGTAATACCACATTGCGATGCATATGCAGTAAGATCTTAGGGGTGCGGAATGCGTACACTACTACAGAAAGGCTAATAGTAGACGCCAAATCACAGACGGTTTTGTGAAACCGTCTGTGATGTACACTATTATAGACGGTTTTAATTTGAAGGCCGTCTGTGGTATTTGTGACGGGAAAAAGGAGTATCACAGACGGTTCTTACCTCTGAACCGTCTGTGATACTGGAATATCACAGACGGTTTTTTATTAAAAACCGTCTGTGATAATCTGGAATTATTACAGACGGTTTTTTAATTAAAAAACCGTCTGTGATATGTTTCCCGCCTTGCAATTCACCAAAATTTCATAATTTCCCGCCTGAGTCCGAGTAGGATTCAGTTTTGACACACCTTCAGTAAAACGGGTATAACTTTTGCATACGGTGTCCGTTTTCGACGTTCTTGTACTCGTTGGAAAGCTAACGACGAGCCCGATCCAAAAAAAATGACCAGCTTGCGCCAGTCGCCCTCCAAGACCCCAAAAATCGGCCATCTTTGGACCTAAACCTGCGTCGCAAGTTTTTGGTGTCTGTTATTGTTTGTTGTTTGTCTGTCTATTCTTGTAATGGTAGACTCTAACCTTAAAATGTGTACTGTGTTTTATACTGTATTTGCTTGTTCTCATTTCAATTAATTGATTTGTGAAATGGATGTTTTATGTTTGTGAAATGAATTGAGATGTGAATTGGATGTATACATGTACATGTTGATCTGCTTGTTTCAGATAGCATGGCTAGCATTTCCTGAGGTTAGCCAATAAACAGAAATAGATTTAGGTGTAGAAGAGAATAGCACAGACGGTTTTTAGTTAAAAACCGTCTGTGATTATAGCTATCACAGACGTTTTTTGAGTAAAAATCGTTTGTGATGATCAGTATCACAGACGGTTTTTAACTAAAAACCGTCTGTGATTATCAGCTATCACAGACGGTTTTTACTCAAAAACCGTCTGTGATAGTTGATAATCACAGATGGTTCGAAAACCGTCTGTGATGACCTTCGATTATCACTGACCCATAAATACAGACGATTCACAAAACCGTCTGTGATGACATTTTCGAACCGTCTGTGATGACCTTTTCTGTAGTAGTGGTATGTGTTGAACATTTTTTAAAATAACCTATTATTTTATTAATATGATTAAAACAAATGCCCTCTAAAAAATTGCAAGAATAATACTCTATCACTAATTCATTTGGCGACTGTCTGCTACCAAATGAATTGATGACAGGCTGACATGGCAACTCCTGTCACTAATTTATTTGGCAATAAGACCTGTCGCCAATTGGTGACATGAGCTTCCCATCAGTATGTCATCAATTCATTTGATGACAGAAGTCTTGTCGCCAAACCATTTGGCGACAAAGTGTTGTTTAGACAGCAAACTTTTGTCACTAATTGATTTCACTAATAGGTTAGTTCGACCAACAGGCGTCTACCATCAAATGATTTAGCATATGCCTCTGTAGCCAAATGATTTGGTCACAGGTTCTGTCACTAATTAAAATGGCGATAGAAGGTACCTCGTAAGTCTGTCGCCATTTTATTCGATGACAGAGTTGTTGTTGCTAATTCATTTGGCGGCAGAGAATTATTGTTGTAATTTTTTTGCAAGTATGTTTATTTTGTCACATTAATAAAGAGGTGTGTTGTTTTTATAAAAAAAAACTCCTGTGTCGAACTTGGGTGTTTTGCACACTACATTATTGTAATGTATGGACCGAAAGTTATAGACAAAATTCATCTTTCAAGGTAGTGAAAGCTACACTCTTAGCTTTTATTGAAAAGTAAACTTTTTATTGAGACTTTTTTTAAAAGTAAACCGGAAATATAGAGAGAGAAAAAAGGGGGCTAGCTACTCATGTGAAGCATGGTATTTCTTCACTTCGAAGGTGCTGCCTAACCTCTTTAAACCTCAACCGGCTGGTCCTCTTTTATTCAATTTTTTTCCACTTTCTTTGGGGAAATATTATGCCTTGATCCTTTTTTCTATGGACACCCATCCATCACAATTTGATAACGTATCCCTAAATTATAGAATTATTGAAAGTATATGCTTATCAATTATGTGCAATTACATAAAGCAGCCTAGGATCTATGTGATGCGAACTTAAATATAATATCTATTTCATAACGGTTGCAACAAGCTAGATTATCTTAGTTATTGAAATAATGCTATCAGTAACAAATTAAGTGAGACCAATTGATATTGGGGGGACTCTCAAAAAAAGATTGATATACGGGACCTGAATTCAAATTAGATAATCATTAGAGGTCAAGAGCTTCCATTTCGCAACAATTGCCTTAACTTCTAGTGGAATTGAACATATGGTCAGTTATCTCTACTATTATATCAAGAAGAGTTGGTGATCGTCGGTGCGTTCTCCTCTTCCCTCTCTACAGTCATCTGATTTGATCTGGACCATTCGACTCTCTCCTCCTCCTCCTCTCTCCCAGGATACAACTGTCCACCCCCTCCACTTCCCCATCTCCTCGCGCATTCTGGCCACTCTTCTCTCTCTGTCGTTTGCTCTCCAATGTTTAATGTGTGAAATTAGTTAGGCAGTAAGTTCCGTCTCACCATTTTTATGAGTCCATTGTAACGCACGGGTCTCTAAGTGGTCATACAAGAAGAGGGCATTGATCTCTTAGTGCACAACTGTCTGCTTACGAATTTTATGTAGATCATATTTTGTTTTTCCTAAAGGAAATATGGGATTTGTTTAACATGTATTTAAATTGTTTAAGTGGTAACCATATATGTGTGAAAAAAAATAGTACCTAGCCCTTGACATTTACCCTTAATTTGTTTAGATGAAATATTATATGCAAGTATGCAACCCACAGTCATAGAGCTCTTATACAAATGAAACGAGGTCATATCTGTCGATTGGGAGGATCAAGCTAGCTCTTAGTACTAATTCGTGCTCCATGTGAATATTAGAACTTTGTGAAGAATTGATCCTTCATATCTAAAGAAACGAATAGATCCTTCTGAAAAAGGAAGTCCATATTATTGTTGGATGATAGAAATTGAACAAATCAACAAAGCGGCCAATGGAACCTCGAATCAATGGCTAGTCTCCGGCATGGCAGACATCTACATAAAGAAGCATATGCGTGTTTACTAGCAAGAAGGATACGAATTTAATTTGCACCAACACCCCCAACTTAATATACGTACAAAATTTGCAAAAAATACACTTAGTTGATCATTGGAAGATACTGTAGCGAGGGGAGATAACGCGGAAAACTGTCAAAAAAAATGCAAGGGTGTGTCAGGTGAGATGTGTTATTTTCTCCTTTGACATAGGAGCATATATAGGTATCACTCGGTTGGGCTGAAAAAAATGCAGGGGTGTGTCAGGTGAGGTGTGTTACTTTCTCCATTGACACAGGAGTATATATAGAGCTTGTTCTTTTTAGTTGAGATTTATGACTTTTAGCTATAGCTTTTGGGCTGTTTGTGCGAGAGATTACAGAGTTATAGAAACACATGTACGGTTTTTACCGATATAAATGAAGTTGGTACAATATGTACTACAATTAACTAGTAGACCTTATTTTGAAGAAACACTTCGTTTAAAAGCTAGTTACTATAGATAAATTAAAAGTAAAAGCTAAAAACAGAAAAAGAACAGGATGCATGATCGGTGCATGGTGCTATCACTCAACTTCAAAAGATTCTTAGCTTTGGCACGAAAGCTGTACCGGCAGACCGGCAAATCAAGACGACAACGGCATCAGATATTGGCCGAAGAATACATAAATAATCATGCATGTCCTTAGCTCATGAACTAGCTAGCCTTTTTTTTGCCTTTGAGTTAGTTTGACCTAAATTAGTTGCTGGGTCCTCCATATGTGCATATTATATTTGCTCAAGATTCCACATTTCTCCAAGCTAGCTTTGCACGCCTAAATCGAATATTTCCTTCCTCCTTTCCCTGCTTCATAGTCTGTGCAGCGGAAACTTAGTAGATAAGGAATTGAACAGGTATGTGTAATGGATGTCCAAAGTTGCATTTATCAAAGCATTAGTGTAAGTTATATAGTACAGTCTTGTTTAGTTCAAATTCCTTTCCGCATAGACCAAAGGACCTGCTCTGTTGGGCTGAAAAGCTATAACTTATGGTTGAAAGTGCACTGTAGCGGTTGAAATTCCACTGTAGTTGAAGGTGGCTTATTTGGCGTAATTAAATTTAAAAAATTTAAAAATAGAAAAAATATACTAGCTCATCACGGACAATGCAAACGAATACGGGAAAAAAGAACTAGAAAAAAAGCTCAAAAAAACTAAAAGTTTAGAAAAAGACGAAATTTATGTATAGTAAAAATAAGCCAGAAGTTAAAAACTGAAACTGAAATAAGTGGATCCATGGATGCATGTACTCCCATGTATATTCCCTGGCGAACGTTTGCAATTATTTGTTTGTACATGTGAACCATGCTGCTTATCAACTTATGTGGGTTGATTATCTCATGGACTGTTACATGTACGTACTCTTCGTACGTTGAGGTGCGTCTTCTACTCAGCTCTCTCCCTGCCTGCAAAGAGACCAAATCAGAAGAACAGGCTTGCAAAGTTATTTTGCCATTAATTAATTCCATCAAAAGCATTTATTTATTTATTTTAGACGATCAAATTAAAGCATATATACATATACGTAATATGGCCAGCTCATGATGGCTCAGGAGAGAACAGCACGTACAGGTGCGACGCAAGCACCAAAACCATGCGTGCGAGTGTGAATAGCACGTAAGTATACCAACCAACCATGAGAAATAGATAGGCCAGAATACATGCATGGTCCCCAACTCCCACAAGCAGAACACAACACCATCACGGAGGACTTCTTTATATTAACTTTTACTTGATATCTTTTAGCTACGATTAATGAATAGTAGTGACTGATAGAAACGGTTGATGAATAGTAGTGCATTATATAATAAAAACGATGCAATAAAAGACACTATAATATTCAGACTGTTATACGATTTTATAAATTTGTGATATAATAAAATACAAAATATATTACAATATATGAAAATGAAAAGTAGTGACTGATGAATAGCAGTAACTAATAGAAGTGGTTTATAGAAATTGAGACGTTCTTATTAGCTAATAAGCAAATATGAAGAGGCTATGAGTTTCGCCGACCGGTGGCTAGTCCATTCACACCGTTGTCTTCAAAGCTAGCTTGGAGACGATCAAAATCTGAATGAAACAGGCATGATTACGCGAGCACCCAAGTAAGCCAGAGTACTACAGTACATACACACCGTTGTCTTCAAGTTCACGTACACGCATCACGCACGCACGATCATCTGGCGATCGACGTGAGCTCGAACGTTAAAGATCGATGGGAGATTGACCGAAAAACGGAGCCGTTCTTTTGGAAAGAATTGATGCACGTCGTGCGTGAGTGGCTCGGATGATTGGCGATGGAGATCAGGGGACAAAGGTCATTAGGTGTAGATGTTAGTTGGAAGATCACTACTGCGGCGTGTTGGCCGCGCACTCGACAAAAAGTCCGTCTTGCCCATGGCACAATGATTGGTCCTGTTTATTTGGGCTATGGTGATAGTCTGTATTTATTTTATTTTATTTTTGTGACGACAGCTGACGTTGGAGATCATAAGACAAATGTTGCATATGATTTTAGATTTAGAAGGCTGTTTAAAAAAGCTAGTTCAAAAAACTGATCTATTTATTTTAAGTTTTAGAGAAACTAAAAGCACATGAGAAACAGGACCAACAATTGGTTGCTTAAGTTGAGTGACACTTTATCCTTACTTAAAAAAAGGAAAAGGGGTGAGCTTAAGGCACAGGTAACCTAACCACTTTCGACATCTAGTTTCAAATAAATTGCCTCAAATTTATCAGGTTGTATCACTAATTAAACCTCGATTTGAGTAGTTACGTAGGTCTTCGAACTTGCTTAGCTTCCATAAAAAAAACTTAGTTATGTCAACTAGGTCCCCGTTGTATGTCGTCTCTGTTACTTCATGGACATATGGTTCTCAACGGAATGGCACAATTAATTTGCGAGGGAAACATTGATGTTTAACGATCTCAGTGAGGCAAATTCCTCTAAATACACCGTGTCAATAACTCCCTAGCATAATTTCCAACCTCAAATCAAAGAAAGATGGTGTGGTGATGCTAATTTGTTGTTGATATTTGATTTGCCTCAGCATCAAGTAGTGCACCATTGTGAATGGGGTTCTAACAGTGTTGGCTCTTAATTGACATCAGTGGCCAACTCGAGCAAACTAAAAGTAGTTTTTATTTAGAAGCCTCCCCTCAAAAAATCAAAAGCTAATCCCGGGGAAAGCATAGCTGTTAACAACCGGCATTAATATAACATGGCTATAATGGTGCTTTGCTTCCGTTAAATTAATCCAAAAGTTCGTACTTTATGTCAAAGCTGGCATCTGGCATCAAGATTTGGGTTGAAAACAGTAGGCTTCTACTTGCCAAACAAATCTTGCATCTAAGACCATCTTTTTTTTTCTTGTTATGTTTTATGCAATACATCGTATATGTATTACTGTAACATCTTCAGCGCACAAGTTGAATAGTAGATAGATAAGCAGAAACAAAACCAGGTGAAGGTTATAAAGATAAGCACTTAATAAAGCAAGCAGAGATCTACTTCAGATATAGATGCATGTGCCAATATATTGCAGATGCATATAATTGGGGTAGCTGCTTATTTTGCAGGGGATTTCTCCGTGTCATGCAAGTAATGTAACTTTTAGTGCAGACTGATGAGTCACAATGCCGTGCCAGATTGTTGTGTACATATGCATCTTCTCAACCAGAAGGAAATATTGTTCACAATTTCAGACACTGTTCCCATTCATTACATTCAGAGATGTTCCCCTGCTGTTCATCTGTCAACCAGAAGGAAAGCTTGTTCATTGACACCCGCCCTGTTTGCGCTTCTATGAGAACATTGTACACATGCACATTTCTTCAAGCTTCTTTGATTGAAAAAAAATGCATGCATCCTGTTGTCTTTCGGACTTTCAGTTCCAGAAGTACATGGCAATGCAGTAATTTTAAGAAACGAAGACAGAATCAATGAAAATGTAAACGCAAACCATATAATCAGCCTAGCAAGAAAGCAAGCTGAAGCAGTACAGGGTTCAATGACTACTCTCAGAATCCAACAGAATTTAGTAAGAAGTTCTAGCAAAACGAGCTGTGATTCTGTGAAGGATGCCCACTGAATTTATAGTCTCAGGCAATCTTTGCAAGAGAAACAAGCTGCCAAATCCATAGCGTCTATCTCAAAATTCAGATATTACAACTTTACAAGATAATAAATTATAAATTATGAGATGTAAAACTTTTGTCACACGACTCAAATGTAAAGCTGACTATCTCAGGATCTGCATTTTGACGTAGTAAAACAACTTGTGAAACATGCGGATTTTAAAAGAATTTCAGAGAACATCTTACAAGGGAGTTTTCCTGACTTGGCTGGCTAACTGTCCAAAAAATTGGACTTACGTACCAAGCAAACTAGCAAAGGTTCATTTGACTGCTATTTAGTTCATTATTACCAGACCACGACAAGACTATAAAACACCCATGCTCCAACAAAGCCTTCTGCGAACACCAGCCCCCCTCTGAACAAGTATACATTGCACACTGACAGCTTATATGGCCAAATGCAAATATTGTAGAACAAACAGTCACCTATGAAAAATTGTCACAGAATGGTATGATAAACACTCAAGCATCTATGACGCAGCAGGTTCTGAAGGTTCTGGTGCTGCAGAGGGAGATGAACTGGCCTCCTCTGGTGCTGCAGAGGGAGATGAACTGACCTTGTTCTCCTCCTCTGGTGCTGCAGAGGGAGATGGACTGGCTTTGCTCTCCTTCCTGTTTGTTTTCTTAGTGCTCTTCAGCTTATTTGTCTTGCTATCTGCCTGAGAGACAATCTTTGAAACTGTGAATCCGGCTTCCTCAAAAATGGATGCCCTCTCATGGACGAGGGAGCTCCTGGAGACAACATCAACGCCATCGTATGTCCATAGTCCTAGCACTGCCTCTCCTTTCAGCCCGATTCCAAACCAACCAAGACCGGCAATGGCTATATCCATAGAATTTGCATCCCAACTATTCCCAGAAACTTTGAAATGTTTCCTCACCCGTTTACCAAGCTCTTTCACCCGTTCCTGGCCTATGGGAGGCTGCAGTTACCAAATCAACCGGCAGCTTGTTTCATAATGTGAAGAAAATAACACAAATCAGGGGAAAAAGAAACAAAAGTACTCCATTCAGATAGGAAGGATACCTGCAGTTGCAAGCCAAAGTGATCTTTTATCATCGCTGCTGCATTTTCCGTCTTCCCCATGTGAAGTGGAACAAGTGGTGATGCCCATACTGTAACATAGATTGATCCTACAGTTAACTCTTCAATGTCCAGGCGCACCAGTCCTCCGATATGTATAGACTGCCCTGCCTGTAAAGATTGTGAAACAAAGTACATATAAGACAGTTTAACATGGGACATGCCAAAACAGCACGGTGAAGAATCCTGTCTCACTAATGATCCTTAACGAAAGGCCCTCTTTAACTTATTCAAGATTGGACCAGCCATGATATGCAATCACAAGTCTAAGAACTGAAACTTCATAAGTACAACAGGTGTCAACTTCCCAGTCCAGCTTATTATCAGCATTTGCCGACTTCAGTTCCACAATTTCTTTTCACTTGAAAAATCAACTATTTACCTTCCAATCTTCCCTACGGGCCCTCACATAATCACAATTGCTGAACCAAAAGCAGATTCGGTTCTGTCGCACATAACTAGTGTTAGATTGATCTCAGGGGATTTGGCCCAACGGCCAAATCCCCCCTCCTTGCACGCGCCCTGATCGGGGGCGCCCAACCCATTATGGCTGGTGGGCCCCTGTCGCCAGCGCCATATAAAGAGGTGGGGGCCGGGGCGGCACGCGACACGAGGTTCACCGTGCCGCCGCCAGACCCACCGACAAACCCTAATCCGACCTAGAGGGGGCGCTGTAACGACGGGAAGACCACCGGCTCCTCTGCTTCTTCCAGATCGCCGCCGCCAGGGAAACTCCACCACCGCCGTTCACCGCCGCCCGGAACACGCCGCCGAGGAGCCCTGCTTCCTCCTCCCCGACCGCTTCACCGACGATGGCCGGATCCTCCTCCGCTACGCCCGACGGTCAGTACACCACTCCCTCTCCTCTCTCTCTCAGATCTAGAACCCCAAGGCGAAAGAGGTCACAACAATGGTATCAGAGCCTCACGGGTGTAGAGGGGGCTTACGGGTGCCGCCGGCGTCGCCGCTTTTCCCGCGCCGGGAGCCGCCACCGTTGCCGCCTCTTCCCGTCGCGCGTCCGGCCGCCTGCGCCGCCCCGCCGCTTGGGGCCGGCCACCGCCGGGCTCCCTTGGCGCCGCTCGGTCGCCGCCTCTCGGGGTCGCCCGCGGGAGCCAGCCGCCCGCCGTCGCCGCATCGCCCCCCCCCCCCCCCCCCCCGGTGCTGCGCCGCTCCGCCTCCGCTCGGGCTCCGCACGCGCCGCCGCCGCTCAGATCCGCTTTTCTCGGGTGGAGAGGAGCTGATTTGAGGGCTAGGGTTAGGGTTGGGGGTGTTAACCCCACCGCGCGCCTGCTCGGCCGTCCGATCTGATCGGACGGTCGCCGCTCTTGCTGGCCGCATGAGCGTTTTTGGGCCGCGCGTGGCTGGATTTTTGTTGGGCCAGTGGAGCCGGCCGGGCGGGATGGGCCAAGGTAATGCTGAGCGCGCGCCGGCTGGGCCGGCCGCAAGGGATGGGCCAAGTTTGGCCATTTTGCACAGTAATTTTGGTAAAGTTTTAATTATTGTTTTTCAGAAGCATTTCTTAGTGAATTTAAATGAAAATTGAACCAAAATTTCTGGAATTTTTTGCACCAACGTGTTAATTATTTCCAGAGATTGTTGAGTACAGTAATGGTGCTTCTGAATTTGAATTATTTTAGAATAATTTCATGTTGATTATTTTTTCAGTAGCACTTTAATTGATATTTTGGCTATCTTTTGGCTAAATTAAATCTGTCAAAAATTGAACCAACGGGATATTTTTGACAGAATAGAAAAGTATAGAAGATGCTTCTGAAAAATAGAGAATTTATTGTTTCCGCTGCAAAAGTTAATGTTAATTTATTTTCATTATTAAATTCGAACCAACGGGAGAATTTAATTTTGGAAAAATAGTGATAAATCCCAGATAATTATGATATTGTTATTTTCTGACCAACGTTGATAATAACAATATTATAATTTTTAATTGATGATTTTTATGCATTATTTCTATTTCTGCCCAACGGTGATGTAGATTTAATGTATAGATAAAATTGATTTAAATTGTATGTCGTATTTTGACCAACGTTAGAAATAAGGCATATAATTTTGCTGTTATTAATGTTTAAATGTTCTCACCGTATATGGATTGTGGTTTCAGGAGGATATTCTTTGATGGGCTACATCAGGGATATCCCGGTTCTCAAAGGAGACAACTACGGTGAATGGAAGAAAAAGATTGACCTGGCCTTCATCTTGGCTGAGGTGGACTGGGTAGTCACCACACCGTGTCCCACAGAGCCTGTGGCACCGGTGAGGGACGAAAATGAGGCTGATGCTGCTTGGCAGACCAGACAGAGGGACTTTGCTCCCATAAAGATGTCATATGATCTTGATCATAAAAAGTGGGTCACTGCCAACAAGAAATGTTTGGCTGTGATAAAGAACACGATTGAGCCTGCTATTGTGGGCTCAATCGCAGAGTGTGACACTGTCACAGAGTACCTTGAGAGAATAAAGAGTCAGTTTACTGGCTCTTCAAAGACTTATGCTACACAGCTGATTAAGCAGCTTGTGACAGAGAGGTACTCTGGAGGTGGCAGTGGCATAAGAGAGCACATACTAAGGATGAGCAATATTGCATCCAAGCTTAAACCAATGGATTTGGCTCTCAAGGATGAGTTCCTTATTCATTTGGTTTTTGCCTCCTTACCAAAAGAGTTTGACACTTTTGTTGTCAACTACAATATGCAGCCCGAGAAATGGGACTTGGAGAAATGCATAGCTATGTGTGTGCAAGAGGAGGAAAGAATTAAATCCTCACATGGTGGATCCATCAACTATGTGAAGGATAACAAGAAAAAGAACTTTAACAGTACCTCCTTCTCAAAGAACAAGGGAAAAGCCTCTGTCCATCAGCCCCAACAGAATAAATTTGCTGTAGACAAAGATCAGTGTCTTCACTGCAAGAAGACGGGACACTACAAGAAGGACTGTCCCGATTACTTAAAGATGATAATGGCAAAGAAAGGTGAGAACATTATTACCTTTGTAAATGAATACTTGTATGTGAAATATTCAAAATCCACTTGGTGGATTGACTCAGGAGCAACTGTTCATGTTGCTAATTCCTTACAGGGATTCCGTTCGACGAGGACTACGCAAAGAAAAGAAAGATGCGTTAAAGTCGCAAATGGAGTCGAAGCTGAAGTTGAAGCCGTTGGCGATCTTTCATTAGAATTAGCTAATGGCTCCACTCTTTTACTTAGAGATGTCCTTTTTGTACCCTCTTTACAGAGGAATTTGATTAGTGTGTCAAATTTGGACAAAGATGGCTATGATTGCAATTTTGGAAATGGCAAGTGCGAAATAATGTTTAATAAAAAATGTGTTGGTATTGCCATATTACAGAATGAGCTTTATTTGTTATCGTTATGTGATGATGTGAATGTCGTATGCGATAATGAGAACGTTGCGTGCGAGAAAGTGATTGAATCCTCGTCTTCGAATGTAAACAGAAAACGAAAGAGAACTCTAGATGAGTCGTCGAAATTATGGCACTGTCGTTTAGGCCATATTTCGAGGGGGAGAATAGAAAGACTAGTTAAGAATGATATTCTTCCTCCATTAGAGTTCTCAGACTTGGAGCAATGCAGAGAATGCATTAAAGGAAAATATGTAAAGAAAATTAAAAAAGACGCTAAAAGAAGCACAGGAGTTCTACAAATTGTTCACACAGACATTTGTGGTCCTTTTCCTGTGACAAGTGTGGATGGTTATGACTCGTTCGTAACATTCACGGATGATTACTCCCGTTATGGATATATTTATCCAATCAAAGAAAGAAATGAAGCCTTGGATAAATTCAAAATATTTAAGGCTGAAGTTGAAAACCAACACGATTTAAATATCAAGATAATCCGATCTGACCGTGGGGGGGAGTACTACGGTCGACATACCCCATATGGACAAGTTCCTGGACCTTTTGCAAGGTTTTTACAGGAAAATGGCATAGTGGCCCAGTATTCTATGCCAGGCGAACCTCAGCAAAATGGAGTAGCTGAAAGACGCAACCGTACCCTGATGGATATGGTGCGAAGCATGATGAGCTATTCCACACTGTCATTGAGTTTATGGATGGAGGCGTTGAAAACCGCTATTCATATTCTCAACAGAGTGCCTAGTAAGTCGGTGCCCAAAACACCGTACGAGTTGTGGACAGGAAGAGTTCCCTCACTAAACCACTTACGTGTGTGGGGGAGTCCTGCTGAGGCTAAAGTATTTAACCCAAACCTTGGGAAACTTGATCCCAAAACAGTAAGTTGCCATTTCATTGGCTACCCTGAAAAGTCAAAAGGTTATCGTTTCTACTGTCCAAACAGATATACAAAGTTTGTAGAAACGAGACATGCTGTCTTCTTAGAGGATGAATTGATGAGGGGGAGCATGGTAGCTCGAGAGATTGACCTTGAAGAGAAGCGGGTGTATGCGCCCACTCCGATGATTCAAGAGCCATTCTTCACACTACCTACTGTCGCTGCACCGACGGTGCAAGACACTGTGGTGCCAGCACCTGTTATTGTTCCTCCCGTGGCAACAATGAATTAGAATGAAGAACTTGCTCTTCAGGATCATATAGAACCTATTGCCACAGATGAGGGGGAGCAACAGCAGCCTCAAATAGTAGATGTACCAAATGAGGAGGCTCCGAGGAGGTCTCAAAGAGTAAGAAGATCAGCTATTTCTGATGATTATCAGATTTATCATACAGAGGAATTTCAAATGGAGGATGATCCCACCTCATTTGAAGAAGCCATGAGAAGCGAAAGTTCCTCAAAATGGTTTGATGCCATGGAAGAGGAAATGAGGTCCATGAAGACTAATAAAGTCTGGGACTTGGAAATTATTCCTAAAGGAGCCAAAACAGTAGGCTGTAAATGGGTCTACAAGACAAAGCTTGACTCCCAAGGGAATATAGAAAGATACAAAGCGCGACTTGTGGCGAAAGACTTTACGCAAAGAGAAGGTATTGATTACAATGAGACATTTTCTCCAGTCTCATGTAAAGATTCCTTCAGAATCATAATGGCATTAGTAGCACATTATGATTTAGAATTACATCAGATGGATGTAAAGACGGCATTTCTTAATGGGGATTTGGAGGAAAATGTTTACATGGCACAACCGAAAGGTTTTGTCGTGGAAGGAAATGAAAGAATGGGATGCCGCCTAAAGAAATCGATTTATGGGTTAAAGCAAGCTTCAAGACAGTGGTACTTGAAGTTTGACAGTACAATAAGAAAATTTGGGTTTAAAGAGAATGTAGAGGACAACTGTGTTTATGCAAAGTTTAAAGATGGGAAGTTTATCTTCCTAATCCTGTATGTGGATGATATCCTACTGGCTAGTAGTGATGTTAATCTGCTACTGGAAACAAAGAAGTTTTTGTCCTCAAACTTCGATATGAAAGATCTTGGTGAAGCGTCATTCGTTCTAGGGATCGAAATTCACCGAGATAGAAACAAAGGGGTATTGGGACTGTCACAAAAGGCATACATAGAGAAAGTCTTAAAGAAATTTGGTATGCATAAATGTAGTCCATCACCTGCACCTATAGTCAAGGGCGACAGATATGGGGATTTTCAATGCCCCAGGAACCAGTATGAGATCGATCAAATGAAAGCGGTTCCATATGCTTCAGCTGTCGGAAGCTTACAGTATGCTCAAGTGTGCACACGCCCTGACTTAGCATTTGTTACCGGGTTACTTGGCAGGTTCCAGAGCAATCCTGGAATAGAACATTGGAAATTGATAAAGAAAGTCTTGCGTTATTTGCAAGGAACAAAAGGCCTCATGATGACATACAGAAGATCAGATTTTCTCCATATAGTGGGGTATACAGATTCTGATTTTGCGGGAGATGATAGAAAGTCTACATCCGGATATGTATTCACTCTCGCTGGAGGAGCTATATCGTGGAAAAGCTCAAAGCAAACCGTCACTACATCGTCCACAATGTATGCCGAGTTTGTAGCATGTTATGAGGCTACGGGGCAGGTGAACTGGCTAAAGAAGTTCATACCCGGTTTAAAAGTGGTTGACGACATCAATAGACCACTTAAGTTGTACTGCGATAACGAACCCGCAGTAACGTATGCCCACAACAATAAGTCAAGTGGTGCTGCCAAACACATTGACATAAAGTACTATGTTGTGAAAGATAAAGTTCGGGATCAAATTATAAGTCTTGAGCACATAAGTACCGCAAAGATGTTAGCGGATCCGCTTACTAAAGGCTTACCACCCAACGTGTTCAGAGAACATGTAGCCGGCATGGGTTTAAGGGAAAGCCTATGATTCCTGGACTAAAAGATGGCCCAAAAGGATTGAAGTAACTATTTCAGAACAGAGAGGTGTATTGTAGCTGTTGAATCTATCGGCGATTGACCGTGACGATGAGACATGTTCTATGCACTAATCTGTGATGGAATGTGTAAAGTCAAAAGTAATCAAAGATAAAGTATAGATTGAGATCAAGGGGGAGAATGTTAGATTGATCTCAGGGGATTTGGCCCAACGGCCAAATCCCCCCTCCTTGCACGCGCCCTGATCGGGGGCGCCCAGCCCATTATGGCTGGTGGGCCCCTGTCGCCAGCGCCATATAAAGAGGTGGGGGCCGGGGCGGCACGCGACACGAGGTTCACCGTGCCGCCGCCAGACCCACCGACAAACCCTAATCCGACCTAGAGGGGGCGCTGTAACGACGGGAAGACCACCGGCTCCTCTGCTTCTTCCAGATCGCCGCCGCCAGGGAAACTCCACCACCGCCGTTCACCGCCGCCCGGAACACGCCGCCGAGGAGCCCTGCTTCCTCCTCCCCGACCGCTTCACCGACGATGGCCGGATCCTCCTCCGCTACGCCCGACGGTCAGTACACCACTCCCTCTCCTCTCTCTCTCAGATCTAGAACCCCAAGGCGAAAGAGGTCACAACAACTAGAACAAGCTAGAGTTGTTCACAAGAAACATCATTGGCCAAGGGCTTGAGGAAATGAGCAGCAATTATGCATATTGCTCATAATCACGAGCATCTCCTTGCTCACTTGAACCAGCTTCTCCTCATCGCATGTCAGTCTCGACGTCAGCTGGTGCCCATGAAGCAGGCCTGGTGTGTCGAACAGCTTCGCCTGTGCTCACTTGAACCAGCTTCTGCTCATAATCAAGGGTGCATAAGATGGAAAAAAATGAGACCTTTATTCTGTATGTCCTTGGCCGCATCTCCTTGCTCACTTGAACCAGCTTCTGCTCATCGCATGTCAGTCTCGACGTCAGCTGGTGCCCATGAAGCAGGCCTGGTGTGTCGAACAGCTTCGCCTGTGCTCCAAGAACGCCGTCCACACGGATCATCCCGAGGGTTGTTCCTGGAACAGGCGCCTCCGTCAAGATTGCCCCGCCCTCTACTCCAGAGCACCGAGCAATGGCATTGAGCAGCGTCGACTTCCCCACGTTCCGCGCGCCGACGGCCCAGACGTTGCCGCGCGCACCGGCAAGGTCGCGCACGTGGTTGAGCAGGTCGCGCACGCCCCACCCGCGCGCGGCACTGACGAGGTGCACCCCAGCGAGCCGCAGGTCTGCGCCGGCGCTGGCGCGAGCGCGGGCGTGCGCCCACGCGTGCACGTCGTCGGGGGACAGCGACGGCGTCGGGAGCAGGTCGAGCTTGGTGACCACGAGCAGCGCACGCGGGAGGTTGGCCGGCGCCCCGCGCTTCCAGTCGGCGCGGTGGGCCTCGCCGGCCGCCGCGACCAGGCGCGCCACGGCGCGCGGGAAGGAGCCGTCGAAGTCCGACGCGTCCGCGAGGAGCAGCACAAGCGACCTGGCCCCCGACGGCGACGCGAGGCGCGGGCCGACGGCGGCGACAAAGTCGAAGTCCGGGAGCAGGGGCTCCGCGTCGAGGCGCTTGACGCGGCCGTAGTGGCGCAGCGAGTGGCACCGCGCGCACACCACCACCTTGCTCTCCTTCTTGGCCTCCGCCACCGCCGCAGCCGCAGCCTCGTCCCCCCGCGAGGTCTCTTGGCCTTCCCGGAGGTGCCCTGACTTGAGGGAGGCCGATATGCCGGTGTCATCGGCGGTGACCGGCGCGAGGCGCGCGCGGTAATCGGGGGACTTGGGGGATGGGAGGGAGAAGAAGCCCGGGAGGGACGGGTCGGCGGATTGCATGGCGATGCCGCAACCCGGGCAGACGCCATTGGTGTTGACGGCTGGGAGGTCAGAAGAGACCGGCACCGGAGGTGGCGACGTATTCGGCGGCGGCGGCGCCGGTGGCGGGGACGAGAGGTGGCGGCGGAGGAGAGGGAAGGGTTTAGGGGTTTGGAAGGTGGGGTGGGGAGGCGGGGGAGAAAGAGGTGAGGGTGCAGGGGTTGGGCGGAGGAGGCGGCGGAGGGCTGGGTGGACGCACCGGGCGCGGGATAGCATCATGCCGCGAAGCCGCCGCCGCCGCTTCTTGATGGGCGGTGGGTGTCAGGTGCTCGACATGAGAGAGGAGGATTTCATGGGCCTTCGAGGTGTTCGACGGAAGGTCACTGGAAGTTGACGCTGTGGATGTAGGGTAGTTGAATAAGAGTTGGGAGTTATGGGGCGTTATGGGCCTGGTGAAATGTAACTGGACCTAAATTAGGTTTATGTCTTTTAATTTTTGACTTCTTCAAAAATTAAAATAAATAGAAACATCTTCTTAAAATATATTCTCTAAATAGCTTCTTAAGATAAAACTATGTGCATTATCTGTATCGGTGTCTCCACAATTCACTGTCGTCTAGAAAAACATAGATAAAAACTATTAACGATAGCTAAAAATCATCTACCACGGTAAAAAAAAGTGATCGCTTTTCTACTGGACTAGGGTTTGCTTATTGATTAACCCCGCTCATTTTGGCTTAAGCTTCTGGCTTATTTTTCACTATTTCTAAATTTCATTTTTTTCTAACTCTTTGGCTTTTTTAAGGTTTTTTGTCGGTTCTTTTTTCCGCATTCATTTGCATTATTTATGATAGGCAAACATGTTTTTTCTATTTTAATTTTTTGAATTTAGTTACACCAAATAAGTCACCATCGGTTACAGTATAATTTTAGTCATAAACTAGCTTATTTCAGCCTAACCGAGCAACACCTAAATAATGCGATTGCGCTTAGTGGCCCTCGGTTGAAAGCTAGCAGACAGACGTGACATGACATCGCTCGCTCTCTTGTGTCGATAATGCGGGGAAGAATCAAACAAGGAATAATATTTTTTTTCTTTTTCCCCTTTCGGGGAGAAAGAATACCATTTTTTGGTTTCAGAGAAATGATATTTTCGTCTAAGAAAAGAGAAAATGGTATTTTTATTTTGGTTAACACGGTTACTAAGAAGTTATTTTTCTGGGTTCAAGTCCCATAAATTCTACAAACTAGCCGAATTGTCACTGCAATTACATGTGCGGCCAGATACTACAATTAATATACACGTATTTAAAAAAACGAAAGTGTTGAAGTATATTATCATTTTTCTTATCAACTTAAACTTTTAGCTAAATTAGTTAGTGCACACAACTCAATATAGTATCAGAGCCAAGATATCTTGAGTTTAAGATTTAGCTAACGCAATATTTTTTAAAAATAATTGTGGCTCGCTTCTAGTCTATGCCTTAGACCTGATGGTGACTACATGTGGGGTTATTGAAATACTTTGTCTTGTTGTCCTTGTCCATATTTCCTCATTAATTTAATTGTTTGGATGAACTTGGAGCATGTAACTCGATACACAATATTAAGTTAAAGGGCAAATCCTAGTTATCTCCAAGTAAAGACATCCAAGTGATCCAGATTAAAAGCTAGACATTTTTTAGAATTATTTATGTTTCTTTCTTTTTCTTAATACCATCAAATGGATGGCGTAATTAGGGTTCACAGAATTACGGCCTGGATGTTTTTTTAGAATTTATAGAATTTTTTCTTTTTTCTTAGTAACTGTTAAAAGCTTGTCATGAATTTTTAGTATATAATAGATGAATCATCTAAAGTGCTGCTTCCATGAATATATCAAATTTTAGCCCCAAAAAGAACCAGATTCAAATGGTTGGTCATTACTTCCCCTTGATATGCTAATGTTAGTTGTACAGTAGTATACTGGCTTTCTTTCAAAATGCACAGAATTTACCCGGTGGAAAAAATCACACATATGATTATATTAACCTCTTTCGGGAAAAAATGAAATGTGTGTACAATAGAACATTAAAGTGTATACAAGCAAAAAAAATGCATAAGAAGTAATCTGCTAAGCTATACAAAAGTATATCAGTTTTGCTATTGCACAGGCGACTAAAATTTTTTTTATGTTTCAGTCACCTGAAATTGCACTCTCAATAAACTAAAATTGCAGCCCCCCTCCAAAAAAACAGCTGTAACTTTAGGTGATTCAGAGTGCAACTTCAGGTGACCTGAAATTGCACTCTCAATCAACTAAAATTGCAGCCCTCCTCCAAAAAAAAAACATGTGCAACTTCAAGTGATTCAAAGTGTAACTTTAGGTGACTGAAAGGTAAAAAAATTTCAGTCGTCTGTGCAATAGTCTATCCCAAACTATATATACATCGGACTATGTACAATAACACATGCACAAGGGCAGCTAAAAAATGAATTGGTCTGCTCTGACCTCTGAACAAATGAACACGTGAATCAAAGCTGAATTTGCCGGCGGCCGGTGGCGAGCGCGCGGTTCTTGAGCATCTGGGTGTAGTTGAAGATGGAGTTGAGGCGCTGCTGCCTCAGGTCATCCTTGAACCTCCGGATGAACTCCTCCGTCTTGGCGTCCACCTCCGACCTGCTCACTTCCTCCTCCGTCGGCGCTGGCCGCTGCCGTCCCGCCAGGACCAGCGCGTACGCCTCCTCCATGCTCATCGAGTTCGCATCCTCCTCCGGCTCGTCGTCGTCGTCCTCCTCCTCCTCCTCTGCCTCCGGAGCTGGCTCTGCCGCGGCTGGTGGTGCGAGCGCGCTCGGCCGCGACGGCTTCTTCCTCGCCGTCCCTGGCTCCTCTGTTTCTTGGAAGGTGGTGGCGGCCGTGTCCGGCGCGGTGTAGAAGCGCGCGGACGGGAAGGAGAATATTGAGAATGACCGGAGGCGCTGCAGCACCGCGGACGAGGCCCTGCGCGAGATCCCTCCGAGGCGGGGAGACGACGACGACGGCCGCGCCCGCGACGACAGGACGGCGATGGCGCCCACGACGATGTTCAAAACGACGAACCACGCCGCTCCGGAGCCCAGCCACGCCGGCAGCGGCCACGACCACCACTCCGCCCACGCCATCGACCGAACAGCCGGCTGCTTCTCCTTGGCTGCCTCTCTGCCACGCGCGCGCTTGCTTGCTTCTTGCCTTGCTCTGCTCCGCTTCGCTTCTAGAACGGAAGGGTCAGGACGACAAGAGACTGCTTCTTGGAGAATGCTGTGGCCACGGAGGCGGCACAGATGGGGACTATATATAGCGCGTAATTAACTCATTTTTATTGCGGAAAAGTGAGATTAAATTAAGAAGAAACTGTCCATTTCTTCTCGGTGCGTCATGCAAATCGCGAAGCGAATGGTCAAGCGTGGACTGGTCATTTTTATTGTGGAATCGCGAGGTAGCGCTCATTTGGGTTATTAACCCATGCTTCTAGGTTTTTATTATAATAATTAAAAATATAATGTATCTATTGTTAGTTTTTTCAATGTAATTATATTTTAAAAATTAAAAGAATATTATCGCGAACAATGAAAAAAATAAGAGAAAAAATTAAAAATAAAATTAAAAAAATAGAAACCAAAAAACCAAACTAAAAGTAGAAGCTCGTCTAGCTAGCTTCGCGTGGGCGGTTTCCTCTCCGGTAATTAATCGTTTGCTAACCAATTTTATATGCACCTAGGTTTCATTTAATACTGCGGTTGCTTACATTCTAAGTACTTCCCATCATTTTTAGCATTGCGGTGGCTTATGATATGCAGCGTACTGTTTTTAGATTATTTTGCCTTTTTTTCTTATTTTGTTAGCTGATGATCTCTTTCATGAGAACAATTGAAACATTTTTTAAAAAAAGAAAATTTTCGCTAGAATTGATGAGCATCTTCTGAACTACTCCCTCTGGCCACAGGGGTGATGCCCTAAAATGCGCGTAGTCAAACCGTGTTAATCTTAACCAAAAATATTATCTAGAATGTATGGTTTGATATATAAAAGCACAGCACGGGTAAATTTTGCATAAAAAAACATTCACAATATTGTACCTTTATAATATTTATTTGAAAGTATGATGGTAAAATTTAGCGGCCAAAGCGGCATCTTGCTTAGCAGTAAGTAGAGTCTCCATCGCTGCAACTGGGTCCTTAATTAATCGGATCAACACGATTGTTTAGACTGACCGAGGTTACTAAGTAGCTGACGGCTGTGATCTGTCTGTCCATCCTATTAGGGCATATATTCAATTCTTGATTTGTTCTTTCCTGCAGCTTAACGATTCTTTCGTACGCTTCTAGGTTTGTCTACGATAGCTAGTCAAGTCAACTGCGGTGTATACCATAGAAAATTGGAGCCGCTTGCAGGATAATGGATACGATGTTTTTGAGTGCGGTTTATAGTTTTTATTCTATCAATATTTATATAAATAAACTAAATATTAATAAATCAATAAATTACTTTAAAACAGTGACGGAAAAATCATTCTATTTGTTTATTTAAAAAAACATAAGCCACAAGGCAAAATTGAAAAGAATTGAGATAATACCTTGCTTCAAGTGGCTTAGGCTTCTGACTTCCAATTTCCATAAACCATAAGCCAAAATGAACATATCAACTTCTTAAATTTGGTTGTTTTGCTTTTGCTATCTTTTTTCTCTTTGTATTGTTCGTACGGTGTTTTTTTATATTTTTTCTAATTTTTCTTACTTGAATTAAATAATTCAAAAAAACTAATATTGTTATAATATAATTTCAGTCAAAAATCACAAATTAAAACCACAGCTGTAAACCGAATGGAGCAGGCTTAGTCCGCACTAAACTCGCGCTATTCCGGACCAAGTCTTGGTAGATAGCTCATTTCCTTGTGCTGACCTGGTGTAGCTGCATGTCGAATGGAATGGCAGGGACGAATGCATTATGTTGCTTGTACGTTACTCGGAGCTAGACTTGGCCGTCAAGTAGCACCAACGTGTCACCTCCATCCATTTTCGATCTTGTAGTTGCCATCAAAGTCCCAAGAAACACCCATGCATCCATGTGTTGAACACTGAACAGTGTGAGATCGGTTCAGTCAAATTTTCGCAGCTAGCTAGTAGCGCTTAACGGCGCAGCCAAAATGTACAGTATTGAGAATTTGGTGGATTTTTTTTACTGCAGTTGATGTTTTTAATTATGGCTGATCGTTTTTATCTTTGTTTTTTGAAATAGTGGTGATTGATACAGATGACGTATATGATTTCAGATTCAAAAATTGTTTTAAAAAGTGACTTCAAAAAACTATCTTATTTATTGTAATTTATAGAAAAATAGAAGTCAAAAGCGCTAAATCAAACGGGCGAATAGTCGTCAATTAACACACAAGCCCCGTCCGCCCAGGGCTTTCGGTGCATGCTAGCAAGGGTGTAGGGGCCATTTAGGGCATGTTTGGGACTGCTCTACTCCAGGTTTTTCAGCTCTACTCCCAGTTTGTCTAGCCAAACAAATCCAGCTCCAAGACCTCTGCTCCAAGAAAAAGGTGGAGTTGAGGGCCAACTCCACGTTTTTTGTGGAGCTCCTTAAGGGGTACTCCAGAAACTAGAGATTCATATCTCCTCATGGAGTTGAGGGAAAATTACCCACCTATGCCATTGATTACACAAACATACCCCTTCGTTCTTTTTTCTTTCTTTCTTCCGCACGGCGCGTCTTCCTCGTCCGCCTGTTTCTCCCATCCAAAAAAACGCCGCCGCCAGCACGTCCCGAAGGTGCCGGTGAGGTTCGCTGCCCGTGCCGAGGGTCGGCCTGGTCCGGTCGAGGCCACTGCCGCCAGCGGCTCTCGCGGCGCTGATGCCGCAACCCAACCAGCGCGCTGCCACAGCCTGTGGAAGGCGCCGGAGTTCAACGTCCGCGCCGTGCTGCTTCTGGTCAGCAACAGATCTTTTGAGCAAGATTGATCTAGTTATTTTATACACGATGATGATGAGCAACAGTACTTCCTGGTCTGTAGATTTCATCGTGACATCAATGAATTGACAAAAGTAACTGTTCACTGGATTGCTAGTACTCTTCTAATTCAGTCCATTGTTGATAATTATTTTTAGCATACTTTGCAAACGTCAGAAGAGCAAGTTTTATCTATTGGTGGGGGTGGATTTTAGTCTTTTGGGTCTATTCATGCGTTGCTAATGTTTTTACTAAATTATTTGTATTTATTTATTTTTACATCATATTTCAATTAGTAAAACCAAACAAACACTCACATATACTTTTAAAACATCAAAACATACACCAAACATCATCCATGGGCATATTAGACCTTTCTTAGGAAAACATCCCATTCCTGGAGCTGGAGTCATGCTGCATGCCAAACAAGCCACCTGCTCCAGCAACTCCAGAGTGGAACCGCTCCAAACTGGAGTTGGTGGAGCAGAGTTGGAAAAACCGGAGCAGAGCAGTCCCAAACAGGCCCTAGTAACAATTTTATGGAAGATCATCTATATAAAAATCCACCGTCCTCTCAGTGAAACATGCAGTGACACCGTTTGAATTCCGTTGGAAAGCATCTCTGCAAGTATCTAAATTAGCTTTCTGAAAATGACGGTATCCATATTTTGGCTGAATTCTTTTCGATTTTTAGTTGGTTTATACTTATACTCTTTACAGTAACTAGCTTTTAAGCAATACGTTTTTTCAAAGCAGGGTCAACAGAAAATTATAGTAAAAAGTATACTGAATTCAGTTGTATCGGCCAAAATCACATGCAACTATTTTCTTGTGCGTACTACCTCTCATGAATAGACAGAATTCAAATATTAAACCATAAACTATAAGCCATCAGCCTAAAAGAATTCATCCTTTCTTCTGCTCTCAAGTCTCTAAATTGAGATATGCCTCAAGAAATTCGTAATTCTGATACTATACAGTGACAAATCTAGCTGAAGAAGGGAAGGCCAAATCAAGAAAGGATATATACATATATATAAATTAATAATCAAGAAATAAATATTGATAGGTGACAAATCTCTAGATTTTTCATCTTAGTTTCCATAATTTTCTTTATATGTCTGCAAACGTAGAATCTACATACATTGCCCTGTAACTGCTGGTGGCACTGTAAAAATAGAATTATATATATAGGTATTGTCAATTCTAGATGTATTATTACGAAGTGTGATATAGAATTGTTGTGTTGTAGTGGGCATTGGAAATCGCGTCCTGTGTCGCAGTGTGGTGTTGGATTCCTTGTGTGTCTCTCTCTCTCTGGGCAACATAAACGTTGTACGACCTACGTGATTCCAAAAAGTTAGTCTCAGCCATTACAAACAAAGGGAAGACTACAATAGAGTTATATATAGAATAAGTGAGTTTAATTATCAATTTTTTGTCGCACATGGTTCCATAATAGAACCATATGTGATATAAAGCACATCACAGACAGTTCCACAACCACATCACAAATTATTCATGAAGCAATATATATCAAGTAAGAATTAATATGTTGAAGTAAACTAGGAGTACTGACCTATTATTAAATTGCAGTAAACTACCAATTAAACTAGATCTAAATCTACCTATCATCTCTCTTTATTACAATGCATATAAAGTAGAAGCAAATACTAACCTCTAATCACCAAGGTAGAACAAATCAATTTACAAGCAGCTAGATTTACAAGTGAAATGCTTTCACCAAACTCTCCAAAGCCGGCCGCATCCTTCAATGCAGCGCAATGAAGATATATCTGTCGGGGCTAGTCTGGCTAGGTATTAATTAATAATGTGATGTATCCCAGACACATCCAACCTTAAACCGTATGTAATATGTAATTAGTATATAATGTGTAATTATCACAGACAGTTCATATTAATAACCGTATGTGAACTATCAGAGATGGTTAATATTAATAAACACCTGTAATATGTGCAAATATGACAGACGGTTAGTATTAATAACCATCTATGAACTTTCACAAACGATTATTATTATAAACGGTTTTACAGGAGTGACAGCTTACTCCGGTTTGTGAACATAAACCGTAGTAAACAATCACTCTTGTAAAATCGTTTGTGATAATAACAGCATAAAAGATACCTTATAATCGTTTATAATGAGACATTCAATATAGCTTATTTATAATGAGATATTTAATATAGCTTATTTTAGGCCCCGTTTGGCACGGCTTCACTTCACAAGTGGAGCTGTTTTTTTTTTGACTTCACAAGTGGAGCCGGGTGAAGCTACTTTTTTCAGCTCCTTGGGTGGAGCTACTTTTGTCTCAGCAGGTTTTAAAGAACTCCTTGGGTGGAGTTATTTTGTTTTACCCCGTTTGGCACAAAACAGCACCAAACAGCTCTAAGAAACTGGTGGTGGAGCTGTGCCAAACCGGGCCTTATAATAGAGTCGCTGGAAGGGCCTTATAATAGAGTCGCTGTCTTCCAACTGCTCCGGTTATTAATTCCAAGTCTCCGGAGTGCTGTCTTTTCTACACTTGTGTGACCTGCACATCATCGCGCTGTTGGTCGACACGCGACGCCCCGGACTCGGTACTTCCCTCGTGGTCGGCTCATCGGGACGCCGCACGGGTCAACACAATAAAGAGAGAAAATTCTTTATTTGCATACAAAGTTTCCGGTCTCTGTAGTCTATCATCGAAAAATGCTCTTCCTCCAGCGACATTTGCTCATTTTTCTTTACCATTCCTTGTATGTGAGTTGAATCTTAAGTTGGACGAAAAAAAACCAAAATACCCTACTTCTTTCCCCTTCATGGCGCACCCCGCCCTGCCACCCCCTCCATGGCGCCCTGATCACCGTACACCGCGCCCCGCCAGATAGTGTCGCCGCCGTCTCCCTCTGGGTCGATGCTACCACCATCTCCACCTCCCTATGGCCTAGCGCTGCCCCTCGTCTACGGACGCCGCAGCCTCTACCACCGCTGTCTCCACCAAGGTTTAATCTTTCGGGGGGAATTTTTTCAGCCACAGGCGAAACAACCGAAAGAGCGAAATTTCATTTATTTTGATCAAATTTCGGATGAAAAAATTCAATTTTTTAATGAAATTTAACCAAAATTTGAATAAAATTTGACCAAATTTTAAATAGTACCAAATTTGGCCGAATTTTAACCGAATAGAAGACATTTCCCTGGAGGACGAAAGGGATGAAATTTCATCCAAAATGCAAAATTTTAGACGAAATTGAGAACCCTGGTCTCTACCAGCCTCCGGCGCGGCATAGCCCCTCTTCTCTGAATGCCGCCGCCGCCCTCTAGTCCTGGCCAGTGGCGAATCCACCGGGTAGGCTTCGTCAGGCTGAAGCCTACCCTCCACCGGTTGACCGACCCCCCTTTCCTGCCTTCCTGGGCTCCTAGCTCCCCGGCGGCCGGCGCTACTGGCCGAAGAAAACTGAAGAAGAAGCCGGCAAACAAGAAGAACACCGGCAAACTGCAGCGAAGCCAGGCCCAAGTCACATCCGTAGTCCGCCCACCGGCCCACATCCCCACCGGTCTCCAAATCTGAAATCCCTAATCCATTCCCAGATTCCCTTCCCCGTTCCCCCAAATCCCCAATCAACTGAACTAGACACGGTCGCGCGAAGGCAGTGAGGAGTGGGGACTGAGGTGCCGACGTCTGACGACGACGAGATCTGGAGGTGCAGCCGCACGGGGAGGCCGGAGCCAGAGGCAGGCTGGGGAGGCGCCGAGGCGGGGAGGCCTGAGTTGAGATGGCAATGGGTACCCAATACCCGAATACCGTACGAGTTTTACCCGATAAAGAGACAGGTATGGAAAATTTTATGTACCCATGGGTACGTTATTGGGCGAAATCCTCTACCCGCCGGGTAGGCGGGTGCGGGTGTGGGTATATACTACCCATACCCGCCTACCCGCGGGTAATGAATACCCGCATTAGACAACTAGACATCCCACTCAAATGTTAATTTTATTATCTACTTGTTGTTGATTGTTTATTTGTTTGTCATATGTTGATATGGTCATGTCAAGTATGTTTATGTGATGTACTAATTTTGATCATTAGACGCTTTTGTGCTTGGCATGTATGATTAATGAATGTCTAAATTGATGTATTCTTATGTGTTGAACCGGGTATGCTTGCGGGTACGGGTTACCCGTCGGGTAGTAATACCCGCGTGGGTATGGGTATGGGTAAATTTTTCTACCCGCGTGCGGATACGGGTAACCCGACGGGTAAATTTACACCTAGCAGGTACGGGTATGGAATGGCAATACCCGATGGGTATTTACCCGTTGCCATCTCTAGGCCTGAGGCCCTAAGCCGGGGAGGCGGGGGCGCGGGGAGGCGCTGAGTGCTAACGGCTGACCACTGAGGCGCTGAGCCGAGGGTAGGGTTGCGCCACCGCGGACTGAGAAGGGGAGACCGGAAGCGGGGAGGGCCGGGTCGCCGACTCGCCGGGAGGCTGGAGCCTGGAGATTGGAGGCCCGAGGCGAGGACGGATGCTCTGTGCCTCTGCGGCAGCGCTGTAGCAATGGGGAGTGGGGACCTGGGGTGGGGTCGAACCGTGGAAGACGGTCGAAGTCTCGAAGGCTCTTAACTCTTAAGTGAAGCCGTGAAGGGGTGAAGCACTGAAGAGTGAAGGCTGTGAAGCTGCTGCTGGCTGCCGAACGGATTGGATGATCAGTAGGTTTGCAACTTAAACTCATTATCTTATTTCTCAATTAGTTTATTAGCAATTTATTAAAATATAGTGTTGTATTATTGTATATACTCAATTAGCAATTAATTTGTAGGTTTATAATAATGGAGAAACGAACTTTGTGTAATTATTTCACAAGCAATTCAAGTAGTACTCCCCCAACTGATGAGAGCACAACTCTACCAAAGAAGTCTCGACTAGAATTTAATCCAAATGAAATTATTGCCGATCCGGCACATCGCATACCAATAAAAGATTCGCCACCCTCATTTTTTTAGCCCACTCTCATTTTTCATTCTAGATTCGCCACTCGTCCTCGCCATCGTTGTCTCCACCTCCCTCCAGGTAGACGCCAGCGTCTCCAGATCCATGCCTCCACCGATCGGTCTCCCCAGTGGTTCGATGGGTCTACGCCAGAGAAGGCTATCGGAGGCTCGCCGTCGACCGAATTAGCAACCCAGCCATGGAGAAAGAGATAGATGATGGTGGAGAGGGAAGAAGATAACATGCAAGGTAGTTTGGTCATTTCTAAAAAAACTAATAAGATTCACGGCACTAATGGAACTAAGGAGGTGTCGACGGAAGTAGCACAAAAAGGCAATGAAATTTCATCTATTAGCATTGGAGGAAAGAGAAACTTTTTAATGTTATATCAGGGAAATCAATAACTTTGCATGGCAAATAAGAAAATTTTCTAATAAAAAAACACTGCATTCATTAGCTAGGAACATTCTTGTACATACGTGCCTCGATGACGCCCTGACGAGCTCTCATTTTCCTCTTCCTTTGTCTCGATCACAGGTAGTAGCTTCTCCGTGCGTACAAAAATACTTACATAATGTTATAAGAGGGTTTCTACGGTATGTACAACATTTAGTTTTTTTAAAAAAAAATTGAAGCTTTTTCCTCCCCAACATTTTCCGCTACCCACCACTCCCACTTGTAGGATAATTAGTGGGTGGTGACAAAAATATGTGTAAAGTGCATAAATTGCGTCCACATGCACCATAACCATCCCTATATCATAACTATGTTACGTTTCTATAACTACGGTTTGTTCATCTAAATTTTTTGATGAAAGTTGGATACTTATGTACTGTATACATAACACACTACCACATAAAAGTTTATCGCAGACGGTTACTTGAACCGTTTGACTTAATGGACCGGTGATAATAAGAGTTATTACAGACGGTTTTTGAATCGGCTATGAAAACTGTATCATAGATGGTTCGAAATTCATTATCACAGAGACACAGACGGTTTGAAACTAGAACCGTCTGTGATTGTCCGTTATCACAAACAGTTCAAAACTAGAACTGTCTATAATAATCAGTTATCACAAACAGTTCTTAATATATATATATATATATATATATATATATATATATATATATATATATATATATATATATATATATATATATATATATATATATGATAGCTGTACCAGAACTAAAAAAGTGGGTAATTTTACATGACTTGGATGCCGAATTTGCATCCAAGCCACGATAAAAATTCAGACTTAGCCAAATTTTTGGACATCCAAGTTATAGCAAAATCGAATAGATGGGATTGAATAAAAGGTTGGGAAAGGGAGGAGGAAAAGTGAGAAGAGATAAGAGGAGAAGAACTAACTGAGTCTTCTATTTTTAAGGAAAAATTTGATAAGGAGAAGTGAAGGAGGGGAAGTGAGAAAAGAGATGAGGAGAAGAGGAGTGGAGAACTAAGCATTCTATTTTAAATAGCAAATCTAGTGAGATGAGTGAGAAATTCAAATTCAACAAGAGTGGGCAAGTTAAAATATTATCACAGACGGTTCTAGATAACAAATTTTCTATGATAAGTAGGTCATTACAGACGGTTTTTATTATGAACAGAAACCATCTGTGATAAGTACAAATATCACAGATAACTTTTGTTCTGAATGTCGGAATAAAACAATTTGTGATAAGTAGGTCATCATAGACGGGTCTTTCCATCGCAGTGAACTTAGACGGTCTATCTTGTAAAACCGTCTATGATAACTTTATCACTGACTGTTTATATTAAACCGTCTGTGATGAGATGTCCAGAATGACTTTTTTTTGCAGTAGTGACATATTAATATAAATAAGAGGATCTTAATTTCTAAAAATAGAAATTGATGATCAAGGTTGTGTTTTGCATATTGTGTTAATGTCCATGTTTATTTGTGGTTCGAGGTGGTAGGCATTAAGCGGTATGACTAAAGTCGTCAAGCTAATTTTAGATAGCTACAATATGTCACAAAAAAATAAGAGAAAAAGGAAAATAACTATGACTACATCGTTCTTTATAAGTAATTCTACTGACTTCTCACAGTAGATAGACTGACAGTTGATGTCAATAATAACATGTTTCTTTGATTCCAAAAAAACTATAATTAATATTGTTAAAGTACTTTAAATGAAAAATCAAATGAAAAAAATTTCTTGTGGCAAATGTTGCTGCACAAATAAGTAATATAACTTTTATAGTTTTACTAATATATAGTTACAGAAGATGATTTTATGCATTGTAGGCCATCGAATGTCAAAAACTTCATACAGTTTGGGGGCAGAGGTAAATTTGGTTGTACGTAGCAAACACTCTTTTTTAAGGAAAAAAACTCTCTTAGTTTATTCCATCGGTCGATCTAAACTTATAATACTTTCCTATATAACTAGTTCACTACTACAGAAAGGCTAATAGTAGACGGCAAATCACAGACGGTTTTGTGAAACCGTCTGTAATGTAAACTATTACAGACGGTTTTGATTTGAAGGCCGTCTGTGGTATTTGTGGCGGGAAAAAGAAGTATCACAGACGGTTCTTACCGCTGAACCGTCTGTGATACTGGAATATCACAGACGGTTTTTATTAAAAACCGTCTGTGATAATCTGGGATTATCACAGACTGTGATAATCTGGGATTATCACAGACGGTTGTTTATTAAAAACCGTCTGTGTTGTGTCGACTATCACAGCCGGTTGTTGTTAAGAACCGTCTGGGAATGTTCACAGACGGTTTTTCACAAGAATCGGCTGTGATGTCTGTGAGACCCAGATTTTTCAATCCAAATCCACTGTGATTCCACCGCACTATTCCCTGGATCAGTAGATAGTGCTCACAGTTACAGAAATGAATATCAAAGTTCATATCATGCGGAAGCGTAAATATAATAGTAAACTTACACATGGGCCGATTAGGCCGAAATCATGAAATTGCAGCAGCAGAATAACGAAGCACGCAGGTGGGACCTTCAGGACATGCCCACAGACAGCCAACTGGAGGTTCGCGACCTAGCCCTTGACATCTTCATCTTCTCGGCCAGCTTGTCCAATCTTGTTGCTGAGGCGAGGTGATTTGATTCCTGAATCTGAATTTTGTCGCAACAGCGAGCGTGAGCACTCCGACCCCGTGCTCTGCGAGCTAATACATAGAATGCAAATAAATAGTATGCATGGCTTAACAAAGGAGAGGCTCGGGTTATTTTGTTTTGCAAGGAGTGCTTTTGAATACAATTAATTAAAAAGCCCTATGACTTAGCAATTTTGGAACAAATCATAATATACCAGGAAATACATTATTAATATCGATTCAGATTCCATCCACCGTTACATGGCATCTGCACCATATAGCAATTCCTTCAGCGTTATAGCCGCTTAACTTACCACTGGGACCACACCCAGGACAATTCCAAACCAGGGCAGTCCTTCGCCCTTCACCTTTCCATTCCCACCCACAAAGTTGTTTTTGAAATAGAGCTATATCTAGTTAAGTTCCCATGTCCGCCCTTGACCGTGGGCACGGCTATTCGAATAGTTTTGACTCTGCAGAGTTTGCACACTTTACCCACAAGAGATAGATCTACTCGTTGCCCCACATGATTCCTTAGCCATGTGGTTGAATAGACTATCACAGGGCCTTTACAATGCATAGTCCACTGTGGTTACGCCCGCTAAGGTCAACCTTCCGTAGTAATATTACGCATACGCCGGGAAGGGTCCCTCGTGAGCCATCACGGGCAAAGGCGAGGAATATTACGCATCCATTCCTTTGCTCGTGGTTATACCTTCACGTAACCACCTTGAAGCTACACAAATTAGTTAACCCTGCCTACATTTTGCCAGCTTGTGGTTGTACTGATTTACATGGGTTGACATGACAAGATTCAGTCCTTAGTAGTATCTGAGCGGTTCTACCACACTCCATAATTTGTGCTTTCCTTCGCACCACATACCAGCCCCCAAACCATCCGCTCAGATATTAAAGCAAATTGAGAGTTTTGGGAGCATAAAATAACCATGTCAAAATATACCAGTCATTCCCACCATGACTGCCCAAACTAGTTTCTCATGATTTCAAATGACAATGATGTTTGGGACATTTCAGTGCCCCTGAGTATTTATGCAGTACTAAGCATAGCATATAATTAGGGACTTATTTTCAAAAGTTACCATTATAATTTTGCTAGGGCGACAAGGTTCACATATTCAAGTATTCCAAAGGAGGTGTAATATTAATCAAGCAAACAATGGGCATATAACTAAAATCTTAAATTAAACATGTATTTGCATATGAAATAACAGCATGCAATTTGATAATTTAAAACAAAATAATTTGCAGAAAATTTAGGTTCAACATGATCAAAGTATTGACTCGCCTGGCGCGGTTTACCGCAGTCTTGAGCTCACACAATGTTTTCTCTTGAGTCTTTGGTCTCTATCTTTACTTCGGGCTTGAACTCGCTCGATCCATTGAATCTTCACGACTTCCAATTTCTAATTACGCGACAAGCGACTGAATCCGAATAAAAGCAAATAACTCAAAAGATCCAAATATATACAAATAAACTCATTTTAGTTTTATTTTGAGCTAATGGGTGATTCGGGTGATTTGAGGCAAGGTCTGTGGTAGGGTACGATAACTTGATCTTTTTGTTTATACTCTCTTTTATTATTTTTGTATTTATCAAGGAAGTTCCATGAGTCGGGTTAGACCTATAAATTGGTGTTTGAGTTTACTGAGCATTATTTTGTTGAGTGTGATCGTTCCGAGCC
Source organism: Dendrocalamus latiflorus (assembly GCA_017311315.1). NCBI lineage: Eukaryota > Viridiplantae > Streptophyta > Magnoliopsida > Poales > Poaceae > Dendrocalamus > Dendrocalamus latiflorus. The sequence goes on along the minus strand of CM029658.1, from coordinate 35,383,468 downwards.
TATCTGTTTACATTATAGGTAAAGGTAATCTTTTATTGCATGTGGATATTTATCCAGGGTCATTATATTTTATTCATGCCTTCATTTGATAATTTGACCTCGTTTAACTATTTAATCTATATCAATTATTCGTATAACAGATAATTAGATATTAAATGTTAAGTAACCTTATTTTACTTCCAAATTAAATTTACTACATTCCTTATATTATTCCAAATTATCCAAAATTTTCACCAAAAATTCCTATGAGCTCTAAAATTTCTGGTTTCAGTTCCATTGGATAGATCTTGAATTTAGATAAGTTTAGGAATTTGTTTCACTTAAATTGGAGTTAAAATGAATAAGTTATGCTATTTTGAAAATCTCAGTTCTGTGAGATTTCAGAAAATAGAAAATCCTAACAGATGGGTCTCACTGGGTATTTTTTTTAATTTCTCTTTATCTATGACAGGTGGGCCCAGAATTTTAATATTTTAGTTATGGCCCACATGTCATTGGAAAGCCCTTGTTTTAATTCAACAGTGGCATTTATGGTGACCATTAGTCACTAATTAATTGTTATTAGCATCTATTAACCATGTATGAATATCAATTATGTTGACTAATTACTTTTGCATTAGTTACTGGCTAATCCCTGATTATCTCCTTAAATGTCCCTTTACTGTCGGTTAACAACAATATTAAAAATCCCCTAATACTGCCGGTCGGGGGACTCGAACTCGAGCCGGCGGTGTGAGATCGCACGGTGCTAGCCACTCAGTCAACCGGTGTTACCTGATGGAAGCGGGCGAGAGTAATATGTGAGGCGTGCAGCAGGGGTGCAGAACAGAGGAATCGGGGGCGGCGTGCGGGCAGCGGTGCCGACGGCGAGAGGCGGCCGGAGAGGCTCGGGAGGATGCCAAAACGCGTTCCCGAGAGTTTGCTGGTGCCGTTGGTGCGGTCGGTGAGGGTCGAGGGGGCGCGGTGGTGGCCGGCGTCGACGCGAGCGGCCGGAGGCGAGGATGACTCGGGGCACTGGCGAACGGGAGGAAGAAGAGGCGAATTAGAGCGTGACCGGGCATGTAGGAGATGATGAGATGCTCACCGATGTGTTTGCGGGGCGGGAGATGCGCCGAGGAAGGCTGGCGGCGGAGGCCGAGGTTGGGCGGCGGAGGCCCACGGCGTCGGCGAAGATGAGTTGGGGAGGAGCTCGGCCGGAGGTGGGGGTGACTTCGTGATGCCTTGAGGGTGCTCCTACTCGGAGGAATTGGCCGGGGACGGCCTGTGGAGAGAACGGCGGCGGCAGTGGTGCGCTTGGCCGGCGGTGAAGAGGAAATCGATTCCGGTGAGCTCCGGTCGTGGGGGTTCAATTCCGTGAGAGGAGAGGATGTGGGGGATGATGTGAGGCTAATGGAGGTGCTCCCTTGCTTTTAAAGACTGTGAGCCGACCGGGCGGCGTGGAGGACCGGCGCGATCAGCGCGCCGCGCAGCTGAGGAGAGGGGAGGGGCGCGGGAAGCAGTGGGCGACCGGGAGAGCTCTTTATAGGCGTGGAAAGGGGGTTGCTGCGGCGCCCATGTGACCGGTGACCATGGCACAGTGGCCAGGACAAGACGGCGATGCGAGCGCGCGGTGACGGGAGGCAGAGCATGGGTGTGGCGGTGGTGACGCGGGAGCGCAGGCGGGGACGCGACGGAGGGCACAGGGCGATGTCGACAGGGCAGGCGCGGGATTCCTGGCGCTTGACCACCCTTACCTGCTCCGCTGCTTTGCTCCGCACGTGCGCTGGGGCAGCAGGAAGCTCGCGCCACGTGGTCGGGCGCTGTGACCGGGCGGAGGAGGAACCACGGGCGGTGGCGCCGAACCAGGGGCGGAGCAACGAAACCGGGGCGGCGGTGGTTTCACAGGCGCTCCCACCGGGTGACAGGACGGCTCGGGCGGAGCTGGCGGAGGCATGGGCGCCACGGGGACGGAAAGCTCTGCGCGCGACAGAGGGAAGAGCGAGGAGGAGGAAGAAAGAGCCGGGCGATAGGAGGGCCACCGGCCAGTGAGGGAACGGGGGAGAGAAGCCGGGCCCGCTGGCTGGGAGAGAAGGCGAGGGTGAGGGCGGGGTCCGCCCGCCAGAGTGCGCTTGCGCGCTGCACGCGGGGGCCAGGCAGGCGGGAAATTGGGCCTTACGGCCGAAGGAGGGATGGGGTTGGGCTGGATGGTTTCGGCCGGCCTAACTCCATCCATTTCATTTTTTTGTATATATATACATATATATATATATGTATATATATAATTTCATTCATTGTTATTTTGCTGGCTTATTTTATTTTGCATATTTTATTTGTAAGCTCTCACTTGCACAATTTGTATATGCATATTTGTATTTTATCCATTTACTCTTATTGCTATTTATGCCATTATTCTCAAAATGAGATTTTATATTTTTAACTCAGGTTTCCCTCTTCTTATACTGGATCATCTTTTCAGATTCGTATTTGTAATTTTAGTTTTCTATTATTTGTACATTCCCTTTTAGGGCATTATTAATGCTTGTTTCTTTTTAAGCTTCTTAAATTTTTGGAACCTCAACCAAATTCCATAAAACTCCAAATTCAAATAAAATATATTACAAACAAAATTCAAAAAGCTTCATATTTTCAAATTCAAATTTTTGGGATGTTACAATGTCCCTTTGTCTGTCATATTCTAGATCAGAGGTTAATATATAAGTACACATTGTTTCTAATAACTTAACTACAGAACTACTGAGACAAGAGATCACAAATTGAAGGCAAATTTATTAATTTCAATTAGAGGCAAATTTATTACAAAAGTCGCACAGGTAAAGAGTTTCCCAGATTGTATTCTTTTGGGCTTCGTAAGCTTCTTCTTCAACTTGGGGACTTGGAGGATCAGCCGCTAAATTCTCGAACGCCGTTAAGATTGCCCTTGTCCTCAGCACTTCCTCGTGCAGCCTGGGCAAATGATCAGCAGCATCCATAATGTCGTAGATGATAGCATGAAAAGATTCCTCAGAATCTGCCGTTTCTGCTTGATCGGCAAGGCTATCCATCAGTCTCTGCAATGCGTGTAGAGCTTCTTCCGCATTGCGCACATTGTGGAGAAGAACCAGGGTGAGGGCTATTTCCCTTTCTTGAGCGGCAGCGAGACGCCTCCGTCGACGGCGGAGGATCAGGTCAAGCTGACGGATGCAAGAAAGTCGGGGAAGGAGAGCAGGGCGGGTGCGGAGAAGCTGCTCCAGATGCAAATTGCTGGCCGCCTGTGTAAGGTTCCGGCCGAACAATTCGTGATGAACAGATGAGAGGAAGGAGATGATCACAAGAACAGTAGTAGAAGCCATGTTGTATTGTATATTGTATTGTACGTACGTAGAAGAGACGTGGATTAGGAGCGCATATTTAACCTTTAGCACAAACGGTTCGTATACCCAAACATTAATGATATAGATGCTTCGTATAACGATCGAGAGACGTTAATTAGACGATCGAAACACGAAGCGTTCTGGCATCGAAACAAGCGCGAAGCGTTCTGGTATGAAGCTTATCACAGACGGTTTTTTTATAAAAAAACCGTCTGTGATAATTTTATCACGGACGGTTTTTAATAAAAAACCATCTGTCATAACTTGTTATCACAGACGATTTTTAGTTTAGAACCGTCTGTGATAATCTCCCTACATATACCCTCTCGCTAGGGTTTTCCGTGTGCGCTGCAGTTATTCGATTAGATCTAAATCCCGAGCCCGTCGTCGCCGCCGCCTCCCCGAGCCCTCGCCGGCTGCCTCCCCCAGCCCTCGCCGGCCGCCTCCCCGGACGAAGACGTCGCCGCAGCCTCCTCCTCCTCCGTCGCCGCCTCCCCGAGCCCGTTGCCTCCTCATCCTCCGTCGCCGCCGCCTCCTCCTGCGTCACCGCCTCCTCCTCCTCCGTCGCCGCCGCCTCCCCGGACGAAGACGTCACCGCAGCCTCCTCCTCCTCCGTCGCCGCCTCCCCGAGCCCGTCGCCTCATCCTCCTCCGTCATCGTCGCCGCCTCCTCCTACGTCGTCGTCGCCGCCTCCTCCTCCGTCGCCGCCTCCCCGAGCTTCATGCTTACTGTTAGTGTTTAGGGTTGATGCTTGATGCTTCATACTGTTATGGTTAGTTGCTCAGTACATATTTAGGGTTGATGCTTCATGCTTACTGTTAGTGTTTAGGGTTGATGCTTGATGCTTGGTACATATTACATTGGTACATTGTTTACTGCAGTAGCTTAATTAGTTTGCTATTTGGTACATATTACATTGGTACATTGTTTACTGCAGTAGCTTAATTAGTTTGCTATTTGGTACATATTACATTGGTACATTGTTTACTGCAGTAGCTTAATTAGTTTGCTATTTGGTACATACTACATTGGTACATTGTTTACTGCAGTTGCTTAGTTTACATTGGTACATATTACATTGCTTGTTGTGTTAGTATATAGTATATAATATATAGTACATAGTATATAGTATAGGCACATAACCCCTCTCTGTCCACATCACCCCCTCCCTTCTCCCCCTTCCCTCTACTCCTCTCCTTTCTTCCTAACATTGAGCATCATGTATCACTTTTCTTGCTTCCTCATCTTATCATGTGCAACCCTACAATTTGAGAGCACAAATTAACCAATCAAGGAAGAGTATATGATCAAAGGGCATGAAGCAAGAAATCTTGCGATTATTGCAAAAGATACATTGACCATTTAAGTGGAAAGAAATACATTGTGTCGTCAGGCTCATGACTGCCAATTTGAAGCATAGCATAGTATCCGAGGCACATCCAAGGCCTGCAGCTGTGTCTTGAGGAATGCCAAGAGCTGGTCTTCAGATGTGGCATTCCTCGAACTATTCTGAATACCATCTGAATACCAGCTCTTGGCATTCCTCAAGACACAGCAGCAGGCCTCGGATGTGCCTCGGATGCTATGCTATGCTTCGAATTGGCAGTCATGCGTCTGACGAAACAGTTGATCTTTCCACCCAAATGCTCCTTGTATCTAGACAAAAAACAGCAAATGAAGCAAGTGACATACTATAGTGTTCCCGTTCAATGAACCGGATACACTAGTTTGTGTCATTTGCTTCATAGACCTTTGTTTAGGGACTTTGCTATTTGGTTTATAGTTTTAGCAACTAAAGTAGGTGCTAGGATAGGCACTTTGTTTAGAGACCTTGTAGTAATAGTATTACAAAATTCAAGGAAATTTTAGTACAGAAGTTCAAAAAAAAAGAAATTCCCAGATTCTTCGGTGAGCAGCCGACATAGCCGACTTCTTCGGTGAGCGACTATCCATCTGCTTCTTCCCACTCCTCTTCATCTCTGGTCTCTGGATCACGTATGCCAGTAGCGATGATTCAGTTAGATGAATCATCGCTACTGGCGTACGTGATCCAGAGACCAGAGATGAAGAGGAGTGGGAAGCAGATGGATAGTCGCTCACCGAAGAAGTCGGCTATGTCGGCTGCTCACCGAAGAATCTGGAATGTCTTTTTTTTTGCACTTTTGTAATAAAATTGACTTGAATTTTGCGGGAAAAAGAAGGACTTGATGGAACAAGGCTATATACCTTGATTCTCTAAGTAAGAACAAATCCAAGTACACAGCTATCACCCAAATACTCGATAGGTACGTACATTGTACATTGTACTATTTCTTTCCTTCCGAATAACTAATTTAACTTTTTCGAATAACGAAGGTCGTTCGCCACATATGTTCAACAAACACGTGACTCGACGACAGGCTGCGTCCATCTCTACATCTGCATTGACACAGCCGGATTTTGCAAAAATTCGAGGAGAGCTCATTTGGTTTTTATGGACAAAAGTCGTAAGATCAGATGGAGAGTTCCACTGCCCAGAATGATTTTTTATTGTAATTCTAAGTGCAAATACAGTGTCAATTGTGTATTTATATATGTTTGTGAAATGTGTATCTGTGTATTTGTTAATGGGTATTTTATTTCAATTCAATGAATTGATTTGCGAAATGGATGCTTTATATATGTTTGTGAAATGAAGTGCGTTGTCAATTGGATGTTTTATGTCTGTGAAATGTATCTGAAATGAAATGAGATGTGTGAATTGTATATGTTTTATGTCTGTGATTATCTGCTTGTTTCAGAGGGCATGGCTAGCATTTCCTGAGGCTAGCCAATAAACAGAAATATATTTAGGGTTTGAAGGGAATATCACAGACGATTTTTACTCAAAAACCGTCTGTGATAATTGATAATCACAGACGGTTTTGAGTTAAAAACCGTCTGTGATAGCTGATAATCATAGACGGTTTTGAGTTCAAAACCGTCTGTGATTACCAGCTATCACAGACGGTTTTTAACTCAAAACCGTATGTGATTATCAATTATCACAGACGGTTTTTGAGTAAAAATCGTCTGTGATAGCCTATAATCACAGACGGTTCGAAAACCGTCTGTGATGACCTTCGATAATCACTGACCCATAAATACAGACGGCTCACAAAACCGTCTGTGATGACGTTTTCGAACCGTCTGTGATGACCTTTTCTGTAGTAGTGGTTGAGTTCACATTTTTATATCAGTAGCTTTATTCTTACTTTTCTTTTCTCTCTCTTTTTTTTGAGATGGTAACAAACCCAAAAAATATAGCTTTATGCACTTTTAACATTTGAATGTGATCGAGCCTAAGGATAAGTAAGTCCAGATTACTTGTTCTAGACATTTCTACATTTCATTTTCTTTTTTTAAAAAAAATTGTTGCACAATATGTTGGTCAGTTATTGTTTTGTTATAGCATATTTATCTCTCTTTTTAAAACTTTCAATTTACTGATGTCGATCGTACACATATATATAGCATATGCCTCCATATATACTGATTAAGGATTATAATTAGCAAAATATGTGTTGCTCAAGAATTTAATTATCTTGTTTATACTATACCATTAGTTATTCAGTTGTGTTTTGGATGGATCCACATCATGAAACTATGAAAGAGGAACATGCTAGTAAAATTTCGTGTTGCGACTTGCGAGAAGCTAGGGATTGGCCTGTAACACCAAATGCACAATTTATTTCGTTGAAATGCAAAAGTTTTTTAGTGGTTCTTTATTCCAATGAGAATTCTTCCAAGATATACGAAGGAACCTTTTGTAGCTTCCATTAATATTTTTGTGTGTCAGATACGATTTACTTGATTATGTATGTTCTCTTTCGAGCTGTCAGTGCTGTGAAGTTTCAAATAAAAATATTGTAATTGTTTTTATTTTCGAGGAAGCATAGTATACATAAGTTCAGTTTACGTTTGCATAGTTGTGTAGCTACGTTATATTCCTTTCGATTTCAAATAATATAGGTCATTTTGGACATTACCGAGATCTCTAGCTAGGATATCATTTTGATCACTAATTTCTATCATCTAACATATTGTATGCATCATGAAAATTATATATTTATTTACTAAAAGGTGTATTTCACATTGAATTTAGTATTATCAATTTCATGTGTTAAAGTTGTAATCTTGTTTTTCCAGTCGTGTTCGTAGTCCTAGCCGTGTACGAGTGGTCGGAGTCGTGTACGAGTTTGGCCGTGGTCGTACACGAGTCCAGGTCATGATCGTATACAAGTTTGGGTCGTGTTCGTATACGACTCCGCTCCATAGTCGTAGTCAAGTTCGAGTCTATTTCATAACCGTAGCCGAGTTGGAGTAATAGTAGTGGTCGTAACCGAGTCGGAGTCGTAGAGTAGAGTATAAAAGGCAGAGTCATATAACCGAGAGAGTAGAGCGAGAAAGGCGAGAGGGGCGAGAGAGGCCAAGGCGATTGGTGTGATCGAGAGGCAAGAGAGAGCGGTCTGTGTGATCAAGAGAAAGAAATAAAGAAGAGAAGAGCGATTTGACTGTAGGAAATCTATCGAGTTCGTTGTGTTCTGTTCCCAGACGTGGTCGCAAACGACTTACGATCACGGTGAGCAGGAGATCGCAGGCATGGTCGTAAAGGAGTTACGACCACGGCAATCGAGTGGTGGCGTGCATAGTAGCAGCAAACGTGGTCGTAAAGGAGTTACGACCACGGTCACATAGCAGGAAGACGTGGTCGTAAGTCGTTATGACCACAGCGAGAAGGCGTGGTCGACGGAATCACTGCGTGGTCGTAAGGAGCTACAACTACGGTGATCAGGCGTGGTCGAAGAGAGTGCAGCGCAGAGAAGCGGTGAACGTGGTAGTAAATTCAGTTGAAGTTTACGACTACGTGGTCGGAGAGATCACAGTGTGGTCGTAACGACTGTCTGTGTGGTCAGAGAACCAACAGAGCGGTTGTAGCAACACAGAAGGTGGTCGTACGGCTACAGGAGGTGGTTGTAGCGGTCAGAACATGGTCGTAAGGTCCTGGGAGCAGTCATGAAGGCTGTAACATCATGTTATAATAATCCATAACTACTCTTTATATATTACGGAAGTGCATTCTATTTTCTATTACTTCTTTTAAAAAGAATTATAGTTGTCTAGTTAGCTATAGCTGGCTTCTGTTTTGAGTTGTTAGTGCTGTTAACGTCCAAATGAACTAGAGTTATTTTCTTTTGGAAAGAGCATAGTAATATAGTATACAACCATATGTTTAACTCTGAGTCATTCTGTAGCATACAAATTAATACTAAAAAATGTGTCAATTAATTTACATAGAAGGAACATGATCATAAACATATATATAAGAAGAAAACTGGATTATTTCCTGCACTATGCACTACACTTGCACTACCTTTTGCTATTGATTACTTGCACTTTTCTTTTAAGATAAACTCCTGCAAAATATAACTCATGTCATGGGGGGAAAACACTTCTCGATCAGTAACCTTTTATTGTAACAAGTCCCAAAACTTTTATCCACAATATATATAAACTTCTTTCTTCACAGACTGATGAATCCTGAGGGAGATCAATGATAAAAAAAACTAGGCTATGTGTTTGATCTAATGATTATTAGGTAGCTGAATTAACTAACTCTGAAAAAAAAAGAGAAATGCAATAAACATTTCTTATCCTAATTAATCAAAATCAAAAAATTAAGTAATTTGTTCAAGCGCCGTTCCAACCTTTGCATGGTCATGGATGGATGGATCTACCAAGCATTAGAAAGAAGAGAACCCTAGCTCCAACTGGCAATGCGCCGCCGCTGCCGACGACTCCGCCATCTGCGGCGCCTTGTGATCTACGTCGACGTTCTTCGCCACTGCTACCACCTCCTCCTCCTGTTGATCGACGTCGGCATTGCCGTCGTGTTCCATCGTCGCCGGCAGCTCCTGCTTCATGTCGAACATGTCCACGAATGGTGCCTCGATCTGGCAGTGCTGCGCGAGCTGCTCAGAGAGAGCCACCGGCGACCCGGCCTTGAGGCCGGAGTCACCATTTCCGTAACGCTGCTGCACATCGTCAACGTTGCTCCAGGCGTGGCTGCTCGACTCGTGGCCGGCCGTCCCGTCGTAGTAGAAGTAGTCGTAGAGCTGGTGCGGCGGCGGTTGCTCCTCGTCCTTGAGAACAAAATGGTCTTGTACGCCGCAGGCCTGGACGACCGCGGCCTGGTCGGCTGTTTCTTGATCGGCGTAGAGTGCGTCCACGACGACGTCGTCCTGGTCTGGTGCTGCGCTGGCGGCGAGGGGCATCTCCGGGTCGGCGAGCGGGTCCACGAGGGTGGCGGCCTGCTGGCGACAGAGCGCGAGGTAGCGGAGGACGCTGTCGAGCTCGTCGTTTGCGGCGTGGAGCTGGGCCTCGAGCTCGAGGACGATGCGGAAGCATCCCCCGACGGGGTCGAGCGCGCGGGCCTCGGCCTGGAAGACGAGGGCGTGCATGGCGTCCGGGCGGAGCTCCGGGTCGGTGCGGCGGAGCGTCTTCTGGATGTTGCTGACGCCGAAGAGGCGGTGCGCGTTGAGGAAGCGGCGCTGCTGGTCGGCAGGGAAGTAGCGCGCGAGCGGGCAGCCCGGGCTGCACTTGCGCCGCTGGTACTTGCACGCCGCGCACGCCTGGTTCTGCCCTCCGCCGCCACCGCCGCCGGTGCCGACGCCGACGCGCGGGGAGCGGGAGGAGGACTGGGTGATGGAGGAGGAAGGCGAGACCGGGTGGGTGTTGCTCGTGGTGGTGATGTGGAGGAGGTGTGGTGGCTTGGAGGTGGCGGCGGCGGCGGCGGTGGAGACGGAGGAGGAGGAGGTGGTGGTGGTGGTCATTGTGCGTGGTGGCCGGCGAGGTCGGGGGCCTCGGCGTCGTCGTAGGAATAGGAGAGGAGGAGGAGGGGGCTCGCCTTCTCTCTCTCTCTCCGCGCGATTAGTGGCTATTAAAAGAAGCTCGTTGTCACACGTAGCTGAACGAACCCGATCCAGCCATCTCTCTCTCCAAGTCTCTACGTGAGGAGGAGGAGGAGGAGAAGACGACGAGGACGACTTGATGCGTGCATGGGTGAAGTGGGAATTGGTCGTGCGTGTCCGAGAAACTCGTGGCTGCAAGGGGCAACTTCGGTTTCGTTTTTCGTAATGTCGTTCGAGGATTTCATAGCTGTTGTCGCCGTTGCAGCTCCAGTTCCTTGCGAGGTTGAAAGTGGTACACGATCGATATGATGCATGTGTCAGATTGGATTCTACGTACCATCAACGTACAGATCAACGCAGCATCGATCTCCGACTCGATTCTTGGGCAGAGCTACCGTAAATGCAGAAAATTTTTACACGGATGGGATCGTTCATCCTATCCGTTCGATCTTTTCTATACAACATTCGATCCATCGAGCACATTGCCTCTTCAGCCGGTTCCAAACAGTAACAACTTCTGATCTTCCGAAGCTAAAAAGTCATTTAAAACACTTTGACTTTTTTTAACATATAACAGTGTTTTTTCCTTTATATTATCCGTGAAGATATAATATATAACAGTGTTTTTTTATTGTTTTTCCTTTTTTTTTCTTTAATGGAATACATATAGAAAACTAACAAGTGCTATAGCACTATTGGAGCCAAAAGGCAAAAGTCTGGTCTCTTTGGAAGCACTTTCGAACGGAGCTTTCGTACTATCGAACAAGGAAGAAGCGAGACTAGGAGATAAGAGATACATCAATCGGCTAGTTTCCTCATCAATGAAAACTGTTACATCACGGGACCTCTTCGTAGCAAGTCCATTTCTCATACATGACTAACCCAAGTACTTGCAACGTTCAACTACGGGAAAAAGATGCAAATTAGCACTAAGTTCTGGATCAGCCACAATTTTACATTTGCGTCAAGCCTTGGTAGCCAAGTCTTGATGATCAAGAAGCATGCTGCGGTCTCAAATCTTTGCGTGCATCAAGCTCTGAGAGACTGGCGGCTTGAGCTTGTTGTCATTCAGCAGGATCAAACTCGGAGAACGCTTGTTTAAAATCATCCACCATCTGGATCTCTTCTTCCTTTGAAAGCTTACAGTTCCTCCAATCTGCACGATCAGCCATGGTTAACAATCTCGCCAACACCTGTGGGAATTACAAGAGAAGTTTGTCAGCTGTAACTATAGGACCAGCCACGTGTATTGGTGAAAGATGAATTTAGGCCATCGCCTTGGAGGCAAGGTATGCCTTGAGATATGCAATATCATTGCTTTGTTTACCTCTTCAAGTAGGTTGTCTTCTGAAACTAAAAGTGGACTGACGATAATCATATAGCATATACCCACGTCCAAATTGTGTAGGGAATTTCTCATTACTGTCGACCATATGCAAGAGTAGTGAACCTTCTGGGAGCATCACATAAAATAAGCTTTGTTTGCTGTCATACTGCGATCATAACAATTCTCTACCTTGGGTAGCATCACCGTCTGTCAAAACAGAGGAACTCAGTGCAAATAGAATAAAAGCATAGCCCCCCCGGCAGCATAATGGTTTGCCATCCATTACTTTCAGGCAACTGGTCACCCATAACATAAAAATAAGACTTGACTCGAAATTAACAGCAATGTTAGCTCTGTTTAAAACATGAAAGCTTTCTTGAAGAAGCAACATCAAATGTCATAATGATATATCGGCATCCAAATAGGCAAATGCTGCACAAGTATAAAGGATCATTGATGTGTGAAGAGCAATCTGTTTCTAAAAAATAGTTTTTTTTTTGCTATGACCATAGAAAACAAATTACATAATGCCTCACCTGTATTCACCACAGAAATTCAAATCCCAGTCTTTGGGCTGCTAAATAAATATCTTTTTAACACTAGCTGCCTAAGGCAATGGTTGGAACTTGGAACAGCCTGCAAAAGAAATTTTGTGGATTACCATCCAGTGTAAATATAAAACAAAAGAGTCTGCACAGACATAAGCCTCCAAATGTCTTAACACCAATATTAGATGGAAATAACATATCAGAGCATTCGTATATCTCCCAAGCTCTGCCTCTGCTTCCAAAGGCATCATTAGTGTACTAGGGCAGTGTTCAACTGGTATCAATAGAACATGATTCGGAACAAGTGGCCCCTTTGCAAGCACACAGTAGTAACCATCTCCAATACTAAAAACAAGATGTGACTCAACATCTGGACTCGACAAGCAGAACCAGAAGCTCTCAGCACATTTTCACCCACTATAGTTGACCAAAATATAGGATAAATCCCACAATTGAATGAAATGACTCTTATATACTAAAGTACGAGAGAGAGAGAGAGAGAGAGAGAGAGAGAGAGAGAGATTTGGACTACTTTTCTCACCTACCAGGTTTTGCATCCCTTACAGCAGCCTCCTCAGAAAGACTGAGCAAACTTGCACTCAGGGCCCCTCTCACATTTTCCCCTGTTCAGGAAATCAAAACAGACATTTCTCTTATAATGCTACCTTGCCTCCTCGCTATGCCTAAAGTTGCATTTACTCCCTTGGGGACGGGACCTGTAAATTTGAAACACAATCGACCCCCGTCGGCTTCTCCTTGCCTTGGCCACTTGACATCATAACGCCAATATTTCACATCAGTGTTCTCAGCAGGACGCTTTGGAGCTTCTTCAACAGGAACGGATTTTGCTGGAGCAATATATGGTGATAAAGTAGTATTTGGAGGTCTCGCATGAATATCAGCACTGGACATGATAGATGCTGGATTAGGAGAAATCGCATGAATAAATTTCTGTATATGCAATAAGGAGTAGCCAATTAATGACTTAATAAGTTATTGCAATAAATCAATGAAGCAGAACATCTACATAGCAATATTTTATTCTGGAAAACGATAATATAACTGAAAACTAGGTGCCTCAACATGTATACTGAGAATAAAACATGAATCTTATTTTTGTAACTTCATAACAAAAGGAACAAGGAAAAGTAGTACAAATATAAGCAGAAACTATTTTTGGACAAGTAAGTTGACTTGATTGAATGGAAGTATACCTGCTTCTCTTTGTTTCCAACATTAGCAAGTCCAATAAAACAGGTAACATGAGCAGCAGAATCATTTGCATATGGTTTCCCTTGCATAAAATGCACATTTAGTACCTGCAATATGATATATGCATGAAACAAACTTTGACATAAATTTGGTACGGTTGGTTTTCTGCTTTCCACTATCTAACAACTAAACCACCAAATTGGGTGGCTTAGTGCGACAGTAATCTTCAATATATCAAATCAACATATAAAAATTCCGTGTTAATGCTTCCAGGTGGCCTTCTCAACAATTGAACCTTTTTGTGAATACAGAAACCAAACCATGGCTTAATCTCAGTAACCAATTCAGCAACAACAGGATCATATCCATGAGGATCCAAGACCTGAGGTGGCACATTAGAAGTATCAGCCCCATTCACCACTCCAGTTGGCCATTCGATAGTACCATCTCATTATCGTCAAGGGAACTCTGCGTGCAAGCTTGATATTTTCAAAATTAATGATAAATCCAAAGCAGCTCGATATTTACACTAGCAGAGTAGCAGCTAACCAAAGGAATAATGTAATCTAGAAAAGGATATGTCAAGAACAAATCGACAATCCCTGCCTCTTCAGCAAGAGCCCGCAGGGCATCGACATCATCTTGGCTGTAGAAGCCAGGCCCTCCTGGTCCCCCCCCCCCCCCCCCCCCGCGCGCGCGCGACAAGTAGACAACAGATAAACCTAAGCCAAAGGGGGCATCAATCAATTGGAAATGCTGAAGTGTGTGGTAAAAAGTTCTTTACAGACCTTGGAGCATTAGCTCACATAAAATGTTTTATCATGCACAAAAATTAATGTGGCAAATGAACAGATTTAACATTCGAGGGCTGGGAGATGTAACGCTTATTGGCAACCACTGCAGCAATTTTCATCTAGGTAAGGCCAAAGTAGTCTATTGACGCCTTGATTAATGAAACAAATTAGTGTAGAGAGAGAGAGAGAGAGAGAGACCGTGGACGGTGAAGCGGGCGCTGCCCCCTGAGCCAGAAGAGGTTAGGGCATATCTGGATGCCGCCGGTCGCGAGTCCTCGAACGTCGGCGGTGGCCTTCGAGAGGAGGCGGAGCGCCGTGGGGCCGTAGTCGCCGGTGAAGTAGGTCGGGATGGGCACGGCGGCGCGCCCCTCCAGGTAGTCCGCGACGTCCCCCGTCGCCGACCTCGGGGGAGAAGAACTTCCCACGCAGAGCAGCGGCGGTGTGTTCACCAAGGCGCTAGGTGCTAGTCGGGCGGGAGACCGCCGCCTAGCGCCTAATCGCCGCCTAGGCGGGCTAGCCGGCCGCCTAGGCGGGAAAAATCGGCTAGACGGACAAGGCGGGAGGGTGGCGCCTAGCGCCTAATCGCCGTCTAGGCGGGCTAGCTGGCCGTCTAGGCGGGAAAAATCGGCTAGACGGACAAGGCGGGAGGATGGCGCCTAGCGCCTAATCGCCGCCTAGGCGGGCTAGCCGGCCGTCTAGCGGAAAAAATCGGCTAGACGGACAAGGCGGGAGGGTGGCGCCTTGCGCCTAGGCGCCGCCTGGGCGGGCTAGGCGGCCGCCAGGAACGGCCCGAGGAGTGGTTCACCTGCGCGCGCAAGACAGCACCCAGTGAGAAGACGAGATGGGGGAGGAAGAAGCGGAGACGGGAGGTGGGGGCGCGGTGGATACCGAGATGACGCGCTTGAAGAGCTGGTGGAGGCGGCCGCAGGCGGCGCCGGCCAGGAGGATCCGCGGCGGCGCCGGCCATGGGAGAGTTGGGTTTTGGGCACTTGTCGATCTGCTACTACTTACTGGGCCCAATTCTAACCCCCCGAGCGATTAATTTATCAGGCCAGTCTCGTTACATTTCAGCCCAATTTCGTTTGGCCTAGCCCAGTTTATTACGACCTGGCTCCGTTTAGGATCGCGGTGTATTTTCAAAATTGTTTATCATATTTTTCTACTTTTGGGTTTATATAATAATTGAACATAAGTATCTTTTTCTAGCTTGTACTAGCTATATTCCGTAGCACAGCAGTAAACTGGCTGTAAGTTCGTCGTTTCGGTGCCTTGTAATTCACGGTTTTATCTCACTACTGCTGGGTATATTGGGTAGTTTTTTTGTTGCGGCTTATGTTTTTTAAATTTTGATTGTTTACGAGAGATAGTATAAAGAGGAAAACAATCGTACATGATTTTGATCGGTATAGCTAAACCCGGTACAGTGTTACTATAATTAATTTTTAGACCCTATATCAAAAAGACATACCGTTTAAAAATAAGTTACTGTAGCGAAAGTAAAAAACCAAAGTCACAACCTTCCCG
Organism: Dendrocalamus latiflorus; assembly: GCA_017311315.1. Lineage (NCBI taxonomy): Eukaryota > Viridiplantae > Streptophyta > Magnoliopsida > Poales > Poaceae > Dendrocalamus > Dendrocalamus latiflorus. The sequence goes on along the minus strand of CM029658.1, from coordinate 35,367,784 downwards.
AACCCAGCCATTAACTATACGAAAGCCCTATTTTTTGAGTTTTTGTCTTTTTGGTTTCTCCGAAAGTTGAAATAAATAAGACACCTTCTTAAAGCGAATTCTTCAAATGACTTTTTGAATTCAAAATCGTATACACCGTTCGTATCTTCACCGTCTATTGCCGTTTTAGAAAGCAAGTATAAAATTTATCGGCCGTAGTTTGACCGAAAGCATCTTGAGCAGTAACGACGAGAATATTGTCATGCATGTACTGAAGGAGATTAGAGTGAGTTTGGAGCAGAGAAATGATGCATCACGTCTGTTCAAATCCAACAACAACAATGGCTGACGAGTGGGATCGGCAAAAGTGTGTGTATGGTGATTTGAGTGTGCATTGTAGTCACCTGGAGCCGCTGTCTTCATGTGCGTGATTACCCAAGCCGCCACCTGCAGTGTCTACGGCCCTGTTTGGGTACGCTTATCTGATAATCGATTTTAATCTGATCAGGATTTTCTAATAAGTCGCGATCTGAAGAATCTGCAGTCTGAAGAATCGTCGCGGTGGAAGAAACGACCCCTCGGGCTCGCGGTACAGGATTTTGGACTCCCAGTGCAAATGCCGATCTTTCCCACCGCGGCGGTTGAAAGAATCGAAAAATAATCAAAGCGTTTGGGTGGGATTCTCGCTTAATTCTACCCAGAATCGGATTTTAAGCGTGTCCAAACAGGGCCTACTTCATGTGCGTGATTACCCAAGCCGCCACCTGCAGTGTCTACTTCTCGCGGACCGTATGCATGGGACGCCACGTCAGCTAGTGATCTCCTGCTTGAGTCATCTGCTGTATGCATATGCCGTCTGTACCTTCGGACCCGCTCTTTAGACAAACCGTTTTATAAGTTTTCAAAAAAATCTTGTACAACCGATTTAAAGATCTTTTTACCTTTATTAATAGATCTTTGTTCTTGTCGTACACACGTAAGAACTCATCCTGCAACACCACCTTGCACTCTCTTTCTATCATCTACTTGAGACTGAGTATGTTGTTGCACAGACTTAGTATATAGTAAATCATTGTCAACAACTTCTTATCTCTGTTCTTACATTACAACATCATCGTCCCTTTGCCTTTTATCTCCACTGTGGAGCCGTCGCCAAACTTGACCTTGCCCTAAATCCCCTCGTTGAGCTCATGAAACATGGAGTGATCTCCCATCATGTGGTTGCTTACTCTATTGTCCAAGTACCTGATCCGAGTGATTGTGGCTACATTCCTCGTGCGTAGTTTTGGAACTATGTTCTCTTCGTTCAGCATCACCATGACTGGTGCCTTTTCAATGTATGAGGAGAGAAGTAGTCCCGATTTGTCATCTTCTTCTTCGTCTTGGACGAGGTTCACCTTCTTGTTCTTCTTCTTGCTTCGGCAAGCCGAAGCATTGTGCATGTGCTCGTTTCAGTTGAAACACTTTATATGGCTGCGGCATCCTGACACGTAGTGTCCATATTCGTCACATTCAAAGCACTTGACATGTGACTTATCGCGGGATTTGTCACCACGGCCTTGCCCAGCCTTGTCTCCACGGCTACCTCTACCGCCTCGACCACTCTGGCCACCTCGACTGCGCCATCTCCCGCGGTTGTTTGATGAGCCACGACCATCTCTTGGATCTCCCTTTACTAGCAATATCTGCTCGTTATAAGTCTGGGATCCCTGCTCTTTATGTGACTGAAACCCCTTTAGTAACTCCTCATGCGCCTTGAGGGAGTTGGTGATCTCCGCTATCTTCTTCTTGTCCAGATTAGAGGAGTACATAAGTGTGGTAACAACAGGTATGTACTTCTCCGGAAGCACGCGTAGATATTTCTTCACCGCCACAGATTTCTCCATCTTATCATCAAGAGAGTTAATCTGATTGTACAACGAAGCCAGCTTGCCAGTGAATTCGTCCACCGACCGGGTTTCTCCCATCTTGAAATTCTCAAACTCGCTCCGTAAATTATGGAGCCGCACCTCCTTCACACGATCAACTTTCTTGTGCATGTCTAAAACATCTCCCACACCTCCCGTGCCATCTCCTTGCCGATGAGCTGATACATCATCAAATCTGACACCTCTTGGTAGATGATAGCCAGAGCCGTCTAATCCATCTTCTCGTCCACCTCCTTGTCCTTCCCCTTCGGATCGATAGCACCCCAGATACCCTGGATGCGCATGTTCGCCTTCATCTTCATTGCCCACACCGGGTAATTGTCGGTCGTCAGGAGAGGATATTGGAGTGAGATTAGCCCACCCTGGCAAGGGCGGAACCAGTCCAAGTATAAGCACCGGGCTGGGCCAGCTGCTCTTAGGCCGACTTTTGGGTTAACTCTATTTTTTTATGATTTTTCATGAATTTTACATAGGCTTTGGTTGCCAAGCCTCGGGCTACAGCCCAAATAACCCGAGGCCTAGTTCCACCACTGCACTCTAGGCCTTCGTCTTATCGCTTATGATCTTTAGAAAACACCAAGATTAACAAGCTCTAACACCACTTGTTGAAATTCTTTCTGATTTCTTCCGAAGCCGGATCGCGCACAGCACAGCTATCCTGCTTTCTCCCGCCTGCGACATGACTCTGTGAGACCCGCTAGTCCCTGCTCTCGACATGACCCGCCTGACTCTTGCCTCCGTGGTGCACCTGGCCGCTCTATTATCTCCCTGTACGTGAGACAATACCTCTGCTTTGCTTCTACTCAGGAGATTAAACACCGAAGACAAAAACCACGTCGCCGAGTGAACACACACGATATTTTTTCGGAGCACAATAGCTCCTCTTTCTTTATTTATTTTTCTCTGTTGATCACATTCGATCACACCTCTTTGTTTTTTTCTTGTTTTTCCTTGCCTTGATATAAGATGTGTCAACATCTAAAATGATATGTATATATATCTAGGAACAGAGGAAGCATTTATAAAGAATATTTTTCATGTAGTAAAATTTTACAGTTGTGATTAAGAAAAGTGACTTGAGGCCATCCATGTAGAACACAATGTTGCGATCGTAGATAGATAGCTCCTCCTCGTTCCTGTTCGCATTTTTTAGATTCGGAAAAGAGAATTTGGGTTACTATCATACATGTAATGTCAAACTAAGCCTAATACCGTACATCACTAAAAAGGATTGAGCCTGGATGAGAACCCATTAATTTCAAGTCGTGGCTTATAGCCTATGACTTAAATATTTAAATTTTGACTATTCGTGAGAGGTAATACACATAGAAAAATAGTCGCATGCGAATTTAGCCGGTACAGTTAAACTCAGTACATTTTCTACTATAATATTCCTATTGATCCTATCTTAAAAAACACGCAATTTAAAAATTAGTTACTATAAACAGTACGAGCATAAGTCAAAAATAAGCCTGGCTGAACCCGATCCCAATTCGGTGATCAAGAACAACGGTTTGGTTTGCTACTAGCTACCATATGCTAGATTTACAATTTCTCCTGTAGTTTTATAGTGTATTCTTTTATCTCTAAATCAAAAGGCACAACTAAATAAAATATCACATGTTTTTCCTTACCCACTTTCTCCCTCTCTATAAGTGGGCTTAAATTCTTTTCCATGAGCTAGCACCGAGGCAACAAGGTACAATTGTGGTGCCGGGAGCCTGCCTAAGAAGAGGAAGTAGGTGGGGAAGGAGAGATGGGAGTCGTCGAACGAGATCGCTGTCGCACGAACTGTTGGAGGGCCGTTTTAGTTGTTTCCCAATTTCCATGAAAATAGGCTTTAATTCCAATTGACATCCAAACAACAGATATTCGAAACACACAATTCCAATTCTCCAATTCCGAGAACAAATGAGGTGTTAAACAACTCAGCTTTAGCTAGAGATATCAATCATAGCTCATCATGTGTGTGGCGAGTTGACCGGCATTTTTTACTGTTCATCTGCAGCTCCTCCCCGATCAAAAATCTTCCTATTCCTATCCATGGCCCTGGTACGGACGTGTTCTTTTAGCTTCTAAAAGCTGTTTTTTGATATTTTTTTTTCTACAGTAACTAGCTTTTAAATAGAGTATCTTTTTAAAATAAGGTCTACTAGTTAATTGTAGTACATACTGTACTGACTTCATTTATATCGGCAAAAACCGCACGTGAGTTTCTGTTACTCTGTAATCTCTTACACGAATAATTCAAAAGCCCAAGTTACACCCAAAAGTTATAAGTTTTAGAAAAAACAGACACTACACTACCCCTCCAAAGCCAATCACCGTTCCATGGACCAAGCCATCACCAGTGACCCAGTGCGTTTGCAACAATTTATTAAACTTTTAATACACCAACAAGATTACCACATTTTTTCCTCGCGAAAAAAAGAATCATACTATAAAGTAGTGGCATTTTAATCACTCGTCCCGACAATTGTAAGGACAATAAGACATAGTATTGCTCACAAGAACCAACTACGACTCTACACGAGTAGCCCACGAGGCTGAGTTATTTAGGGCTTTATATTTATGGTTTTTTGTTTTTGTTACGGTAACTAGTTTTTAAAAAGTGTGTTTTTAAGACTGAGTTTACAAATTAATTATAGTAAACACTATACTGACTAAAATCACATACGACTGTCTCTCATCATACTCTCACTCGCGAACAACTATAATTTTAAAAACCACAAATCACAACCCAAAAAAATCCACCCAGTACTGATCCATCAGCAGAGTGCCTATTTTATAGATATGTCACTCCTCAGTTACTTCTTCAAAATATATCACTCAGGTACTCTTTGAAATATGCCACCTTAAGTGAGATTGTTTTGATTACAGCATTCGGTATGGACCTCAAACAACAGCTCAACCCAACCCAAACAGCTGCTCGCATCAGACCACACCACTCGATCCCCATGGAACCTTACGCGGTGGCAGGCAACCATGGATGAGAGGAAGAGGTGACACCCGAGGGACAATCTCCATAGCAACAAAGGTGGCAAACTCCATGGCGAGAGGGCAGCGGCACTCGCACCCAAATTGTTGCCCCCACCAGATCCCCACGCCCATGGAACACTAGGCGGCGGCCACCATGGATGTTTGGTAGAGGCGACCCCGGGCTGCACAAAGACCAACAAGTCCAGAGCAGAAAAAGGGGAAAGAAGACCATGCATATGCTCCAAGAAGATACTTATCAATTACAGCTACTTGCATATGTTTCAATACTTCAAAAACAAACATGAAAACTATAGGATCGAAGACCACAATTAGAGAGAGTGTGTGTGTGTGTGTGAATGATTGTCGCCACTTTTTGGCACCTGAAAATAAATCTTAAAACAACAAAAAAAACCAATCTAACCTATAGAGATAGAATTCGATTGCAGGACACTCGACCGTGTGCATGAGCTCGATGGAGGTTCTAACCACTCGGCGTTCGACCGCTCCTCGACCACTCAACTATTTCAACACTCTAGTGCTCCGACCGCTAGAACACTATGATCGCTTGCTTTGACCGCTCGCTTCGATAATCTTTGCATGTAGTTGGAATCTCCCTTCACTCGAAAGCTTTAGCTGCTCGAATGAGAACAAGCCAAGGACAAAGCTGTGCTCATAGATCCCGTGATGCGATAGCACAGCGATGTGGACACAGAAAAGCGATGCTCAGAACAACTCGCTGTGCTTCGATTGAGACAACGAGACAACGTCGACGGCGATTCCCTTGGAATAGATCTGATCTATTATATCTGAGTCATATTATATGGCTACAAAGCGCCCTCACAGCACCCCTAAAAACCCTACCACAAAAAGCCTCGCAAAGCCACGGCTAAACCCGTAGCCTCTCCCCTGCTTTTATATGTTAGAGTCCTAAACTGTGTTCTTATCAAACTAGACACGCAATCTTATTTCTTCCTCAAATCAAGGGATCCGAAACCCTTCTAAATACGGGTTTTAACCAATCGCTAATCCTTTTTTGTTACGGACTCCTTACATAATGTGTCCAATCTTACCACGAGACGAAGCCTCCAGGATAGCACCTCATATATCTCCATCACACCTCATCAACTTCCATGCCGAAGCCTCTAGGACTATACCGCCTGTAGGTTATTCATGAATCACCACCTTTGATCTCCACGTGCTCCAGCGTGAGCCCAACCACCTCGTGTGACATCCTCAACTGCCTGGACTTTAGACTTCCCCATCCTAGTAACGATTCTCCTCGTCACCAATCATGATCGTCTCCACGCCCACCTGCAGATACAAAGATCAAAGAAAGTTTTTCCGGCACAAGTTCTTCACAACTTGACTGTCATCAGCACACATACTCGAAACGCACCCTCGTCTACTCAGAGACAAGATTCAAACCTTCCACGATAACCAACCAGATCATCCACGATCATCAACCAGGTCATCCATGACCACACATCCTATCGCTTCCCAAAAATCAGTTTCAAATCACTTAATATGACCGCTATCTCATCGAGTACTCAAAAACACCAAGTACTCGAGAAATACCATCGCTACGTTCAAACACTCAGGAATAACAACCATCGGTACCGACCACAGAGCCATCGAGTACCGACCACTACGACTACCAAGTACTAAATCACTAAGTCTATGACTACTGATCTCCAACTAATCGCTGCACCATTGATCACTAAGTGCCGCACAGACTACAATACCAACGCACCAACCACAAATCTCCGACAACCGATCGCTAACCATAATCGCGAAAACCATGACTATCGAGGACTGAGTCCATCCGACTACCGAGTACTACGACCATCTGCCCCAGCCAGCCATACCGCTGGCCAAACATGAGTACTCGAGGTATTCGAAGATAGTAAGAATTAAAGCACTCGTATCAACCATGAAGTCTACGAGTACAGACCGTGGAGCCTACGACAATCGAGCACAAAGACTTCGATATCCGACCACAAAGTCTACGACTACCGATCACAAAACCTAAGACCGGCAACTAGTAAAGTCTACAACTACCGATCACAAAGTCTTCGACTATCGAGAGCCGACTAGTAAAGTTGATGAGTATTGAGTATTGACCACAAAATGCTATGACTATCGAAAAGTACTGTAGCTACGACCAGTTCACTGGTCAAGATTGAAGCTTACCAATTACCTGACGTGGTCATTCTGCCATGATCGAAAAGACCGTAGTTGAAGGCTGCCATGGTCGAAGCTGGATGTGGTCGTAGTCAGACGTACTCGAAGCTGGACATGGTCGAAGTCTGCCATGGTCGAAAACCGGATGTAGTTGAAATCTGACGTGGTCGAAGTCTGACATGGTCGAAGTCTGTCGTGCCAAAGTCAGATGTAGTCAAAGTCTACCGTGGTCGTAATCCGCAGTGGTCAAAATCTACAGTAGTCGACTTAACGTGATTGTAATGTCGTGCTCAAAACCTGTTGTGGTCAATTTACCGGGGACCAGCGATCAAACCAGCCAATACAAGACCGTTTGGACCAGTCTATCGCTGAGCGAGGTCAAAGCCAGCTGGTTAGACCGCCCAATACAACGCGGTCAGACCGTTAAACTTGAATTCCAGTTTTACAAAAACGTATCAACCGAAACTTTTACAAATGCAAATTCCAATAAAATCAAATGTCATTTATCATCATTAACAAAATGCATGACCATCACATGGTCTAACAAAAACTTCCGTGAAAGCAGCTATACCCACTAACTTCACTGGCATCTTGTTCTTCTCCTTTTTTTCCCTAGCCTGAAGACCACGCATTTCATTCTTTAGTTCAACCAAACCAGCAATCATTTGATGCTTCGCAACATCCAATTCACCCACATGGAAAACGGCAACCATTTGTAGCAATCCGAAAATCTGAAAAATGCTCTTGGAATGTAGCTATCCAAAAATCTGAAAAATATAGCTCTGTACATACCTCCATGGCGGCATGGCCGCCTCCTCCATCTCCACCAAATTGACGGTGGTGGCGAAGGGGAGGGAGGTGGATGGAGGGTGCAACGGTAAGCTGCGGACAGAAGGAAGGTGGAGGGCGGTAGAGAGCAGGAACATTGATTCTTTCCGTCTAGGTCATGGCTATCACCATGAAGGTCGCCAGCTCTACCTCACCTCCATGATGGTGCAAGGTTGCTGATTAGGAGCACTGCTTCTTGCCGTGGGGGTCATCGTGCTCATCGAGTCTACCTCGCCTCCATGGTGCCGATGTCGCCTAGGATTCCATGGGATCGGGCTCGTGCATGAAGGGAATGGATTGGGTGCCACCAGATGGTTGGGTCGAGCCAAGTTTGATTCAGCTAGAGGCAAGGGCATGTCCGACCATACGGAAATACAAAGGGCAAATACTGTAGGCGTACTAGGAGGAAATAGACTATAACCCTCCATAATAGTGGCATATTTCAAAGAAGTAAGTGAGGAGTGGTATATCTCTGAAACATGCACTAAATAGTGTCGTATATCAATTTTTTCCTACATCAATAGCCTTCGGTTCAGGGAATCACTTCGGATCACGGCACAAGCACGGTTGCGTCAACAACGTGGGGAGCAGACGGCCAGCGCTGGGGCAACAGCCTACCCTGCGCCCATGTGGTCTCCTGCTTCTTCCATTTAAGGGCACACCGTATCGGCATCACACAGCTAGCTGTTCTTGGCTCCATTTACATTTACAAGTTGTTCGCGTACGAGCAAACCCCTCTATAAGAAATCGTCACGAACAGTCATCGTCGGGGGGCGGAGCCAGCCCTCGGCAGGGTGGGCACCTGCCCAGGCTCGCCGGCGTAAGCCGTAGAGCTTCAGTGGAGTCCCACCATTGCCAGGCATGAAGAAAATTGCGTCCTCCTAATCAAGCTTTGTCTGCTAGATTTAAAGGCCCTGTTTTTTCAGCTTTTAAATTTTGCTTTTCGGCTTTTCTACAGTAACTAGTTTTTAAACGGAGTATCTTTTTAAGATAATATCTACTAATTAATTGTAGTACATACTGTACTCAGCAAAAACTGTATGCGAGTTTCTGTTACTCTGTAATCTATAGCACGAACAGCCCAAAAGTCACAAACCACAACAAAAACCATAAAATTTAGCCAAAAAGAATATACCCTTTGTCTCAGTTCCGCCCTGGTAGTCGTCGCTCTAGCTGCAGTGAATCGCACCTGGCCTAAGGGGCCATGCACTACTGTTCGCGACGATCTCCATAAAATGGATCGTTCGCAGCGCGCTCTCGCGTTCCAGCGGGCGCGACCCTGGGTTGGACCAACGGATGGGAGGGTTCATACGGCATACCTAGGTGCTGCACTCGCGACTTTGCGAAAACTAGAAGTTTCTTGAGGTCCCCTATCGCATTTCCTGAGCCGATTCAGTTCCATGCCAGTCTTGGAATCCTAACCGGCGTATTTAAGCACTGGTTGGTCAGTGTTTTAAAGGAGGGAAGGGAAATCTACTATACCTTGTGTTTGTCGCAATGAGGCTTCTTCTACGCTTTCAATGTCGTCGTCGTTGTAGTAGCAGTATTGGAATGGGAATTCCAGGGTAGATGGATGGAGCATCTTGATGATACAGATAACCAAGGGGAAGAGCCTTGACCTCAGCCTCTGGGTTTGACTTGACCCCATAATTTCCCGGCAGCATCAATGTAAACTGCATGGCGAGCAAGAACTCAGCCAGGTTGCTTGACATGTGTTTCTACTTATTTATACATGCACTTGGTGTGTGCAGGACGGATATTGAGTCAAGTCCTCATCTTATTGAGCTTTTTATGAAATTAATATAGTTGAATTTAACATCATTTTATTTATAGTTTGCAAGTATTTTTAGAATCGAGCGAAAGAGCCGAGTCAGAGTGAAATCTAATTTTATTCGAAATCAGCTCATTTCAGTATTTAATCCATTAATGAGTGTAACTAGAGTAATTTTGAACTGGGTCAATGAGCCCGATAGCGAGATTCTTTTTCCCACCCCTGGGAACAGATGAGACGGTCATTAAATAATGTATTTACCTGTAATCCCATGATAAGACAGCATGTGATTAGGTTGGTAGGTGTCAAATGATGATGCAGATGTCACAATGTGAAACCCTACTTGTTCTTCAAGGATCTTATTGGCTCTCCCTCCATTAAGAGCAGAGAGGAGGAGGTTTCTTTCTTCAAATCTGCAGACACATAAGCAACCCATAAGTTCCATGGTTGCAAGGGAAACGGAAAAAGAAAACTGACACGTTACAGGCTTACAGCTTGAGATAGGTGTAGTAGAGTGCTACTTTAGATTTCAATTCATAAGTTCCATGGATGCAGGGAAAGAAAAGAAAGCATTGCTGCAGTGTGGTCATAGCTACTGTTCACTTGCTTTCCCGTTAAAAGTTTATGTGGATGTCTAATTGAATTTTCTAGAACTCACAAGTGAGCACTGCCCAATGCCCATGAAAGGTTCATCACCAGCATTGTACTCTTGTATGTTGATCCTGACTAGTCTTAAGCAATGTAGTGCACTCCCTAATATAGCATCAGTAGTACTTACTCTCTTGCTACGTCCATTAATACATTATCTGTATTTAAACGATAGTAAGATAAATATCTATACTCCAGATTGGACAAGATAGGTAGTACAATTAGTCGATTCAATATCATGTTGGCTTTAACATCTCTTCTTGATTTCATGTAAAATGCACCATATCAACAGTAAAATTGTGCAAGAAAAAAAAATACTAGTTTGCATCACACTGGCAGTAGCTTTGTAAAGTGCATCATATTAAGCTTTCCTACAGATTCATGGATTAACTGAAATATAAATAGCAAGCACTCAAACCACATAATCTTGATTCGAACCATGCTTTACGAATTCAGGCTTCCAGGAGATTTGATTTGCCAGCATATATTTTCTGCAGATGGTGCTTCAAGATGTCAGCACACATTTTCCGCAACTGGTATTTAAAATAGCACCATACATTTTCTGCAACTGGCATTCATATGTGGCAGCATCTACAGAGCAAGATTGTATCCATTTAAAAATGAAGGGCAGAGACGAAAAAAACAATACCAATACGCTGGCTTAACCAATTGGCAAAAACGTACGCACAGAAAAACATTAAAAAAAGGAAAGAGAGAAATGCCTGGCATTCTTGTAAATGAGGGGTGGTGGGTATCTTCAGAGCAGCTTTGCTATGGTTGGTTGGTTGATGGAGTCCATAAATCCCAGTTGTACAAGAGCAGTTCTCCCTCTGCAGTGAATGGCACTAACTGCTGCTGGTGAGCTCTCTTTAATGCACACACAATACTCTATTGCCTTGAATCCTCCAATGCTGTCTACATAAACAGATTCAAATGCAGTGAGAAAACTTGAGTAGTGGAGATCAGAAAACAGAGGAAGGAGACGGGTAGAGCCACTACTCTTTCGGAGGGAAGGAAGATCCTCAGAAGAAGGGGCAGGAGTTTAGCTCGGCAGGTGTTTCTCAGGTTCAATGGCTTTGAGCAAGAGAGTGGTATTCTTCTTCAAGGTCATAGTATGCCTCTGCTTCTTCAGGTTATCTCAAGGTGCGCACCTCTTCCATTTCTATCCTATCTATGTTTCTTACGTATTTCTGTTTCCCTTTCCCTCCAAACACTTCTGTTTCACCCTTCCAAACGCTTAGCAATGCAGCAGTTATATTTCTCAACTTTTGCTTTCCTTCTTTCTCCTAATCACTTGCTTATTCAGTGGACTTATTCTATCTTCGGACATTTTGGTTTCAGTCATTGTTTATCACCTATTTAGTTTTACTACTACTGTTTGAGAATGCTGAAGTGGCAGACCATCTATTTTTCACTCTTAGCTATTATAAGGACAGGAAGAAATAACAAAAGAAAATACTAAAAAAATTGTACCTGTTATCCCGTCATGTGTAGTATTATAATACAAGAGGTCCAGACCTGATGAATAGTTATGAGATCATGTGGCGGTAACCCCACAATGTGTAATGAGTATTTGATATTGTTGTGTAAGTATTGTTGAAGTTTGAATTTGGGTTTTGTGACCTGCAATTTCTGGTGCTGTTGTCTACTTAGCCGGTCTAACCAATCTTTAAAGGCAGTCTGACCATTAGGTATAGGTGGTTTGATCGGTCTGCAAAGTCGGTTGACTGGCTGGTTGCCCCTTAGGCAATTTGCCAGGGGCAGTCTAACCACCATGGGGCAAGCAGTTAGATCGCCCCTATGAGCTTTTGACATTTAGACACCAAACATTTATGTAAATGTGTCTTAAGATGTCTTTGCACTTGGTATTACCTCAAATAGAGATCTGAGCTAAAAATAGATAGAAAAATACCAAATTTCCAACGAGAATGTTTTCTGGTGCTGTGAAGCAATCAGACCAGCCGAGATGCCGACGGCCTGATCAACCATGGTGACCACACTGTCAAACTGCCTTCTGTTCCCAAGGACGAATGGAGGGCTCAGACTGGTTGGGTGTTGGCAATCTGATCGGTGCTGTTTGACAGTGTGCTGGGTAGGGTGGAAAACGGTAACGGATAATCCGTTTTATCCTATATTCGTATCCGAGAAAACGCGGATGTGGTAAGCAAAATCTATATTCGAAAATGTTTGTATTCGTATTCAATAATATTCGTATCCGTATTTGAGAATGTTCATATTCGCATTCTTATTTGAGCACATTCGTATTCGTATTTGAGACTATTTGATTCATATTCGATCTGTTTCCTATGCCGATTGAGATTCATATTCGATCATGTTACATAAATTTGTTCTACTGATATTTGTTATAGAATTTGTAGGAAGATATTCGTATTCAACCAAATTAAGTACATATTCAATTCAAATTCGTATTTGCTATGACATTCGATTTGTATTTGTATTTGAAAATATTCGAATTTGTATTCGTATTCATTTTAAAAATATGGATTCATATTTGAGACTATTCAATCATATCCGATCCGTTTCCATCCCTAATGCTGGGTATGCACTCTGTGGTTCAAGGTTTGGTCCTAGGGGGTTAGGATCAGTGGTATAGGTGCATATATGTTGCACGATGCATTGTTTTGACTAACATGATCCAAGTGCATGGAACTTATGCTTGTCATAGTTACTTGGCCTTTGGATGTGCATATGACTTGGAGGACATAGCAGTCGGTGACATTGGACCGGGACTAGGCGGGGAGCTGAGGTCTAGAGCGGACATGTAAGTCCAAATTTAATTATGTGGCTTAAGCGAAAGCATAGAGAAGACAAGGATCGTCGAGAAACGAATTGGTGTATGTGGTGCGCCAAGTGACGGTTCGGAGGAGACCAAATGCGCGAAGGCATGACGGCTAGTTATTGGGCTATGGGCTACGTGTCAAAGAATGCAAAGATGCTTTGATCTGAGTTAAGATCTCTTGACCCATCGATTGGTTCAATTGATGATTTTGTGTCATACGGTGCTATGTGATAGTTTGCTTGTTGTTGTTGTTCGTTGTGGGACTTCAGAGCTACATTGTGAGGTGGAAGGGATTGGGACTAGACTAGAAAGCTGGGATTCACAGCAATCAAGGTGCCGTAAAAAATGACTAAGGTTAGTGGAGTTGTTACAAGCCAGGAAAATAAGAAACCAAAATGGGAGCTACTGGTAGTGGACATGATGGGCAACAACATGATTGACAGGGACTATGCTCAAGGAGGAGCTAAGGTCCTAAACAGTCAAGGAAGCTGGGTACGATCATGGTGAAGATGAAGCACAGGTTGCTTCAAGGAAAAGGAAGGTGGAAACTTTGTGGAAAGCGGTAGAGGGGCTTGTTGGTAAATTGCCTAACATCGAAAAAGTGACAATGTGCGAAACCGAAGCGGTGGCCTAAGTGGTTTAGATCATGGTTGTGCTGAAAATGCTAAGTGGATTAAGTGTCAATTCACTAACAAGTTAATAGGTGATGCATTTTGAGAAGAATGCATGTGTAAGTGTAAAACTCGTATAGTATTGAGTTAATGAGTCACCCCATATAAGTAGATAAAACACAACTAAATATGTTAGTTAGGGTTTTCCTTATGAGCCTTCATATATAAGGAGGGCGAAAGGTGGCTAGGGTTAAGGTTTGGAAGAATTTAGTCTAAGCCTTTGAGAGAAGTTAGGATTCTTGAAGAGAACCTTTATGAGATGAGTTATAACTCATTGTCTTGAGCTTGTTGCCATCCTTAGGCTCATGAAGTGGCTAGGGAGTAGCCGTAAACATTCATCTTCAAGTATCAATAGAGATTAAAATTTATCGAAGTCTTTCTCTTCTTTGTTGAAGTGATAAATTCTTGATTTGGCTTGATTTTTTGTGCTTCTTCTCTTCTTGATCTTGTTTTGTACCAAGGGCGTATAAGTGATAAAGATGTCTCTTGGAGACCAGATCTCATCCATCTAGTCACTTATTATCTGCAAGTTTTTTGATTGCTCGGTTTTGCTCAAGAAAGGGGTATTTTTGGGGTTTTGGTCTCGTGGGTGTTTTGGTTTGAGTTCGTGCTATGATGTAGCTTGCTATGATATGTGAGAACCCATCTAAAGTCATCTAAATCATCAAGGACTCACGAGTAAGAGTAGATCTAAGTTTTTCTCTTTTACCTGATTTTGGTGTAACCTTCCTTATTTTGGATAAAGGTAAGAACTTTGGCATTAATCTTCATGATCTATAATTAGAATAGATTTCTGATATCCTAGAGAAATTACATACCAAGTTTTAGGTTTTTTGGAGTTGTCGATCAAAAGTTTCATCAATTTTTGAATTTAAAAGTGCTAAAAATATGATCTACCCTAGAGGGAGTGGTCAGACCGGCCTTGTTGCAATCATACAGCAAAAATATGATCTGCCCTAGAGGGAGTGGTTAGACCGGCCTTGTTGCAATCATCCGGCCTAGACCGGTCAGATCAGACTTGTAGTGGTCAGATCAGACCAGGCCGGCCCCTAGTTGGCAGTTTGACCGGCCAGAAGGGTAATGTCTCGTTTGGCTCAATTTTTCTTAAATCTTTCCTTGTGGGATGATTTGTCTCTGATATTCATAACTTTATAGCTAATGGAGTAAAGAATTTTGCTTTCTTCTTTGAAAAGTTTTGAAGTAAACATTCAATCATGTTGGCTCCTATGAGACCCCCCTCTAGTCGTTGTTCTCGGCCCTACAATAGTGAAGTAAGCTCAATTAGATTGGAACATTCTTTTATCAATAGACAGCGATAAGATATAACTTGAAAACTTACAACAGAGCAAAGCGGGCAGTTTCAGGTAATGACAACATCATAGAACACTTGTACTTGCAGGCAAGAAGCAATTCACGCTAAGGAATCTCCCTCCCCTCCAGAAGGCAAGCAGCTTCCCCACGACGCACCCTGAGGCATACGACTACATTGTCGTCGGCGGGGGCACTGCCGGGTGCCCCCTGGCGGCGACATTGTCTCTCAAGTACAAGGTGCTCCTGCTGGAGAGAGGCGGGTCTCCCTATGGCAACCGCAACATCTCCTACCTGGAGAACTTCCACATCGGCCTGAGCAACATGGCGCCGGACTCGCCGTCTCAGACCTTCATCTCCACCGATGGCGTCATCAATGCCAGGGCAAGGGTGCTGGGCGGGGGTACCTGCATCAATGCCGGCTTCTACAGCCGGGCCAGCTCAAGGTACGCAGTGCATTGTATGCGTCTTATGTCGCGTATCAGTGTTGTTTGCTGGTTAGGATTGTTCCCTCTGTGCATGACAAACCAACAGATTTTACACAAGTAATTTCACTTTTTTGACTGCCAAAATGCAGAATGTCCAGCATTAGTCACACACAGAGAGAGAGAGAGAGAGAGAGATTTTCAGCATTTCCCTCCCCCGTCTTGATATCTTCAGGACTTGTGATTTTTTTAGTATTTTTTACTACAAGGCAAGCACTAAGCAGCACAGCCTGAAGCCAAAATCAATTTATCCCAAGTAAAATGTTATGTCATTTTTCAGTCTGCGCAGCACAAGAACTGTCACTTTCACGTCAGTAATGTCAGTTCTAGGGTAAATGCAGGATACTGATAGCGCCAGGAGGAAATAAATCATGAGGTCTGCTTGACTGCTGCCATCCTAGCAACGTAATGCTGCTAGCTATTGCTCACTCTCTGCATCAGCGGATTGTTGAAATGTCCAGCAAGAACAACTAAATGCAGATCCCTGCACAAATCACTGTTCTCAATAGCATTCAATTCCCCTAAAATTAATCATCTAGCAATTAGGATTACAGACCAAGGTTCTAAAAACCGGAACCGGAAAAAATCCCGGTCGGCGGCCGGTAACGGTAACCGGCCGGTTACCGGAAAAACCGGTAAAAAACCGGTCACAATTTGAAAATCAAATTTTGAATTTTGAGATATTTTGAAACCGGTAACCGGAAAAACCGGCCGGTAACCGGAAAACCGGAAAAAAACCGGCCAAAATTCGAAAAATCAAAAAAATCATACCGGCCGGTTTTTTAGTTACCGGTCTCTACCGGTAAAACCGGTAACCGGCGGTTACCGGCCGGTAACCGCCGGGATTTTGAACCATGTTACAGACTACAGCCACTTGTTTCTTTCTACAGCAGTTCACAAAAAGACAAAACAAAACACAAGTATTAAGTGTAGCTCAAAAATGTCCTAAAGCAAGTACCCAGCCAAAAGAGGCAATTGCACAGAATTATCTCCTGCATTACAACTACAGACCATTCTAGGACATACCCAATACTGTGCTTGAGCGGATTTGTTGATCTCCTAGGACCTTATATTTTGGTTGGCATTAGTTCTAATTTTTGGTTATTACAGTGCAGTTGTAAAATTGGCAATGATTTTGATTTATGAGACTTGCATACAAATGTGCACTAGTGGGTGACTTGATAAAAGAAAAAACAAGCTGCATTAAAGAGCTTCAGCTTTGGTAGTGCAAAGAAGTAACTGGCCAGCCGGTAACACGTGCTGTGGTTCTCTCACGGAATTAAAACCATATAAGAATGTTTCGTGTTTCTTGTTGCAGTCATACAGCTATATATTACCGAGACAGCCTAGATAGAAAATAGGCAAGAAAACAAAATCACATGGGGCTATCAATGCTTCTTCCATGCCATGGTAACTCTATGCTCGCTAGGCAAAGACTGCTAAATAACCAAGCTCCAGTACAGCTCAGAGCAACTTCAAGTTCGGACTAAGAATGAACTTACTGAGATACATTACGTTACCAGAAACATGTCATGAAACTGAATTAGCAAACATGAATAATTGATAAGCATGCTATTGTATTAAAAAAAAGATATCTTTCATGTCGATGTTCCTATCAGTAAACTTATTATAACTCGCATACCTTGTGTTCTTGGGCCAACAGCTTCGTGCAAGAGGTAGGCTGGGACACAGACCTGGTGAATGAGTCCTTCCCTTGGGTAGAGGAGAAGATTGTCCAGTGGCCTAAGATCGCACCTTGGCAGGCTGCACTACGGGATGGGCTGCTTCAAGCAGGTGTATCCCCTTTCAATGGATACAGCTATAACCATATTTCTGGGACCAAGGTTGGTGGTACCATCTTTGACGAGAGTGGCTATCGCCACACAGCAGCCGACTTACTTGCAGCTGGAGATCCCAACAACCTAAGGGTGCTGCTTCATGCTAGTGTGCACAAGATACTGTTTAATTCGAAACTCGGTAATTACCCATGTGTAGCTAAGCTCCTAGAGTTGTATCCTCTTCCAAAACAGTAGATTTATAGTCTACAGAAATGCCTAGAATAGAAATAGTAGATACTACACAGTCATCACATACCATTTTTATAAACATAATTTCTGATGCAGGACGACTTAAGCCAAGGGCTATCGGAGTCCAATTTACTGATGAGAATGGGAGAATCCACCAGGCACTCCTCAACAACAACCGAGATAGTGAAATCATTGTCTCTGCTGGTGCAATTGGCACCCCCCAGCTGCTACTACTCAGTGGGATTGGACCCAAGAATGACCTTAAGAATCATAAGATTCCTGTAGTTCTCCACAACAAGTATGTGGGCAAAGGGATGGCTGACAACCCCATGAACTCCATCTTCATACCTACGAAAAGCCCCCCTCTTCAGTCACTGATTGAGACTGTTGGAATAACTGAAGCCGGTGTGTTCATCGAGGCCAGCAGTGGTTTTGGCCAGTCAACAGAAAGCATCCACTGCCACCACGGAATCATGTCCGCTGAGGTCTGGCCTCAATCTTACTTGCATACTAGTTTGTACTAGTGCAATTTTTCCACGAGCTTCATATTGCATTGTGCAAAGCTTTTTGAGCAGAAAGTAGGCAAGTAAACTTAGAACAGCACACTCTAAAATGGGTAGTTTGGAGCCAATGTCACAAAACAATAATGAAACCTGATGCTTTGAGGTAAAGCATGCAGACTTCTAATGGAGAAAACATTCTAAAGTATATACAATAACCCATGTTTTGCAACACTAATAACTGTATAACCCATGTTTTGCAACACTAATAACATAACTTAGAGCCATTCACTCATTACCAACACGCATGCATATGCATGTTATCATAGATTTTTAAGAAATAGTCATTATCAAAGTTTTAAATCATAATTTTATGTTTGGGATTTTATGTTCTAGGAGTCAGAATGAACTTCTTGTCTTGGATACACACACACCCTATATTGTATCTCACAATGTAGAGAGTATCTCGCGTAACGGAAGGTATGTACGTGTAGTATACGGGTATTTAAGACTATTTAGGTAGTATGAACAATTTTTCAGATATGGTATGTATATTTTTTTAACATACTCCTTTTTATATGCGTATATAAAGGTATTTACGAAATACACTAAAAACTATGAGCTTCCTTACAAGTTTTTCGTGTGGTTTATATTGGAATATCTTATAATTAGTATACGAGTATAACTAAAGTGATAAAAGAGTATTGCAAGTTTGTTTAGGTAGTATATTAGAGGTGGGTGTAATTACACCCAGGTGTAAAATGTATTTTTCTTTTATATATATATATATAATTGTCACGCTTATGTGAGCTTATTCCCTTTTTGGCCTACTTGGGCTAATGCACTACCATTGGATTCCTACAATGCAGATTGGACAGCTGTCCACAATTCCTCCGAAGCAAAGAAGCTTGGAAGCAGCCCGGAAGTATGCACATACCAAACTTAATCTACCCAAGGAGGTATTCCAAGGGGGTTTTATCCTTGAGAAGATTGATGGTCCACTGTCTACGGGCCATCTTGCCCTTATAGACACTGATGTCAGGAACAACCCGGCAGTTACTTTCAACTACTTCAGCCATCCACAGGATCTCACTCGTTGTGTCTATGGTATCAAGACCATTGAAAGAATACTGAAGACAGACCGATTCTCTGAACTGGCTGCTAATGTTGCTGGATATCCCATGGAAAGGGTGCTCAACAGAAGCGTAGAGGCTAATGTTAACCTGATACCCAAGCATACCAATACCACAGAATCCCTGGAGCAATTTTGCAGGGACACAGTAATCACCATTTGGCACTATCATGGTGGATGTCATGTAGGGAAGGTGGTTGACCAACAACATCGGGTGCTTGGAGTCTCAGGTCTCCGTGTAGTTGATGGCTCAACATTTTCTAGGTCACCTGGGACCAACCCTCAAGCCACAGTCATGATGATGGGCAGGTACTTAACACAGGACAAAACTTACTTCTTTCTTTTACAAAAATAAACTCAAACTTTTGGACTGAATTGCTTTTGTCATATTTCATGCTCAGATATTTTGGAGTGAAGATCCTAAGGGGAAGACTAGGACAAGCAGGTGGAGTGTAATTGATTCCTGGACACCAGCCTTTTATTATGTGTGACCTAGAAAGAAATTACTATTTTGCTGGGATCCAGTGTGAATCACCAAAGAAAGAGAAGCTAGGAGTTTCATCTGTACCCAATAACCATTTGTCTCATATGATACTGCAGATTAAATGGTTTATTGACCCCTATTTCTTTTTTCTTCTTCTTTAAGTGGATTTCGAGGAACAAGCCCTAATGAGCTGCTTCCCTATATGCCCCCCTAATCTTACATGAATGGTTTGAGTTCGTTTTACAATACCACAAAACAAAATCCATTAAAGGGGGCAACATATCACAAAAGATAGAAAGCAATGATTCAAGAATAATCACTCTGCTGAAATTTTATTCCATTGGGAAATGATAAGGCATAAATTTGCTACATAAGTTTCCTCTGTTGAAGGGGAAGAAAGGAAAGGCTTGAAGCAAGGAGTTCAACAGATTACATTTTGTAATCATTTTACTCAATTGAAACTACAGAAAATCTGTAAACACCATTTAGTGGTGCCAAAAAGATAAAACATTGCGTGTGTTTGGAAGAATAATAATTCTAAAGCCTTACAGGTATACTGAGACCATCATAGCTAAGCTGGATGTCAAGCCCATCTGCTTCCATCAGCCTGGCAAGATCATCGTTTACTTTCTCATGGTCCATTAAATGCATCATTCCTGAAAATACAATTCAGTCCAATATATCAATAGCAACATGACGTAAACAATGAAAGATGAGACATGAGAAATTTGATCAAATTAAACAATATAGGCCTTCCATAGTTCCACATTCCTAAACAAAAAGGAGTGTGACTGAGTTTCTAATGTTTAATTCGGAAGAAAATGGAGCAATTCTTGATTCTTGACATAAGTTCTGAAATATTTAGATCTAATTTGTTAAGAGGTAATTTCTTCTTTTCTTTGATAAGTTTTGAGAGGTAATATCTGTTAGAGATATATGTATAGTTTGTTATTCCCCATTGTTATGAGGGGTTCTTTACATATTTACCACCTGTACTTTGTGTATATATACCGGTCCATTGGCCTCATATTGAATACAAGCGCTATTCATAACATGGTATCAGAGCCTACCTAGGGTTTCCCGTCGCTTCGCTTGTCGCACCGCCGCCGCCAGATCCGCCGGCCTCCTCCGCTCCTACCCGGTCGCCGGCCTCCTCGCCGGCCTCCTCCGCTCCCACCCGGTCGCCAGATCCGCCGGCCTCCACCGCTGTCGTCCCCGCTCGGCCTCCACGCGCCGCCACCGTCGCCGGCCTCCTCCGCTCCCACCCGGTCGCCAGATCCGCCGGCCTCCACCGCTGCCGTCCCCGCTCGGCCTCCACGCGCCGCCACCGTCGCGCCGCCGCCGCCTCGTACCGGCCTTTACCGCTGCCGCCGTCCCCCCTCGGCCTCCACGCGCCGCCACCGCTGTCGCCGCCTCCGCACTAGGGAGCCGCCTCCGCCGGTCGTCGCACGGCCTCACAGGCCGCCTCTGTCGCTGCCTGCTCGGCTGCCGCCTCCTCCGCCGCCGTCGAGCCGGCTGCTCAGCCGGCGCCGCCGTCGCGCCGCCGCCGTCTCACTCGTGCCCCTGCTGAGCCGCCGCCTGCGCGTGCGTGCGTGTAACGGGCCGGAGGCCCGTTTTCTCCGGATTTAGGGTTTTTAACCGAGCGGCGAAAAAAAACGTTGTTCTAACCGCCGCGCCGTCCAACGCCGCCTGTTAGACTTCGTTGCCTTGGTCGCCGCGCCGTCCAGCGCCGCCTACCAATGGGCACCGTTTCCCTCCCTCGCTGCCCGGTGATCTTTGATGGTGTTAATTACACCGACTTCGTGTCTCACATGCGCATCCACATGCGTGGTCTTCGTCTCTGGGGCGTCCTCTCTGGCGATGTCACCTGCCCGCCTTGCCCTATTCCTCCGACGAAGCCTACGCCTGTTGCATTGCCCCCGACAGCCGATAAGGCTGCTGCTGAGGCCGCTCGCCTTCCTGATGATGAAGCTGACTCTGCCTACCAGGAGGCTCTGGATTCCTAGAAGGATCGTCTGACCGCCTACACTCAGTGGTACGATGACGACGCTCGGGCTGCTGCTGTCTTCATCGCCAGTGTCCAGCCTCAGTTCTCTTCTGAGGTTGTGGGACTCCCTTCGGCTTTCCAGATGTGGACTCATCTTCGTCAGCGCTACGAGCCCTCTGGTGATGCCCTGTACCTGTCCGTGGTCCGCCAGGAGCACTCTCTTCAGCAGGGTGATGCTACTGTTGACGCTTTTTACGCCCAGAGCTCTGCTGTCTGGCGTCAGTTGGACTCTCTCCGCACTGCTGGCTGTCGTTCCTGTCCGTGCTGCCTGGATATACGTGCTGACCTGGAGTTTCAGCGGGTCTACGAGTTCCTTACTCGCCTTCGTCCTGAGTTCGAGCAACGGCGTGCCCAGCTCCTTGCACGTCACCCTCGTGTCACTCTCCTGGAGGCTCTTACTGAGATACGCGCGGAGGAGACTCGCCTGAGTGGTGCTGGTCTGATGTCACTCCCCTCTGTGCTCGCCGCTCGTCTACCTGCTACACTGCCTCCTCCAGCGGCTGCCACAGGTGGTGGTGGCCGCCTTCCGTCTGGAGGTGGCCGTCCTCACTGTTCCTACTGCGACAAGGACGGCCACACTGAGTCCCAGTGCTACAAGAAGAAGCGGCATCTTTCACGCCGTTCTTCTACTGGCACTAGTGCTTCTACGACGACGTCTGCATCGACTTCTTCAGCAGTTTCTCTCACCGAGCAGGAGATAGCCAGACTTCGACGCCTGCTTGCCGCTTCCGGTTCTCTCTCGACAGGTTCTGCAGGTTCTGCTACTGACTCTTCGGGCACTGAGAAACCACCCCCTACACAGTCAGGTACCTCCCCGTGGATTCTTGATTCTGGAGCATCTTTTCACATGACTCCTGATCCTTCCACTCTGTCTTCTATTACACCTCTTGATTCTCCTGTCAGTGTTCTTACTGCTGATGGTACATCTCTTTCTGTCTCTGGTCGAGGATCTCTTAGCAACTCATCTTTTCATGTTTCTTCTGTTGCTCATGTTCCTCGCCTTACCATGCAGCTTCTTTCTGCTGGGCAGATTACTGACCTTGGTTATCGGGTCATTCTCGACTCTGACTCTTGTTGTGTTCAGGACCGCCACACGGGAGCTCTGGTTGGTTCTGGCCCTCGGCGCCGTGACTCACAGCGTCTCTGGGAGCTTGACTGGCTTCACCTTCCTTCCGCTGCCACCATCGCCGCCAGTTTCTCCGCTTCTGCCACTTCGTCTACCGGCTCTTTCCAGCAGTGGCATCACCGTCTTGGTCATCTGTGTGGATCTCGTCTGTCGTCCTTAGTTCGTCGTGGTCTTCTGGGGTCTGTCTCAGGAGACGTGTCTTTAGATTGTCAGGGCTGTAAGTTAGGTAAACAGATTCAGCTTCCTTATCCTCATAGTGAGTCTGTGTCTCAGCGCCCTTTTGATCTTGTTCATTCAGATGTTTGGGGTCCGGCTCCCTTCGTTTCGAAAGGGGGTCATCGATATTATATCATTTTTATAGATGATTTTTCTCGCCATACTTGGATATATTTCATATCTTCCCGTAGTGAGGCTTTGTCTATCTATAAACAATTTGCCACTATGATTCACACACAGTTCTCCACTCATATTCGTGTCTTTCGTGCTGATTCTGCTGGCGAGTACCTCTCTCGTTACCTGCGTAGCTTCCTTGCTGAGCAGGGCACTCTCGCTCAGTTCTCTTGTCCTGGTGCTCATGCTCAGAATGGTGTCGCTGAGCGCAAGCATCGTCACCTTCTTGAGACGGCTCGTGCTCTGATGATCGCCGCCTCTATTCCACCTCACTTTTGGGCCGAGGCTGTTTCCACTGCCACCTATCTCGTCAACATCCAGCCCTCTTCTGCTCTTCAGGGAGCGATCCCTGTTGAGCGTCTCTGTGGTCTTCTTCCTGACTATTTTACCCTTCATCTGTTTGGCTGCGTTTGCTACGTTCTTCTCGCCCCTCGAGAACGCACCAAACTGACCGCTCAGTCTGTTGAGTGTGTCTTTCTGGGATACAGTGCCGAGCACAAGGGCTATCGGTGCTGGGATCCTGTTGGTCGTCTGATGCGGGTTTCTCGGGATGTGACTTTCGACGAGTCTCGTCCATTCTACCCACGTCCTGCCTCTCCTTCGGCTTCCTCTGTGGAGCCTCTGTCTTTCTTGACCTTTCCAGATACACCTATATCTGTTTTGCCCTCGTCCACCTATCCCACTGAGTCTCCACATATTCCCCCTGTGGCCTCTCCGCCGGTGTCACCGCCTGCGTCGTCTCCTACGACTCCCCAGGCTCCTCCCACTACAGTACCTTTTCCCCCTATCGTCTACACTCGTCGACCTCGTATTGAGATTCTTTCAGATGAGCCATCTTCTCCTGATGTTCCATCTTCTTCTGATGCTCCATCTTCCCCTGATGGGTCATCTTCTCCTCGCTACGCTCTCCGCGATCGCCAGTCGATTCGGCTTCCTGCCCGTTTTGCCACTCGTGAGCCTGTCTCCTACCGGGATGCTGTTACTCACCCTGAGTGGCAGCTTGCCATGGCCGAGGAGATTGCTGCCCTCGAGCGTACTGGTACTTGGGATCTTGTTCCTTTTCCATCTCATTCTCATCCCATCACGTGTAAGTGGGTCTATAAGATTAAGACTCGCTCTGATGGTTCTCTTGAGCGCTATAAGGCGCGTCTTGTTGCTCGTGGCTTCCAGCAGAAGCATGGTGTTGACTACGACGAAACTTTTGCTCCTGTGGCCCACATGACCACTGTTCGCACTCTTCTTTCGGTGGCGTCTGTTCGCCACTGGTCTGTTTCTCAGCTTGATGTCAAGAATGCCTTTCTTAATGGCGAGTTGCGTGAGGAGGTCTACATGCATCCGCCACTTGGGTATTCTGTTCCTGAGGGCATGGTCTGTCGCCTTCGTCGCTCTCTCTATGGCCTTAAGCAAGCCCCTCGTGCTTGGTTTGAGCGCTTCTCCTCTGTGGTCACTGCTGCTGGCTTTTCAGCTAGTGATCATGATCCTGCGCTCTTTGTCCACACTTCGTCTCGTGGTCGGACTCTTCTTCTTCTGTATGTTGATGATATGATCATTACGGGAGATGATTCTGAGTACATTGCCTTTGTCAAGGCTCGTCTTAGTGAGCAGTTCCTTATGTCGGATCTTGGTCCTCTTCGTTACTTACTTGGGATTGAGGTTACTTCCACTCCAGATGGTTTCTTTATGTCCCAAGAGAAATATATTCAGGATCTTCTTGATCGCGCCTCTCTCACTGATCAGCGTACTGTTGATACTCCCATGGAGCTCAATGTTCACCTCCGACTCTCTGATGGCGAGCCTCTTTCTGATCCGACTCGCTATCGTCATCTTGTTGGGAGTCTTGTCTACCTTGCTGTTACTCGTCCGGATATCACTTATCCAGTTCATATTCTGAGTCAGTTTGTTTCAGCTCCTACTCAGGTCCACTACAGCCACCTTCTTCGAGTTCTGCGATACCTTCGCGGGACTATCTCTCGCCGTCTCTTCTTTCCACGTTCCAGCTCGTTACAGCTTCAGGCCTATTCGGATGCTACTTGGGCCAGCGATCCCTCTGATCGCCGGTCTATCTCTGCTTACTGTGTTTTTCTTGGTGGTTCTCTTATTGCCTGGAAGACGAAGAAACAGACTGCAGTGTCCCGTTCGAGTGCAGAGGCTGAGTTGCGAGCTATGGCTCTCTTGATAGCAGAAATTACTTGGCTACGGTGGTTACTTGAGGATTTTGGTGTTTCTGTCACTACACCGACTTCTCTCTTGTCAGACAGTACAGGTGCTATCAGTATTGCTCGTGATCCTGTGAAGCACGAGCTCACCAAGCATATTGGTGTTGATGCTTCTTTCATAAGGTCTTGTGTGCATGATCAGGTGATTACTCTTCAGTATGTGCCTTCAGAGCTTCAGATAGCGGATTTCTTCACGAAGGCCCAGACTCGAG
Organism: Dendrocalamus latiflorus; assembly: GCA_017311315.1. Classification (NCBI taxonomy): domain Eukaryota; kingdom Viridiplantae; phylum Streptophyta; class Magnoliopsida; order Poales; family Poaceae; genus Dendrocalamus; species Dendrocalamus latiflorus. The sequence goes on along the minus strand of CM029658.1, from coordinate 35,342,072 downwards.
CACAGCACAGCTTCTACCTCTCCAAACTCAGTGTTGTTGATCCACCATGAGTTTAAGGGGGGGTGTTAGAGATATATGTATAGTTTGTTATTCCCCATTGTTATGAGGGGTTCTTTGCATATTTACCACCTGTACTTTGTGTATATATACCAGTCCATTAGCCTCATATTGAATACAAGCGCTATTCATAACAATATCAAATATTGAAAAAGTAATGTATAACAATTAACAAGCTCCATGTGTGTTAAGAGTTTTTCATGTAGGACCTCCTATTAGTCCTCTACATGCTTGGTGTGGCACTCACAAAGTCATCAAACAATTCTCTAAAGAGTAAAGAGATCGAAATAGTTGGATGATTTGTTAACTTAACTACCTTGCCAATTTTTGTCTTTTTAGATGAAATAATGCAAATTTATAGAAAAGACAGGTAATCATTCTCAGCTGTACAATGCACTAATGTAAGCTTTTCTGTTGCAATGTGCAGTCTGTTCAAGAGTGGGGTGTTTTTTTTTTTTTTGTAAATACACAGTGAAAATCCGAAATACACATAGAGTTGAAACTGAAAGCTATTATAAAAGAAGAAATTTGCTATATAAGTTATGAAAGAAGCATCAGAATGATTAGTTAATCAGATCATACCAGTAAAAAGTGTTTTCTTGGGTTTGATTTTCCTAATTTCCTCAACGGCCTGTACAGTTGAAGTATATATCATAATGGAATACTATGAAACAGTAAGAAGGTAGAACTGATGTATTATAACTAACCCTTCGTAATCCAAAGTGTGTTGAAGAACAACAATCAGGTCTAAGAGTGTCCTGTACAAAGTTAACATAAATCCAATTTGTAGTCAACATTCACGAGAGATGCACAAAAGTCAGTAAGAAAAGCTAACAAGCAACAACATAAGAAGTTTACATCTTTCCAGTGAATCCAATAATTTCATGATTTAATAATTAGAGATATGCAAAAGAAAAAGTTTATAACAATCAATACCAATATAAGAAGTTCACAGTTTTCCAGAAGTTTGTAGGTTTCTTCAGGTATATCACTGACATCACTGTGTTGATCAAAGCAATTCAGACAAAGATGCTTTCCAACAATACAATTCATTGTAAATACATTATCCTTTCGGTGAACTCAGTCTACCTTATGTAGCATATGTCACCAAATGAAAACCATGAGAACGGTAACCCTGACCATGCCAAACAGGCCAGGGAATTACCTGAAATACAGAAACAATATCGGCAAAATAAACTAAACAGTTTAATCTGTTATAAATCCAGAGTACACTTAGCACATACTGATGTAATGAAAAGCAAAATTAATTGTGCGTTTGGACGGGCAACTTAAAGAATAAATAATAGGTTTATGACAGATTTACTAAGATTCACAGGTTGGCAAGTTCCCCACTTTAACTTGGGACATCATTAAAATACAATATACTCAAAAGTGTAGATCTTCAAATTGCCCTAGTGGCTATACTAACACACCATCAAGTAATTAAGTGATCATGATAGTTGACCAAAATAAGGAGATAAGAGTGCATTTATCCTTTTATGTAGCTGCCAACATATAGTATTCTCATAATGCACTCCACTGAGTTGAGACAAAGATACTCCTTTGTAATTTGTAAAATAGAACATTGCTAGTTACTATTAATGGTAAGATTATGTCTACTTCTTACTTTTGATAGATATCATTTCAGATTACAAACCTCAAGATTATGAACCGTCAATGGTTCCTCTTTTATGACGTTGAATTGCAATGCTGAAACAGCAGCTCCAGGTACAACCACACTTGTGTCAATCAAATAATAGTGTGTCATCTTCATCACCTGATACAAACCAGCAAATGGAAAAAAACAAAGAAAGGAAGAAAACTGAGCTAGCTATTAAGATCTGAAACGGAAAATGAAAAAGGCACTCATCTTTTAATAGATATTTCACTTGGCATGATAGTTTTCCATGTATCCCATGCAAATTTCTGAGGCTGCAACAGTAGGGAAAACAAAAACATATAGCATAACTCATTACAAGGTGCCCGAACCTCATAATCACGTTTTGCCACATAAATTGGGATTGAGGGCTGGATATTGTTGGTCCAATCACGAAAACAATCTTTTTTGGAAAGGACAAGACCAAAAAGAAGATGGCTTGTTGTCTTGATTAATACAAACAAAATTGCTTCTAGGAAAACATTTGCAACAGATAGATACTAAGGAGGGACCATCGATTAATGGGACAAGAATTGGATTATAGTGTGTGTGACAAGGATGCATCGGATTTGTGAAGGTTAGAAAAGATTGCAGACCTCCAATCGCATCAGCATGAGAATGGGTAATAATGACAGCGTCAATTGTCCTCAACCTGAAGATCAGCAGCAAACGGTTAGCACGACTACGTTTCTAGTAAACAAATAACAGAACATGTGGGCAGTTCAGTACCCAAAAGCAGGGAACCACTGGGGCGCGGAGTGGTAGAAGAACCTGACAGAGGAAACAATAAAACCGGACATGACAACTCATTACTTTGAATGGAATGGAAATGAAGCCAGTTGTAAGATACATAGTACTTGCCAGCGTCGACGAGGATGTTGGAGGTGCCGGACTGCGTGGCGTGGCACAGGAGGATGGAGGTGTTGCGCCTCCTGTTCCGGTTCCCCGGCTCGGCCGCATTGGTGCATACCTGCATGCAGAGCGGGACAAACAAACAACCAGCATCACATTGAGCATTGTGAGAAGTTTTGCTTATCTCGTGATTGATACGGAGATGGAGGCGGAGGGTACTCATATGGGGCAGGCCTTGGAGGGGTGAGTGAGGCAGCTGACGCGCGGGATGCCCTCGCTGGTGCCCGTGCCAAGGAAGATGAACTCCGAATGCGTCCGCTTCTCACGCTCCGCCGCCAATGCCGAGACCGCGCTGCCGGGAGACGCACGAGCGCCGCAGGACGAGGAGAAGGAGCGGGCTGGAAGGTACACGAGGGGGGAGGCATTACGTCGAACAGCTGAGGCGCGAGCAATAGGCCATATAATATCAGTAGTTTCACGCACGCGACGCACCGGAGTGGAGGTAGGAGGAGAACGGCGCCGTGGCCGCAGGGGCGCGGATGAGAGGGAGGCGCGGGCGCAGGGACCGCGCCGCGTCGAGCAAGGGCGGCATACGGAGGAGGTGGGCGCGCAGGAGAGCGGCGATCGCGCCCGCGGCCGCGCCGGACATCAGCGGAGGGAAGAGGCGCCGGCGGCGGCGGCTCGTCGCGGAGCGGGAGGGAGCGGCACGGCGACGCTGGCAAGTGGGCCCCGCATTTCCCGTCCGGAAGTTGCAACGCTTTCCGCGACTGGTGCCGGTGTCACTGACAAGCGGGTAAACATCAGAAGGAGCCCACATGTCGGAGGGAAGGTAGCACGTGTCAATGGTAACCGGCGCTAAGTGGGCTCCTTGGGCTTTTGGGCTGGGCCGACGAATATACCTTCTCTGTTCAGGCTCTCTTTCCCTTTCCTTCCTCGCGTAGCGTCTCCTCTCCCGACCCATCCGCATCTCTCCCCCTCCAAGGCTCTCGGAGGAGATCGACTTCGCCGGCTCGCCGGCGACGACAGCCAGCCACAGGCACGTCTCTCTCTCTCTCTCTCTCTCTCTCTCTCTCTCTCTCTCTCGTTTAGATCAACCCGTGCCGTCTCCGCGCTCCACCTGGTGTTTCTTCCTGATCCGGGGGTAGGGTGGGGCGCTCGTAGGGCTAGGTCGTTGTTACCAGCGCGCCTGCTTCCATTCAGAGACGTTTGGATCAGCGAGTCAACGAATAGCGTTTCTTGCCTTCTGTAATGGAGACCCGTTTATGCTACCGAAGGAGTGGTACGTGCTAGCCATGCGAATTTGCGCGTTTTCTGGAGCTACACGCTGCTGGTCTGATGAGTATTCTCGGTTTGGTAGCTAGATGCTTAAACCTCTTAGTGGCACTTGCTTCTGCTCCAATGGATTGTACAAGGGTTTCTCTTTTAAGTGCAAATCCCTAGTTTTGTGTTGCGTTGTTTGTGCTTGTGTATGTGCTGAAAGTTCTTGTGTATTTAGGTAGGGTGGGTGCGTGCGAGGAAGAATTGCGCTCTGAATCAAGATCATCATGGACAAGGACGACGTTCACAACAAGGAGACCCACGGAACAAGCGGCGACATAACTGAGACAACATCTGTGGACAAGGTGAAGGGACCCAATCTGCTTGAACGAGCCAAGGAAGAGGTGGAGGCCCTTGTGGGAGCTGTTCATGATAAGATGGAGCACCATTCCAGTCCCCGCGGAAAGAATGGTGGTAATTTACTTTAACTGGTGGTATTTCGTCTAATTTAACTTGCAGCCCCCGGTATGTATCCTCAGATAGAGCAGTAGGATTTGAAAATAGAAAGTGGAAGGGAAGAAAAGAAGATAGGATAAGAGGAAAGGAAGAACAGTATCGACACAGAGACAACTCACATCTTAGCTCTCTGTTACCTGTGTGACTTCTAGGATACTTATGCCCCTTCACATTGTTCATGAATCATGACTATACGAACTCCACCTAAGTCACAACCTTAGCTACTACCAACAGGACCAACAAAACAGAGCTAATCAAGACAGTTGCACAAGCGGCAGCTCTTCAATCCTTTACACATGTGTATCATGATTATCGATAAAATCCGGTGATTATGTTTAAAACATTTAGAAATGTGAAATTTTGGCTTGCTGTACTTTTTCCCTGCACATTCCGTTCCTTTGTTTATAATGATGAACCATTAATCATGTACTATGATTCTGTCATATTTCTTTCGCTATGTTGAGAAAGTGTAGGGTCTTGTGTAACAAGGGTTTTCTAAGAGACCACAAATGTGAGGCCAAGGATATTAACATGTGCGGCTTTTTTCTAAGTTGTAGAGAAGTCTTTTTGAGTTTATTGACTTCTTAAAGATTGATGTCACCCAAACTTTAAAATGTACTGCAGTTAAATCTTAAAACTTTGTGGAAATTCTTTCAGGCATAAAATTTTGAAATACTGCTTCTCTAGAATATACTGGGCAAAAGCAGGCAACAAAATTAAATTCCTTAAATTACCGGTTCTTTGTACGATTTTCATGCATGGTGATTTGTTTGTTAGTATTACTAATAGCACTTGATTGAAAACCTTACCTTGATTATGATGCACCACTCCGAATACCTGCAGAACTGCATGAGGACTCTAAGGATGGCAGTGAGGTGGAAGTGCATAAAATAAAGACCCACAAGAATGAAACTCATGGTACAAGCAATGATATAAGTGAGGACACACCAATTGAGAAAGTTAAAGGCCCAAATGTGTTTGAACGTGCCAAGGAAGAGATCGAAGCTATTGTCGAAGCTTTCCGTCCGAAGAAGGGATCTGACAGTAAATGAAGATTAAGAGCATGGATGAGATTCTGTCTGCACTGTGGCTGTGAAAACATGAACGATGAGTAGATGGATAGATGCTTTGCATGATATCCACCGGCTGGTCTTTTGTATAGCCAAAGTCTTGTAAGAGCTGAATTTTTCATAGTACCGTTGCTGTATGTTGTTGAGCAGAGGAATATTAAGTGTGACATGATTGTAGAACTGCTCTGTTGTGATTGAATTGCTGAGAAGCTGTATACCAAGCATACATTCCTTCTATAATATGTTAATTCGCTTGGTACCTTACCTGCAAAAGGCATTTGTTGTGTTTCTTTAAAGGAGTCAATTGCATCAGGTCCATATGTGTTTTCTAAAATACTACAGTACCAAACAGATCGAATGAGTGTGTGCGACACACAATAGCTCAATTGTCATTGTGAGGCAAGACCAAACCCCTCAGTTGCAAATTTCGGGTAGGAAAAAGGAAGAACAAAGGTCAAAATATATCAAGAGTATCCCCGATTGTGTTCCATGAACAGCGTAGCAAACCCTCGAGGAAGAGATTTGATGATGCCACTGAGCCATGCCATCATGTTCGTTTTTGCCACCACTCATTCACTCACAGATGGGGTCAGGGCTTGCATGTAAGCGACACAAACTCAGTGACAGACAAAATCCAGCTTAGTTGCAAAAAAGAAGAAAATTGAAATCCTCGATTTCAAAGTCCTAAGTGGCAAAATCTTGAAATGTGGATGATTGGAACGGCAAATCCTCTTTTTTAGAAAAAAGAAATATATGGTATAGTATCTTTTGGACCCGAATTTAGCCAATTCAGGATCCTATTTGAAATCACTGCATTATTTACTAGATCAATAGATAGTATTTACAGATACATCATTGAATAATTTCATACAGAATGGAAACCGTATCATGCATTAATATTATAAGACAGAGTTCAAATAGACTGCGTTAGGTCAAATTTACAATGGGGTCATTCAGACCAAATGGTTACATTACACAAAAGCGGAAGCGGTAGCATAAGCAAAAGGGGAAAGGCACGTCACACCACAGGCAAGCGTTTAGGAAGACCTAGGTGCGACCGATTTTAACCAAAGAATTGGATAATATTGGTACACGCAAATATCGACTTAGTTAGCCAGACTGAGTGAGACCTAGAGTACTAGAGACTAATCTACTCTCCACCGCCTTCATCACCATCAGCTCCTAGAACATCGTAATACATGTATTGTCCTTGGTCCACGGACTCTGAAGGATTTTGTGAGCGAGAGTGAGCACAAGCAACAGTGCTCCGCGAGCCAACACACAGAGATACAAGTATTTATATATGCGAGGCTTAACAAGAAGGGCTCGGGTCTTATATTTGCTAAAGGCAGCATTTCAATTACCATAATTAGAAACTCCTATAACTTAGTAGTTTATCCAAATCATATTTTATTAAAGACAGTAAAAGTGTGTAATATTTAAATCAGTGCAGGATCCATCACCATATGTTTAATTTTGATTACTAGAGCTACGTCCACCAATTAGCAACACTGTGTTACATCCACCCAGAGAAAACGAAAATCAAGGTTACATCTACCTGATGTGGTTCCATCATAGTTCTTTTGTTCAATGCATAAAGGCACTTGGAGAAAGAGTGTGGGTGGGTTATGCCAGTGGTACTATTCAAGTTATGGATGTTGAAGGCAACCTTCTGGCATGATGGACCAGACATAGCTGTCCAGTAAAAAAGATGGCGATTCGTGGTTCTTACATCTTTACTCTAGCTCGTCATGATGGTATTCGAGGATGGCCCCTAACTTCCCCTGGCCCTCTGGATGATATTCTACAAACTGAACTGGCGAACAGGGAGGTGTCATATACAAGACTAGAGAACATTAAAATATTGGTTGGAACGTGGAACGTTGGGCAGGAGAAAGCATCTACTAAACATCTGATGATGCACTAACCAACCATGACCAAAGAGGTTGAGATGGGCGCTGGAGTTCTTGCCATGGCTGCAGCTAAAGAAAGTGTAATGTCCTTGAAAATACCTTAGTCATTTCATTGTTTCTTGTTTTGTTGTTTAGTTCAACCAAGCAGAGGAAGCTATTATTCATGTAGTCAAATAGGTGGCAAGTGAAAATAGAAAGAATGTTTCTGCATTAAGAATATTATAGTTGAAGTATATAACTAAGCAGCCAATTTTTATTGTGCCTGATGATATATTTATTATCAGTGCACCCTCCATTTCATAATATAATGCACCATTTGCCTCTTGCCTTGTTTCAAAATATAAAGCCCCTACAGAAATCGGGGGAGCATTTAGTGAGTGCTACCCTTGGACTGGAGTAATAGTAGAGAGATGGCACTATTTCTAAATTTGCTTGAAAAGTGAACATGAACTTTCTATGAAATGGGGGCTTATTATATACTTGTAATGCACCTGGTTCTGTAGTATCCAAGCATCCAGTTGTATTCACTAATATTGCTTGGTGCCATCGCAAATATCATTGAGTTAGAAAATACTATCCAATGTGTTGCGGACATGTGGCCCCAGGCCCCACATATCAGCCTCATATTGGATGTTATTTCCAAATTATAAATCTTTGAGATGGTATCGAGCTAATTAATTTGTTTATTTATACCACTGCCCACATTGTAACATAATTATGTCATATTGTTTGTGTCGTGCTATATTTACAATTACATTCTTCTTGTTGTTTGCTCAAGTTTTTGTGATTCTAATTTAGTCACTAGGAATGAATATTGCATTTTCCTAACCATAATTATTCATCCTATAACTCTTGTTGGCAGACTTTTCTTTTACAGTTACACAACTGTATATTTGAGAAGTCAATAATTTAATTCCATGTTAAAATTATGTTAGTGCTATGATGATCGTACCACTGAGAACTAAAAGAGATTAATGAATTTAAATAAAGTTTTTTGTTTTGGACAAGACATTACTCACTATATTTTGTTTTTTTTTTCTGCTTTCAGTCCAACTTGCAAATCTGAATAGCACCAGTTATTACTGTCTATACTGTTATTGATCTTGTTGTGTGTAAGTTCTCTAAGGTGAACATTTGATTCAATTTTCTTATATATGGCCTTGGGTAGGGCTTGAGGACTGTGCCAATGGGCAGTGGTGGATAGACAATATTGGAATGACACTTGATGAGGGGATATCCTTCCACCGAGTTGGTTCCGCATGGTACTGACTTATCATGAAATTATTTATTTATTGATAGCACATTGTAAATTTATGTTACACTTAATATTACCTTTTCTCATTTAATATGTATGACATGTACATTATGATTATTTCAAGGGTAAGGAATGACCTTAAACCATACATTGGTGATGTTGATGCTGTTACAGTGCCATGTGGCTTTGGACATGCCATTAGCAACAAGGTACATGATCATCAAAATGTGTATTATCTCTTTTGTATTTTAAGGTACCACTAACCATCTGTGTATGTATGAATTACCACTCACCATCTCCTACTCTTTTATCCGTTTACCTACTATAAACTAACTAAAAATATTTCTACCAGAAAAGGCAAAACAGAAACTGTCAATCTACACATGAATATTAGAGTGTAGTACTATATAACCAGAAAAGGCTCAAAAAAAGTTTGTACTTTTTTCAAGGAGAAACAATTTGTTGGCATGTGTGATAGAATTCAAGTGATGGTTAGAGGTGGAAGTTTGGAATCTCAGCAGTCTACAGAGAAAAAAATATCTCAACTAATTAATGATATATTGGAAATCATATTTCTCTAGAAAAGGAAGCTATTAGTTGCTTATTATCTTTTTAATGCTTGGCAAAGTGTTGCTCCATATTTTCTCTACCATTTTGCATTGTGTAATGATAGCTAATTCTTCTTATAGGGTGGTATTAGATTAAGAATCAGAATCTATGATCGCAGGATATGTTTTGTGAGCAACCATTTTGCTGCACTTCTAGAAAACATTAGCCATCGTACTATGTCTATAATATCTTTTTTTGTTTCTTCTGCTACAGCTTATACATTTGTCCAATTGCATAAAGATGTGAATGTATGTGATCGTCAAACTGTATTATAGAGCAATATCCAACTTAATTATTTTTTATGTCAACGAAGCATACTTATGTGTAAGTATTGTTATAATGGCAGGCCAATGGAAACCACGAAAATGAAGATAGACCTGAGCTGGCATGAGCTGATATGGTTGTAGTGGCTCGACATGTTAGAACAACATGATTCTTTTTAGGAAGGTACTTCAATATTTTTCTTAAAATGATTTATACAACTTTTAAAGTAGAACTGGATGATAGATAGTGATTATTTACCCCATCGTGTACTTTAAAATTAGTGTCATTCTTGTTAGAATGGAAGTCATTGAAGCACTACTCGCACGTATATGTAACCAGTTATCTCAAATGCGCTACTAGTGATAAAGAACAAGAAGAGCAGTACTCGTCCAGATCTGGCTGAGTAATCCAGGCATTGCACAAGCCTTGAACCTGATGAATTTTTGCTAGTGGTAAACAGCAAGCTGAGTAATCCAGTTAAGAAAATAATAGTATACAGATTACAGTACTTGTTTACACATGTTGAAGTCGACGGATTTCAAGTTCCACCACCACTGACCCATATGTACAATATCCAGACACAACCCATGGAACTTACAGAGTACCCAGTTTCTGGCAATTTGTACAACAAATTCTTCCTATACATACATGAAGGCATGGAGATATCATCAGCAAGGCTTCCAAATCGACAGACTTGAATGAATGGGTTCTACGAATTTGATCATTTTCATTCTCCTACTTCATGAAGCACACATCTGGAGCTTATATCTATCTATCACCTATTCGTTCGAGTGCACACTAGTGCTTATCTAGTCACCTTCATCGTCAGCAGAGATGATGAAGCTTACAATTTGGGCAGCAGCCACCCAAGAGTCCAACCAAGAAGCAACCCAGCGCCAACAATGCCTACACCAACTGCAAACACGACGGCGTTGCGGAAGCCTCCTTCCTTGTTCTGCCTCCTGCCTTTCTTCCTTGTTCCGTCTTTCCGCTCTTGCCCTGGCACCGCCTTTTCCTTCAGCATCATCCAGGGAAGTTCTGGGAACATAGTTGATATCTGGTGCTCCTTGAACCGGAGCTGGAGGCATATGTTCTCCAGTTGCAGCATTTTCAGCCACTGCTTGCACGCGAAGAGATGCGAGGCCTGACGAAACAATAGCTTGATGACATGGTCTTTCTCATCATAGGCCTTCTTTGCAGCCACCTCGGCTTCCCTAGCACGTGTTTGTGAATGGCGGAGAGCGTCCAGCAGCTGGGCCCTCTCCGAGGCATTCTGATATGTTGGCTTGCTGCCTGGTGTATGATCAGTTGTACTATAAGAATCCTGTGTACCCCTGCATTCAAATGTGATGACATCAATGCACGGGCTGGAACCAGGAAGAACCTTTTACAGGGATGGGAAAAGCACAAAATGGAGGCATGCAACATATGTCTATCATTACTGATGATAAGGTGCACAGATTACTCCGCAATTAAACTCATGTAAAATAGAATTATGACACTTAAGTATCAACCCTTCATTGTGAACAAGCAGAACTGAATTGAACTTTGGAATTTGGATCATGATAGCGCACCAAAGGACTAAAAGAGAGTGGCTGCATACATACAAATTGGAATTAACCAAGTGTTATTTGTTTCAGGCCTAAGTAGTCTTGTATGTAATATTCATAAATGATAAGTCATCCTAAACTTTTCCCTTGTAGTGAGGAAAACTACATAAAAAGTATGTGTTAATTCCGTGAAAATCCACAAAAGAGGACACCTCATTGTAGTTTCGATATTTGTAAAACAAAATAACTGAAAACACGTACCCATGCGCGTCATTTCTTTGATGTTGTTGCCAACCTCCACCATCAGATGAATTCGTCTCATTGGTGCTTGAAATGCTATAGCTGCACAGCATAGTGTCATATAGCTCAGGATTTGACTCTTTACCAGCAGAAAGTGGTGACTGCCCATAATCGTATTTCTTTTCATGGCTGTTCAATTTTGCCCCATGAACACGTACTGTTTGAGTGGGTCTTGGCAGATCGCTGTTCTCAATGTTCTGCATTGCTCTTTCAGCAGCGAGGGAAGCCAACCCATCAACATCAGCTACTTGCCACCATGGCTGAGACTTCTTGCTTTCTTCCCAAGGTGCATGCATCTCATAGTCTCCCTTCTGTGGTTTCTTTGGAAACAAAGGATCAAAAGTTTTGAACTCCATGAACTCTTTATTTTCATAAAGACAGTTGTTTGCATTTCCTCTGCACTTGAGAGTCATTTGAGAATAGCCAGAAAGAGTCTTGGACTCTTCAAAACCTGTTTCAGATGTTTGCTTCATAAAAGCTGTCGAAACAATCCACGGAGGCTCAAAAGGATCCTCGCTCTTCTTAGGATTGATGTCCTCAAGCTTAGACACTGGTGCAAAACTTTCCACTTTCTTCCCACCAACTTCCCCACACATATAATTCAGATGTTCACTAGCAAGCACCTTCTGGCACCCGAAATTGGGCTGCAACTGAAGCCACCACTGGGTATCAGTGGGCAGATTGGAGTTCATCGGATTCCAGTTTAAAGGCATAAAATTAGGGATATGGCAATCTTGCGGGTTTGTAGGGCTTCCACCGTTTGTGTCATGCTGTTGCACAGACGGCGGACAGCAGGCCACTTTTGGAGCTCTCTTTGCATCCTCCTGAACCAAGCAGCGGTTAGCAGCACGTTGCCAAGCAGCCCTCGCTTCAGCAGCCGCCATTACTCTCACATGCTAAGAAGCTGCCAATCACAAAGTTGTTAATCAGCATTAGCTCCATAGATGTTGCATAAATTGAACAAAAGTAGGATCAAGAAACTGTTCTAGATTGGGGTGCACAGCGTAACATGCATCATCCACAAATGGTCAAATCTTTGTTAGACAAACTTACGACTGCCCATCCAGAATCGCTCGGCGTCAAAAGAATCTAGATGATACAAGGAACACAGACAAGCACTATAAGAAGAAGATAAGAAGCTCATATATGCTAGCACTACGCTGTTTCCGCGAAGCAAGCAACATTATAATGGCCAAGAAAGCAATTACTGCTAATTTTAGAGCGGGGTACTTTCGAAGGGAGGAAAAAAAGACTGTGCAGCTTGTGGACAAACTCCCCGATTTGAGCCAGCAGACGAATCGCAGCGAGTGGATCTGGCCCAAATCAGAGGCTACACAGAAACAGCTCGGATTCGTCTAACTTCCGAACTTGACTCGAGCAAATAAGCACGCATGAACAATCATGTAATGTAAACCGAGATGCTCAGGTTGGTCAGATCCTCACACGCGGCAAGACGCAAAGACAGAAGAAAGATTCTTCCTCTTCCTCTCTCCTTCGGTTGATCCGTTCTTGAGATAACAAGAAATTTTCAGGTGAAGAAAATTCCTCTCACCAGGATCAGCAAGACCGGAGCTGGGACAAGCCTACAAGATCAAGGCAAGTTCTTGGAGAAGGGAATCCCAACAGCGCGGTGACGACGATGGCGATGATCTCGTATCACCACCGCCACCATCTCGCGATCTGACCCCCTGCAGCTTCAGGTTCTTCCCCGCGCTGACTGCGTCAAGAAGTGAGCCCCGGAGGGAGCAAGAAACGGAGAAGAAGAGTGGAGGGGAGAGAGGGAGTAAAAGAAAAGGAACAAAAGATACTGACGTGAATGCAAAGCAAAGAGTAATCCTGCTAGTCCAAAGAAACAATCAAACAAAAGATATCTAATTTAATTGCCGGTGTTTCCCTTTCCTTTTCCTTTGTCCACTCTTTTATTACTGCACAAGAGGAGAAGAGGAGCGAAGTGAACAGAGGAAGACAAGCAGGCCAAGCCAAGCTGCCGTTTCAGCCTGCGCTTCTTACCTTTCCTGACAGCGCCATATTCCTTCTAAGATTGGATCTTTGCTACTCTTCTTCCTCCCCCAGATCTTTTTTTCCCTGCCTCATCTCATTTCCTCGCGTTTTTATTTTTTTGCGCTCTGGTTTCTTCGATGGAGAGGTTGTCCAAGAAGGGGGGGGGGGGGGGGGTGAAGAATCCGTGCGGTCTCGTAACTCGTGGCTAATCTTCGGTCTTTTCGACAAGAATACGAGAATCCATATCCATTTATTTCTCTGTCCTCGGCTCTAATTTTCTGAATTTGGACCGGTGAAGTGAGGGCTGAGAGACGTCTGTGCAGGGCGGTGGGGGCAGATGTCCCCTTGCCGATGCCGCCACGGATGAGAGATGCAGTAGTTGTGTACCTGTATCTGTGTGACTCACTGCCACTCGAAAACGACGGAAAACATTTCCTCAAAAACAAAAAGGGAGGAGAGAGAGAGAGGTGGAAGCAGCAGCTGCACTGATAATTGTAGATTTTTTAAATAATTTATTTTTTATTTAAAAATATAGAAATGTATCTGTATTTCAATTTTTTGTAAAAATAGCCTACACTCACACAACGGTTAGACGACTGGACCCTATAGCCCAACGGCCGAGCGACACACAGGCATTCGTCCAACAGTGCGGTAATTGGACTCTGTCGCCCAGCAGTTGGACGATTGTACCTTCTACCACTTAACCGTTGGGCGACTGAAAGTCCACCTATTTTTGTCCAATCCCCCCCCCCCCCCCGCGACCGCTAATCAACTGGTTAGTGACGTGTGTCATTTTCGCGGAAAAAGGCCTAAGGAGACGTACAACCTCAACACGTGAGGGTAAATGATAATTGCTGTAGGTAGGTAACATTTATCAAATCTTGTTTGTAAGTTTTTTTTTAAAAAAAATGAAATGGCAGACAATGTCAGTTGATCCCTTTGTGATTTTCGTAGATTGTGGATGGTACGAAATCTGTTAGATTCGTAATAACATTTTGCGATCGTCGTATGTTATTGTAGTGAAATAAATTTTTTGAAAATTTTTGTGGAGACATAGAGGTAGCAACGATTTGTAAGTACGAAGGTAAGTGATATTGTGATGCAACCGAAAATTCATACGCGGAGGAAAACAACACGGCCATTCATCCGATAAGGAGGTTATATGGCACGCAGACTAATGAACCAAGAATGGTACACATACGCCTTTAAGAAATTAGAAATATATAGTATGGACAAAGAGCGTCGAACTACTGCACGTAACGTGGCCATTTGCCCTTGCAACCCAGCTCAGCGTTGTAGTCCTCGCTGTCAGCCTTGGCCTTGGCTGCCAGTTCGCACTTTCTCTCGCGTTCCTCCACACGAGCCTCCCGCTCCTTGCGCCTGCACGCTTCCAGGAGAGCTTGAGTCTCCCACCAGATACGCTCGTTTCATTCTTCATTGTAGCACTGCTCCTCCATCCTCTCGCGTTCTGGGCATCCCATTCTTCACAGTCTAGAGTCCATTGGTCGTGCGGGTGGATCTCCCGGTTGATCCATTTGCGGTAGATGCATAGCGGATCCATAGACTACAGGAAGAGGGGAGGGCTTGTTTGCGCGTGCAATACAAAAGAACTGGTAAGGGAATGTATTGTAACCCGTTTTTACCGGCTACCGGTAACGGGCCGTGTCCCAACGCTGGTCGGGATACTCCCAGGCATAGTTACGGTAACCCTAGTAACGCATGCCCAAGCTCAATCGCTCCTTGGACTTCAAGATCTTGCATGCGTCCCTGCACTAGCAGAGGGGGCGTCTCCCCCACGAGCGGGTCTTGCAATGAATGCTTAGTGGGAACGTTGAGGTATGGGTTGGGGTTGGAGATACGGGGGCTTCGCTTTAGGGAGGTGGCTTCCTGGCATGCTTCGCTTGTTCTTCCTGGACTGTAGCAGCCCTTGCAAGTCAGGTGATCTCCTCCCATTACTTCTCCATACTAGCGATGTAGGCTTGCAGTCGTGGTGCAAGAAAACACACTACGGAAGAGGCAGTACTTATAGGCTTAGCTGACCCGGCATACGCTTTGCGAGTCCAATTCGATTTGGACAAATTCGTGTACGCGAGGAAGCGACACGTCGGACGAGTCGTGGACCAGGGAAGCATCACGTTGCTGCACAAAGCTACCCTCTTCAGTCTTGTCACTGCATAAAACCACCCCATCTAGTCTAGTCTCTGTGCAAAGCTGACTCGTTTGGTTCTCTCACTACGCAAGGTTGTCTCCTTTGATCTTTTCACTACACAAAGCCACCCCTTCTAATGTAGTCACTGTGTAAATCTGCCCTCATTTAGTCTTGTCACTGCGTAAAGATGCCCCATTTGGTCTTGTCACTATGCAAGGCTGTCCTCTTTGGTCTTGTCACTATTCAAAACTACTCCGTTTGGTCTTGTCACTGTGCAAAACTGCCCCCATTTGGTCTTGTTACTGTGAAAAGATGCCCTATTTGGTCTTATCATTGTGCAAAGCTGATCGTTTGGTTTTGTCACAACGCAAGGATGTCTCCTTTAGTCTTGTCATTACACAAAGCCACCCCGTCTGGTGTAGTCATTGCGTAAAGCTACCTCCTGGTCTATGCAGGTCTTGTCACTGCACAAGGATGTCTCCTTTGGTCTTATTACTGCTCAAAGCTGCCCCGTTTGGTCTTATCATTGCGCAAAGCTACCCCCATTTGGTCTTGTCACTACGTAAAGATGCCCTGTTTAGTCTAGTCACTGAGCAAAAAAATGTCCCATTTGATGTACTCACTACACAAAGCTGCTCTATCTGGTGTACTCATAGTGCAAAGCTACACAAAACTAACACATGACCCGCTTTGTCAGAAAGCACGCTGCCTCCCCTCATAGGCTGTAAAATGCACGCGCCACCCCCTAAAAATAGGAGCACTCAACTCTGTCAACTGTAGGAAGAATTACCTTCTCTGTCTTACAGTAACATATCATGGCAGACACCGAATGGCCAGTCCAACCGAGGTCACCAAAGCAAGACATTCCTCTGGAAAAAGGAGGACTTCGGCCCTAACTACTGCTTGATGCCAAGCAAGCATGCTCAACTGGTATGGCCAAAATGCAGACACAAGGAGGACATGGTCATGCAGGTCGTAGACCCCCCATTCGATGGCGAACGGTGTTTCTTCTGATGCCACATTTTGGGGTACAATTAGCCAATAGTTTATTTTTAGTCACTGCAAATAAAGGTTCTATATTAACCCTCCTTTCGAGCAGATAATGAAATACGACTTTGTCCACTAGATCGATCCTCCCCGTGAACGCCATGTTGGAGTGTACATGAATACATTGTGGGAGCGAATCTTAGAGTTGAAAGCACGGATAGACAATCTCATTGAGGAGAATGATAACATTCGCTAACAGATGCAGCGCGAGAGGGGCAACGAGGAGGTCATCAACATTGGAAGTTCCTATGATCTCATATGTTGTTGTGCGAACCCTAACTGTATATGTGTGTGCTACTACAACGATGGCCAGCCACATCCGAGGTGCCCCCTCTGCAACACTCCATGTGAGTAGTGCGAGGCACCTTCTACCAGTGGCACGTACGGAGAAGGTTATACCACAGCACTCTCCCTGTTGTTCATGGTTATGTTAAATCTCCTAAAGCATGTAATTGAATGGTATACGCGTTATTGCGGTTACCATTTATTGAGTGGACTGTTCTAACGGTGCGTCGCATGCACTGAGCTAGAGGCATCGACATGCATTGAACAAACGTATGTCATAAAAATGAGTATAAATAAGAATGTAACAGTATTGCAAACATCACATAGTAAGTATGAAATGTATGTATTATAGAAACAACAAAAGTATAGCCAGCGCAGGCAGACGGTCCCTACTACGCCCCCCAATAGCCATACCTGCAAAATGACTTCACGTTAGCATTTACGCGGAACAAAAAAATCGAATGTAAAGCAGGAGTAAATTTAACTTGTAAACAAATAAAATAGTACTAGGCTACCAGGATAATACTTACAACATTATTCAAAAGGGGATAGTACCACAACAGTTACACAACCAGTACATGCAACGTATGATACATTTACTACGGTATTACGTACTTCAAATGTAGCAACTAACAAAGTATAGATAATAGTGTACAATGATTTGTAATCTTGGAGCCACTTTGCACACTCGAACAAATGGTAACGCAAACAATGCCGGTGTGCCTACGCATCAACAGGTGCCTTGCATCGTCTAGCTGTGTGGCCCTCCTGGCCGTAGCGCCTATAGCATCGACCCAACGCCTTGGTTTATGCTTCGTCTATATCATTGGCAATATGACGACTTTGCTGATAACCCTTTCCACCCTTCAGCATGTCAACATCTGAAAATCATGTTCTCCATGCAATATCCAAGATGACGAAGTTGCCCACAACCTTGAAGCCCCTCTACAATACCACAAAGTCTGGCAGACTTGTAGATGGCTTGTCCTTCATAGCAATGTACATGCCCGAGTCTCTGTCCTGCAGCACCTGAACCATATGAGAAAAATTGTCGTACACTACCTCGAAAGACCCAAACCGTTTTTCTAAAGTCTTTTGATTCGCATGCACGCCTTCGTGTAGCTAATCTTATACTTGAATTTCTTCTCGATAACTACCATGATGTGTGTGGCCTCCATGTCCTTCCTCTTCACTATCTCTCCGTACATTAAATTGGCTATAGAGGCAGATGTTAGGTTACGATGCCTTGACAAAACACTGTTGAAAACGCACGAGTACGTTTCCACCTTCGAGACAATCCATTGAGTCTCATACTTTGGTCTACGTGTATGCACTCGCCAAGTACAGCCAACCTGTTCACACTTCACAGTGTACTACTCTTGGTTAGATTTGTTGACCCGAAATGTCCGCTGCATGGATAGGGTCCACAGCTTAATGGCAACCTACAACGATACCTTGTCAGCAAACCTTGAGTGCAACTAAACCTCTATGCCATGGTACTTCCACAGTGATTCGTGCTTGTCATGCGCAGCAACACTCTCAGCATCAAACCTATTCTATTCCGGGGGGATGGGAGCTTCATTCTCATCGGAACTGTCTTTGTCGTCCTCCTGTATAGCTTGCTCTTGAACTAGGTCATCCAGTTATCGCTCTCCATTTGATACTATGTACTCCATATACTCCCCTTCATCAGTCTGTCCTGTAGGCTCAGCATGCGGTGATCGATCTTCCTCTCCTACATCTATCGCATCGCCCTCATCACAAGCAACATCCTCCACAACCTCTGTAACATCGACCTCTGGGTCCTCGTGACCAATATACCAGTTTTAACGGTAAGCATGAATTTTCAGTGTACTTATGGCATTAAATTCATTCCTAAATAATCATGAATGTTGTCTAATAATGTTATTTTCACATGACTAACCAAAATTTTCTCACTATTCTAATATGCCACGGGATTCTCCCAGTTAAATATTCACAACGAAATAAATTAAATACATGCGTGTTTCTCCTCCCTTTTCTTTTTTCCCTCCTGTGCTCCGTCTGGCCTTTCCTCTAACGGGACTAATTCCTTCTTACCTAATAGGATTAATTCATCTAACCAAAATTATACTATTCTTTTCTACAACTATAATTTTCTACGGATGCTAATTTTACACTAAGTAAACTATATATTTAACGCAAAAAATTGACTAAAACATAGCAAAATGTTTACCTCGTAGAAGTAGCGGAACCTCCTCCCCTTCTCTCCTTTTCTTCCCTCTCCTCTCTTCTTCTTTCTTTCCCCTTCTCTTCTTTCTATTTTTTTTGGCTCAGCGTCAACGGATGGAGGTTGCGCTCGGCCACTCGGCCGCGGCCTAGAGATCGATTATATATGGCGACAAGTTGTTGTACCCTTGGGCGAAAGGAGATCCAGTCACCCAACGGTTGGGCGACAGGGTCCAGCCGCCCAACCGTTGGGCGACTGCATTCATGTCGCCTAACGGTCTACCTACTGATTGCGTGTCACTCGGCCGTTGAGCGATAAGGTCCAGTTTCCTAATGGTTGGATGACTGGAGGTTATTTCTATAAAAAAATTAAGATATGGATATATTTCTGTATTTTTTTTAATAAAAATAGACTATTTAAAAAAATTCGATAATTGTACTAGTTGACTATGTTTGGAATCAGCGCTGTAAGTGTACAACGTTGATGATATCTGACCGACAACTGTGTGGACTGTAGAATTTTTTCCGATTACTGTTTCTTAAATGGCTGTGATCGTTTTGACTTCAGCTTTTAGCTTCCGGCTTATTTTTCACTATTTATGAATTTCGTCTTTTTCTGAACTTTTGGCTTTTTGTTGAGCTTTTTTGCTGGTTCTTTTTTCCCGTATTTGTTTGTATTATACGTAATGGGCTAATATATTTTTTATTTTTTTTATTTTTTTTAAATTTAATTATGCTAAGTAAGCCTCTATCAGCTACAGTGTTTTCAGGCAGCTACAGTGTTTTTCAGCCATAAGCTACCAAAAAAAGTCCAAATGATCACCACCTAACTTGGCCAGTGTGGTTTTCTACTACCCTGTAAGCCACGATAAAGCTACGATAAAAGAGAAGAATTATGTTAAGGCTCGGCGCAACATAAAAAAGGCATCTTTTTATGAAATAAATCTAAAATTTTATTAGACTCTCGTTTCTTTGATCTTGAAGAAGTTTTGTTTTTAACCTACTCTAACTTGTTTAAAATAAAATGTTTTGTTGTTGTTGTACTATTTCTTACACTTTCTAAGAAATTTTTATGTTCTAAACAGGATTTGATAGTTTATGTTCTAAACAGGATTTGATAGTCTAAGGTAGTGCTCCAACAGGCTTCAAGTTTTTGGTTTTTTTGCTGAAATGGCACTGTAGCGGCTATTAGTTTTTCTGAATCATTTAATTAAAAAATAAATAGAAAATACCGTTGTATCTTCGCAGATAATGCAAAAGAATAAAAAAGAAAAAAAAACAAAAAACGGAATTTAAGAAGCCAATGAAAAATAGAAGCTAGAAGTCGATTAGGGTAGGGCTTAAAACTAACTGTCTAGTTTTTTTAGGCTTTAGACTTATGGCTTTTGCTTTATATTACAGTAACTAAATTTTAAACAATGTGTCTTTTCAGGACAGGATCTATAAGTCGACTATAGTAGACACTATATCAAATTTATCTATATCAGCCAAAATCACACGTGAGTATCTCTCTCCGTACTCTCTCTCTCTTACAAACAATCATAATTTAAAATTTTAAACAAAAATTTATAAGTTATAATCCAAAAGAACCCACCCTACTAAATTTCTCACTTATTACACTTTCCACACACTTATCAGGCAATCTCACGTACAGTGACGTACCAACATTTATCGCTACACAATGACTAATCTTTTCCAGCGAAACCCATTTGAAATGCGAGAATTTTTCTATTTCTATAGAAATTAAATTGTTTATCAGAAAATTTCTGTAAAATTTCAAAAAAAATTCTTGCATTTCAAGCCAGCCTAAAAGATCGTTGACGCTGTCATAGAATCTTAGCCTCTACGGAACCCTTTTGCCATAGCAGTTTAATTGATGGGACGGGATGTAAGGCCAGTCTCAGTAGAGGTTTTATGGAGTTTCATGGGTATTAAATACGCTGACATGGCACTGTATTGATGAAGAGAGAGATGATAAAAGTTTCATGGGAGTAGAGAGAGTTTCATGGGAATGAAACTCTTCTGCACTGTTTCCAAAATATAGGTGTGTTGAAAACTGAGATATTACCTCCACTGAGACTAGCCTAATCGTAACTTAAAGTATGAAAAGCCAGCAGCTAGCTCCAACGTCAGTGTTTATGACTCTTAAAGCATTAAAAGAACGAACTTGTTCGTGGCTTCCCAACATGCATTTAATTCTACATTTACACTGCAGCAACCACTGTTGATAAGATATATTCTTTCCAGTTATAACTAATAGTTTTTAGTCTTAATACAAATATTTATATAAATAAATCAAATATTGATAAATTGCTTCTAAAAAACTGTTTAAATAAATCGTTTTAAAAACAAAGAAAAAATTATTCTATTTATTTATTTAAAAAAACTATAAACCACAAGCGGAAAAAACACTGGCCACATACCGATGCCAAACAACCGCAAAAACAACCACTCATTGCCAACCAGCAGCAATAAAAAAAGAGTAAAACTGTACGGTTCAGTCTTGACCACCCAACACACGCAAGATCACCACCACTTTACCCGCCTAACTCGTCTTTCTACACAAAACTGCTGGCTTTGCCTGATCCTGCCCACCAATCAAGAATTAATCCTAGCTTGCCCGGCCCATTGTTTTGCGACAGCTCTGTGTACCCTCACACCATTCATGCTCCAGGCTGCTCCTAAACGAGTTTTGAATGCCAAGGAACCCTAACGACACCCTGCATGCAAAGCAAAGCTCATTAAGATACAATCTTCAGAAATGGTAAACTTTGCAAGCAAAGGAAACCGCAGGAACCAACAGTTTCTACACATAAGATATTTTCGTTTTTCGAGACTTTCTTCTGCACATTGATCTCGTGTGAGCTACATGCATTATTGCTTCTACTCGAGATACAGGCAAAGTAGCCAGGGGTTTAACTTAACCACACATGAATCCAGCAGTTGCTGGTCCACAGACTAGGACGTGAATCCTTTTCACCACCATGCGCTGCAATGACCAGCTTCCAGTGGGAGGAAAGGGGCAGCAGAAACTTCTAATGTGCTACTGTGAAAGCATCGTTTTCGTTACATAAATAAATATGGTTATAAAGTCATGGACAAAAGTTGCCTCGCCTTAGCTATCTTCTATGCCTTATGAAACTGAAGTTTACTGCTAGGATAATATTTCAAGAATTTTCTTTTTCACCTTGCTTCAAGACTCCAAAATGTGCCACATGAAAGATGCCCAAAAATTGAGTTTTGTTAAGGCGTGCCCTATGAGGCTAATCCAAATTATCTAAAAGTAAAATAAAGAGATTTTTCTGAGGCAATTTCCAAACCAAGACAAAATTGGGTCAACTTCAGACATGCTTCACTATGTGGAAGCTGTAAAGCAAACAGCCCGGAATATATATGTTATCTAATGGTGTTATGGAGTATAAACTAGAGCTCTACCTTCCATTAGAAGCCAAGATCAAACGAAGGGCAGTCATCTATTAATCTCTGAATCTCGGGATCTCTACATGTCAGGTTGCTTGGAACAAAGGGGCCACTGCCACATTTCCCGTCCACCGCTTCTGCACTGGGCTGCAAATGCACAGGTAGTCCAGATGACTAACATAGTACGACTACGATGTAACACTAGAAACTAGTACTTTCACAGTCCAAGCTGATGTGATGGGAACTGCAGCTGTGGGCCGTCAATATAAGCCAGCAAGGTGTTCAATGAAGCTGTAGCTTTCTCAAATTCACAAAAGGTTAAACTTAGCTCGTCGGGGAAAAGCTCAAAGCTTTGGGTGCAAACCTGGTCTGCAGTTCCACTTTTGTCTTCTCGCAAGCCCGGGATGGTAGTAACATTCATACCTGGC
Source organism: Dendrocalamus latiflorus (assembly GCA_017311315.1). Lineage (NCBI taxonomy): Eukaryota > Viridiplantae > Streptophyta > Magnoliopsida > Poales > Poaceae > Dendrocalamus > Dendrocalamus latiflorus. Next base: position 35,319,234 of record CM029658.1, on the reverse strand, counting down.
GCAGAACCTATCAAATATGGATCAACATAAGCAACATTTGTCGCTTGCTCTCAAATCACATGCAAGCTTTGAAAAATGTAAAAGTTGGTTCCAAAATCAAAGAAATTAATTGAAGGAACTTCCGGTACCGTTAGAATTTCCAGTATGATCTTTTGCATTGGACATGTCAAATGTTAGGTTATCTAACATGGCCAATTCCAGACCCTCAAAAGCTTCTGGTCTCCTAAAAAGCATCATTAAAGTAAATATTTATTTGTTATTCTATTTCTCATGTTGGAGCTTAGATTACTGTCCAGAAGGCTATGTTCTAGGATATAAAAAAACACTTACATGATGGTCTGATGATCATTCCTTGATGGTTCATTCCGACGATGAGTGCCTACTGAGTTATTTGCCTCCACAGTTTCTAACTTCAAGCAAGATTGCACTGATGTACGAAGCTGGGCAGCAAAGTGACACAATCCAGAGTTCATACTACCACTAACAGTTCTGTTTGAATTATCGATCACTGACATGTTAGAAGCTCTCTTGCTATGACTCGCATCAAGCATTATCTTTGACTCAGAAGATGATGATGAACGTGCTTGAGCAGCTGGAATGCTTTGGAAAAATCTGATTTCCGATGGGGGCTTCATGATAGATAGTATTTGTGATGCTAAAAATTAAGATGACATTGTTATTAATATAAAGAACATGAGTCTAAATCAATAAGAGTAGTTGTGCAAGTCACCCCAGTTGCTAATGCAACAAGGATCACGAGCAATCACCTTGTGAAAAATGAGCATTCTACTTTATAGATAATTACTATAGGAGCATACTGCAGGGACTCTTTAAGTATTTGTTTTTAAATTATGCTGTTGGGATTGCCAATTAACATTCTGATAGTAAGCAAGAACAAGTAAAGCAGAATGAGCGTCATGGAGGCATATAGCAGGACTGTTCCAACAACAACAGCAGGACCGTTCCATTTTAATAAAAAAAGAAATAGAAAACATTAAATATTTCTTGTAATATGTAAAACATCATGTATCTAGATTAACTATTACCTACCCAGTGAATTAAACCTGAATTAATTAAATCAGGAATTCACAGAAATAAGGAACAACCATTTTCCTTATCAGCTAATACAACTCTGCAACAGTTGCTTCACAGTGCATGCATGAACCATATTTGTATATAAAGAACATCCCGAAACCTAAACTGCTAAACGGCACCTATAGCAAGCTACTTTGAAGTTCGTAATATGGAGTTACACAAGGAATCCACCTTAGCTGAATATTAGTCTCGAAGAACAAAGTCAACAAACATATTGTTCACAACTAACCTTGGCATTGCACAACACCACTTGTAATTTGTAAAAGTTTTTAGTAGAGCAGTCTATCTTTTATTTTGTTTTCTAAAATGCACACGCACCAAACCAGTTATCTATTTGACACATCAAGTGATAAGCATTACAAACTTTATGTAACAACAGCTGATTGGATCGTCATATTTTAGGTGCTTGTCCATGATCCTTGGGTAGTCCTAGGCATAACAGTAACTCTGCCAATCAGAGAGCAGCCCACTTGACCACTCTGCCTATCTAGAATTCACCATAGGTGCATAACAACTACTTACCTATTGTTCTTCCTGATTTGCTTACATGAAAGGAACCATTCAACACATATTCATGCTAGCAGTTAAGTAAAGGTGTACAAACCAGTCCGCAAATTATCATCCATGTTACCAAAAGTTGATTTGCCAACCTCTCTCCTGATAAAACTAGTGGAACATCCTGATTTACCATTCTGAAAATCTGCAAATTGTGGAGAAGCATGGGGTGTTACTGCATTAAAAACACCAGCAGGAAGTAGAACTGTGGATGTGATTATGTAGCATCAAGTCCAAGTACCATCAAATTCTAGTGGATCATCCATTCTATTAGAACTTGATTTGCCAGCTTCTGGCCAGTTATAGCTAGCAGCGCAGTCTGATTTACCCCTCTGGACATCTGCAAAATCTGGAAACAACCAGCAGTCTCATTACATAAAATATATATAAGCAGCTGGAAAATAGAAATGGTGTGTAAAATTAAGCCCAAGTACCATGAAATTTATGCGGATCATCCATGTTACTAAATGTTGGTTTGCCAAGGTCTGTCCTTCTGTAACTAACAGTGCAGTCTGATTGACCCCTCTGAAGGTCTGCAAATACTGGAAACAAATATATAAGCAGCAGGAAATAGAACTAACTGATAACATTAAGCTCAATTACCATGAAATTTTAGTGGATCACAAACGTTAGTACATTTTGATTGGCCAACCTGTGGCCTGTTATAGCCAGTAGTGCTTCCTGATTTACTCTTCTGAAGATCTGCAAATTGTGGAGACAAATGAATTTTGCAATAAAATATTGTGGTAAGCAGAAAAATACAACTAATGGGCGTGTAACTTTGCGATCACATACCATGGAACTTTAATGGACTAACAAACTTTGGAGATCTACTTCTGCCACCCATCTTGTCACTTGTATTCTCTCCATTCTTTGGTCCTGTGTGACTCAAAGCATCCTCCGAAGAGCGTTTAGGCTCTACATCTGCATATCAATTAATGCACTAATAAGAAATATTTGCATGTTAGAGAACATAAAAGATATGGTTTCTATAAACTGCCTATTTGCACAAATGCATTGTCTCATAAGCGACAGATTGGATACAAAATGACCATCATTGGGCAAGAAAAAAACCAACCACTCTTTTGATTTCTGGGCTCACAAACTTCAATAAGATAATTAGGCAGCTGGCATTTCGTCCCACTTTCGACAGATTCACCTGACTTGAGGTATCTGCTGCCAAGCACTTCACCATCTTCATCCAGCAAAATAATCTGAAAATCCAGTTTATACGACCGTAACACCTTTCGACAACTATCACAGCATTTCATTATATATAATCTAACAGTATCCTCTGATAAAGCAATTGTAGGTTGCTAACCTGCTTTGCGTGTGAACCAACTTGCATGAACCTTATAACACCATCATGGTACTTCTTTGCTTTTTGAGTTAGTTGCGTGGTGTATAAGGCACTCCATTCTACAAAGAATGCATGTCTCACATAAGCCTCAAAATACTACTACTACTAATAATAATAATAATAATAATAATAATACATTAGGTGTACAAAGCACAAACATCCATTATATAGAGAGAGGCAACATATGAACCTTTGAAACCTGAGTCTCTCGAACCCATAAGGCTCTCTGTGTTGCCAGCAGCTGCCACTTCAATCTTGCCAGTCTCTGGCTTGTTAGAACTAGAAGAAACTTCTGATTTACTCTCCTCCGGATCTACAGATTGCAGAGACAAACAAGGTTTCTCACTGTGACATGGGGAAGCAGGGAAGTATAACTAACTGATGTGTAACTTTAAGTCCAGGTACCAGTAAATTTCATAGATTTACTTGTTGCACCCGATCCCATTTTGTTACTTGTATTCTCCCCACTCTTTGGTCTTGTTTGCACCACAGGTTCCTCTGAAGAATTAGGCTCTACACCTGCATATTGATCAATGCAGAAATACATCTTTTCAATGATAGCGAAGAAAAAGGTTCTCTAGGCAGTATTATATAACTGGCAAAAATGAGTTGGGAGGTCTCATAAGGCACAGGCCCACAGATTCGATACAGAAGTCATGACTATACTAGGGCATGTATAAAACCAACCTTTGCTTTGATTTTTGGCCTCGCCGATCTCAATCAGATAGTTAGGGAAATGGCATTTCTTCCCGCTTTCCACAGACTCCCCCACCTTGAGGTACCTGCTGCCCAGTACTTCACACTCTTCGTCCAGCAAAACAATCTGAAACATTTTAATTCACAGAAAACATCACAACATTTTCATCCAACCTACCGCTGCAGCACCCTAAGATAAACTGATCGCATGCTAATGAACCTATCCTTATTCATTAGAAACCTCACCATCTCCAATCTTCAGAACACGCATGGAAACAATTATCAAATGCACATTGCTATTTACCTGCTTCGCACGCGAACCAACTTGCACGAGCCTCACGACGCCATCGTGATACTTCTTCGCCTTCGCAGTTAGGTTGGTAGTGTACAGCGCGCTCCACTCTATAATCAAAAGCGCATCCAATTCAACCCTCAGAAACACGCCAATTTGTTCAGCGTTAAAACATCCGCAAAACACACGTCGAACAGGTGGCACGCAAACCTTGGAACCTCGAATCCGCCCCCTCCGCACCGCCGGGACCCGCGGCTTCAGCCTTCCCGCCGCCGCCGCCGCAGCTCATCGGAGGGTTCACGAACGCGCGGGGTGGGTGCGGGTTCACCGCGTTCGGGCGTGCCCCGGGGCCGCCGCGGTGGGCGGTTCTGGAAGCGGCGGCGGGGGCGGCTACGGACGAGGCGGAGTAACTGGTGGAGTGGGTCTGGGGCTCGCCGACGTCTACGAGGTGGGAATGGAACGCGATCGAGGCGCCGGCGGAGACGGCCTCGCCGGCGCGGAGGAACCTGGAGTCGACGGTGTCGTCGGCGTCGTCAAGGAGGACGAGGCGGCCGGAGGTGGGGTGGAGGAGAAGGGCGCCATCGTGGTACGCCTTGCGCTTCTGCTTCACGTGCTTCGTGTACGTCGCCGCCCAACGCCGCGGCTCCGCCTCCATTGGAGAGCTCGCAGTGGAGTGGGGAATTGGAGAATTCGAAATGGAGAGGAGAGAGCAAGCAAGGAGGGCGCGGGGAAAAGGGGAGTTCTGTTGGGCTCTCCTGAAATGGTAAGCCAACCTAATGTCTGGGCTTGGGCTTAGACTGTAGTTAAAAATGTGTTTTATACTCTGTTTACCAAACCAAGGCACCATGGGGAACACGAGTTTTGCAAGATTCCTGTACAAAATCACTCGGGAAATACTAGCATCCGAACATCCAACCTGTGCACTAGCTTTGAACGCTTGGCTGCAATATTTTTTTGACCATATTTATAATATTATTGCTTATATTTACAATATTTTTTATCCGTGTTTTTCTTACAATTTTTTATTTCGTGTATGCAACATCGAGTTTTGTATCATACATTTCTGTTTCATATAGTGATTAAAGTTTTTACATATATTATCTAAGAATATTGCATCGGAGCGTACAATACGAATACTCACATCGTTCTTTCTTTTTTGTTGTATATATGGCCGACAAATGTTACAGACATGGACACAAAATATTGCGGATGGGAATATTCACATTGTTCTTCTTTTTTTTGTTGCAAACATGGAAAAAATGTTGCAAACATGACAAAAAAAATGTTGCAGCCAAGTGTCCGGAGTTAGACGTCCAGGCCGTAGCGTTACTCAAATCATTCTTAGCTGTAGAGTTCCTACAAAGGTGAGCACCACGGTTGTTACTAGAGTTTACTCACTGTGTAGGTTTGTATTGATTGAATTTGTTGACGATTTTGTTATAACAATTCGAGGTAGAAGCGTTGTGAATAGATGATTTAGCGGTGGAAACTCAATTTTTATAGATCAGGTAAGCCATCACGATAGATTTCACGAAAAAATTTCCAATCCCATGGTCGAGAGTGAAGAAGACACTCCATGAGCCCGATTGCACGAGGAAAAAACAGGTTGGACGTGCTGTGTTTTTGTTGTGGGGGAATCAAACGGTGAGGAGTCGCTTGCGATATGATCCAACGACTAATGAGATGTCCGGAACTAGCATCCGGACTCCTAGAGTTTTACACTCACTTGCAACCTTCTTCCCGAGTTCGCGGAAGACAGAGCGTGGACATGTTCAAGGAGACCTTCCTGAATCTGTAGGATGCTTGGCAAGTACATGGAAGTGACCGGGGCAAACACACAACGTATGGCAGCAACTGCAAATGATGCCACTGAAGTTGCAGCCTCCTTGCAACCCCATATATCCCTAATGGTGTTGCATGTCAGCCTGCGTTGGTAAGCCGTATGTGAGTAACAGATTTACAACCGCTTTGGTTGAGGGCTACATGTTATTACTGTGCTGTAGCAGTGCAGAACTCAGACCACATGGGCATGCATTGCCTTACCACTGGATTTTGCCTTGTTCTGAACATGCGACTATGCGAGGCAAGAACACTGGAGTGAACCTGTGACAGAAGGGGGGTTGCACTTAGGTTACCTCCCGCCTTTGGAGCTCCATAGACCGTGCCAGTCCTCTCCGCCAGCTCTGTGTTGCTGCGCTTCGCCATCCTGTTGCCGTGATTTTAACTAATATAAATAAAATCATTTATAGAGAAAGACAATCACATGTGATTGTAACCGATATAAATAAAATTGTTGTAGTATATACTACAATCGACTGGTGGACCTCAGTTTAAGAGATAATCTGTTTGAAAACTAAATACTATAAAAAAGCTATTTACCATAGAGAACCAGCTTTTGGAGACCAATATACCTTAACTCATTTATCCAAGAGCTCGTTTGTGGTTGATGTGTTGCGTTGCACCTTGGACTTTAATTAGTTAGGGAAATATTTACCAACTTATAAATGTTTCATCAACAGTAGAAATAAATAAATACTTTGGAAAAACCACCGCAACACAGAGTTTGATTCCCACCAAACCAAAGGTCGCATGGATCATAGAGGAGCGTACAGTTTACCATATGCTGTATCTACGAGCAAATGGCATGGCAGGAGAACGGAGCTCTCTCTTCTCAATGACGGGAAATGGAGCTTTGATCATACAGCCTCAATCGCTACAACATCGTGATATGGCAGCTGCAGCCCCTGCATAGAAGCATTCCAATGGCTAGTTTATCCAGTAGTCTATCAAGCACTGGTATGTAGTGAAGGAAGCAAATACAGCTCCTCTCCATTGTTGCAGACGATCCAGATACTTCGGCCATATTATACATCCACTGTTTACAAAAATTAGAACCATACTGGTGGCAACATTGTGCATATAGACACAGTTGACACCATCTTCAGTCCTGCTAGTTCAATGCAGAATCTAAAAAAGGTTCAACGCAAAACTACAACCAGCTAATACCACCCATCATTATACATCTGTGCACCTCCACTCCTGATTCATGTGAAGGTTTCAGCAGGAGAATGTGTAGCACCAGCATTCTTGGTTCTGCCAAAATTAGTCACAAAAGAGCTGCATGCAAACCTCATGTTAAACCCAGTACAACAGGCCGGGATGCTTTCGTATTATTCGTTCAAATTCCTACACAGAAAAGAGAGTGAGCTAATGCATCTCATATGCTCTACAAAATATAAGCATTACTATCATCAGTCACCAATACCTTAGTAAAGCCTGCCACAGCACTCGGACGAACCACAAAAGCAGTGTTTAACCTTCTCCTCGCCGTTTGTGTCACGGACTTGACCTATTGTATAATTATAATGGTAAGTCAGCTCCTGCAATGGCGGAATATTCTCGGCGGCAAAAAACATAATGTGCGGCATCCTCTTGTCGTCATGGTCCCAGAGAACGTTCTGAGCATACAGATTTGGCGAGCAGCTATGGTTGATGAATCTTCCAACATTACCACACTTTGCTGCATCTATTGTAAAGCCTACATCACCATCCATTGTCTCAGAGGTCGGAGATCCTAAACCTTGAATAATTGATGGAAGCCCCTTGCAAAGATCATCATAGTTCTGACCAATGTCGAACAGGTACTCATCATTCTGCCTCTGTTCAGCTTCCTTATCTTGCAATAGCTCACCTGCATACTCACATACGAAACTCCCTGAAGAGATAGAACTGAGGGATCTTACACCCCAACCTGTCTTCCCTGTCTTGAATATTTCAAGCGGAATTTTGACACCATGCTGGCTCACCCTATTGTGGCATGTTGGAGGGCACCTGCATGTAGAGGTGAGTATTTCGTTAGCTCACTTGGTTTTAGAACCAAATTTTGTAATTTCTGTTTAACCTAATTATCCAATGTGAATTAATATTTTTGCTGTCAAAACCAACTTCGGGTGAATAAGTTAGTTTTATGAGCCAATTTCTCATGTCACTGACTCCTTTTGCTGTTGTGTAACTGGGTGTTTCACCGACTCCTTTTGCTGTTGTGTGTTTTCACTGATATCTGGATCCGAATCCACCATGTCAACCTCAGTAAGACATTGTGTAGAAATTTCAGCATCATATAAGAAACACTCCCAGATTTAATAAATATAATTTGGTAATTTCAAAAACGAAACAAAGTAAAACTATAAAAATGGTTATTCCTGTCTCATTAGGTTATGTTATTTCGACTTGGTAAGCTTTTGCACACCCTACCTGCATGATGGGCCACACTCATATATGAGAGGCTTTGCATGAACAATTGCACCATTGAAAATGAATGGGATTTCTCCTCCATTTTTCACTGCACAAGCACATCTATTAGAGTCCAAGCAACCATTCGTGCAGTCACAGCCATTTGGAGGTTCTTTTGCACATGAACGCAGATATGTGACTTTGGTGATATACTTAAATGGTGCTGGTTGCATGTCATCGATTGTGTTGATCACACATATGGGAATCCTCTCGCTTCCTCGAGATATATCAGGCAAACAAAGCCCCTCACGAATTTTGGACTTCCTTATCGCCTTGACTATGTGTAAAGCTAATTCGGGTTGACCTGGGATCCTCTGCAACTTGCACTTGAAGACCATAGAGTCCTTTGGGCCTTCTTGCCAACAATCCACCACCATATACAGCCCATCATAAGTAAATGTCGAGATTTGCTTGGTTGTAGAATGACCGACTTCACCTCTACTTGGACCTTTGAACCCATGAATCACTCGGACTGGAATCTTGATTTCAATGCAATTCTTCAAGGCAAAATTTCCATGCTCAAGCTTTTGATCTTCTACCTCCCTCTTGCCGATGGCTTTTCCTCTAGAGTTAGTATATATTAATTCATCTGAGCTCAACAGTTCATCCGGATAGCCTCCAGAAGCAACAATGCTTATTGCAATGGGAACACCATTCACATTGGTAGTGTCAATATCCGCTTGGTATGGATGATGGAGTCCAACAATCGACAACTCAACTCTAAAGTGAAATTCATCGCCGACTTCAACACCAGGAACATTGCCTATGATAGGCCCAAGTTCAGTAAAGACAGGTGATTTCTTTATAACATTAATAGCCTCAATGTCAATCCTTCCAACACTATGTCTATTTTTTTCCTCGACTTGACTAAGCCTCCGGCATATTCCATGGAACAATTTGAGCAACTTCCTGACTTTGCTTCGGTCATCTACACCTTGGTCCCTAGAAGGAACGCAAGGAGGAAGGGTGACACAAAATTCGTTCTTTCTCTCATGCCCATATAGCGCCTTAGAGTTGCCATCATCTTCCGGGTAAGGATCTTCATGGTCTTCTATTGCCTCATGCCTGATCAATTTAGAAGGGCCAACTTTTGAGGGCAATTCTTTCCTTGGAGTAGCATCTTCTTTCTTCAGCTTGTTCCTAGGAGTAAAAGATTGAGAAACACTAGCAATAGATTTCCTTCCCTGTGTCCATGGGCATTTGTCTGAAGACATCAATGCTTGTACAATTAGCCTGTTAGTGACAAGGTCCAAATCATCATTTTCTTCAATTTGATTGGTCGCAACATGTTTTCCAAACATAGACTCCTCAGTTGACCTATGCTGAGTGTCCTTGCCTATGCCAACAGGCTTCAGCTTATGAGCAACCTTGCCTTGCTTCATGCTACTAGTTGGACATACCACGCCTCTTTGAGTGCTCAAAGTCTTGCTTCTCATCTTGCCCTCTCCAGAGGCCTCTGCGTCATCTAGCAATGCCTTATTCATCTTGTCACCCTCCAATCTCTTGCCCTGTGTGTTCACATCAACATGACCTCTCATAGGAGTCTCAAGAGTACCCTTCCCCCCCAAACTTCCTTTGCATTCGCTTCTCACCTTACCATCCCCCACCACTTGTGCTACACGCTTCCCTTCATGCGGTGATCCCTTCCCATTCATCCTCTCGCCGAAACCATGGCTAGGTGAAGCTTTCGTAACAACATTTCGTGAAGGGGCACTGCCATGCCTGGCGTCTGCAAAATCATCTTGAACAACATCACTGGCGACTTGAGACTCTTGGATCCCACTGTGTGCCTTGCTAGCTCCTTCATCTTCCATTCTCTTGCCTTCCACTTCCACCGGCGCGGGTGGCGCCGGCGGCTCCACCCCCACCATCGGGGGGCCGAACCAAACCCTAGAAATCCAGATCGAAAAAGCGCACCGTAAACAAAACCGGCCAAAGAAGAAAAGGAACCAAACACTAAGAATCCTAATCCAACACGCGTACGCGACGGGGCGGTTCGACGAACTAGCATACGAGGAGGGGCCGAGGCACTCACCTTGTGGAGACGGGTGCCGGCGACGACAAGGAGGAGAGCGCTGCGGCGGCTGCGGTTGGCGAGGGGGGAGGGGAGAGTGGGGGAGTGGAGAGAAGCTGGCGAACGGGGAGGGGGTGAGGCTTCCAACGAACCGGGCCACACGCTCAGTTCGCTGCCACGCGCGCGCGCCTCGGACAGTCGGACGGATGGTTTTCCTCGTAAAAAAAAGTGTGTGGCCTGTTCTTTTCCTCCGAAACTGATGGCTTTTAATTTTGCTATAGTACCTAACTTTCAAACAAAGTATTTTCTTAAGATAAGATCTACAAATTAAATAATGTACACGTTAAAAACCTAACATCTGTACCAGTCAAAATCGTAAGTGAGTATCTCTCTTCGTAATCTGTACCGTAAACATCCAAAATTCAAAATTTTCAGCCAAAAGCCACAGCCGTTGCCAAACAGGCCCTCAGTCGTCTAAATCTATATAACGTATTTTTAAATAATTTTAATCATAAATATAGAATATACTTTATATTTAAATACAAAATTAGTATGACCTTTTCTTTATAGTCCTACTAAATATACATCTTTATTTGTTATTCTCTATACATATGTATTGAATATAATGCTTAGAGATAATCTAGCTATTTTCACTATCTTTTTGTGTGCCAAGAGAAAATACATCTTATAAACATGGACAGAGGGGTACTATGGAACATCGATCGGACCAGGTGAAACGGGCCGCGCGGCGTGGTACATATTCGTAAAGGGTACAACTCGAGTAGGTCAGTTGCGGTTGGTCCGAATAAATTATCGTGTTATACCATGTTGGTCTATGTGTTGTCTTCTGACCCAGGCACGACATGGAGAGGGGACGGAGCAATCCGGGCCTACTTAGCCCAATGGGTCATTGATAGCCCGTTGAGCATCGTGGTCAGTCATAAGTAAGTTTACTATCAGTCGCAAGTAATTTTACTGCTAATCATATGTATTTTTATTGTCAATCACAAGCAATTTTACTATGAAAGTCATCCATGCACACTCAAAAGAGTACAGTAACTCTAACACAAATAATTTTACTACCAACTATAAGTAATTTCCCTTCATGTGGGGATCCCTTCCCATTCATCCTCTCGCCGAAACCATGGCTAGGTGAAGCTTTTGTAACAACATTTCGTGAAGGGGCACTGCCATGCCTGGCATCTGCAAAATCATCTTGAACAACATCACTGGCGACTTGAGACTCTTGGATCCCATTGTGTGCATTCCTAGCTCCTTCATCTTCCATTCTCTTGCCTTCCACTTCCACCGGCGCGGGTGGCGCCGGCGGCTCCACCCCCACCATCGGGGGGCCGAACCAAACCCTAGAAATCCAGATCGAAAAAGCGCACCGTAAACAAAACCGGCCAAAGAAAAAAGGAACCAAACACTATGAATCCTAATCCAACACGCGTACGCGACGGGGCAGTTCGACGAACTAGCATGCGAGGAGGGGCCGAGGCACTCACCTTGTGGAGACGGGTGCCGGCAACGAGGAGGAGGAGAGGGCTGCGGCGGCTGCGGTTGGCGAAGGGGGAGGGGGAGTGGGGGAGAGGTGGAGTGGAGAGAAGCTGGCGAACGGGGAGGGTGTGAGGCTTCCAACGAACCGGGCCACACGCTCAGTTCACTGCCACACGAGCGCGCCTTTACAGTTCTACTAAATATACAACTTTATTTGTTATTCTATACACATATATATTGAATATAATGCTTAGAGATAATAATTAGAGGTAATCTAACCATTTTCACTATATTTTTTGTCTATGTGCTAAGAGAAAATATATCTTATAAACTTAGACAGAGGGGTACTATGGAACATCGATCGGACCAGGTGAAATGGGCCGCACGACGTGGCACATATTCATAAAGGGTACAACTCAAGTAGGTCAGTTGCAGTTGGTCCGAATAAATTATTGTGTTATACCATGTTGATCTATGTGTTGTCTTCTGACCCAGGTACGACATGGAGACGGGATGGGCCAATCCGGGCATACTTAGCCCAATGGGTCATCGATAGCCCGTTGAGCATCGTGGTTAGTCATAAGTTATTGTTAGTCGCAAGTAATTTTACTACTGATCATATGTATTTTTATTGTCAATCACAAGCAATTTTACTATGAAGTCATCCATTCACACTCAGAAGAGTGCATTAACTCTAACACAAGTAATTTTACTACCAACTATAAGTAATTTTATTATATTTCCACGAGAGAGTGCACTCTTCTAAGTAACACTGGCCTCCTGTGATGGTTGGGAGGTAAACGTCATGCTGTGCTAGACTGGCCAGGCTATGCCGTGCCTCGGCATGGTACTATGTGTGCTGTGCTGGGGCAGCCTGTCGTGCTGAGGTGTCGACCCAAGCACGGCACGGCTGATCGAGTCAGACCAGTATGACATATTTACTGTTTTGTGCCCAGTCATGTCTAGGCTAGGCCAATAGTATCATACTACGGGATGACACGGTTAGCCACCCCATTTGACCAGGTGTAGTATCGATGTGTCGTGAATTTGTGATTGTATGTTTTTTGGGAAGTATTAGGGTCCTATATATATTTGGCTGTGAAATATTTGTAAAGAGTAATGTTTAATTATTCTCTCTTTTTTCGTCTACAACTCGTCAAATCTTTCTGAATAAACAAGATTTGGCTTTTGCCAACACAGAGAGATGTATGTGTTACAAGGTCTCCAACCCCTTAGGTCTCAGGATTGGCTAATGGATCTTAAGGCAAGCCTAATAGCACTATGTTTTATGTGCAAAAGAATGCACTATTTTACCCTTATCTTTGTGTAATTATTAATGGTTATGATGGGGATTTCCTAAGGTCTAAGGGGTGAGAGGGCCTCCTACCCCGACAGTCGAGCAAGTGGCAAAAGAGGTGTTGTTTCGTGTTTGCACGGTGCGCTTTATTGTTACCCTTTGTGTTTGGATTACGTAAGATTGCCCAGGACGCCCGAGGGTCTTGACGCTTTATATTCCGCGGAGTTGGCTAGGGCGCAAGGCCGCCGCACAATTTATTTATACTCTATAAAGTACTCCAGGGTTGAGGCTATACCATACATTTATTCATACTCTGTAGAGTATGCTGAGGCCGAGACCGTACCGTGCAGTTTATTTATACTCCGGAGAGTATGCCAGGCGAGGCTGTACCGTGTGATTTATTTATACTCCACAGACGATTTGTTTATATTTCTGTAGAGTGCCCCGTGACACACGAGGTTTCTGGCGCTTTATACTCCGCGGAGTACGCTGGGGCAAAGGTTGCACTGTGCGATTTGTTTATATTCTGTAGTGTAGCACGGGACACACGAGGTTCTTAGCGCTTTATGTTCCGCAGAGTACGTCGGAGCTGAGGCTACACCATGTGATTTTTTCTACTTCGTAGAGTACGCTGGACCATCATGTGATTTGTACCAAAAACAAACCATAACAAAGCCATAAAAAGGAGTTCAAATGCCTATAATGGCATTCCTAATGGTGACACTGCATAATAATATCTATAGATTACCATCTTAAATAGATATCAAGCTAGACATCATCCTTACAATGCACAAAATCTATCATTAATCAATATTATAATTTAATATTTATTTCCAATGCACCGTTTAATACAAAATGACACATATTTTTAATATGGTAGATATTATTTTCCTCTAGATGTCTTAATTAATGTCTTTATATTAAATTACATATTTAAGTAATATATTATATAAGATACTGTTTTCTCTTTCTTTATTAATTTTTTATTCATCTAAAACACTAATCCTATATAACATACTAGTTAATACTACTGACGCTACTTACGAAACACTACACGAAGGTGCTACGGATTCAGAGCGCGTCTGCCAAGAAGAACTAAACGTCAAAGCAACCACATGGGCAGACAGTGCACTGCCAACACACTGACATTTAATGGGCCCACAGTGCATTGAATAGGTCCAACAGTGCCCCATTTGGTTTCACCTGCGCGTGGCCATGCTAGAAAGTTTGTAGACGCTAGAGGCTGTTCATGCCTCGGTAGTCTCGTACCCTCTGAGCGAGCTACTATTTGGCTTAACCCGAGCAGAGGCCGGCGCGTGGAGCTGGCGTAAATGCTGCGGAAGCGGAGACCGAGCGTGGGACCGGGCACGCGGAGGCCGCAGCCATCGTGGAGCCCGTCTTGACAGAGCCGCCGGGGGCGCAGCCGGCGCGGAGGTGGCGGAGCCAATGTGTGGTCGTGCGCGCCGGCTGCCGCAGACGGCGTGAAGGCCGTTGTCTTGGAACCAGGCTCGCGGAGGCGAAGGCCGAAGGCGTGGCGGTGAGGTGCAGGCTGCGCGTAGTCCGGCGTGGGCGAGCCGAAGGTTGACATAGGTCGAAGGCGAACGGGCGAGGTGGAGGCTGCGCGGAGTCCGGCGTGGGCGGGCCGAAGGCCGATGGAGGCCGAAGGCGCGCGGGTGAGGTGAAGGTCGTGCGGAGTTCAGCGTGGGCGAGCCAGCTGAAGGCCGACGGAAGCCGAAGGTGTGCAGGTGAGGCGGAGCCAACGGGTGTGGATCCAACGCGAAGGCGGAGTCGTTCACGGAGGCGCAGCTGTTGGCATACCCAGGGTTAAGCACACGCAAGTGGAGTGGAGAACGAATAAATACAGAAAAGATTTCTTTTATGGCAACATATGTTTTTTTCTCCTTTTATTGTTATTCACTCACTTCTTAATCTACTTAACAGAAAATACCCAATTTAAATAAACCTCACACACACACAATCACATAATTTATACTTCACGTACCCACTAACTCCACTATCTTACAACTAGGACATATTTTCGTGCTATCATCTGGGATTTTCTTTATGATCGGCATCATTGTTCACAATTTCGCCGATTTCATTACCCCGGAAGGACATTAGTTCGGTCAAGTTTGCCAAATTTATTCCTGTTGTGGTTACAGACCAAACAGAGAGAGAGTATGGTAGTGGAGAGTTAGATGAGTAATGGCCTAGGGCTTCTCCCCATGGCCTGTGTTGTATATATACATCCACATGGGGAGTACTTTTACAATTACACCCTTACAACTGAGTACTCCCCTCAGGGGTATTCATGTCATTATACATGTCCCATTTTGGGCCTTACATCCCTCTAACAGACCTGCTGGGCTTAGGTGGGGGCCACCCCTACAACAGGAGCCTCTCATGGTGAAGGGCTTCACGGGCCGAAGCCATGTTGCTGAGCCCTTTGGCCCCCTCTGTCCCTGCGGCCTGTGAGCTTTTTCATCGTTCGTTGAAGTGTAGTGTTCGCCCTGTCGCGAAGGTATGGCGGTGAGCGGCCTGGCGAAGTCTTCGTCCTCCACAGAGTGCTGCTGTGGCGGGGTCGGGGTTGCCCGGGCTGAATTGGAGGTGTTGGCGGAGTCAGGTGCGTTGGCGTAGGTAGGCGGGGCGGGCCCCTAAGCCGTCACGCGCGCGTCAGGTGACAGCGGACTGCGGCGTCAGGTGACAGCGGACTGCGACTGCCGGCCCGCGTATCGAGGTTTGGTTGACGCGGCGCGAGACTTGATGGGTCGCGGCCATACCGCGTTGCGACGTTCCTTCTTCTGGCCATCCATGTGGCGAAATATGTTTGGCGCGGCGCAGGTTCTGAAGCGTCGTGGCCGTTCGATGTGGCGACACTCCTCCGCCGGTTGGCCTCCTGTCGGTTGGACTTCTGCCGGTTGGCTCCCCCACTGATGGGGTATATATATCGTGCTAGTGCGACATTGTACTTGCATTGTGCGCTCGAGTAGTTGCTGCTTCCGTTAAAACGGGCCCCTTTAGTGCATCCACATTCCGTAGCGGCATTACGCGGCTTGGGGAATGTTGATGTACTAATGGAGGCCTGTTTTTCTTGGGAGCTTGGTTAGCGTCTGTTTCCGGCAACTGGTCGCACTTCCCGCTCTTCATGCTGCGTTTCTGCATATGGCGACAAGGTTTGCCCTGTTCTCTTAGATAGGCCTCTCTTCAGTCGGGGTTTTTTGGTTGAACCCCTCAACATTACTTTTCAAAGAATGTTGATGAACTGAAGGTGGTCTGTTTATGAGAACAAGCCAAAACTTGACGCGACGTGACCTCCGCCTTTACCATGTTTGAGGGATGCCAACAGGCAAGTCCTTGCGCACGGATCTGCTCGTCGAAGTCGAAGTCGAAGCTGAAACCGCGGCTGTGGCCCAAGTTGGTGTAGAGGTCGAAGGCAGAATGGGAGTCGAAGCCAGAGTGAGGGCGTACCTCGCGCTCCAAACTCTGCCCCAAGCAGTCCGATAGTGCGCTTTGGTTCCGCCGCAGGGCTCTGCGATGTCATGGCGGGGCACCCCCTGCGGGGGCTTGCTGC
The DNA here is from genome assembly GCA_017311315.1 of Dendrocalamus latiflorus. Classification (NCBI taxonomy): domain Eukaryota; kingdom Viridiplantae; phylum Streptophyta; class Magnoliopsida; order Poales; family Poaceae; genus Dendrocalamus; species Dendrocalamus latiflorus. The sequence goes on along the minus strand of CM029658.1, from coordinate 35,302,561 downwards.
TGTCGAAGCTGGGGTATCTTCTCTGGGACACCGATCTTGATGTCGTTGCCGCTGGGGTGGAAGTGTTGGCGTAGCCAGATGCGTTGGCATAGGTAGGTGGGGCGGGCCCCTAAATCAATGCGCGCACGTCAAGCGACGGTGAACTCCTACGCTCCGTCGTGAGTTCGCTGATCGACGGAGGCCGAAGTTGGAACGGGGGTCGACGTAACGCCGACGACATTCCCTGGGCGCGAGGTGAATGTGACCCCGCGATAATGCGCCTTAATGGCTCCGGGATTTGCGCCGACCCCTGGGCTGGCAGGAGCGGGCTGTTGTAGTCGCTCACGCTTGTCCACCCGAGGTGTCCACGCGGCAGGCCACTATTTGTGCTTATTGCCGGCCTTCGGTTATCTTAGTCGTGCAGATCTACGGTTGCCCCCCGTACCGGATGGCGAAGTCCTCCTTGCCCTCGCATCCGAAACTCCACCTCAGACGGTCCAGTAGTGCGCTACTGCCCTTACTTCCACGGGTGCGATCATGTGTCGGGGTGGCATGTCTTAGCCGGAGCGGAGTCCGACGCCTTCGTAGCGGTGTCCCTTCGCGAAGGTGTGGCCAAAGTCGGGGGGGGGGGGGGGCGAAGACCCCATTTGGACTGTTGTGGTTGGAGGGTTCGAAGAACCACGCCGACGCGCGCCGAAGGCTATGTCGGGCCGTGTAACCTGCATTTAATCCCTGCGCTGAACGACACGCGGTGGGACGCTAGTGGCGCGTCGTGCGGTGATAGGACACTGTATGACAACTGTCATATGTGGGCTACGTGTGCGCTCGCGACGCTTCAGCTTCGCACGTGGGGGGCGGTTGTTATTCGCCGTTTGCGCTTACCGATGGTGGAGGCGAGGGGTCTTTAAATACCCCCCGTGGTATTGCGCCTGCGCCTCCTGCATACGCTTTCTGGTTGTTCACGCCGCCTCCTACATTTGTTCGTCCTGCTCCTGTGTTCCTTTCTGCCGTCGAGTTTCCCGTGGGTGCCAATGGCGACTTGCGACGAGCGCGCTCAGGTGGGTGGCTACACCATCCGTCGGCGGTCCTTGCCGCTTGAGGTGAAGTACGCGCTCGAGGAGCGCGATCCAGCGGCTGCAGACAAGTGGTGGGCGGCGAAGAAGAGGGAAGGTCCGTACTCCGGCGACTTAGGCCGCACTCTCGTGACGGAGGATACGATCCGGTCACTGTTGCGCGAGGGGAGGCTAGCGGACCGCCAGGCGGTGCGGCTGCCCACCGATGATGAGACGGAGCCGCGCCCTGAGAAGTCGGAGGCGATCGTCTTCGTCGCCTACTTCGAAGCCGGACTTCGCATCCCGTCCGCAGTGATTGTTGGGGACGTGCTGCAGACCTTCAAGCTGGAGTTGTCACAACTGACTCCGAACGCGGTGGCTCGCCTTGCCGTGTACAGGTGGGCCCTGCGCTCGGAGGCGTGCTGGCCCAGCGCCTCACTATTCGCATATCTGCACGAAGCCCGGTGCCAACCGAAGGAACGGAAGGACGGGACGCTGTCGGAGTTTGGCAGCGTCAACTTCATTCTGCGGGCATCGTGCGGAAGGCTCTTCCCCGCGAACTCGACACGAGGGAAGTGGGAGTCCAACTGGACGAGGCGGTGGTTCTACCACCGTGTGGCGAGTGGTAGCGGCCTTGAGTGCACGGGCCGGCCGATTGCATTCAAGACCACACCCGGCCTAACACTTGACCAGGAAGATAGGCGGAGGGCGCGAAGACTTGTCGGGATCACCGCCTGCTTCAATATGCGCGACCTCGCCGAGGAGTACATAATGTGCGGTGCGACGCCGCTCGCCCGCGATTGGCGCTTTACGGCCGGGAAACGTCGAGACGACAACGTTCAACCGTCCGTTTGCTCGCTGCCCGTGCCGGCTGGTCTTCGTAAGCCTTGACTGCGCCTTCCCCTCCGTTCGTACGTACTGCATCGTGTGTAATCGTGCTTTTTACCCTGCGCAATAATTCGCCTGGAGGACGCGGAGCACGCGGCGCGCGTGTTCCTTGGGCCATACACCGCCAGAGAGCATGAGCAGCGCACAGCTGCGACCGCAGAGGCAGGGTTGGGGCAGCTAAACTGCGTGTGCGAGGCCTTAGGGCTTCGTGTGCCGGGTCGCACCCCTCCGGATGACGGTGCCCCAAAAATGAAAGCACCATCCCGCAAGAGGACCCGGACCGCTGCGACCACGCCCCGTGCGACGGTCGCCGCTGCTTCTACCGGTGCGACGAGCCTGGAGTCGGATTCGGCGAAGTACGCCGACTCAAACTTGGAGGGCACGGACGCTGAGGACGAATGTGCTGGGGGCGGAGAGCGCGCCGCGGGTTACCAGGAGAGGGAGGTCTCGTTGCCCGCAACAGTCGCCGTGGTGGAGCTAGTGTTGGCTGGTGGCACCGGCGCGGAGTCCTCGTCCGCAGCCACGGCCGTGGCGGAGCTGCCCTCCGCTGGAGTATGCGAAGCGCGGTCTTCGCCAACAGTGGCGACCGAGGCGGAGGTTCCCCCCGCGGAGGTCGTGAGGACGAAGTACCCGGTCGTCGATGCTGTAGCTGTGGAGACCTCTTCGGCGAATATTGTTGCCGCGGAGGGTCCTTTTGTCACGGTTACCGAGGTGGGGCCTCTACCTCAAGCGAAGCGGCCACGGCTGCAGTCCACCTTGCAGCGGACTTCGCGCGGGTTTGCCGTGGCGACCGGTGTTGGGAGCTTGTGGAACTCCGCGTCAAGCGCCGAAGTTCCTCTACCCCGCGCCCTCCCAGTCCCTCGGGCCGCCGCGACCGTGGCTCAGGATCGGTTGGCCCTATGTCCCAACTCGGAGGTTCCCTAGCCCCGCGAGTCTGCGCCGTTCGTTGGGGGCGAAGTCGTTGCGGCTCCGCCCGGGGCTAGGGCGGCGTCCCCGCGAAGCCCCCCATCTACCACCGAGGGTAGGCCAGGACGGCATCCCTTTAGCACAACTTTTTCGCGCCTCATGACAAACACATATTTCCTCTTGCAGCGGCACTTATCCCAGAGGAGGAGCCGTCCCTTGAGCGTGGAGGTCTTGGTGCTGGCGACACAGACCCCGCGCGCCCGAGCCCGGTGGACTTCGTCCCTCCGTCAGATGCGCTGAGGGCATGGCGCGGTATTGTGGCCGACGCGGCCGCCAGCGTCGGCCAGTAGGCGTTGCAGACCTATGGGTCAGGGCGCCTTGGGGATGCATTGGAAGTGTCGAGAGTGAGGGTAAGCGTCTATCCCTCGGACCCCTCGCAGCCGTTTAGCGCTTGCTAACCCCTCTGCTACGCAGACACTCATGCTGGGCCAGGCCCTACAAACTGCTCACGCCCGCGAGCAAGAAGCACTACGGAGTAGGCTGCGGGGCGCCGAAGAGGAGCTGCAGGGAGCTAGGGGACGTGCTCTGCCCAGGACGCTCGCATACGTCGCTTGGAAGCGGAGTGCGCGGAGATGAAGACGCGCACCGAAGAGCTCGTCGCCATAGCGCGAGAGTTAGCCGCCGAAGCAGTGCGGCAAGAAGCTGCTGCCGAGCGAGACGGCTTACTGCAACAAGTCGCCACGTTGGAGAGGGAGAACAGCGAGCTTGCCGCCTCTCTAGCGGAGCGGGATCGAGCCTTGGGCGACGCTTCGGTAGCCGCTTGGGACGCTGCGTTGGCCCTGGAAGACACCCTTAAGGGGCTTATCACCGAAGTGCCGGCACGCTCCTTCGGGCCCGAGGACCTGTCGCGATCGCTTCGGTGGATCGGAGACGCAGCTGTCATCACACGCGGTGCCGCGATGACCTTTGGCAACCACTGCGTCTATGTGGCATCGTGCCTGGTATGCGCGCTCCTGCGACTGCAGCTGTGAACATGTTGCCGGGCTAGCTGATCCTCGACTGGAGATGCCCGCCGGAGGCGGGGTAATGTCCGGTGCCTTGCGCGCCGCTCGCCGTGCTGTGAAGTTCTTCCATGAACGGATATGGGAGTACTGCGGGAAGGCCGCGGCCATGGTCGAGCTGCGGAACAACCTACACGGCGAGGGAAACCTTGGCCAGTTTCTGGACGAGGTCCCACGGCGTGATGAGGATGGCGCTGCGGCCCCAGAAGACGCCGCGAACCCACAGGTGTGACGGTAGGTTGTCACATGTTGGCGTGCGTCGTAACCGGTGCTGTTTCTTATTCTTCTTTTTTTGGCAAGAGTACGAAGTTCCTTCGCCGCTGCTCTGATCTTTGCCCTCTTGTTCGAAGCAGCTATACAGCCGGGGCCGACTGCTAATTTCCGACCTTGCGACCCGACGGCGTCTTCGGCGCTGGCGAAGGGCCGAGGAAGCACTGGATTTTTGGGCGGTCGGTGCCTTCGAGCAGAGCCTTGGCACAGACACGTGTTAAGGACGAACCCGTCGAGTAGCTGCCCTGTGCGCCGGAGGTGTTTGTACACCTTTGTAATTCGCCTTTGTAAGCGTCCTTGACGAATGCAAAGAGTAATTTTGGTTGAAACTTGCGAGGTGCGTCTCCGTCCCTTCGGCTACGCTGTCCCATGGTGAACTCGGAGGGTTACTGCACTCGCCCGTACACAACGATTTGCGCTTCGGGAGAGTAGGGTGGTCGAGGCGGACGCGTAGTTGAAGCAAAACATACAAGCGCTTCGCATAGGCGCTCTGTCCCCTACTCCTGGCGCCTTAATCGAGGTAGACGCGCGAGCGCTCCGTCCCCTATCCTTCGAAGTGGTGACAGCGGAGCTGGCGCCTTAGCCGAGGTAGACGCGCGAGCGCTCCGTCCCCTACCCTTCGAAGTGGTGGCAGCGGAGCTGGCGCCTTAGCCGAGGTAGACGCGCTAGCGCTCCGTCCCCTACCCTTCGAAGTGGTGGCAGCGGAGCTGGCGCCTTAGCCGAGGTAGACGTGCGAGCGCTCCGTCCCCTACCCTTCGAAGTGGTGGCAGCGGAGCTGGCGCCTTAGCCGAGGTAGACGCGCTAGCGCTCCGTCCCCTACCCTTCTAAGTGGTGGCAGCGGAGCTGGCGCCTGAGCCGAGGTAGACGCGCTAGCGCTCCGTCCCCTACCCTTCGAAGTGGTGGCAGCGGAGCTGGCACCTTAGTCGAGGTAGACGCGCTAGCGCTCCGTCCCCTACCCTTCGAAGTGGTGGTAGCGGAGCTGGCGCCTTAGTCAAGGTAGACGCGCTAGCGCTCCGTCCCCTACCCTTCGAAGTGGTGGCAGCAGAGCTGGTGCCTTAGCCGAGGTAGACGCGCTAGCGCTCCGTCCCCTACCCTTCGAAGTGGTGGCAGCGGAGCTGGCGTCTTAGTCGAGGTAGACGCGCGAGCGCTCCATCCCTTAGGATTGCGCAATGACAGCCTCTGGTGCCTTTCGCCCACGGGTGCGCTCGCGCGGGAGCTAGCCTCTGGTGCGTTACCTTGGTACTTCGCGGGGTGCGCTTTGCACTCCGTAGAGTACACCGGAATGGCCTCTGCGTCTCTTCTTTTTTTTGTTTTTTGTTTTTTTATTATACTTCCGGAGAGTGCGCGGGATCGACACCCATGTCTGATTTATACTCCGAAGAGTACGCACAGGAGCAACGCCCATGCGTGCGCGGGGTTCACGTCTTGTTTATACTCCAGAGAGTGCGTGGGATCGACATCCACGTCTGATTTATACTCTGAAGAGTACGCACTGGAGCAATGCCCATGCGTGCGTGGGGTTCGCGTCTTGTTTATACTCCGTAGAGTACGCAAGGATAGCATCCGCGTCTTTTTTATACTCCGTGGAGTGCGTGCGGAGGCGGACCTCGACGCTACGGCTTGTTTATACTCCGTAGAGTGCGTGCAGAGGCGGACCTCGATGCTACGTCTTATTTAGAGTCCGTGGACTGCGCGTGGAGGCGAACCTCCGCGCGTTGCGAGCGGTGAAATTGCGTGCGAAGGCGGACCTCGACGCTACGTCTTATTTATACTCCGTGGAGTGCGTGCGGAGGCGGACCTCGATGCTACGTCTTATTTAGAGTCCGTGGACTGCACGCGGAGGAGAACCTCCGTGCGTTGCGGGCGGTGAAATTGCGTGCGGAGGCGGACCTCGACGCTACGTCTTATTTATACTCCGTGGAGTGCGTGCGGAGGCGGACCTCGACGCTACGTCTTATTTAGAGTCCGTGGACTGCGCGCGGAGGCGAACCTCCACGCGTTGCGGGCGGTGAAATTGCGTGCGGAGGCGGACCTCGACGCTACGTCTTATTTATACTCCGTGGAGTGTGCGCGCGGAGGCGTCCCCCTACGCGTCATTGTTTATACTCATGCCCGTGTTTTTCACGGAGAGTGTGCGCGCAAACGCGTGTCTTTGGTTATACTCATGCCCGTGTTTTTCACGGAGAGTGCGCGTGTGAACGCGTGTCTTTGTTTATACTCATGCCCGTGTTTTTCACGGAGAGTGCGCGCACGAACGCGTGTCTTTGTTTATACTCATGCCCTTGTTTTTCACGGAGAGTGCGCACGTGAACGCGTGTCTTTGTTTATACTCATGCCCGTGTTTTTCACGGAGAGTGCGCGCGTGAACGCGTTTATACTCCGGGAGGGCGTGTGGGGGCGGGCCTCCGCGCGTGCTCACCGTGTATCTCTATAGGCAGTAAGGAGAGTGCGGCAAACGGTGAACTTTATTAAATTCCCGTTTGCGCGGGTGAGCGATTACAAAAAATGGAGGTACTAACCACTCGTTGCTTGTGCGACCGGAGCCTCTGGTAACGGGACGATCTGCGCGGGGGTTCGCCATGCTGGTTCCCTTAGGACATCGCGGATCCTCGCATTATAGTTCCCGTCCTAGGCGTTCCGTTGAACTTCGAGGTGTGGGCCTTTGGTGCCGAGCTCGATACGCCGGGCCATGTCCTGGTCGCCACAGACAGTGATAATGGCCCGCGGTCCGGGGAGCTTCATGCATAGGAAGCCATGGTGAGGCACTGCTTCGAAGGAGTTGAGGATTGGTCGCCCCAGGATGGCATTGTAGGGATACAGGATATCGACGACGTCGAAGATGGCGTCTTCGCTCCGTACATTGTCATCCTGGCCGAAGGAGATTTGCAAGCATATCTGGCCTAGCGCCCACAGGGGTTGACCTCAGAAGCCTCGCAGGGGGATTCTCGAGGAGCCCAACCGGCTCCGGGGGATCCCCATCTAGTCAAAAGCTGCGGCAAACAGGATGTTTGCGGAGCTGTCGCCGTCCACCAGAATGCGACCAACGTCGCACCCCGCGATGACGGCCCGGATGACGAGGGGGTCTTGATGGGGGAATTCTACACCCTGAGCATCGGCGGGCGTGAAAGTGATCTCGTGTTGCGCCCAGCCTGGGGGTGCCTGTGCCGGGTACGCCGCCATGTGGTGTAACCTCCTTGCGTAGGCTTTTCGCTGCCGTGCCGAGGCAAACTCCAACGAGGAACCTCCGGAGATGACGTTGATGACCCTGCGCTGGGCTCCCTCCGGGGCTTGCAGCTGCAAGAGGCCTGCCCGAGGCTGTTGTATATGAGCCTGAATCTGTAGGAGGCCCTCCTGGGACTGCGGTCCCTGGTCTTGGATCTGCATAGGGGCTTCCGAGGGCTGTTGGATGTGGGCTACGACGGGTGGACGTGCTTCCACATTCTTATCCCTGGCGATGCTTTGCCGGAGTGCCGCGATGGAGATGCACGCCCGTGTGTCATGGGTGCCTCGACCGTGGACCTCGCACCATTGCCCGTGGTGGTGGTCTTCGTATTCTCCGCGGCCTCTATCGTCGCGACCCCGGCCACGGCCCCGTCCTCACCCGCGACGCCCTCTACCGCCGTGGCCGGCGGGGGCGTTGTCTTCGGAGCCGCCCTCGATGTCAAATACATATCGAGGCCTCCGCGACTTCTATTGGCCGCGTTTGGGCTTGTCGGCGGACGACTCTTTGTGCTGGACGTCTTTGTGATCGGAGGCATCCTTCAACGGCTCCAGCTTGCGCTTGCCTTTCGAGAAGCCATCTTTCGACGGCTCTTCGCTCTTGGCCAGGCCTTCCTGAGTGTCAGAGTCGTCACCTTGCCTTCGACGCGCGTCCTCTTCTGCCCTGGCGTATTCCTCCATCTTGTCGAAGAGCTTCGCCACTGTCTTGATTGGCTTTCGCGCGTTGTATTCAGCCATCGGGCCGGGACGAAGGCCCTGTATGGCTGCATTGATAATGGCCGTTTCGTTAACGTCTTTGACTTGGCAGCGTACCTTCGCAAAACGTTTGAAGTAATCCCGCAGCTTCTCTGAAGATTTTTGCTTCACTGCGAAGAGCTGATCAGCGTCGACCCGCTCGACGTAATTCCCCTAGAAGTTGTTATACAGGCGGTCGTGGATCTGCTCCCACGCGTAGATGGAGTTTGGCTCTATGGTAAAAAACCAAGAGAGCGCCACGCCTTGCAATGCGAGGGGGAGTCCCTTCACCTTCGTGGTGTCGTCTCCGCCAGCGGCTTCGATGGCGGTTTCGTATATGCGCACGAATTCTCGCGGGTCCGTGTCGCCTTTGTACGATTCGATAGCGCTGGGGAACTTGAAGTCTTTCGGCCACGCCGCCTGCTGCAGGCCCGCGGAGAGTGGGGACTCCGGATCCACACGTCGTAGCGGGACACGGCTGGATGTGGGGGCGTTGCGGTTGTCCGCCCTCTCCGGCGTGGGCTCCGACGTGACCGCTGGCGGGGTCTGTTGGCTTCGAGCCTCCTGCATTGTCGGAACCCGGAGCAACGACTCCTGGATCCTCTGTGTAAATCGCACTAGTCCAGGATCAGCTAGTGCACACAGCGTACAACAAAGATAAATATCAACCATAATGACATTTATTAACTGAATATGGGCATGAATGCCAAAGTTTACATCAACGGCACATAAGCCAAAATTAAGTAATAAGCAGCGGAAGAAAAACCAAAGCGGAAGAAGCCCACTGAGCCTGCCCACAGGCAAACGACAGTAAGACGCGGCCTATTCGTCCAGATCTTCACCGTAGTTGACGTCTTCCTTCTCTGTGTGGAAAAAGCAAGGTGAGTACAAACTTGTACTCCGCAAGTCACCCGGGAAAATGCAACATAATGATAAAGGCTTCAATGGAAGGCTTATAGGGTTAGTTTGCAAAAACAGCATTTAAGAAATACAGTAAGTAGATTGAAATTGCTGAATTTAATACAGTAAGTAAAAACAATACTTGTAGTAGAAAATAATACCGTCAGTGCCGGCTCCGACCAAACACCAACCTATCCACGGGCATCCCACCCGGACCATCTTTTCAAAAGCTCACGTATGGATTCCATCCATCCACACGCTTTCACTGCGCAACTCTGATGAATTCCATCCATCCACCAGGTTTCAATCTCTCACGGATTCCATCCATCCGCAAGGTTTTCAATCTCTCACGGATTCCATCCATCCGCAAGGTTTTCAAAAACATTTTGAAAATCAAAATCTAATCCATGAAAAACTTTTACTCAGCATGCCCATGACCGTGGGCACGGCTATCCAGGATAGATTATACACTCTGCAGAGGTTGTACAGCTTTACCCACAAGACACGATCATCCCATATTGCCACCGGTTTACACACTTCCTTTGGTGTGCGGCGAGGAGTCATGACAAGGCCTTTACAATGCAAAGCCTTCAACCTGGCCGAGCCAACTCTAAGGTTTCACCCCAGTAAGGAATCCACCAGACCGGGACCCCCTCTTGAGCCTAGACGAGACTTCTCATGGCTTAACCACGCTCGCCCAAGTGAGACTTCACATGGCACCAACCACGCTCACTTTCAACCTACGACTCGACTCAGATTGGGACTTCACAAATTATTCAGCCAGGGCTGTCCCATACCAGCCATGTGGTAGTACGATTAGGGCTTTGCAACAGTAGCTCACAGACCGGTCCTTAATTGACTCAGGCCCAACCACATACCCCTGTGCACGACAATCAACCACTGCGGCTCCAACCAACAGGGCATGCCTGCACCCACCACTCTAACCAATTGCCTAAGTCTAAACCAGTTTTATATTTGTTTTCAAAATATTTCATAATCCTCCTTGACTCACCAAAGTCAAGAGTTCATATCATTTTATGTAAACAGGGTCATCATTTTATGTGAAAGATATCCCAAAACAAAATTATACGATTAAGCAGGGCTAAGCATTTGATTAAACTCTCTAGCCAACACTAATGTATTAACTAGAGTTTGAATCTAGGGTGACAAGGTATAAGGGATTCAATAACAATGGAGGAATTAACAAGTAGGCAATAACTAAATTTAAAACTGAATTGAAATACGTTGAATAAACATATGCATGCAATATAATTTGAATCAACATAATTTTATTTTGAAATCTGGGATCAACATGATCAAGGAGGGTGACTTGCCTTGCTCTTCAGCTTGGTTCAAACCTTCGTCGTCTAATTTTCCCGAATCGTCGAAGTCTACACGTGAAAACAACCCACCAAATTCAAATAAATTCAAATTGACTTCAAATATTTGAATTGAGGCTAGAAATGGATAGAGGGGAATTTTTGATGAATTTAGAAATTTGAATGGGCCAAATCGGAGTTAGGACGAAGGAGAACGGGCTCCGGGAAGATTAAATTCAGAGAAAATGGAAAAGGAGGATTTTTGGAATTATTTTCCTGAAGAAAAACCTGAATTATTGCGTCAGCAGAGATTTTCTTTTTGGACGAATTATTTTCCAACGGGAAAAGGATTTTTACTGCGCCAGCATGACGTCAGCCCGAGGGGAGCCCGACTGACCAGTGGGGCCCGGGTCTATGGACCGGATCCACAGAGAGAGGAAGTGGCCGAGGTGGCGCGGAGCGCTGACGGGGCAAGGAGGCGCCGCGTCACCGTCCATGCGGGCACGGGCGAGCTCACGTGGCAGGCCGGCCGGAGGGAGGCGCTCGGGACCGGGGACTTGCCGGCGTTCGGCAGCGCGGCGGCCGGCGGCGAGGAGTGGGAAAGGACGAGGGGTGCACGGGGAGTCGCGTGGTGGGCACGGCCTTACCAGAGGTAGCCGGCGGCGAGCTGGCGGCGAGCCGAGGCGGCGGCGCACTCGGGCTAACGGCGGCGAGGAGGTTCCGGCGGCGGGGAGGGGCAGGCGAGGAGTCCCCGAGGTGCGCGCGGGCACTTCGAAGCTCGCAGAGGCGGCGGCGGGGCCTGGGGAGCTCCGAGACGGCGGCGATGCTTCGCCGGAGTCGGAGAAGGCGGCGGAGGCGATGGCGCACGTTGCCGAGGCGCTCGACTCACGGAGAGGAGAAGAGGAGGGCGGAGCGGTGTGGGGCGGAGTGAGGCGGAGCTCGGGGTGGGGTATTTATAGGGAGGGGAGGAGGGAGACCGGGGGAATTCCTCGCCGGAGGGAGCGGGAAGTGGGCGGCGGTTTCGGGTGGTTAGGGGCGGTGCCGGCGCGGGATTGGGGGAGTTGGGCGCGGGGCGTGCGGAAGACGCTGGAGAGGTGGCTGCGCACACGAGGAGTGGAGGCGTGGCCGGCTAGGGCGGGAGGCCGTTGCGGGCGACGGCGGCGCGAGAGGAAGGAGGAGGCCGCGGGGAAGACGGGTCCGACGTGTGGGCCCGAGCGGTCAGCGAGAGAGGGAGGCGGGACGACTGACGGGCGGGGCCCGCGGGCAGAGAGAGGCGGAGGGAGGGAGCGCTGGCGGGTGGGGCCGAAGGCGCAGAGAGAGAAGGAGAGGGTAAGGGGAGCGGCTGGATTGCGGGGGCGGGAGATCGGACGGCCGGGGAAGGGTGCGGGGTGGATGGGCCAGATGGGCCGAGGGGGCGGCGTGGCGCGGATCCGGGCCAGCCAGGTGGCGAACGCGGGGGAGGGGAAGGCGGGATTGGCGGCGGATCCAGGCCGTCCAAGTGGCGGCCGGTGGAGGAGGTAGGCGGGATGCGCGGATGGCCAGATGGGGCGACGTGGGCGGCAATCGGCCGTCCACGTGGCGGCTGGAGAGAGGAGGAGGGAATTAATTTTGGAAATTGATTTTGGATTTTCAGAAAAGCCTAGAAATTCCATGAAGCCTCAGAAAAATACAAAAATAACTCCAAAAATTCCATAAAAATTCTGAGAACCTTCTGGACACTTTTTGGACTTAATAAAAATATTTCCAACTAATGTTGGTACATAATTTTCATACTTTAAATTACTTTTTAATTTCAAAATACATTTTTAAACTCCAGAAAATCCAGGGAACCAGATAAAAGCCAAATAACTCCAAATAATTAATTTGAATTAGGATTTTTATAGAAAATCAATATATCTTTTTATTTAATAATATTTTTGGGTTTTCCTGAAAATGCTTTTCGAATCCAGCTTTTTGAAAAACAGAAATCCAGGGCAAATCCAACTTTAAACTTTAGGCACAACAATACTTAAATTTAATTCAGATTTTATTTTAATATTATTTATTTATTCATTACTTCATTTTAATTTTAATAAAAACCTGGGCTGTTACATGCATGTCCCGCACGGCCCCGCGGAGATCTGTTAGTTCCCGTTGGAACGCGTTGAGGGCCGCCAACAGGGCGGTCTCCACCGCGGATGTGGCTGGGGCCGTCGATGCGCCCGGCGGCACGATCGGCACGGCGGTGACCACGGCCTGCGCGCCCAGGCTGCCCGCCGCGTTGCCCTGGAGGACCTTGGAGCTGGTGACGAGGTCCATACCGTCGCCGGGACCGCTCACTACGTCGGGTGGTAAAGTGGACGCGCCTGCATTGCCACCGTCGGGGTTGGTCGTCGGGGCGGTGGTGGGGTTGCTCGTTGCCACGGTGACGAGGTTGTTCGTCATGGCGGTGACGGCGGGGTTGGGCGTCGTGGCTGTGACGGCGGGGTTGGGCGTCGTGGCGGTGACAGCGGGGTTGGGCGTTGCGTCGGTGACGGTGGGGTTGGGCGTCGCGTCGGTGACGGCGAGGTTCACCGTCGTCACACCTACATCGCCACCCGTACCTGCAGCTGCTAGGGCCGAAGCCCTGGTATTGACGCGAGATTACGCCGCTTCCACCTTCTTCTTTTTCGCCGCCGATGATGAAGCTTTCTTTGGTGCCATCCTCCTTCGAATCTGGAGGCTTGCTCTTGTCCTCCCCACGGACGGCGCCAATTGTTGTGATTACAGACCAAACAGAGAGAGAGTATGGTAGTGGAGAGTTGGATGAGTAATGGCCTAGGGCCTCTCCCCATGGCCTGTGTTGTATATATACATCCACATGGGGAGTACTTTTACAATTATACCCTTACAACTGAGTACTCCCCTCAGGGGTATTCATGTCATTATATATGTCCCATTTTGGCCTTACATCCCTCTAACAGGCCTGCTAGGCTTAGGTGGGGGCCACCCCTACAACAATTCCCATTTAAAATTTATCTGAATTTCATTAAAAATTTAAAATTTTCATCTGAATTTTTAAACAAAATGAACGGAATTTCATTCTTTCGTTCGTCTCAATCACCTCTAAAATTTTTTTCAAAACAAAACATTTAACTCTGATCTGCATGACTTGATCAACTCATTGACCCAAGTTAAGATCGTTACTCAGACATCTAGGCATGACTTACGACCAAGATTACTATTCAACTTACTTGTACATCTGCCACAGTACATTCTCCTTTTAGACCACTATAGTAACTTTAAGACGGCTACAGTAAATTTAGAATTGCTATAGTAAATTTAAGGCTGCTATAGTATTCTAGCTTCTTGTTCGACTCATTGCTTCGATTTATATAACACACAAGTACTTAACATACGGAGCCAGCGACGGGTACAGCTCAGGACTGTCGCTACCATGTAACGCACCCGTTTCCAGGGGCGCCTGGGGACACGGCATTCCGCAACTACCCAATCCTGGCCAGTTACGGAGCGTCGCGCAAGAGGATATCATCACAGCACATGCTTACAACAAAAGACCAACTTATATTATAACATATGGTTTATCAACCGAGTTTTTCTGCAGCTGGCGTGCAAGCCCAAAGTATATTATATTACAAAAACCACCAAGAAGCTTGAGCGCGGCTGAAACCTAGAACCAAGGATCCTCGTCATAGAAAGGCTCTTCTGGAGCTTCTTCAATGGGGAGACCTTCTCCAATGTCTTGACCTTCTGAAGGATTTAGCAAGCCGTGAGCTAACCAGCTCAGCAAGTCACAAAGGAAACCCTAGCTTAACTAATTTGCACGGATCACCAAAGGAAGGGAGTATACTTGTTTTATTATCTTAAGTGGATGCAGTTTTCTTTGTATACAGTTTTAGAAACCCAAAAGCCTATGACTACTTAAAATTGAGGGGGTTTTCATAAAAAGATAATTAACCAACTAATCCAGTTAAAACACTTGTAAAAACTACTTAAGCTTCGCAGCTGGAATCACCCAGTAGACACAGCTCCATTAACTGGGAGTACGGCGTATTCGAATACTTTTTTTTATTGACTCTGCAGAGTTGCCCAACTTTACCCACAAGCATACTTAACCCTCATGACTGACTTAAGGAACCGGGTCTTTTCACTGCTCAACCCTTGGTATATACTCCACCCGATAGGTTAGGAACCCGCACACCCTCGGTTATTCGTTGGCCACCACGGAACGCTAGGCCCGAGTTGTGGGGACCTATCGTTGTCTTAGTCCGGATCCGCGATCCACACCGACTCCCAATGTAGGGCTTCACTTAAGTTGAGCAGCTACTAAACCAGGGTTGACAAATCAACACCTGTGGTTGAGCGGTCACTATGTCATTTGCTTGGCGTAAGGGTCTAATCCTTATATTTTCACGAGGTCCACGACCTCCACCCTAGGGCCAAGTGGTGGGTGAAGACCGTCTCGCGGTGTCCCACAACACTTTCACCCCTAACTTAACATTTTCAAATCTACCGGCCCGCGGCCACAACCTTAGTAGTATAAAGATTTGCATGAAATGTAAATAACCTACGGATAGTTATATCATACTTAGAGTAATTCTAGGGTTGACAAAGGTGGGGTTTCAATTTAAACATGGCTAATATCGGTGGTAGGTTTTATCTACATATCATGTCATTCTAAACATTTTATTTTACACAAATTAACATTTCACAATTAACAATAATGCAAATAGCATATTAACATAATTAAATGACATGGGATTCAACATGATCAAGGTTTTGCGACTTGCCTTAGATCTCGACGATCTCAGCAATCTCGTAAGCAGCAACTCCCTGATCCTTTCCTTGCATCGAAGCCTCCGAAATCTCCGAAACTAGCGCAAACACACGAAAATAATATAAGTCCGGCTTGAGCCTAATCAAGCGAGGAAAAATAATCTATGAAAAAGGAGTAAAATGCATAAATATTCAAATGGGAGATTTTTGAATTTTTCTGGGATAAATTTGGTGGATTGGAGGCCAAAAATGGATTCAGGGCATCAAAATGAGCAAAGTGGTGAAATTTGGGAATTTCTGTGATTTTCTAGGATTTATTTTGATTTTCTGGATTTTTGGAAATTGATAGATCTCTGGAAAATCGGATGAACAGTGTCGGGCCGGTCCAAAGCCACAGTGCGGCCCGTAGGCCCGCGCGCGCCTTACCTCGGCGGATGGCCATAACGCGGCGGGAGCGGACGGCGGCGATGCTGCGGGAGTGGGCGGTTCGGATTAAAAGCGATGGGTGGAAACGGACGGCTACGGAGGGGGCTTGATCGGGTGGACGCAGAGGGAGGTGGTTAAGGAAATCGGACGGCGATGGGGACACAACCATCTGACGCTCAATTTTAAACGGCAACGGTTGGAGAGAATGGCGAGGATGCGGCCACGTCGGTCGTCGTCAACCTCTCTCCATGCGCGCTTCGCAGAGAGGCAGAGGCGAGGGGTCTCTGCTCTCTGGCGACGGCAGGGGACTCCGGCGGCCATGGAGGGCTCCACCGGGTAGATCTCGACATGGGGAACCCATATTGGGGTCTTGGGAGGCAAGGGAGTCAATGGTGTGGGTCGGAGGCAGAAGGGGGTGGTTCGGCTTCCCGGCGGCGCAGCGGCACACCGGCGGCGATCAAGCTAATTGGGCGGTGTTTTCACGATCTGTGGGGCTCAGGGCTCATATTGGTGGCGATGGCTTTATCTGGGGAGCTTTTGAAGAAGCAGGACTGGATCAGGTGGGAAGACAACGGTCGGCTATCAGTTTTAAGTATTCAGCGTTTTCAGTTCTCTGAATATTTCATTTTTCCTGTTTTGTAACGTGAGAATCTTGCACGGTTAGTAAGTTCCTGTAATTGCGGATCGTGGGTTAGCACGTTCCAAGTTTGTTAGCCTTTTATATGGCATGTATTAGCATTGTTGCTTTAACAGAAATTAGAGAAAATTGCCCCAAAGTTTCCTGTCTTGAGAGTTCTCTGAACTTACGGCAGTTTCTCTGAACATTACTGTTCATCGTCCGACACCTTGTTCTTGCGAGTGATTGCTGTGATCTAGGCTCAATCCAACATTTGGTATCCGAGCACCAGCGTTGAAATCACTGCTCCAAGTTGAAGATGGCGGTTGTTCCACAGCAGGTGGGAAGGAAAAGCGGTGCGATGTTGTTTCACCCGCCGATGCTAACTCCAACTAATTACCCGGTGTGGACGATTAGAATGGAGGCCATTCTCGATGCTCAGGGAGTATGAGAATCTGTGGAGCTTGCAGAAGGAGCACAGGTGAACGCAAGGAAGGACAAGATGGCGCGGGCGTACATTCTGCAGAGTGTTCCCGAAGATGTCTTACTGCAGATTGCGAAAAAGAAGACATCCAAAGAGATTTGGGACGCACTCAAGTTGAGATACTTGGGAGCAGAAACAGTGAAGCAAGCACGTCTGCAGACGTTGAAGAATGAACTTGATGTGCTTCGGATGAAGGAGACCAAAACCATCGACGAATTTGCCGGTAAGCTCAGTGCAATCTCCAGTAAATACACCCTTTTCGGTACAGCGCTTGAATATGCAACTCTTGTCAAGAAATTGCTTGATTATGTTCTTGAAAAATTCATCAATGTCGTGGCCGGAATTGAGCAATTTTATGACCTGGCCACTATGCGATTTGAGGAGGCAATCGGAAGGGTGAAGGCATATGAAGAAAGGGCGGCTCGAATGTAGAGCAGCACTACAAGCACTGATGGGAAGTTGCTGCTAACTCATGCTGAGTGGCAGGCGCGGCAGAAGGGAGCTGGCAGCAGTTCCTCATCTGGAGGTAAAGAGCATCGATCCCACAGTCCCGACCGAGCAAGGTGGTTGGGACGAGGCTGTGGCAGAGGGAGACGCGGCCGATGGACAACCAATCAAGAAAGGACAGGAAACACCAAAGGTGGAGGCCGGGGAACACGAGACAAGAGTTCAGTCAAGTGCTACAGCTGCGGCAATATGGGACACTATGCATCTGAGTGCAGAAGCAAGAAACATGAAAGCGAAGCAAATTTCTGTGCTGTCGAGGAAGAACCGGCACTCATGTTGGTTGTGTCTCAGGAAGAGGCACGCAACGAGCAAGACAAACAAGTAGCTGTGTTGCTCAATGAAGAGAGATTGAAACCAGGGATGTACCATGGTGACAAAAGTGAAGAAAGTGAAGACATTTGGTACCTGGGTAATGGCGCCAGTAACCATATGACTGGTTGCCGGGAGAAATTCCAGGAGGTAGATGAGAAGATCTCAGGAAAAGTGAGGTTTGGCGACGGTTCCACCGTGCAAATCATGGGGAAGGGGTCGATCGTTTTTAACTGCAAAAATGGCGACCAAAAACTACTTCAAGATGTATATTACATCCCAAGACTGTGCAGTAATATCATAAGTGTGGGGCAGTTGACGGAAGAAGGCAATGAAGTGCACATGGCAAGAGAAATCATGCGGGTGTTTGGCAGAGACAAAAGGTTGTTGATGCAAGTGAAGAGAATGAAGAATCGGATGTACAAGATTAGTCTGAAAACCGAAAAAGCAATATGTCTGTTGTCAAGTATTGACAACCCAGCATGGCTGTGGCACGCAAGGCTTGAACATGTGAACTTTCATGATTTGAAACTGCTCGGTGAGAAGAAGTTGGTGGTTGGCGTCCCGGAAGTGTCTCATCCAAACAGGTTCTGTGAGGCTTGTGTGATTGCCAAACAAGCCAGATTGCCATTCCTAAAATTGGCAAATTTCAGAGCATACATGCCACTAGAGCTTCTTCATGCAGACATATGTGGCCCAATCACTCCCTGCACGCTTGCTGGTAATAAGTACTTTCTTCTAATCATTGATGATCACACAAGATGGATGTGGGTGTATGCATTGTCAGCCAAGAGTGAAGCCCTTCAAGCATTCAAAAAATTCAAAAGGGTGACTAAGAACAAAACTGATCTTAGGGTCAAGACTCTCAGGACAGACCGTGGAGGAGAATTCTTGTCTGCAGAGTTCACTAGGTATTGTGAAGAAGCTGGAATTGAGAGACACTTAACTGCCCCCTACACTCCTCAGCAGAATGGAGTTGCTGAACACCGCAACCGCACCGTGATGGCTATGGCCAGAGCATTACTCAAAAGCATGCGCGTATCGGCAAAATTCTGGGGGGAGGCTGTCAAACATGTTGTCTATCTGTTGAACCGACTGCCAACCAAAATACTGGGTGGGTGTACACTGTTTGAGAAATGGGAAGGAAGGAAACCTCATCTAGCACATGTGAGAGTATTTGGTTGCACGGCTTATGCCAAGAACACCACTCCACACCTCAAGAAGTTAGAAGATAGAAGCACACCGATGGTGTATTTAGGTGTAGAGGAGAATTGCAAAGCACACAGGTTGTTTGATCCTCGAAGTGGAAAATTGCATGTCAGCAGGGATGTCATGTTTCAGGAGAACCTTGAGTGGAAGTGGAATGCAGAACGGGGAGGAGAAGAAGAACAACTGATAATTCTTGACTCTCTCTATTCAAATGAACAGTCAATGGCAATAGAAACTGAAGCCAGCTCGGGAGAAGGAGCATTGCCTGTCACAGGAGAAGTTCAGGGTAACTATCCACCCACTGAAGTAGGAGCTGAGTCAGAAGATGGGCATTTTGCAGTCGATATGCCGAGTCCTTCTACACCTCGAATGAGTGCAGACTCAAGTAGCTCAACTCAGGTAGTGTCATCTCCTGAAACATCTGATAGACCAGTGCGTTTTCGTTCATTAGCAGATATATATGCAGACTCAGTGGAAGTATCTGCTGCTGATGAAGAAGAAGAGGGGGAGTTGATGTTATCTTGGTCAGATGAACCTTCAAATTTCCAGGAGGCATCAATAGATCACTGCTGGTTTGAAGCATTGGTGAAAGAGCTAGAGTCCATTGAAAAGAATAAAACATGGACACTAACTGAACTCCCGGCTGGTCACAAAGCTATAGGCTTAAAATGGGTGTTCAAGTTGAAAAAGGATTCCAGTGGACAAATTGTCAAGCACAAGGCAAGGTTGGTTGCTAAGGAGTATGTGCAAAAACATGGAATTGATTTTGAGGAGGTTTTTGCTCCGGTTGCTAGACTAGACACAATTCGGTTAATCCTTGCTCATGCTACAAACCAGGCTTGGGAAGTGCATCACTTAGATGTAAAGTCTGCTTTTTCTCAATGGAGAATTGGAAGAGGAGGTCTATGTTTCTCAGCCAGAAGGATTCAAGGTGAAAGATCAGCCACACAAGGTACATAAGCTGACAAAAGCCTTGTATGGCTTGCGGTAGGCACCTCGAGCTTGGTACACACGCCTGGACAGAAGCATGAGGGAGTTGGGTTTCAAAAAATGTGTGCAAGAACATGCCGTATACACTAAAGGGCCCGGAACAACTAAAGTCATCATTGGTGTATATGTGGACGATTTGGTTGTAACCGGAGGCAGCACTGCAGAAATTCTGAAGTTCAAGAAGCAGATGATGGCAGAATTTGAGATGAGTGACTTAGGTTTACTCTCTTACTACTTGGGAATAGAAGTGGAGCAGCAAGGGGTAGGTTTCTACTCAAACAAACTGCTTATGCCAAGAAAATTCTGAGTCAATTCGGGATGGAGAACTGCAATGCAACCAAATTTCCAATGGAACCCAAGACCAGGCTACACAAGGATCTTGAAGGGACTCCAGTAGATGCCACGGAGTACAGACGAGTAATTGGATGCCTCAGGTACCTACTACATACCCGGCCGGACCTCGCGTATGCAGTTGGGATGGCAAGTAGGTACATGGAGAGGCCTACTGATCTACATCACAAGGCTGTGAAGCAGATACTCAGATATCTCAAGGGGACAATCCAATTTGGGCTTTCCTATGTGAAGGGAAATTCAGAGGAGAGGATTTATGGCTATTCAGATAGCGATCTGTCAGGTGATCTCGATGGAAGAAGAAGTACCAGCAGGATGGTGTTCTATCTGAATGAAAATCTAGTGACCTGGGGCTCCCAAAAACAGAAGACTATAGCACTGTCTTCTTGTGAGGCTGAATTTATGGCTGCAACGGCTGCAACATGTCAGGCTCTTTGGTTGAGAAGCGTTGTTAGCGAGTTGACAGGAGCAGAAATCAAGCCAGTGACCTTATTTGTTGACAACAGATCGGCGATAGCTCTTATGAAGAATCCAGTTTTCCACGGCTGCAGCAAGCACATAGACGCCAAGTACCATTTCATAAGGGAATGCGTAGAGAGGAAATAGATTCTGGTGGAGTTCATCAGCTCAGGAGACCAGCGTGCCGATTGCTCGACAAAGCCTCTGTCAGGAGTGAAATTGGGCGCTAAAGCACTATCTCGACATCATATGCCCACGTCAGATAGTTTTGGCCATGCTGGGCTAACTCCTCGAACTCCCGGTTCGTGATTCCAGTCATCTACATGTGTATGAATGGAATAAATAAGTTTACTGCTGGTAAACATGCATGGAATAATTTACTGTAGGTAAATAAATGGTACAAAAGGTTCTCGCAATGTTCCATAATTTTGATGCATTTTCTATAAATTTTACTGCTAATTTCAGTGATTAAAAGCAATTTAAATAATTACAATTAACCAAAAACAGTAAATGTATACAGAAAATACAAAAAATAATAATGGCAGAAATAAATAAGCTTCAAATGCTAAAAATAATTATTCGGATTTCCGAGGCCCTTTTATGCTGGAATATGAATTTTAGCGAATTCTGCAATTTCTGGGGGTCTATACGCAAATTTTCAGTTTAGAGAAAAATTCGTGCAATTCCTGATTTATCAAGGGGTTTTCTACAAAATTCCAGACCCGCTCGTAAATTTAAAGCCTTATTCATAATTTTTGGAACTACGAGGCCTTTTCTACAAAAATCAGGACCTATATGCAATTTTTAAGGGCTGCTCGGTAATTTCTAGAACTGGAGGAGTTTTTTTCGCAAAGTTACCGGCCCCGCCCCCTGGCGGGGTTTTCCCTCCTCTGGCCCATCGTAAATTTGGCCCATACGGCCTGTTCCTCTCGCCTGACACGGCCCACCCGGCCGACTTAACCCTCGGACGGCTAAGGTTTCCCAGCCCCTTCTCTTCATGGCGACGGGGGCACCCGAGCGGGAGCCGGTGTTCGGGCCAATCTCGGGGCGGCGAGGCCGGGCCGTGGGAGGCGACGTTCGGGCCATCCTCGGGACGAAGAGGCTGGGCCACGGGAGGCGACGTTCGGGCCATCCTCGGGACGGTGAGGCTGGGCTGTGGGAGGCACCTGTGGGTCTCGGCGGTCAGCACCGGTTGGCGCTTGCGGCTGTGGGCCGAGCGACGGGGAGGGGCCGGACGGTCTCGGGCGGCGGTCGGGCGCGAAGGCCAAGGCGGACCAGGCGACGCTTTGGGCGACGGTCAGGCACAGAAGCCGAGGCGAACTAGGCGGCGCTTCGGGCGGTGCACACGTGTGGCGGCGAAGCCGAAGCGGCGCGGCATCGGGCCGGTGGCCGGGCAGTGCGCGCGAGTGGTGACGAAACCGAAGCGGCACGGCTTCGGGCCGGCGAGACGATGCAGCTTCTTGCGCGGCGGCGCACTTGCGTGGACCAAGACCAGATGGCACGGCTGCGGGCTGGACGACGAGGGCGGCGGCCACTCGGCTTCAAGCCAGGAGGCGGCGTCGGCAGCGCGCACGAAGGTGGCGGCGCTTTGGGTGCATCTACCCCGGGCGGTGGCCAACGGCGAGGCCGACAGTGTCAGCGTGCATGCGGGCGCGGTGGCGCTTCGGGCACCACGACCAGCTTCTGGCCGGCGGCGCGCATGTGGGCGCGGTGGCGCTTCGGGCACCACGGCCTGCTTCTAGCCGGCGGCAGGCCGTTGGCTGGCACCCCCTTTTTCTGTTTTTTCTTTTCTCGCACAGTGGCCGTGTAGAACCGAACCGTGCAAAATTTTTCCTTTTTTCCTAATCTACAGTGCAATCAACATCTACCCTGTGATGCAATCTACCGATCGACATTGTGCCGGCGACTTCAGGTCTGCTCGCGATAGATTAGGGCGGATTTGCACCGTAAAACGTAATTTTTTAAGTATAAAATGTATTTTTTAAGTACTTAATTTTTATTAAAAAGTATTTTTAAGTACTTAAAAATACTTTTTAATAAAAATATTTTTACAAGAAGTACTTTTTACAATTTTTGGATTTTTAAGTATTTTTTTGATTTTTTGGAATTTTGGGGGACACGTGTCTCCCTCCTGGGCACCCCTGCACGGCACTAAGTGCAGGGGCCCTGCACTTGAGCCGGGTCCTCTTTTAACAGCTCATAGTTAATATCAATGGATTATTTGCCACATCTTTCAATTTTCAGTAGATCATTTGCCCTCCTTGCATTTTTCAAGCCATTTTCTATTTTGGCAATACTAAATTACCATGAGAAATAACCAAATTACCCTTCCTTTGAACCGAGTACCCTTAATAACAAAACATCTAAAACCATGCTTCCAAAACAAAACCTTAATAACGGAATGCAGTTACACACATAACTGGTTATATAGTATCAATATCCTCCAGACACATAACTGGTTATGCAGTTACACACATAATTAGTTATGTGTGTAACTGCATTCCATTATTAAGGTTTCAATTTGGCTGCTTCTGCATGGTTTTAGATGTTTTGTTATTAAGGGTACTTGGTTCAAAGGAAGGGCAATTTAGTTATTTCCTATGGTAATTTAGTATTGCCAAAATAGAAAATGGCCTGAAAACGCAAAGAGAGCAAATGATCTATTGAAAATTGAAATATGAAGCAAATAATAAATTAATATGAGCTGTTCACAAACAAAGAGGGGACAAATCATCAAAATTCTCGTTCCTGCAAAAGGTGAGCACCACGTTTGCTAGAGTTTACTCACTGTGTAGGGTGCCATCATACCGGTTGAATTTATTGATGATTTTGTTATGACAATTCGAGGCAGAAGCACTGTAAATAAAAGATTTGGTGGTAGAAACTCAATTTTTATGTATCATATAAGCCATCGTGTGGATTTCATGAAAAATTCAAATCTCGTGGTCGAGATTGAAGAAGACGCTCCACAAGCAGGTGGGACACGCTGTGTTTTTGTTGTGGGGGAATCGAATGCTAGGTAGTCACCTGCGACAGGGGTGACGAGTCACTCACGACAGGATCCAACGACTATTGAGATGTACGAAACTAGCATCTGGACTCCTAAAGTTTTACACTCGCAACCTTCTTCTGGAGTTCGCGGAAGACAGAGCGTGGACATGTTCAAGGAGGCCTTCCTGAATCTGTAGGATGTATGGCAAGGACATGGAAGTGACCGGGGCAAACACATAATGTATGGCAGCGAATGCAAATGATGCAACTGAAGTTGCAGCCTCCTTGCAATTCCATATATCCCTAAAGGTGTCGCATGTCAGAGCCCAACATCTGTACCAGTCAAAATCGCAAGTGAGTATCTGTCTCTCCATAATCTGTACCGTAAACAGCCAAAATTCAAAAATTTCAGCCAAAAGCCATAAGCCGTAGCCGCAGCCAAACAGACATATATTTCAGCCTCTTTGAGTTGAGGGCTACATCCCGCCGGCCTGCTCAATTGGGCTCTGAGCTTTAAGTTTTAGATTTTAACTTCTTAATTTCATCTTCTTCTGACTTTTAGCTATTTTTTAGGTTTTTTGTCTTTTCTTTTTTCTTCTTATTTCAGCAACTACAGTGAAAAATAAGTTTCAAACAATGCCAAATAGTGCCAGACTGCTGGTGCTTGCCTCCTTGTCAATAGGTTTCGAGGCTTCGAAATTTGGGGACGTTTGTAGGGCTTGTGGTTTTTGGCTGCGGCTTGTGATTTTTAGGCTGTTTGTGCGAGAGATTACAGAGTAACAGAAACTCACTTGCGGTTTTTATCAATATAAATGAAGTCAGTAAAATATGTAATACAATTAACTAGTAGACTCTATCTTTAAAAAAATAATCCATTTAAAAACTAATTACTGTAGAAAAATCAAAAATAATTTTTAAAAGTTGAAAAGAACAGAACCGTAGTTCTTACCCCGTAGAAAATTATTGCATATCCTTTAGTTGTCTCGTCAACTGAAATGAGGACACCTCAACTCTCAGCTTCTAGAGAGATTGCGATATGTTTTACTGTTCCCCTTGTGAAAAGTGTCAGTTGAACCAAGCATCAAAAGGCCCTCATTTGCAGGCCAATTCTGCGAAATAAGAAGTGCTCCTCGACTGTAACAGTTTCCAAATCAATTGGAAGCTCCGCTGGAGAAAGAAATTCCTGAACTTTAGCCAAAGCCTTTTCTGCTTTTGCGACTTTTGCTTTTGTCTGGAAGTACACAGGAGTAGATATTATACACATAGACTGCAATGACATCTTTGTCTAAAAAGAGAAGGAAAAAAAGTGCAATCCTACCATGGAAATGAATGATGAAAACTGAAAATGTTAAAGTTTGCTTCTAGAGATATATTTTGAAGAACATACCAACATCAGTTTTCTCTTCAAGTTCTTCAAAAGAGACGTATGTTTTGCCAGAACCAAGCGATTCATCTCCTTTTCCTCTGCTCATTACAAAGTGAATCTCCCCATCTAGATTTTGCTTCTGTAGGTTCTGCAAGAGTGCCAGCAACTAGAGGATTCTTTAATGCTTTAGGGATGACAGTAATCGAGGCTGATGCTTTAGGTCCCGTTCGTTTCGGCTTGAGTTTCTGTTTTCTGATTTATTTTGTATTATTTATAAATTTTATTTTTTCTATACTTTGGGTTTGTTTAAGCTTTTTACCGGTTTTTTTCTCGTATTTGTTTGCATTATACGTGATGGGCTAACATGTTTTTTCTATTTTTAAAATTTTTTTAATTCAATTATGCTAAATAAGCCTCTATCAGCTACAGAGTTTTTTAGCCAATTATAGTGCTTTTTAGCTATAACTCTATAAGCCACTCAAAAAAGCTTTTGAGTAAGGCCAAGCCGAGCCAGCTCTTCCTCATCCTGCTGAGTAATTGCTTGCTCTTGCTTCTCCACCAAGATATGCCTTACTTTAGGTGTTAAGAAATCGTTGCCCCTGTAGAGAACAATATACTTTGTTCCTTGATAGGAGCACTCCTGTCAATTTCTGGGAGTATTTTGTTACACAGGCTCAAAACATGCATAGGCTGTAATCTGCAGCAAGAACACAATGAATGTTTCAAAGTCGATCATCAGCCATGTATGGCAATCAACCAAAGAAGACATCCAATACTTCAGAGTTAGAGAAATATTAATATGGAACAGCAAAGGAAAACAACGAAACCCACTAATGGAATCCCTGTTGTGTTCTTTACTAGATTGTGACACATTGCATTCTCAGCAATCAACTTTTGAAGGGTTCAAACAGTGTGAATTAAGCAAATGAATTGAGGAACTACTTATGAAGCAATCTCATGCGATTTTAAGCAAGCTTCACCTCATACATACTTAATTGAGTAGAGATAAGAGTGCAACTAGGCACTCAGATAAGTGGTATAATTGTCTTGAAATTTATACTGATTTACCTTGATTTCTTCCGCCCAAGGTTATTAAGGCGTCGCTAGCGTCGCCTAAGCGGTAAGACGGTAGAGGGGTGGTAAGGGTCACCCCTCCTTGCGTGTGTGCCTAAGGTGGTGGCTAAACCAGAGAGAGCGGGCAGCTGGGTGAGAAGAAAGCGGCAAAAGAGATGGGCTAGGTTTACCTCACGTCCTCGCGCCGCCTCCACCTCCAGGGTGCCGTTGAGCCGCTGACACCGCTGTTCACCCTCCATCTTGCCGGATTTGGCTGCCCGCAACATTACAGGTGTGTTCTAGCCTCCGCCTCTCCTCCCCTTCGCCGAGCTTCTCCTTTCGCTGCCTCTCCTACACGGATGCACTGATCTACTCCATCCCCATCCTACTCTCCTCTGCCGGCGATGATGGAGGCAAGATCCCGAGGGGAGGCCGGGAGGGACTGGCCATCTGGCCGTCATGGGAAGTGGGGAGGGGTACGAAGGGTAATTTGTGGCCGTGGCCGAGCATGGGAAGAGAAGGCGCGCCGGATGGGACGGTGGGTGGTGGTGGCGGCGACTAGGAGTGAAGGAGGAGTGAGGGAGGAGTGAGGGTGGCGGTGGCTGGGAGTGAAGGAGTGAGGAAGGAATGAGGGAGGAGTGAGGGCGGTGGCGGCTGGGAGTGAGGGAGGAGGGAGGGAGGAGTTAGGGTTAGGGTGGGCTGTGGTTTTTATATGGGTTAAGTGGAATGATCTGGACTGTTGATTATTTATCCGATGGGTAAAAAAGTGATTGATCTGTATGTGTAAAAATAAATAAAGATTTATGGAACCATTGCTGCATGCTGTGTGCTGTGTCATATCATGATCACATGCAAGCTAATAAAGGCCAAATCTAAGTTAACAATTTTTATATGCTAATATGTGCTGCACTGCTGCTAAAATACTCATTTTATTTGCTTTCTTAGCGCCTTAGGATATGTGTAAAGTGTCGTCTCGCCTCACGCCTTACCGCTTAAAAGGTGTGAGGGGTAGGTCGCCTCGCCTCTCTTTACCATCTTAATAACCTTGCTTCCGCCATTTTTATCATTGCATGTGTTTGGAAGCGTCCTTTATGGAGATCTTTGCAATAGCACTTCTCTCCCATAATTTAACAATAGCAGCAGCTAAGCCTTGGTGTTCCCTGTTTCTCCCTATCCACAAACAAGTACATATAAAGTGTGAAAATTCACTGAAGATTTGAGTGTTGGTAGAAGCAAGCAACTTCAAAAACAAACTTCAATACCTAGAGCGAAATGAGTAGCAGTTTGCCTTGCAAGTCTACGCAGAGCTGTCATTTCCTTATTTCTCAGACTACTTCTGTACGGAAGAGTCTAAATGGCGGCTTGTAGCCAGGAACTACACCGGAAAGCAGGTCAGCATCCACAGGAATTGGGCTGCGACCAGACCAATCCTTATACCGTGGTCCCAACTGATCCAAGAAGCTATCACAAATGTTTCTGTAGCTTCGAGAGAGGAATTTACAGTAGACATCGAGCGATAACACTGTCTGCACTTGGCTTTTGCAAGTTACGCTCTACACGGCTGGGTACAACACTATTAGCATCGCTAACTTTTTTATTAGAATCAACCCCCGTTATTTTGGCATATGAATGCACACATTGAAGGTTGTAGTTCATTCCCCTACATAAAACAATTGATCTTCCTGACCTCCGTATCACAATTCCTCCAGTCCTTTCCTGATTGACAAAAGCAAGATCACAAATGCCTATAAGATTTCACTAGGTTGAAAAAATTGTAAATGAATAAAACATGAGCCATAGGAATAGGTACCTCTAGAATCTCATGTGTTCTCTCCATGTTCAGGATCGGAGGGCCTTCAAACCTCAGATTGACCACCTCACCCACCCTCCATTTCCTGTGGATGGTCTCCACAATGGCCTGAGTAACCCCTCCTGGACCAATCTTCTTCCTCTCCTCCATCCTCAATGCGGCATCTCTAAGCCTCCTTAGCTCAGGCTCTGGGATAGTCCTCTCCGCCAGCTCTGTGTTGCTGCGCTTCCCTGTCCTGTTGCTGTCAAACTCCGCCTCCTCTTCCTCCTCCCTCGCCCATGGAAGGAGCACAGGACCCAGCTTCTGGTCAAAATCTTCCGTCTCAGACCGCTCAATGGCAACATCTGGACAACTTTCCTCCATCGAATTCCTCAATGTGTTAACTGTTCTTACGCTGCTTCGCCTTATACTTCTATCAAACCCACCTCATAAATTTGCTGTTGGTGCGTCACAATCCTCATAAAATTCCCCCTCTTGGAGCACCTCACCATTGTCCACCATTCGTCATCATCAAAAACACCATTCCTGTCCGCTCTTTCCTCGCCTCCACCCACCGTTCATTGGTGGGCTCTTCTTCCCCGTGCATCCAAGACGCGGAGACCGGCCAGCTCCCAACAAGATAACTCGGCTGGGAACGCGACCCTTCGACCTTCGTCCCGGTCCTGGGCCGCTTCGCCGTGGACCACAGCATCCTTGTACACTCCTCCATCGTCTCGGACACCGACACCGCCATCGCCATCCGAGGAGTCGTGGTTGAGGTACTCCACGACGGACCGCAATGTGGCGCTACCGGTTCTACTGGGCTCTTGATCGTGCGTACCTTCGCTTTCTTGGTGAACTAGGTGAGGGTGCTGCTGCCAGGGGAAGGAGGCGCGCCGGGAGGGCGCCCTCGTGGACCAGCGGCGGAGGGCCTGCTCCTCGAAGCTGAGCTTCAGGGCCCTCTTCTCCTTCCGCTTTCTCTCCGTGCCGTCTAGCGCCGGCGTCTTGCCCGGCGAGGAGGTCGATGGGGAAGGCGCGGCGGGAGGAGACGCTGCTGCCGGGAGGAGACCACATGAAAAAATTGCAAAGAAGTCAATAGTTTTTAGCATATTTTATAAATACCTTTATATACGTACATAAAAAGGAGTATGTCAAAAAAATATGCATACCATCTCTGAAAAATTGTTCATATCACCTATATAGTCTTAAATACTCGTATACTACACGTACATACTCTCCGTTACGCGAGATACTACCTATATATATATATATATATATATATATATCCGTCTTATGGAACGAATGCAAAAGGGGTGCATGGGTATCCGATACTATCCATGTCCGACTCCAACTCTGAGAAAAAATACGGAATAAGATACGGAATGAGTGATATCCGTCCATATATATTCGTATGTCAATATCTGTATGTCAAATAATATGAGCAAGTATGTTATGACTTCATTTAGAAACAAGATAATAGATGGACGAATTGCCGCATCTAAACAGCCGGGGAATAATGAGTGCTCTTCCTTTGACATCTCGGCGATTAGTTTTTCTGTGTTCGTTCTGATTGCATCCTACTATTCAATGTCCTATGTAGAGGTGCAAAAGAAATGGATAATTTTCGTCCGACCGACTGTCCAAAGGATTGTGGAGCAAATATGAAATGGAGAAATGGGTATCCAGCATTATCCATATTCGACTCCAACTTTGAAAAGAAATAGAATAGGACACAGAATGAGCGATATCGGCTCATATCCATACCGATTGCACCCCTAGCCGCAACGCAACAAAACATGGCCAATAGCAACATATTATGGTGCCACTCGGTTAGGCTGAAAAATAGTGGTTTATGGCTGAAATTACACTGTAACTGAAGGTGGCTTATTTGGCGTAATTAAATTTAAAAAATTAAAAAAATAGAAAAAAACATGTTAGCTCATCACGAACAACGCAAACGAATACGAAAAAAAGAACAAGTAAAAAAGCTCAAAAAAGCCAAAAGTTCAGAAAAAGATGAAATTTATAAAAGTAAAAAATAAGTCAGCAACCAAAAGTTCAAGCTGAAATAAGCGGGCCTATACACTTTTATCACATGGTTTTGATTGATGCCCTCTTTTTCTACTGAAGTTGTCCTGGTCTTTACTATAATCTAATATAGGCCATGTTCTTTAAGGCTTCTAAAAACGGCTTTTGGTTTTTGCTACAGTACCTAACTTTCAAACATGGTATTTTCTCAAAACGAGGTCTACAAGTTAATTGTAGTATACGTTAAAAGCCCAACATCTGTATTAACTAAAATCGCAAGCGAGTATCTCTCTCCGTAATCTCTGTCGCAAATAGCTAAAATTCAAAAATTTCAGTCAAAAACTATAAACCGCAGTCTTATCAAACAGGCTCATATGCTAGATTACTTGAACCGAACGTGCAATCGTGAAGTTCTTCGTTAGCTTACTGTACAATGAACCACTGGAACGTGGAAGTTAATTGATGCCTGCATTAGTCATATTTTTTTTCTTTTTGTTAAGGAAACATAATGCACATATATATGGAGGCATGGCTTATTTAATGATAGTAAAAAGCTTGAATAGCCGAATTGAATTGAAGTTTTGTGATTAAATTTTTTAGATGCAGGTGAAAAATGATAATTATTCTTGCATATGTTGAAGGCGAAATCCAATATGGAGCTTGGGATGCTAAGTACAGTGTTCCTCCCAAAATCACTTTTCCGGGCATTAGTGACTTACCACGTTCAAAGGCATCAAGAATGAGATTTATCGAGGACTTTTTTTCGATCTGGGGACATACGCCATTTTCCATTAACTAGAACGGATAATTAGTTTTTACAAGAGTAGGACAAAATGATATATTGTTCTGCATCAGACTACTACCCTCCTGCTGAAATTCAAGCAAAACCCGGAATTAACTTCTTCCCGCGTGGAATACTAAAACTAGCCCCCTAACGTACGTCGTAGCGCATGAGCATGATGGCGCGCCCACCCATCGCACCAGGCAAATCTAGGATAAATTTGGTATTATTTCTTCCATTAATACCAAATATAGCTCTTAGGTCACCGAAATACCATATGTAGCTCTCTTCCCGACCGCACGATCACGAGAGTGTGACACGTGTACCGCACGATTATGCGCTACATTAGTCGTGCGGTCTCCGACCGCACGATTAAGTCAGGTACAGTGGTCGTGCGGTCGGAAACCGCACGATTAAGTCTGCTACAGTGATCGTGCGCCGCACGATTAAGCTGGCACTTTTTTCCCGATGAAATCGTGCACTCAGGCACTGCATTTCTCCCGCCAAATCATGCGCTTGTAGACCGC
Organism: Dendrocalamus latiflorus; assembly: GCA_017311315.1. Lineage (NCBI taxonomy): Eukaryota > Viridiplantae > Streptophyta > Magnoliopsida > Poales > Poaceae > Dendrocalamus > Dendrocalamus latiflorus. The sequence goes on along the minus strand of CM029658.1, from coordinate 35,271,591 downwards.
ACCACACTTGCTACAGTGTTAATTGTGCGGTCCTAGACCGCACGATTAAGCTATAGTACTAGTCGTGCGGTCTGAACCGCACGATTAGCCCGTGCACCCCCCACCGCACGATAAGACACGTGTCATCATCTCGTAGTCCCATGGTCGTGTAGGGGGCCAAAAATTAAAATTTTGTGCTCACCAAACTATATTTGGTATTTTTAAGATTAACAATGCTACGAATGTCCAAACTTCCCGCCAGACTGCCTGGCGCTTCCCCTCGGCCTTCACCACGCCATGCATGCCTTCCTGGCTCACGTCGTACTGCATCACATCTCCCTCTTTCTCGGCCCCTTCGGTTTTCTTTTCTTTCTTCCTCCAAAACACCACCAACTTGAGGACCAGCGGTAGCTTGCGAAGTAGAAATACAAGCTGACGTGGTTATAGCAGTGGGCGCCGTATTAGTTTGTTTAGGAAAGCGATTTTAACACCATGATCGACGGATGCCAGGAATAAGCTCTTGAACCAGTTTTTCTTCGGTTTTATTTCAGCAATTTTTTTATGGGAGGTGTGAGGCTGCATGAAGCAGATATTGTGGTCATGGCAAGCAAATATGTAGTATGAGAATCTAATGCGCGAGGCATGAGGATCAATCGGGCTAGAAGCAAGGTTTCAAATAGCCGGCTAAGACATTTAGCGGATGGGTTCCCAGAGGTTACAAAGGCTATAGCGGGCTATAGCCTCAAATAGCCTCATTTAGCGGATTAGTAAAACCTCTTAATCTCTGCACTAACATGCTAGCTATTCAAACTAAAACCTCTCAATCTCTAAAGTCTGAATGGAGCAAAGGAAGGAAGAAGAACACTGGAACAGAGGAGAGTAAAAGTGTAAAACTTGCCTTGCTGTTGCTCTGGTTGGGACATGGTCTTCCTCAGCTACCGCCACCGACGGGATCTACTCACCTAGGTGATGGGGATCTGCAGCAAGCAAGGATGGTGTGCGTGAGCGCATGCGGGCGGCGGCGGCTGGGCGAAGTCGCACGAGCGCGCCGTGCGGGAGTGCGCGCGGTCAATGATTAAGGCTCGGTTTTTAGAAATTAGAAGGAGGTGATTCAATTTTTTGTTTGGCAAAAACCTAATGGAATCCCTAAGAAATCCCACCACCCGGATCACTAAAAACCCTAATGAAATTTTAGATCGGCGGCAAACAAATAAACAAAAATTTAGATCGGGAACTTACGGTTTTTCGGGCGCGACCGCCAATGTCACCGTCGCCGACGCCGCCTTGCTCCACGCGGGCGCCGCCGCCGACGCCATGCTGCCGCACCGCCGCTGCTACGTGCGGGGGCCACCGCCGTCGCCGCGCGTTGCTGCTCCAGTCGGGTGCCGCCGCGCGTCGCCGCTCCATGTGGGCGCCGCCGCCGACGCCATGGCGCCGCCGCTTCGCTAGCTCGTGCCGCCGCCGCTCCGGGGGAGCGCGCCGCCGCCTCGCGGGCGCCGCGCGCACGCCGCCGCCGCTAACGCCGCCCGTGCCCGTGATTTTAGGAGGAATCGGCTGAAATGGGCTAGGGTTAGTGTTTTTCGGGGGTGTTATCCCCGTTGCGCGTGCGTCTCGGTCGTCCGATCAAATCGGACGGCCACCATTTTTGCGGGCTGAGGATTGATGGGCTAAGACATTTTTGCGGCGGTTTGGGCCAGACGGCCAGAATTCGGCCCACTTCAAGTTTTTTTCCCTCCTTAGCGGGCTAAATAGCAGTCCATTTAGCGGATTTAGCGGGCTAAATCCGGCTAATAGCGGCAAATCAGGTTTAGCGCTAAAATTGATTTCTCTTAGCCCTTAGCCTTCCCAAAGGCTAAATCCGGCTATAGCGGTGGCTATAGCCGGCTATTTGAAACCTTGGCTAGAAGGCATAACATTTTTCTCACTCTGTTCATGGCTAAGTAGAAACGCACATGAAGAGGTTGGAGTTGGACAATGAATTTCCCTGCTTTCTTTATGTAGTTTACGACATGCAAGAATACTTTGCATGATAGAAGCACATAAAATATGTGTTATCAGGAAGATGGGAGGAAGATATGCCATGGTGAAAAAGGTAATACCCCACTGACAAGCACATGGAAGAAAGCACTCCAAAGCATTCTCTAGAAGGGAATTGGGAAATTGCCAGGTGCGGTGGGCGGGCGCGCCATCATGCTCGCTCGCTACGGCGTCGCTCCAGGGCCAGTTTTGGTATTCCGCGCGAGAGAAGGCTAAGAGCATCTTCAAGAGACTCTTTATCTTGCACTTTTTCTCCAAATTAGATGACCCAAAGAAAAAACACCCTCCAACAGCTCTTTTATCCTGTTATCTATTTTGCAGTGGAGCCGAATTCCACCGTCTCGCTCGCGAAACCTGGCGAGGCATCGCGGCTCGCTAGCTGCTTTCCTCCCGCTCATTTTTCCATTTTCCCGCGCTAGTCGGTCGTCTTCCCACGCGGAATCCCTCCCTCTCGCGCCCCTCCCGCGCGGACCTCCCCCGCGTCGAAGCCTCCCGTGGCACCCTTTCCCCCCTCCCCCCTGCGGGCGCAGGATTGGAGGCGCCCGCACGCCTCTGCGTGGTCCCGGCGGCGCCCGGCCCTCCCCGCGCGCCCGGCGGTGCCCGGCCCTCCCTGCGCGCCCGGCGGTGCCCGGCCGGCCCCGCAAGCTCCCGGCGGGTCGCATCCCATTCTTCGTTTGCTCCACTGACATTCGTTTGCTCTGCAAGCTTGTGATGTGTAAAACACTACAGTACAGACCAATATAAACGGCACATATATTTTGCCCTTGTATCTAAGAAAGTGCCTTGGAATGCTTTTCGAGGGCACATAGATAACCACGACAGTTATATGTGCCTTTATTTTCTAATGAAAGCCGGCACATGCTATGTGCCGCGATGACAATTCACGGCACATATATGTGCCCCTGTATTCAAAGATAGCTAAAATAGAGAGTCTGCTAGAGTTGGAGGAACAAAATATAAAAAAAGGGTTGGGATGACTCTTCAAAATACATTATGGGTGTCTCTATTTTAACAAGACTCTTGGAGTTGCTCTAATACTAGATTTTCTCCGGTATAAAGGGCTAGTTTTGTCCAACATTCTCTAGATTTAACTTCCTTCGCGGTGCCCCACACAAACCAAATAGCACTTGTACTAACAAAAATATATCTTGGCCGTTGTTTTGATGCAGCAGACCAAAAGATTATCCTCATCTTACCGAGACGATGACATACATTAGGGAAATGCTACTGTTCATATATACGAAGCAACAGATAAAATCGGACCGTTACAACATTTCTTTTCCATGTATGCAATATTTTTCGGCTATATATGCACAAAAAGAAAAGAATGATGAGAGTACTCCTATCGTACGCTCCGATACAATATTTCTCGGTTATATATGCAACAAAAAAAGATGAGAGTATTCTCATCATATGTTTCGATGCAATATTCTTAGATAATGTGTGTAATAATTTTAATCAATGTATGCAATAAAAGTATTTGATAAAAATTTTAATGTTACACTGCTGTTGCTGATTGTTGTATGCACGTAATAAAAAATGTTGTAACAAAACAACTATTTTTTGTTGCGTAGATGGTCAATAAATATTGATATAGAGGCAATAAATTTTGCAACACACTGTTCGGACACTAGCATCCGAAACGGACGTCCGAGCGCTAGCTATGGCCGATACATTATTCTCTTCCAGCCAGGGTACTACGTAAGTACGTAGCAATGTTTTTGAGCTGCCACTTATCCTCGACACCAATACGTACTCTTACAGCCAGGGTACTAGGTAGTAATGTTTTTGTCGTGTACGCAATGGTGAGCATTCGGTGTGTTTGGGTCGGAGGTGCACCCCGAGTGATCAGCTGCTACCTTGCTCTGTGGCATCAGCCCCGGTGCAGCATCTACAGGTCCCGCAGCAGCTTGATCATGGCCGTCGCCGTGGAATTGCCGAGCCGCCATTGCAGTGTTGGGAAGCACGGGAATGACAAGGATCAGAAGCGCCATGGCGACGTTCTTCCTCTGATCATCAACTTGCAAGACCTTGATCAGGTCGATCAACAAAATGCCAGTGCCTAATTGGACGGTCCGAGCGAAGAGCGATCCAGAGTTGAGATCAGATAGGCTGGTGACAATGTGGTCCCTCCCACCGGGCGCCACGGCGAACGCCGGCGGCTGTGAGCAGTCAGCATGTGTCACGTCGAAAATTCTTGAGTAGTTGAAACGAGCGCGTCCACCGCTCGCAAGATACTGCAAATTAAGATACTGATCAACTCACCAAAATCATATGTATCCATCCATAGATCGCACACCAAATGAACACAAAAGTCAAAAGAGAAGCAAAAAGCAAATTAGTTAGTTTATAAGTGCCCGTTTCGACTGGCAAACGGTTGGGTTTGAATTACTTGTCATTACACACCTGTTGCACGAGTGGCGTGATATAGTCTCTTTTAGACTGTAGTTTATAGTTAAAAGTTTTAAATTTAGGATTGTTCGTGAGAGATAGTACGTAGAGGGAAATAATCGCATGCGGTTTTGATCAATACAGCTAAACTTGGTAAAGTTCATATATACTACAATATAATTTACCTGTAGACACCGCATTAAAAAATATATCGTTTAAAAATTAATTACTATAATATAAATAAAAAGCCACAGGCCTTAAGTCCTGTCGAATGCATCCCATGTCTTGCACACCTTTTGGAAACTATGTATGACAAGTTAATTAAACGTTGAATTTGTAAGCTTCAAATATTTTAGTTTCTGATTTCTGACTTATGATTTTTTTTGCCTTTTCTGTCTTTTTAGGTTTTTTGGGTTATGTGTGGTGTGAGTTCCTGTTGTGCCATCAGTTGGCAAGCGAGGACGGTGACACAAAAGAACAAGGATATCGCATCGGCAACTATTTGCTTTGCCACACGAAAGTTGCACGAGATATTCTTCGTCTTGAGCAGCGACAGATATTAACGGCGGAATCAACTAAACAAGGAGAAGAGTATAACACAAAGAATTGATGTACGTATGGAGGTGACAGTGCGAGAGTAAGGGTGTTGAGTGTGTTACCCTCTTGGGAGCAGGCTCGAGGGCGATGTGCGCCCGCGTGATGATCCCGAACTGCCCCAGCCCGCAGAGCGCGCCGTAGAATAGGTCCGGGTTCTTCGTCTCCGAGCAGCTCACCACCTCTCCCTTCCCTGTCAAGAATCGATCGGTACATGGATGATCAGTACTACATAGTACATACAAGAACGTTTGCATGCCTCGGCGGCCGGGCGAGTTAGGACGGGGTGGTCTGCTAGCTGCTCACCGGTGACAACGTCGAGCTCGTAGACATTGCTGATCTGGGGGCCGTGGTGGAAGGCCTGACCGCTGATGCCGGCGTTGGAGAGGGTGCCGCCCACGGACAGGTACAGGTAGTCTGTCCACGACCGCGGCGCGAGACCGCCGTGCGCCAGCGTCCAGTTGAGCACGTCGATCCACAGCTCGCCGCCCCACACGTCCACGTAGTGCCCGCCGAACGCCGGCGAGTACACCGGCAATGCCCGCGCCCTCCCACGACCGGCGCGCCAGCCGTGGCTCATGTCCACGACCACCCCGCCGGGCGCCTGCGCCTGCCTGCTGATAGAATGGCCGTGGCCCCGCGCTGAGACGCGGAAGCCGCGGGCCGACGCGTACGCCGCCCGGACCAGCGCGGCGACGTCGCCCGCCCCGCACGGGTGGAACACGGCCAACGGGTCGCCCCGGGTGAGCCCCCCGAAGTCACGGGACGCCTCCAGGACATCGGACGGGTCGACGCTGAGCTGCCCGCCCCCGACTTCGGCGCCGAGCTGCAGCAGCTCGGCCGGCTCCACCGGCAGGCCGACGGTCGAGATGAGGCAGTAGATGAGGAACACCAAGCACCGCGCCATTGCCACTACACGAACCTTCAATCCTCTGCTTCACTCTGTTTCTTTGGTCTCCTTGAAGTTAGCTGTGTCTGTGCACTAGCTAGAAGAAGAAATGAGATGGTGTGGGAGGCGTTCTATGCGGTGGTATTTATAGGGAGAGGTGGTGGTGGTGGGATCAGGAATGGCGTGTAAAGGGCAAGGGTGAAGGCCCAGTAAGCTAGGAGAGAGACTAAGAAGGGCTGAATGGCGTGTCAGATTAGTGGATCGTGGGCTACCTTTAGCACTAAAGGTGAGGACTGAAGGATTGCCATTTGCCCGTAACATAATTTCAGTGTCAGATTAGTGGATCGTAGGGCCTGCTAGCTAGGCACAAACTGACACATACCCAAGCCGTCGGAACTGATGCGAAAAAACGTACACGAATCCTGCGTTACGCATTGTTTCACTTTGATCTTAAGGCCTTGTTCGTTTAGATTTAGACTTGTGATTTTTGGTTTACTTTTTTACTATTTCTAAATTTAATTAGTTATAGTAAAAATTCAGTTATAAATTATAAAAAAAATCAGTCTAACTGTGCACTAGATTCCAAAGTGATCCCGGCTTCCTCTGCACGCCTTGTGCAATGAATGCCAGCCCAACATATACAAAGCTCTAGACCAACCTTTTAGCTAGGCGCCTCCACCTCATCTCACTTGAAGCATGCACGCAAAATCTCCTTTGCAATCGGCACGCCAATGAAGATATAAAGAGGAGAATCTATTGTGGAGTTGAAATCATAGATGTTATGCACTATATGGTTGTAGAAATGAGAATCTATTTGTGGAGTGTAAATTTTGGCAATGGTAAGTAATGATGATGCATAATATGTTAACTACATTACATATTCATTGGCTGATTCATGATTGGCTCTTCACATGCCTATGGAAAATGATGTTGAAATCATTTTAGGTTGAAATCTTACTTTAGAGATCAACATCAGCAGCGGCGGATCCAGCGGTGGGGCGGGGGGGGGGGGGCTCGAGCCCCCCTACCGCTACCGGACCCTTGGAGCCCCCCTGAAGCTCCCCCTAAATTTTTAGCCATGTATGTATAATGTAGAAGGGGCTAAGGTCGAGCTGAAGGTACTTCAGCCCCTCCAAAATTTTTTCCTAGATCCGCCACTGAACATCAGTAGATGCATACAGCTTCAGCTGGTGGTGTTAACTTTTTCACTTGTCTAAGTGTGGACTTGTAATTCGTTTCACTATTTTTTTCCTGTATGGTCAGGTTGAAAATACACCATGCCAGTGAAGTTGATGCGATTTTTGATGCCATTAGCTATGATAAGGGTGCTTCTGTTCTTCGCATGCTACAAAGTACCTTGGTGCAGAGTGTTTTCAGGTTAGATACTGGCTCTCCTTGAAACGCTATCAGAATCTTGTCATTCTTGCCTAGACTCAGCATCTTTTGCTTCATTGTGCTGATGGAAAGTGTATGGGATCTCCTTGAACCACTTCCTTGTTATTCTTAGAGGAAGCAGTGACACTCTGATGTCATTTTTCCCCTATGCATATGTGGCTATTCCAATACATTAAATGTGTGAATGGTCCCTGAACCATACTAATTGGTACTCCTCCTGTTCTTTTGTAAGTGATGTTTTAGGGAGATATTCTTGTTTTTTGTAAGTTATGTTCCACGTTTTTGACGGCAAATAAACCACTTCTTCCTAAATTGTTCTGCCCTTGTTTAATACATATGCCCTGGTTTAATACATACTCCATTATACAAGGCCATTTATACCTCATTGCACATAGACTAAAGGTGGTTGGCTTGGTAGATGAATATATTTAATGCTGTAGAAAGAGACAACTTTAATTGCAGTCATCTTGTGTGTTTCTTAGGGCATCTCCAACAGTATGAGCTAGTTACTAGCTCTAAGATAACTTCTCCAATAGTACTAACTTTAGCACATAGCTCATAACATAAATAACCTCACATGACACTCTCACATAATCTTGGAATGTGTGTATGAGACTAGCTCTTGATCAAGAGATAGCTTTTCTCTCTCTTCTATTAAAATATGAAATAATATGCTTAGAGCTAGCTCATAAGTCACTGTTGGAGATGCTCTTAGGGCATCTCCAATGGTGGTCCACCATGAACGTGTCGCCCGGCTGGACTGGGCTCTGCATCACGCCCTCCTTCCCGTCCGCCAACGGCGTGCCGATCTGCATACATAGCATCATGCAGAAGGTTAGAAATAGAGAGAAGATTGTCTCTTCCAAGTTGCATGGTGCGGGTGCGTGCCTCGCGGATCCCGTGCCAGTGGATGGGGACGTGATCGGTGAGGGGGGGAGTTCTTGACGGTGACGTCGGCGGCGGCGCCCTGCACAGCGCGGATGGTAGGGCCGGGGATCTGGCCGATTCAGACAAGGGGAACGGACGCGAGCCCCGTGGCCGCCTGCTCGTAGGTGCTGCTGTTCCATCGGTCGTTGAGCAGCACGGTGTGCTCGCGGTCGTAGGCGAAGGGCTCGGCCTGGCCGGGCGGCACGGCGACGACGATCATGCCGTTGAGCCCCGCGGAGTGCTGCATGTCGTAGTGCACGTGGTACATGTACGTGCCAGGCCGGTCGACAACAAATCTATACGTGAACGTGTCCCCGGGCAGTATTGGACACTGGGTGACGCCCTCCGTCCCGTCCGCCCATGACGTCCCAATCCGCAGCATACATAGCTGTATGATTTTAGTTATTGGCTGCAAGGATCAATGGAGAAGAAGCGTGTGCATTGTACGGTGCTGGGAGCAGAGGAAGTGACGACGTGCCTGGCGGATGCCGTGCCAGTGGATGGCGACGTTGTCGGTGAGGAGGGGGTTGGTGACGGTGACGACGACGGTGTCGGCCTGCGTCGCGCGGATGGTCGGGCCGGGGGTCTGGCCATTGATGGTGACGGTGAGCTTGCGCACGCAGTCGGGGGACTTGAACTGGTAGCTGATCTCCCACTTGTGGTGGTGCGTCTTGGCCTGCGCAACGGCCAGCGCCGATGAGCACCAGAGGAAGAGGCAGCAGAGGATACGCGGCCAGGAGCTCATTATTGCTGCGGCGATCGGGCAGGTGGTCTGGTGTTGGTCGGGCGCAATGGTTTCTTGGTTCAGCGTTCCGAAGCACTTAGCTTGTAACTTTTGGTTTATGCTACACTACTTAGTTTTAAATGGTCCTCAGGTTATGTCGGTTCAGCCAGGGCTGCAGACTGACGCTTAAAAAAAAGCGTCAAAAAAAGCGTTCCGAGTATCATCTCATGCCACCCCAACGGGCTCTTTCTTTCTCCCTTAATTTATTTCCATTTGTTTTGTTTTCTCTACGGCTCACGTGTCTTGGACGGCTAAGGCCTTGTTTTCTCAGGTTGGTTTGTTAGGTTTCATGCCACCACCAACGGTCTCCGTTTTTCTCACTTAATTCATTTCCATTTATTTTGTTTTCTCTACAACTAATATGTGGAGGACTAAATACATAAAGTTCACTTGCACATATGCCAAATCGATGTATACTAAGTATTTTGTTAGATAATTGCATACTTTATTGGCCCATTAATTCGTTAAACCACTACTACAGAAAGCCTAATAGTAGACGCCTCATCAGAGACGGTTTTCACAGACGGTTTTGTGAAACCGTCTCTGATGAGCACTATTACAGACGGTTGTAATTTGGAGGCTGTCTGTGGTATTTGTGGCGGGAAAATGGATTATCACGGACGGTTATTACCGATGAACCGTCTGTGATACTTTTGTATCACAGACGGTCTGTATGAAAAACCGTCTGTGATAATCCCAGATTATCACAGACGGTTTTTAATTAAAAACCGTCTGTGATAAGCTGTGATCACAAACGGTTTTTAGTTAAAAACCGTCTGTGATAATGGCTAAGGCATTTATTGTGCTGTTCAGACCGCATCTGTCTTCATTTCGATCCAGATCTAGCCACTGCTGCGCACTTTTTCACTCGGGAGGAAGCTAGGCGATTTCAGGCCAGTTAATTTGGTGGGAAGAGGCAGAGATTGAGCTTTGAAAGATTCAGACTTTCCTGGTTGCTCTAGATATGGTTAGTAATGAAATTATTTTTTTCTTTAATTGCATTACAATTTAGGTCTAAGTAATCCATGAGTGGTTATTGAAGATGGTTAATTTGCAAAATTGTTGGTTATATAATAGCTGTTGTGTTTGTAATATGAATTGAGCTAGCAAATTAAGTCTCAATATAATAAATGTGGCTGGTATATATGTAGTTATAATTAGTTAATCTAGATTTTAATACTAAGTTGTTATATATGTACGTAACGTAGGACCGAAGCTGCATGTATGCCGCGAGCCGTGCGAGTGAAGATTACATTAATGGCGTTTCTGCTTTTATAAGAGCTGCCGAGGAGGATATGTTGAATAAGGAGGTGGAATATATGTGTTGTCCATGCACTGACTGCGAGAATTTGAAGATGTTTAAGAACCGAGGGCAAATTGAAGCGCACTTGATTCGGAGGGGTTTCAAAAAGGATTATACGTGTTGGACCAGTCATGGCGAAGTGAATGATCATATGCCGCCGGATGACATCGCCGGTGAAGTGAATGATATGCCCCCGGTGACATCGCCGGTGAACTGAATGACATGCCGCCGGCTGATGTCGATTATGGCTCGGATTCGGATAGGTTGCACGATGATAATCTGGATCAGATGCTTCGCGATGTAGAAGAGAACTATGATGAGAGAGAGTATGTTAAATTCCATGGCTTGATGGAGGACTCAGAGAAACCTTTGTACACGGGCTGCAAGTACACGAGGTTGTCGGCCGTGCTTGAACTGTTGAAATTGAAGGCAAGCAACGGTTGGTCCGACAAGAGTTTCACGGCGCTGCTAGGTCTTTTAGCGGACGTGCTTCCAGAGGGAAATGAGTTGCCTAAAACCACGTATAAAGCCAAGAAGGTTCTTTGTCCGTTGGGAATGGAAGTAGAAAGAATACATGCATGCCCGAACGACTGTATCCTCTACCGTAAAGACTATGCAAACATGCATGTATGTCCGGTGTGCAACGTATCCCGATACAAACGTAACAATCAATCAGATGATGGCGAGGGAACAGAGGCGAAGAAAGGACCTCCTGCTAAGGTGACATGGTATTTTCCTATAATTCCCCGTTTGAAAAGGTTTTTTGCAAATCCAAAGGAGGCAAAACTGCTGCGTTGGCACTCGGAGGAGCGCAAGAAGGATGGAATGATAAGACACCTTGCTGATTCCGCGCAGTGGAGAAACATCGATAGGAGTTTTGCAGAGTTCGGTGCAGAACCAAGGAATATAAGGTTTGGACTGAGTACAGATGGAATGAATCCTTTCAGTAGCATGAGCAGCCGACATAGCACATGGCCCGTGACTCTCTGCATCTATAACCTTCCTTCTTGGTTGTGTATGAAGCGAAAGTACATTTTGCTGTCGATACTTATCCAAGGGCCAAAACAACCTGGGAATGATATCGATGTGTTCCTAGCACCGTTGGTGGAAGATCTAAAAGTACTGTGGAACGAAGGGGTACAGGTATGGGATGCATACAAACGAGAGAACTTCACTCTGCGCTCCTTATTGTTCTGCACCATAAATGATTATCCTGCCCTTGGTAACCTATCGGGCTATAGTACAAAAGGTGCCAAAGCTTGTACTCACTGTTTAGATGGTACCGAGAGTGTGTGGCTAAGACACTCACGCAAAACCGTCTACATGCGTCACCGCCGGTTCCTTCGGAGGGCTCACCCATACCGCAAGATGAAGAAACAATTTGACGGAGAGAAGGAAGACAGTTCAGCTCCAAGGCATTTAAGGGGACGCGAGGTTTATGATATGGTTAAGGATTTAGATGTTATCCTCGGAAAGAGACGTAAATTGATGGCTCATGAGAAGAACACCTGGAAGAAGAGATCAATATTTTGGGACTTACCTTATTGGGAGTACCTAGATGTTCGGCACTGCATCGACGTCATGCACGTAGAAAAGAATGTGTGAGACAGCTTGATTGGTCTCTTACTGAACATCCGTGATAAAACAAAAGATGGTGTCAACGCACGGCTTGACTTGGCTGACATGGACATCAGGCCTGAGTTAGCACCGACAAGCACTGATAATGGATGAACGTACGGGTGGAAGAAGAGACAGGGGAGGGGAGGAAGAGAGTGGCGCACGCGGGGGAGAAATGGGGGGGGGGGCAGCTACTTCTTGTAGCTGCAGAGGAGCGGGGAGGTGCGGGGCTCCGCGCGGTGGAACAGGCGGCGACGGCAGAGCAGCGAGATCGCGAGGGGGATTCGGGCATGATGGCGTCGCGGGCTTGGTGCTTGACCCGACGGAGTAGAGCGAGCAGGGGAAAAGGCTGTCGGGGCGGCGACGCAGGGGCAGAAGGCAGCGCAGAGCAGAGAGCAGACGGGAGAGAGAAGAAAGGGAGTGACGCGGAGCAAGCTTGGCCATGAGACGGAGGAAAAAGAAAGCTTCGGCAGGAGCGGTGAGAGAAGGAGAAAAGAAAGAGAGCAGGAAGGGGGGGGGGCCCGACGGCCAGAGAGGGATTTAGAAAGGAATGAGAGTAAATGAGGAACTTTAGCAGTTTTTGAGATTTGAATCTTGAATTTGAATTTCCATGTTTTGGCTCAATTATCCTGATACAAAATTTAATAGCTGTCTATTTTAGATTTTATTTAATTTTTGATATGTATTGTGTACATATAAATTTTTGAATGTCCAATTTTGGGTTTCATATGTTAATTAAGTTAAAAGGATGAATTCCCAGCTCAACCTTTTAGGGATATGTTTTAATATTCTCCTCGATGTCATTTTATATTTCTTTAATTTAAATTCAAGATTTCAGTATTTGGATTCATGATCTGCAATGTCATCTTCCATTTCTATTATTTACATGATCTTATTTCTTTTTGAGATTATCCTTGATTATTAATTTGCATGCCTCAAAACTCAGAAAAATTTCAAATAAATACTCAAAAAGAGTTTGAGAGCTAGCAAAATGCAAGAAAAGTTTTAAAACTCCACATTTTTTTAATATCCAAATTTTGGGATGTTACAAACCTACCCCCCTTAAAAAGAATCTCGACCCCGAAATTCCGGTAGAGCAGAAAGAGTGGAGGTGGGTTATATTGGCTAGCAATGGGTTTCGGGGTGTTGCTCGACGTATAGTCATTTAGCTCCACTGAAAATCTGCACAATAGGAGTTAGCACTTGGAGAAGTCAAAAGGGAAGATAGATACCTTGCTCTCTTGGATAGGTCGTAGATTTCCAATTATTTGCTCTTTGACATTGTTGTCCTTACGCCATCATAGAATGGAGTAGTTGCATTGTCTATTGGACATATGGTTGTAGATTCTCATATGGATAAGTGGGTAGCAATGGTCTGTGCCCTAGGAGTAGAGGGCCATGGAAATGCAGAGATACTTCTAAGTGGGGGGTCTTTACTTCTACTGGGATTCCCTTCTTAGTCTTTAGCTTAGCCAAGCTTAGCTAACGGTACACCTCGTAGTCCTCATCACCAGAAGATTTTTGGCCTTGCGAATCTCCTTGTTCTGGTCTGATTAGCTCTAAGTCCAGGTTGTCGCACTTCCAACATACACATCATGGTAGCTCTTTGACAGTTTTATCCCATAGTGCTACCCCCTTAAATAAATGACAATTGTCATTGTTCATCTATTGTATTCTTAGCTGTCTTGATCAACAACAGACTTGTGGAGCAGTCCAGGGGCAAGGGTCTTGTCCTTCGCAGAAACAGGTGACCTTGATCTGTGGTTCTCTACTGGCGGGTGGTCTTCTTCATAGTGATGTTGTTTTCCTTAAATACTGAGAGGTTGAAAAGTCTTCACTTCTTCCTGATTGCCCTGGTTTTTGGGTAACTTGTTATTTCGTTCCTTTGGATTCGATGGGGTTTCAGCAAAAGGTGAGAGGGAATGGCATAAGGTAAGGATGAATTCGTGGGGATAAGGTAATCCAAACCCATTCAAATTTTAAAAGGGCACATCCAGGGAACTGGAGTGATACTGAGCCACACAAATTTTTTTTAAAAGTAAGCTTTTTCTGTGACTGCGAAATAGGACGCCCGAGGGCAAGAGGACAGTGCATAGGGACCAATGAAAATCTTGCATAGGGTTCATCTGCTTAGTCCGTTTAGAACGAGACCACCTTATCTTCATGAATATCTTCAACGTTCCTAACCTTAAATTTTTGGAGTAAGGGTACGATAAGAAGAGTAAAATCTTTCTTTTAAATCAATAGAAAGAAGAGGGGAGTATTTGGGGGTAACTTGATTGATATCAGCACTCACTCTTGTGTTATTGTTTTGAATTCGGGGTAAGAGGCTTTAGAAGTAATAATGTCTAAGGCAGCATATAGGTGAGGGGGAATTGTCTAGGAGAGATAAGGATGAGCAATACCACTTATATTTTTGGAAATAGAATTTTGAAGAAATAATTCTAGTCATGAAGCTAACGGCCAGGCTAACTAGGTCACGACCTGCAGTCGATATGCTCTGATACCATCCCTGTAGCACCCAGATTTTTTAAATCCGGATTCTACTATGTTTAGCTGCACTATTCCCTGGATCAGTAGATAGTGCACACAGTTACAGTTATGGACATCAAAATACATATCATGCGGAAGCATAAATATAATAGTAAACTTACTCATGGGCCGACGAGGCCGAAACCATTAAATTGCACCCAGGTGGGACCTTCAGGACATGCCCACAGGCAGCCAACTGGAGGTTCGCGACCTAGCCCTTGACATCTTCATCTTCTCGGCCAGCTTGTCCAATCTTGTTGCTGAGGCGAGGTGATTTGATTCCTGAATCTGGATTTTATCACAAAAGCGAGTGTGAGCACTCCAACCCCGTGCTCCGCGAGCCAATACACAGAATGCAAATAAATAGTATGCATGGCTTAACAAAGGAGAGGCTCGGGTTATTTTATTTGCCAAAAATCGCTTTTAGTAGCTTCATTACTATTCTTTAATCAAAGTGTTATTATAGCTACCTAACTCCATACTACAATTGCCAAAATTGACTTAATCCACCGGAAAGGCACTTTCTTTATTGACGGTTGGAAAGGCACTTTCTTTATTGACGGCTGTCTAAAACTCTAAACAGCAAGTGCCATCATTTATTTAATCCACCAATAATACTTTGTATTTTGAATTACTAATAATCCAATTCTGTCATTGCTATTCATCAGCATCTCACCTCTGAATTCTAATGATTCTCTAACATAATTACTTTCAAATCCACCGATATCATTCGTATTCGATCCTTTTCGTCATTGATTCAAAACCATAATCCAATAATCAATCTCATTTTCCATTATCTATCACTAGCTAATCCACAAATATACCTCCACCAAAAATTCGATTTACCAGGATTATAATTCACTAATTGTTATGAATCATCCAATTTTCTCAGAAATTCAATTCACCCCTCTAGTAATTGATCAACTCCTATTAATTCCCCATATTGTCAACATCTTCCAAGAATTAATGAACATCAGTAGTGTGGTAATCCAGTAATTTACCTTTGCACTCCCTAATTCTCAAAAAAATCGATTCACTATTATATATCCACCAAGAATATCATTGATTAATTCTACAATCCTCTAGTATCCTCCCACCAAGTAAATCACTAATCAGGATCTATAATCCAATACTTGTATTATTTCTCCAAATTCCCGAAAATTCAATTAGATCGTTTATCTAGCTCATCTATTCAACTGGACCCCACTAATTTATTTCCCCCAGAACCCATACTATCATCTCCTATTCATGATCGACCTGAATCCCCCAATACCTTTATGTACATACTAAAAACACCCATCTCCTTTACTCTCGACCCTGTTTAATTCCATCCATAATTTATTTTGCAAGAATAGAAATGCTAATATTTGAAATACAATACATAAAATTTCCTGAGACCTAGCAGCTTTGGAACAAAACGTAATGTTCAAGGAATATTAACATGATTTTCCATACATATGGCATCACACCATATGCCTAATATTACCATAATTTTTCCATACATATGGCATCACACCATATAACATTTTTCAGCGTTATAGCCGCTTAACTTACCACTGGGACGACACCCAGGACAACTCAAATCAGGGCTTTCCGCTGCCCTCCACTTTTCCATCCCACCCACAAAACATTTTGAAATAGAACTATATCTAGTTAAGTTCCCATGTCCGCCCTTGACCGTGGGCACGGCTATTCGAATAGTTTTGACTCTGCAGAGTTTGCACACTTTACCCACAAGAGACAGTTTACTCGTTGCCCCACACGATTCCTTAGCCGTGCGGTTGAGCAAACCATCACAGTAACCGTTCAAAGTACCTCGCCCCTCCCATCATCTTACCCTATGGGTTGCTCCCACTTGCGGTGGGTCCCATTCGTTGTGCAGGATGTTCCCCTACTAAGCGCCTAGCAGCCGGTTACCCACGCTACTAGCACGCCGCAGAAGAACTTCACCCTCAAGCCTGCCACCCAGGCCGCCACTTGCACTACTGCCATGATGATGACTTTCAGGGTCCGGTAAATTTACTAAGCCAAGTTGTACTTTTACAGACTTGTGGTTGTACTTGTTTTACACAGGAGGTCATGACAAGATTCGGTCCTTAGGGTTATCCGGGCGGATTTACCACTACTCACTTTGTGCTCCCACCGCACCACATACACACACACTCGAACCATCCGCCCAGATATTTAAGCAAGTTGGGGTTTTGGGAATATAAAATAATCATATCCAAATATATACCAGTCATTCCCACCATGACTGTCCAAACCAGTTTCTCATGTTTAAAAATGACAATGATGTTTGGGGCATTTCAGTGCCCCCAAGTGACTATGCAGTACTAAGCAGGGCGTATAATTACGGACTTATTTCCAAAAGTTACCACTATAATTTTACTAGGGTGACAAGGTTCACGTAATCAAGTATTCCAAAGGAGGTATAATATTAGCAAAGGTAACAATGGGCATATAACTAGAATATTAAATTAAACATGTATTTGCATATAAAATAACAGCATGCAATTTGATAATTTAAATCAAAGTAATTTCAGAAAATGTAGCTTCAACATGATCAAAGTATTGACTCGCCTGGGCGGTTTACTGCGGTCTTGAGCTCACATAATGCTTTATCTTGATCTGCTGATCTCTATCTTCGCTTCGAGCTTGATCTCGCTGGATCCGTTGAATCTTCACGGCTTCCAACTCCTAATTACGCGACTAGCGACTGAATCCAAATAAAAGCAGATACTCAAAGAGCCAAATAAACCCAAATAAGCCCAGTTTAGTTCCATTATGAGTTAATGGGTGATTTATGTGATTTGAGGAATGGCCGATAGTAGAATACGATAACTTAATCTTTTATTGATAACCTCTTTTTATCATTTTGGTATTTATCAAGGATGTTCCCTGAGCTAGGTTAAACCTATGATTTGGTGTATTTTGTCGAGTGCTAATGTTCAGGGCACATGATATATACATATACGTAATGGTTGCAAATTTTTGCTTACCAAGCTAATCTTATAATTTAGGGTATAGCATTTTGGGGTATGATATTTTATGTACCTTAGTTTTCATTAAGCCTATTTCTACTTGAATTAGAGTTCAGCTGTATGGGCCATAGATGGTTATTTCATGCTCACATTATTATTTACTAAATCCATAGATGGTTATTTCATGCTCACATTATTATTTACTAAATCTAGTATTAAGATTTAGTTATTAGTACCATTATTATTTTATCCATGCTTTATTTTCTATTAGGCTTAGTTTCATTTCAAATTTTAGTTCAAACTTAGCCGTCTAAGGAAAACTTGGTTAGCATCATTTTAGGTGACCCTACTTACGGGTGTTAATGGTTACATGCTTATGTTAGAGTATCTGTATGTTCGTGAGATTATTTTGCTACTGGATGACCTAGGGCCATTATGTTAAAATATGCCAATAGGGTTTGTTTAATAGTGGCTCGACCAATATTGGGCATATATGTTTACATGCTAATTAGGGGCCAGCTTTATTAGACATATACATTTATCCAAAGAATGCTTCTCCTAATTAATGCCTTAGTATGCAACTAGATTTGCAATGTAAATATTAAAGTTAAGCTAATTATTTATCATGACACCTAATCCGAATTCAAATCATACATAAACTCCCTAACTTTTCCTAAGCCTTTACCTTAGTTTAGGATTCATATCTAAAATGGATGCCAAAGGCATACTAGTCAGACATACATGTTAATATCTAATCCCTGACTAGACATGTGTTAAGCGCGGGTGTATCTTAATAAATTTTATACCTTATATGGATGTATTTTTAATTAGAATTTTTACTAATTTTGGACTATACACTAAACCACATTCTATCAATGCCTTGAGTTGATAACTAGTCCTCATCTAAATATCTAAACTACCTTTGTTGTTCATATAAATATTAAAATTTTATAATCTTATTCATATCCTAATTGAATTTATTAACTTTTCTAAATTATTCTTAGATTTTCCCATGAGCTTTCTTTACTTAATATGGACCACAAAAACTAAAACAAAAAGAGGTGGAGACAGTGCAACTAGCCAGACTCGAACCTGGGACCTGGGGCAATGGGGCTTGAGTGTTGGCCGAGATAACCAAGTGGGCGGAAGCCTTTGGCTGCTATAGGAAAGGGTGGCAAATTAAAAGAAGCATTGTGCGGGCAGGGCTCCAATACAGAGTATGCCGGCCGAACAGAGGAGGCGGGGCGCACGGCTGTCGGCGAGGGCTCCGGCTAGGGGAGGTCGGGGGCGCGGGGTGGGCCGGCAAAACAGGCCCCCGGGGAGTCGAGCAAACCGGTGGAGGAGGCGGCGCGGCCCAGGATGGCGCAGGTCGGCGGGGCGGCTGCTCGGGCGGCGGCCGGTGAGGTGGGGAGGAGGCGCCGGCGGTCGGGAAGGATCGGGGAGAGAACGGCGCGCGCATTAGTATGAGGGAGGGTAGGGGAATCTTACCGACGGGTCGGCGGAGCCGAAGGGAAGCCGAGACTTGCCGGCGGCGGGGACCAGGGGCGGCGTGGGCATGCGCACGGCGCCGGGAAAGTACGAGCGGCGAGGGCGTTGGCTGGCTGTTGGAGAAGCTCATTGGCGGTGAGGTGAAGCTCCAAACGGCAAGAATCGACGAGGCGCTCGCCGATGAGGTAGAGACGGCGCCGACGCCATTTTCGGCCGAAATGGAAGACGGCGATGGCGGAACGGGTTGGGATGGTCGGGGAGTGAAATCAAGTGATGGTGGATGCAATTGGGCACTTGGAGGGTGATATGACGCACGAGCTCTTGCGCTAGAGGCATCGGGCCGGACGGACGGCGAGTGAGCTCGGCGGCGGTCGCACGGGTGGAAGAAGAGATAGGGGAGGGGAGGAAGAGAGTGGCGCACGCGGGGGAGAAATGGGGGGGGGGGGCAGCTGCTTCTTGTAGCTGCAGAGGAGCGGGGAGGTGCGGGGCTCCGCGCGGTGGAACAGGCGGCGACGGCAGAGCAGCGAGATCGCGAGGGGGATTCGGGCATGATGGCGTCGCGGGCTTGGTGCTTGACCCGACGGAGTAGAGCGAGCAGGGGAAAAGGCTGTCGGGGCGGCGACGCAGGGGCAGAAGGCAGCGCAGAGCAGAGAGCAGACGGGAGAGAGAAGAAAGGGAGTGACGCGGAGCAAGCTTGGCCATGAGACGGAGGAAAAAGAAAGCTTCGGCAGGAGCGGTGAGAGAAGGAGAAAAGAAAGAGAGCAGGAAGGGGGGGGGGGGCGACGGCCAGAGAGGGATTTAGAAAGGAATGAGAGTAAATGAGGAACTTTAGCAATTTTTGAGATTTGAATCTTGAATTTGAATTTCCAAGTTTTGGCTCAATTATCTTGATACAAAATTTAATAGCTGTCTATTTTAGATTTTATTTAATTTTTGATATGTATTGTGTACATATAAATTTTTGAATGTCCAATTTTGGGTTTCATATGTTAATTTAGTTAAAAGGATGAATTCCCAGCTCAACCTTTTAGGGATATGTTTTAATATTCTCCTCGATGTCATTTTATATTTCTTTAATTTAAATTCAAGATTTCAGTATTTGGATTCATGATCTGCAATGTCATCTTCCATTTCTATTATTTACATGATCTTATTTCTTTTTGAGATTATCCTTGATTATTAATTTGCATGCCTCAAAACTCAGAAAAATTTCAAATAAATATTCAAAAAGAGTTTGAGAGCTAGCAAAATGCAAGAAAAGTTTTAAAACTCCACATTTTTTTAATATCCAAATTTTGGGATGTTACACTTATTTCGCTGCCGTTGGGTGCATCTCCCACAGGTGAAGGTTGACAAGTACGGTGTCACGACCGTGGACCTCCAACGTGTCGGGTACAAAGACGAACCATTCGTACTCACCAATCAAGTTGTTCAAGTTTTCTATGTAACCGACCTGGCAAATAAGAAACGCCATGTAGTTCTTCATGGAAAAAGGAGAATTGTCGGAGTGGAGAATGTAGTGGACGAGGAGGAATACAATCAATTTGACGAGTTACCTCCTTTTGGAAATGTCATAAGGGTCGACGATGAACAACGTGACGAAACTAGTTTCGTACGCATTGATCATGATGAAGGGCTAATTTTTAAAGGAAATAAGCAAGTAAAATAAGAATGTATATGTGAAAATGTGTGACAATTTTGAGATGTATATGTGAAAATGTGTGATGTAGTCAATTTTGAGATGTATATGTGAAAATATGTGACAAAATGTATATGTGAAAATGTGTGATGTAGTCAATTTTGAGATGTATATGTGAAAATGTGTGACAAAATGTATATGTCAAAATGTGTGACAAAATGTATATGTGAAAATGTGTGATGTAGTCAATTTTGAGATGTATATGTGAAAATGTGTGACAAAATGTATATGTCAAAATGTGTGACAAAATATATATGTGAAAATGTATATGTGTATTTGTATTTATGTATATGTGATGTATTTGAGAATGACAAAATGTATCAAGAAATACACTGTGTGAATGCAGCTGGTTGGTGTTGTATATGAATGCAGCTGTTTGGTGGTTGATATGAATGTTGTGTAGTTATTGGTGTTGTCGTAATAACAACAGCCGGCAAGGGCTTATCACAGACGGTTCTAAACTTAGAACTGTCTGTGATATCATATCACAGACGGTTCTATGTTTAGAACCGTCTGTGATATATACAATCACAGACGGTTCTAAGTTTACAACCGTATGTGATAGTAAACTATCACAGACGGTTCTAAGTTTACAACCGTCTGTGATAGTAAACTATCACAGACGGTTCGAAGTATAGAACCGTCTGTGATATGATACTATTACAGACGGTTCTAAGTTTAGAACCGTCTGGGATATGATATCACAGACGGTTCTAAGTTCAGAACCGTCTGCGATAATCTCCCTATATATACCCTCTCGCTAGGGTTTCCCGTGTGCGCTGCAGTTATTCGATCTAGATATAAATCCCGAGCCCGTCGTCGCCGCCGCCTTCCCGAGCCCTCGCCGGCTGCCTCCCTGAGCCCTCGCCGGCCGCCTCCCCGGACGAAGACGTCGCCGCAGCCTCCTCCTCCTCCGTCGCCGCCTCCCCGAGCCCGTCGCCTCCTCCTCCTCCGTCGCCGCCGCCTCCTCCTCCTCCGTCGCCGCCTCCTTGAGCCCGTCGCCTCCTCCTCCGTCCCCGACGCCTCCTCCTGCGTCGCCGCCTCCTCCTCCTCCGTCGTCGCCGCCTCCTCCTCGGTCACCAAGACCCTAAGGTCATCAAATCCCTCCCCGAGCTTCATGCATACTGTTAGGGTTTAGGGTTGATGCTTCATGCATACTGTATATGCTTATTGTTAGTTGCTTACTGTCATGTATATGCTTACTGTTAGTTGCTTACTGTCATGTATATGCTTACTGTTATGGTGTCTGCTTACTGTATATTCAAGTTTGTTATGCTTACTGAGATTGCCTGTGGGATTTACAGTTGCTCGACGATGATAAATTCATATACTGAGATTGGTTCATTCGGTCTTTGAGCTCTAATAGTTGTCGGTTCATGCAGTTTTCAGGTTACAGCATGTTATTAAATTGATCTGTTAGGATTTAATCTTGATAAGTTAAAAGACTGAATTATTGGGCAAAGTTAACTTGTATGGTCTTGATCTCTACGAATACTGCTGTCTGAATATATGCATGTTGAATATATCTTGATCTTGAGATTGTAGAGTTTGTATCTAGAGCTCAAAATACTGAATTCAATATTTGGCATAACCAATCAAGGAAGAGTATATGATTTAGTAGCGGGACGGCCAAGATTAATCTTGTGCAACCCTACAATTTGAGAGCACAAATTAACCAATCAAGGAAGAGTATATGATCAAAGGGCATGAAGCAAGTAACGCATTCTAGTGTATCCGGTTCAATGACCTTAAAACACTAGTTTGTGTGATTTGCTTCATAGAACTTTGTTTAGAGACCTTGTAATAATAGTATATGCCACATAGACCGTCAAGGGGCATGAAGCAAGTTACACACTCTAGTGTATCCCGTTCAATGAACCTGATACACTAGTTTGTATGATTTGCTTCATAGAATTTTGTTTAGAGACCTTGTAGTAATAGTATATGCCACATAGACCTTCAAGGGGCATGAAGCAAGTGACACACTCTAGTGTATCCGGTTCAATGAACCTGATACACTAGTTTGTGTCATTTGCTTCATAGAACTTTGTTTAGAGACCTTGTAGTAATAGTATATGCTACATAGACCTTCAAGGGGCATGAAGCAAGTGACACTCCAATGTGTCTTGTTCAACGAACTTGATACATTGGTTTGTCCATATCACCCCCTCCCTTCTCCCCCTCCCCTCTACTCCTCTCCCTTCGATGAGCGACTATCCATCTGCTTCTTCCCACTTCTTCTCTTCATCTCTGGTCTCTGGATCACGTACGCCAGTAGCGATGATTCAGTTAGATGAATCATCGCTACTGGCGTACGTGATCCAGGGACCAGAGTGAAGAGAAGAAGTGGGAAGAAGCAGATGGATAGTCGCTCACCGAAGAAGTCGGCTATGTCGGCTGCTCACCGAAGAATCTGAATGTCTTTTTTTTGCACTTTTGTAATAAAAGTGCCTTGAATTTTGCGGGAAAAAGGACTTGATACATTGGTTTGTGTGATTTGCTTCATAGAACTTTATTTAGGGACTTTGCTATTTGGTTTATAGCATTAGCAACTAAAGTAGGTGCTAAGATAGGCACATCACCCTTTCTCTATGTCCATATCACCCCCTCCCTTCTCCCCCTCCCCTCTACTCCTCTCTTCCAATTCAATATGATCACTTTCTCATCTTATCTTAATAGACCCATAAAATGAGCAACATGTCACCCGCGCATTTTCAACATCATCGCCGGAGGCGTCCGCTCCAACATCAAGACGCCAAGGAAGAGGGCTATCAAAGAAGCCTGAGAGCCGACAGACCATCACAACGGTAGACGCATCTGGGGTCCCTATCCTTCCTAAAAAAGCGGTAAACGCATTCCGAACCATGGTTGGAATAGTTGCACGAGAACGAATTGAGATCACATACAATTCGTGGAAGAACGTGCCTGACACTCGGAAACATGAGCTGTGGACCGAAATTTTGGCATCGTTCGAGTTCCCAGAAGAACACCTACACGCTATGCAACAGCAAACCTACAAAGCGGCGTGCAAAGCATGGAAGAACTTCAAGAGCACGCTTGTCAAGAAATACGTGGAGACGGACGAAACGCCTGTTCATAAATACCCATTCCTGGAACCACAATGGGAAGAGTTCAAGGCGATGAAAACGACCGAAGATTTCAAAAGTACAAGTGTGGCGCACAAGGCCCTCCAGGCAAAAAACACACACCCCCACAGACTTGGCACAGCTGGGTATGCGGGTAAAATCCCGCAGTGGAGGTTGGAGGATGAGCTGGCAGCTGCACAGGACATCGCCCCGCCGTTTTCCAATATCCCGGATGACCGCGCTCGAAATTGGCTTAGAGCAAGGTCATCTACAACGACATCGGGGGACGTCTCCTTTCGAAACCCTGCAGACCAGCAAGTGTCCCAGCGCCTGGTAAGATATCAATAGAACTACGTAGCTTGTAATTACTCCACAACTTCGTATGAGTTGAAATGACATTTCGTGCTCTTGCAGGAAGAGCTGAGTTTTGAATCTACCCTGGGATCATTCCAGGGAACAAGGGAGAATGATATGCTCTCCGTGGCCCTGGGAAACAAGGAGCACCCGGGTCGTACGAGAGGCCTTGGGCTTTACGTTCCTTGGAAACATGGTTTCCAAGATGACTCCGGAATGTATCGGCGTAGGAAGAGAAACAAAGCCGAGCGTGACGCACAGCTACGAGAAGAGATCAAGGAATCTCTTAAAGTGGAGCTATTAGCTCAGATGGCTGATGTAATCAGAGATGAGGTGCGAAAACAGACAGAAAGTCAGCAGGCTGCCACCGCCGCTGCTATGCTAGCTAGCCCGCACAACCGTCCGAGTAGTTGCGCGTCCAATCCGACGCAAACCCAGTCCAAATTTCCGGTGGACGACATCCTGGTAATAATTATTACCTCTCGAATGCTTGCTCCATTGGTAGGCCTATTCGAGTAGCTAATTTCGTATCGTTATGTAGGAGCCTACGAAGTGCAGGCTCCAAGTGAGATATGACTCCATTCCCTTGTACGCTGCTTGGGGCCAGGCATATTCGTCTGGTAACGGGGCCATGGTGCACGGTCAAGCTTTGGCGCCAGGCTTCGCAAAAGTTAATGTGGATGGTGTGTATGTCAATTTTGAGGTGGTCCCGCTACCGAAGCCCCCCAACGACGAGATCGTGACTCTAGGACAGGCCATTGGAACATTCATCCAGTGGCCCAAAAGCGACATCTCCCTAGAGGCTTCTTCACCGGTGGCAGGACCAGAGCAACTTGCACTGGTGCCATCTCCATTACAAGACCAGTCGGTTCCACCACCGGATACTATACCGGTCCTATCTCCACGGGCCCTATTCTCGCCAGAGCAACTTGCACCGCTGCTACCTTCAAAGTCGACTTCCGTGAAGTCGACCTATAGCCGAGGCAGCAAGGCCAGCAAGGGCAAAGCAAAGAAGACCAATGATGATATTCCGTACCACCCTTTGGCCCGCAAATTCGTGCTTGGCGAGCCGTTGCTCGAGCAAAAAGACCTCCAAAAGCTACCACATGGTTGCATACAATTGCACACGTGGTATATGCAGCAGTCCAATAAGCTAGAGGGAGAACGGACTTCAAGTATCACTGTCAAATTCACCGAGGAAGATTTACACCACAATTTTCAAGAGTGTATGTTCGTGGTCGCCTTTGAGGATTTATTCGATCTGTTCACGCACAACGCTCTTGACGTCTCAATCATTCGATGCTGGACGCTGTAAGTGTGTACAATCACAGTCTCCGTTAATGTCATACCGATAAATGCCATATCTAATTTTTTGCTTTCGTGTGTATATATATAGACACATGCTGATTAAAGTTAGATCATCCAACTCATCAGCTGGTTTCTTGGACCCACAATTGGTCGCCAAGGATACCATCGACCAGGAGACACCCCTCGTCGAGAGGTACATTGCATCAGGACTGCTGGGTTGCCGCAATAAGGACTATGTACTTATGCCCTTCAATCAGAACTTTCATTGGATTTTAATAGTAATTGTACCAAAATAGAACAAGGTATATTACCTTGATTCCCTAAGTAAGAATAAAATGGACTTCACAGTTGTCAGCCAAGTAATCGATAGGTAAGCACATATTCCTCATACATATCTACATTGTACTCTTTCTTTCCTTCCGAATGATTAAGGTTAACTTTTTCGAATTACGTAGGGCGTTCGCCTCCTACATTGAAATGGGAGGTGACTTGAAGCGCGGGGCCAAAGGCCTGTTGACACATGTTCGAGATTTTAAGATATTCGCTATTTCACATTAATTAATCCTATGCAACAGTTGGTACTAATGCCTCTTGAACTAACACATTCCATTTTTTGCAGTGCCACCAGCAGCAACCGGGCAACACATATGGATACTACGTTTGCCAACATATGGAACTACTCCTCGATTCCTCGAGGCTCACCAATCGCAAGGTTTGTCACTCTTCCCATAATTACTTCATACTTATCACGTTACATATATATGCACATTGATATTCCTATCGACAGGCTGTGTCCATCCCGTCAACTGCATTGAAACAGTCTGATTTTGGAGGGATTCAAGGAGAGTTGGCGTTCTTTTTGCTGACTCAAGTCATAAAGCCAGGAGGACGGTTCCACTGCGCACCATGATTTTTTATTGGTCTTATCACTAAGTGTAAATGCAGTGTAGATCTTTTGTAACTGTGGATTTGTTAATGAATATTTCATTTCAATTCAATTAATCGATTTGCGAAATGGATGCATGCTTTATGTTTGTGAAATGAAGTGCAATGTCAATTGGATGTTTTATATCTGTGAAATGTATCTGAAAGCAAATGAGATGTGTGAATTGTATGTTTTTTGTCTGTGATTATCTGCTTGTTTCAGAGGGCATGGCTAGCATTCCTGAGGCTAGCCAATAAGAGAAATATATGTATGGGTCGAAGGGAATATCACAGACGGTTTTTACTCAAAAACCGTCTGTAGTATCACAGACGGTTTTTAATTGAAAACCGTCTGTGATTATCAGCTATCACAGACGGTTTTTACTTAAAAACCGTCTGTGATAGCCTATAATCACAGACGGTTCGAAAACCGTCTGTGATGACCTTCGATTATCACTGACCCATAAATACAGACGGCTCACAAAACCGTCTGTGATGACGTTTTCGAACCGTTTGTGATGACCTTTTCTGTAGTAGTGAACAGTGATTTATCGGTTCATGAAATAGCGTCGTATATATAAGTCTTCTTTTTAGAGAACTAGCTCGGTGACTCATGCTATTGCACGGATAGTTTTAGAAAATTACGTAGGATCGCAGGTTGTATTTTTACTGCAAGCTTGCGCTTACAACATTCAAAATAACAAATGAATTTTTGGCACGTATAAGTGTTCCAAATATATATATATATATATATATATATATATATATATATATATATATATATATATATATATATATATATATATATATATATATATATATATATATATATATATATATAGGAAAATTACATCTCAAATATACTTTTTTAGTTTGAACTACTTTTGAGTTCAATGCAACTACAGTGAATATATACCATAAAAATAGTTCAAACTAATTAAACTGAAGTTGAATTTAAATTTTTTCGGAGTTTGACATCTCAAATATACTTTTTTATGGGTATATGAAGATACCCACATCAAACGTTGCAAATCTCAAAGCAAATCAACGGGTATTGATATGGGTGCCTAGGCACCATGGTGCATGAAACACTCGTCCGGAAAATTACATAAGGCACCATGGTGCCTAGGCACCAACATCCGATACACGTGTATGATTGATAATTTTTTTGAGTTTGGGTATGAAAATGTTTTATACCCTTGATATATTTATGGTAAGTAAGTTTTGAACTCAGTTCAAATTAGTTTGAACTACTTTTGAGTTCAATGCAACTACAGTGAGTATATACCATAAAAATAGTTCAAACTAATTAAACTGAAGTTGAATTTAAATTTTTTCGGAGTTTGACATCTCAAATATACTTTTTTATGGGTATATGAAGATATCCACATCAAACGTTGCAAATCTCAAAGCAAATCAACGGGTATTGATATGGGTGCCTAGGCACCATGGTGCATGAAACACTCATATATATATATATATATATATATATATATATATATATATATATATATATATATATATATATATATATATATATATATATATATTCTTTGCATACGTTCCTTAGTGCCTACGCACCGTGAAAGTACAGTATCGATCATGCATATCCGTCAAACCCATTGCTGTAAGCTACTAATTAACTATGTCTTCGCTAGCTTTCGCCTCCGTTTCCAAGTGTCCGAGCAAAACAGTCTACGTCATTCAAATGCTAGAGGTCAGAATGCATGGGATATGATAGATAATTAGGAGGCTGCTAGATATGCATGGGAGATTCTGGGAGAAAAGGGGGCCGTGAGTTTTTGGTACGGGGATGGAGTTACTTTTGCATGGTGTTTGAGCAAGTAGATGAAGACACGTATTGAAATGAGGGAATAAAGCTTGTGCTATTGCGTGATCTTTTGAAGTGCAGCTGCTGCTGTTTTGTAATAATCTATTGGGTGTCTAGGTATCACCCGTATATTTTCTTCTTAATAATCATTCAAATCTGAGATTATTGGATTAAAGATCCAACAATCTCATTTTTTAGAGGGAGGAGATTTTTTTGGAGGGGGAGATTTTTTTTGAAGAGGGTGGGGAGAATTCATGGCCATTGGATCTCTAATATAATGATCACAAATTTGGATGATAGTTAGGAAGAAAACATCCGGGTGATGTTTATCAACACCTTTTTTTATTTCGTAAAGGGAAACGGCGCGCGTAGGGCCGGCTGTACCGAACACGAGTTGACAAAAGTTTGATTTGGTAACAATTTTTACTGAGAAAATATAGTTTTTTATTTTTACTGTGTTAGCTGATTAGACAATCATAAAATAGTAAATTTGAAGAAAAAATTTTGTTAGAGATTACAATCATTTATGAGTTCAATGCAAGATACCACGCCTGTTTGTTTAACAAGAGCACAGAAACGACGCATACAAGAGAAACTGGGAGAGCTATTACGAAGTTTTTCAGTAGTATGCATTACATCATTCAGATCACCCGTGCAAAAGACTACATCGTTAGTACTAACAACAAAACTGTTAAACAGGCTACGTCATTCCAAATGCTAGAGGTTTTAGACTTAGTTCTTTTCTATTTATTACTTATGACTTATAGTTTATAGTACAATAATTAGTTTTGAAACGATGTTTTTTTAAGGTAGGGTTAACAGAAAGATTATAGTAAAAAGTGTATTGAATTCAGCTGTACCGGCTAAAATCGTATGCGACTATTTTTTCTTTACGTACTTATCTATCACGAACAGCCAAAATACAAAAATTTAGGCAAGTTTTATTTTAAACCAATCTATAAAATCCGTGATCCCAACCACCGCCAAAAGTATGTTGCAAAATCTTTCCGAATAAATAACCGTAGAAGATTTTGGTTTCTGCCAACATAGAGACGTGTGGAACCAGATGATTTTAATTTTTAGACCTTACCATCTATGTCGAAAATTAGTTGTAGAATGATAAAGAATGTTGAGGGCTTAAGAGGTTGTTGGACCCCTGGTTTTACAAAATTTATTACTTGTTAAAATCGGCTTTAAAAGCCAACTATCAAAAACCTTGGTTATTTTCCTCCCAGATGAAAAACTTATTTCTTTAGTTTATGATATAAATGTAAATAACAGAATCTAGTCCTTAAAACTATGAAGGAAAAGCAAATAAGGTATTTACTAAACAATATCTTAACAGAATATAGTAACTAAAATAATTGTTTTTTTAAAACTCACATTAAAAAAAGTCTTTATAGATCTAAAAACAAGTTTTTCAAAAACCAATCTATAAAATTTGTGATCTAAACTACCGCAAAAGTAAGTAGTCAAAAATATTTCCATATCGGCATAGCCGTTTTTTTATTAATAATAATTAATATTTCCGGAATTAAAAAAGTGACAGGTGGGCAAAGAATTAGAAAACTTGGAAGGACGTGACAAGTACGCAACCGCTTTCCACGTCCATACGTGGACGCTCGGCGGAATGGTTGCCAACTGCGGTGCTCACCGCATACCGATTGCACCTCTAGCCGCAACCCAACAAAACAAAAACATGGCTAATAGCAACATATTATACACTTTTCATGCGATGCAAGATTTTGATTGATGCCCTCTTTTTCTACTGAAGTTGTCCTCGTCTTTACTATAATCTAATATAGGCTAGATTACTTGAACCTAACGTGCAATTGGGAAGTTCTTCGTTAGCTTATTGTATATTGAACCACTGGAACGTGGAAGTTAATTGATGCCTGCATTAGTTATATTTTTTTCTTTTTGTTAAGGAAACATAATGCACATATATATGGAGGCATGGATTATTTAATGATAGTCAAAAGCTTGAATCGCCAAATTGAATTGAAGTTTCGTAATTAAATTTGTTAGATGCATGTGAAAAATGATAATTGTTTCGGTTGCTAAGTACAATGTTCCTCCTAAAATCACTTTTCTAGGCATTAGAGACTGTTAGACCATGTGGCTAGATGTAGAATTTTTGTGATGATGAATAATTGACAACATTGCTTAGTATTGTTATTCGATGCGTGTGCGTGCGTGCGAGGATTAATATTGGTCAAGTTGGAAAAAACTTGAGCCGGAAAACGTTCTTTGGTCTTTGCATGTGCAGATTAGGCGTGGAGACGGTCATGGTCGGTGACAAGGAAGACCGGGACTAGGAGGGGGAAATCTGAGGTCCAGGCGGTCGAGGATGTCACGAGGTGGTCGGGCTCACGCTGTAGTACATGGAGATAAAAGGTGGATAATGCAAGGAGAAGTTACGGAAGGTGCAGTCCTGGAGGCTTCGACACGTGACACGTTAAAAAAGTTGGAATTTTGGAAAACCCGTGTTAGGAAGGGTTTTGGGTCTCTTTCCTGTTGGAATCGGATTAGAACTTGTGGGCTTAGACTCAGCCTATATTTTGAGCCCTAGACAGTGGCGGACCCAGGATTTTACCAAAGGGTATGCCGCACCAAAATTTTCATATGCAATTCGGTAAAACCATTTGCCAATTCGGTAAATAATTGTAAATTTTGCATCGTAATTCGGTATACAGGCACTAAATAATATGATAAGTCTTAAATTCAAGGATTAAGTTGGAAACTTGCACAAATTACAATATAAATAGTTCAAACACCATACTAATAGTCTCAAATATACATAAAAGAGACTTATAATACTACTTGTCTAACTTTTTTGGCCTACGCTTTCTAAAGGACATGAAAATCTCGATTATATCATCTTCATCCACTTCAAAGAAAATATCCCGCTCAATGAATATGACTAGACAATTATCTAAAAGACTATTACCCATCTTATTTTTTAACTTTGTTTTCACTAAAATCATTGTAGAAAGTTTGAAGTTAGATTAGTAGATTATTCGTCGGCCAACAAACATGCAAAAACAACATGCCTATCTAATATGCCTGTTCCAACCTTATTATGATCAGATGACAATAGAACCACAAAACTACAAGCATAGAAGCCAAGAAGTCAAGCAGGACCTCACATAGTTCATCCAAAACAAAAAAAAACGCAAGAAATGTCCAATCTTTCACCAATACGCTGAACCTATATAATTCTTCTTCTTATAGCAGGGGGGATTCCCGGCCAGGCGCCCCCGCCACGTCGCCCGCGCCCGCGCCCCGGCCGGCGCGTGGCGCGGGATTTCGGTACGGCCGGGGGAGGGAAATCCCTCCAGTTTTCTGGAAATTACGTACAGGTCCATTTTCCTCGCAAAGAGGTCCTTTTTTCTCGCGAAAAGGTCCCTGGCGGTTTTTTCTGCGGCGGATTTTTCTGAAAAACCCCCTCCAATTTGCAGGATGGCGCCCCGCGGTTTTTTAAATTGCGTACGGGTCCTTATTTCATTACATACGGGTCCTCAATTTTTACGAAAAAACCCTTTAACTTTTTCGAAAATACGCATGTGCCCTCGATTTTTTTAAAAAAACTCCTCACAAATTATCGCCTCTTTTACTTCGGTGCACACGGTGGCTGGCGCGGCGTGTCGCCGCGCCTATGCTGCTAGTAATTATTACAGGACACAGAGAACACAACCATATAAAAGTGCAAGAGTTGAGCAAGAAAACAACAACCCTCAACCAAGTCATATAAAACCAAACAACTACAAGAAATGTCCAATCTTCTACAGTTTAAAACAGTATGCCTGCTTCTATGTAATTTTGATATGTTACAAAGAATAGCACCATAAAACTACCGGAATTGTGTTAAGAAACAAAACTAAGTACTCTTTTTAGTCTTTTAAAACTAATTAACCACAACAATTATCGAATCATTCACTGTTGAATACAATACGTTGGCTACTGTGTAATCTTGGCAAGCTACAGAGCATTGAACCATAAAACTACCAGAATTGTGCCAAGAAACTAATTAGATCCTCATCCAAGTTATCCAGAAGCAAACAACCATAAGAAATATCCAATCTTCCACTATTCGAAAGAAAAACTTGGCAAATTGGGCAACAGGGAGACTTACACATCGACATGGCCACGGAACATGGAGATCGATTGATCGAGAGTGCCAACTCTGCTCCGAACACATGGCAGCCACCGTCCACGACGCAGCACCGCTCAACGCCTCTCACCGGCCTCTCCTCCTCTTCTGCCCTCCCCCGCCGCAACCACCACCTCGCCCCCTCCTTTTACTGACCATGGCGAGACGGCCAGGCGAGAAAGGGTAACCGCGGAGAGACTGAGGCGCCAGCGCCTCCCGCTTCCGCTCGTTGTCGTCGGCAATGTCGTTGATGTCTTCGCTGTCGAGGAAGACGGAGGGCTTGCGGCGGACTGCTCGCTTGCTCCGCCGTAGCCAACTCCACCACGGTTGCATTGGGCGGCCACGTGCGCCCCTCCCCCTACACCGTCGCTGCCTCCTCTACGCACCGGCTCACGGCCACGGGGAGCGCCTCCTCCCCACCTCCTCATTGCCGTCGACGCCCAGTGGAGGACTTGTGCCCAATGCGGAGGGAAAGGAGGCCTGCGCCGCAGTTTCCCCTCGCCCCCATCCGTCAAAGCGCAAGGGAAATTTGGGGAAGCTGAGAGGCGCCGCCGCCACGCTCTTGTCCGCCGCAAAGGAGGAGGAGAGACGAGAAGACACCGCCCCAAATCCCCTCCGCTTCCCCTCGCCCTCCTGATTCGGCTCATCGGCTGGCCCCAGGGTATGCCATGGCTCACCCGACATACCCTGTGGGTTCGCCCTTGGCCCTAGATTATAAATAGAGACAGGGTTGGAGGTTAACCTTGTGGTTTTTGAAGAGACTAATTTTGTAATAGGGTTTAGGAGTGTCAAGAGAACATTTTGTAATCACTATGATTTAGAAATAATAGATCTATTTTCGAAGGAAATTTTTTGTGGCGTGGTGCATGTCGACGAATTTCATCTCACGTAGTTTTCTCGTCGATCGGTGCAGCGCATCGCTAGAAGTGATTGGCATTGCTGATGGATAATCTTTTGAGCGGCGGATCCATGTGCCCGTTGGATAATTGTTGAGAAGCTCATTGATTGAGCTGCAGCGGAGATTGATCGAAAGAAAAAAAAATAGCAAAAGCAAACAATGAGATTGGCACGGTTTTTGAGATCTGATGGATAATGGAGTGCTCCTTGCATGCATACGTTGATGGTTCTGGCTGCTTTGCGTTGATTGAAGTTGCGTGCGGCGGCGTCTCTCTTCGGATCGATCATGGGTGTCTTGATTTGGTGCGCGTGCGTGAACTCAACGTGTGCGTGCGTTGATGAATCCAATCTTAAGTCGTGGCTGCTCTCGATCTGTGAGCTCTTTCCATTGTAGAACCTCGTTCACGCTTGACACATTCACGCGACGGAAAACGACAACTGGTGTTGGTTCATGTAGGAATGCAAACGGATCGAATACGGAGGGATAATATCTCTATCATATTTATTTTATATTTTTTCTTAGATACGGATACGAATACGGATACCTCGGATACGAATAATATCGAATACAGATACGTAGCGAATACGAATCGAAACAAATACGATCACGAATATTTATCAGAACATGAAAACCCCCTTAAACTATACATCTAAAATCAATGAAAACACATAAATAGTTTATCTTGTCAAAACATTCATGAAATATAAACAAGCATAAATATTTTTATCCACAATAGTCATGCCATTGTACATATTTTAAATCTTCAAGTGGCGGTTAATTTTTTCTAAAATCCTAAATAATTCTTAATGATTTCTACCATTTACATGTGACTAATAAATTAATTAAGAATTTAAATGTGACTAATAAATTAATTAAGTATTTAAATTTGCATCAAAATGAGTTAAACGAGAGTATATCAATTAAATCGGTACAAATATTAATCTACCGACAATACTAAATTTATTTTTTAATAAACATAAATATTTGCTAGTGATGTTTGTAATTTAATATGACTAGGGAACCTAATGCCTAATGGTAATGGAGGCTTATGGTTTGGTTGGGCGAGTGGGCTGGTGGCAGGGGAGATGAGAGAGGCTGGTTGGACTGGGCAATGTTAGGCTGAAATTCTAGATATCCGTTTTCGTATTATCCGGATAATCTATATTCGTATCCGTATTCGCTGGATATCAGACCTACTGTATTCATATCTGTTTCTGACAAAAAAAATCCATATTTGTTTTCGATCCGAGAATTATCCGAAGAAAATTCGATCCGACACAATCTGTATTCGTTTTCATCCGAATCGATCAGAAACTATCTGATTGGTTTTTGCGTTGCGTCCAGGTGCTGCCAATGTGTTTCCTCGGTTGGCCAGCGAAGCAAGGCAGCGCCTCGTCTCCAATCAAACGCGCGTTGTTCTAAGTCCTCAGCATTACATCGCCAAATTCAGTCCATGCCTTGTTGGATCGTGTCAACTCAGAAGCCACTAGAAAACAACGTCGCCAGTGAGTAATGGTCAAAGCCAGTGAATAATGATCAAAGCCATCACCTGATTCATAAGTTGGAGAGAGAGTAAACTTGTTTTTTTATTTTTATTCTTTTACTATTATTTTGGTTCCATTTGTTCTTGTCATTTTTGCAGGTTAGAATTTCAGAAGACATTATGTTTGGGAAAAAGTTTTCATTGTATGCTGCAATCATTCACCCCCTCTGATTGCCATCGACGATCCTACAAGTGGTATCAGAGCGAGTTGCTATGACGTCAAAGAGGTATGTGAATCGTCCCCCCATGCTAGATAGTATTGATTTTGCTTTTTGGAAGTGTTGGATGCAAGCTTATATTGAGGCTCAAGTAGTGATGTTTGGAAAAAAAAAGTTTCTATGCCATATGAGGTTCCTACTACTGTTACTAATTTAAATAAAGCAGATGTTGATTTAAATGCTCAAGCTCGTAACTTGCTATTTCAAGGGATTTCTCGCAAAGAGTTTGATCGTGTAGCTCATATTAATTCTGCCCATTTAATTTAGAAAACTTTTTATGATTATCATGAAGGAACACTAAAATCAAGAAAGTGCATAAAAATCTTTATAAAAAAGAATATCCTGATTTTGCTATGAAGGCTGGTGAATCCATTGATAATCTCTTTGCTCGTTTTGAGAAAATATTGGGTGATCTGCGTGGTGTTGGTGTTATTCCTGCTGATAAAGATAATGCAACTAAAATATTAGGATATTTAGGTTCTGAGTGGTTGATGGTTGTCACAACTATTAATCAAACTGTCGATCTAGATACTTTAACCATTGATGATCTTTATTCTAGATTGAAAACCTATGAGATGGAAGCTTTGCCATCTAAGATTGATAAATCTTCACCTTTAGCACTTGTGACTAACCTTGTGCAGACTGCTT
Source organism: Dendrocalamus latiflorus (assembly GCA_017311315.1). Taxonomy (NCBI): domain Eukaryota; kingdom Viridiplantae; phylum Streptophyta; class Magnoliopsida; order Poales; family Poaceae; genus Dendrocalamus; species Dendrocalamus latiflorus. The sequence goes on along the minus strand of CM029658.1, from coordinate 35,236,012 downwards.
TGTCGAGTGCTTCGTCTTGTGTTTCTTTGTCTGCTTTGTCTTCTTTTTCAGAGAAACAGTTCGAGCAGCTCCCTGAAGAGGACTTGATGTTGATCTCCTCACGAGCATATAAGGCACTCAACAATGTGAGGATGAGAAAGCGAGGTGGCATGTCAGGTCCAATAAGGTGCTTTGAGGGTGGCGAGCTAGGCCACATTAAGATAGATTGTCCCAAGCTCAAGGGGAAGGTGATCAAGGAAGGCAACAATTATCATCGTCGGCCATCCAAGAAAAACAACACCAAGGGTGGCAATTTCCGCCGCAAGTTTGCTGCAAAGATCATATCGGCTATTAAGCATCTTGATTTGAGCGATATGGAATATGAGAGTTGCGACGACAATGACCACGACGATGATGATGCTAAAGGTAAGAAGAAGAACAATGATGATGACTTCACATGCATATGCTTCATGACAAGCAACAACAATGATGACGACGACAGTGATCTCGATGAGGTAAGACCATCATATGATGAGCTTGAAAATGGTTTGAGTAAACTTGCTATTAAATTAAAAAAGACAAAACAGAAATTAAAAGAAAAATAATTGTGTTATTGAAGGCCTAAATTCTGAAATTAATAGACTTAGAGCTTTAATTCCTGATGATGAATCATGCGAGTCTTGCCAAGTTTTGCATTCTGAGTTGGAGGCTGCCAGATCTATTAATGCATCAAACCTAGTTCAACTTAGGGATGTAAATGACAAATTTGATGAATTAAAATTGACACATGACTCTTGTGATGAAAAATTAAAATATGCTAATGATGAAATTGAAAAGCTCAAATCAATCTCTTCTACATGTTTAGAGTCAAATATTTCAAATGCTCAATCTAAAGCTTGCTCTAATTGTGAATTGCTAGAAGCTAGACTTAATTCATCTCAGGAATCTATTCAACAAATGCTTTATCATGAGAACATGTCCTGCTCAAATTGTCCTAAGTTAAATATTGAAATTGATGTTTTGACTAGGCAATTGAATGATTTTGCTGAAAAAGAAAGATTGGCTTAATCTAGTGCTTCCAAGAATTTAGCGAATGAACTGGTTAAGTGCACATCTTGTTCCTCATTGGATAAAGAAAATGAGTATCTTAAGGGCACTTTAGAGATTTTCTTTTGGCAAGAGAAATTTAAATATGATCCTAGACAAGTCAAAAGCAAGTATGAAAAATCGTGGCCTAGGATTTAATTTTGTTGAGCATGCCAAGTATAATCCTCCTAAAATTTTTAAGTTTCTTGAACCTGAAAAGATTAAAGTAAAATCTGAATCAAAACAAATTGTGTTTAAATTTGCTGGTTTTGTACAAAGTTTATTGAATAATAATGTAGGTGCTAGCTCATCATCTCAAAAGAATTCTGGTTGTGTTAAATTTCATTACACCTACTGTGGAAGAGATGGGCATTTACATGAATTTTGCTTTAGGCGTGCTAAGAAAGAGAAGAAGGAAAGATTGAATGCTTTAAGAGAAAAACATGCATTCTCTTTTGTTTCTAGAACTAATGTGAAAACTAAGTTTTTAGAGAACTTTTATGATGATTTTAAATCTGCTTCACATGTTGGTTTGGCATATAATTTAAATAAGTCATGTTCTTTTTGGCATTTTAATTACCCACATGCTCATGCTTTCGGCTCAAGATTTGTTGTTGTTTCTCCACGTCGTGTGTCACAGTACTGGATTCCTAAATCTTATTTCACTAACCCCAATGCTGTGAGACCGATGTTTCCTATGATGTAAGAACATCTGATGAGGATGGAAAGCCTATTGATCAAAACGAATATAGAAGCATAATTGGCTCTCTTTTGTATCTCACTGCCTCATGACTAGACATACACTTTGCTGTGTGTTTGTATGCTCCTTTTCAGGCTTCCCCGCGTGCTTCACATCGTTAGGCGGTAAAACGAATTTTCAGGTATCTTCGGTCAACTTTAGAATTTGGCTTATGGTATTCTTCTTCATCATGTCTTACCCTTAGAGCTTATTCAGATGCAGATTTTGGGGTTGTAGAATTGATATCAAGAGTACCTCTGGTACTTGTCACTTTTTAGGCACATCTCTTGTTTCATGGGCTTCTAGGAAACAGTTGTCTGTTGCACTTTCCACTGCTGAGGCTGAATATGTAGCTGCCGCTTCTTGTTGCTCACAATTGCTTTGGATGATAGCTACGCTTAAGGATTTTGGCTTTAAATTGGATAATGTACCACTATTTTGTGATAACACTAGTGCTATTAGTATTGCCAAAAATCCCGTGCAACATTCAAGAACCAAACATATTGATATTCGGTATCATTTTCTTAGAGACCATGTGGAAAAAGGAGGTGTTGTTATGCACTTTGTTGATGCAGATTCTCAAGTTGCTGATATTCTTACAAAACCGCTTGATTATGCACGTTTTGCTCTTTTGCGAAGTGAATTGGGCGTGTTGCATCCTATAGGATTATTCTGAGGGGGTGCTTGATGTTTAAAAATTTAGGAAGCTTTGTTTATTATACTTGTCAAATAAATCAACGAGTCCAAGCCATTGAAATTACATGATTATAGAGCTTTCTTTATCATATTTATTCATATGCTGTATAGTTTTGATCATAACTGGTTATAATTAATATGTTGCACTTGAACTAAAATATGACATGCCGGAATACTTTGACTAGATTGATTATAGATAGTACTCTACGATGTTCATTGAAATGGACTAGCCTGATTGTGAATCTTATTTTAAATCTTGGCTATGAAGCTCATATGTTACATATCGCAATCTTTTTATATTCACTCAATTTAGCATGTTATAGTAAAAATAATAATAATAAAGTGACAATTGAAAAGATGTATGCTTCAAGCATGACATGGTTAAATAAAAGAAAAGGTACAAAAAATGCACAAATGAAAAGAAGTATGCTTCAAGAATGCCACCATTTAAAAGAAGTATACTACAATCATGACATCATGAAAGGAAGTATGCTATAAGCATGCTACATGCGTAAGAATTGAATGTGGAGCAATATGTTGTTATATGAGACTGCTAGCTCGTGTAGATTAAAGGTTTGCTTTACTTTTAGGTTTTGACTTTTTGTTGTGATATCTCATTGTGCTCTCTGTAATTGGTTTGATCATTGTTGCGATGCCTGTTATTGATATAAATTGCTTAATCAGATTGAAAACCTTGTTTTGCTATTGCTATATGATATATGACTTTAGATGATTTAGATAGCTCTACTAAAAAAATATGGCTTGGATAAATTATTAAATCAATTCAAAATGACTTGGATAATCTTCAAATCTTCCTGATTTTTACTCTCATTGCTACTTCTTAGAATTGTCTTTTTTCTGAATTTTCTTGATGATTACATTGCCAAAGGGGGAGAAATTTGAGAAAATAGAGAGAAATTGGGAGAAATTTGCTAAGGTTGGTTCTCTTGTGTTGAGGGGGAGAGATTTGAGACTTGTAGTTTGAAATGCTTTTTGGCTTCAGTTCTTCGCTTATATCTATTTGAAGCTAATTCATCATGCTATCTTAAGGTGTTGTCACTCTATTTATCAAGGAGAGATTGTTAGACCATGTGGCTATGTGTAGAATTTTTATGATGATGAATAGTTGACAACATTGCTTAGTACTGTTATTCGATGCGTGTGCGTGTGTACGAGGATTAATATTGGTCAAGTTGGAAAGAACTTGTGTCGGAAAAACGTTCTTTGGTCTTTGCATGTGCAGGTTAGGCGTGGCGACGGTCATGATCGGTGACGAGGAAGATCGGGACTAGTAGGGGGAAATCTGAGGTCCAGGCGGTCGAGGATGTCACGAGGTGGTCGGGCTCACGCTGGAGCACATGGAGATCAAAGGCAGACACGTGACACGTTAGAAAAGTTGAAATTTTGAAAAACCCGTGTTAGGAAGGGTTTTGGGTCCCTTTGCTGTTGGAATCGGATTAGAACACGTGGACTTAGGCTCAACCAATGTTTTGGGCCCTAGACTATAAATAGAGACGGGGTTGGAGGCTAACCTAGTGGCTTTTGTAAAGATTAATTTTGTACTAGGGTTTAGGAGTACTAGGAGAGCACTTTATAGCCACTATGATTCAGAAATAACAGATCTATTTTTGAAGGAAATTTTTTGTGGCGTGGTGCATCGTCAACGAATTTTGTCTCACGCAGTTTTCTCGTCGGTCAGTGCAGCGCATCGCTAGAAGTGATTGGCATTGCTGATGGATAATCTTTTGAGCGGCGGATGCATGTGCCTGATGGATAATTGTTGAGATGCTCATTGATTGAGCTGCAGCGGAGATTGATCGAAAGAAAAAAATAGCAAAAATAAATAATGAGATTGGCATGTTTTTCGAGATCTGATGGATAATGGAGTGCTCCTTGCAGAGAAAATTGATGATTTGCCATCTTCAAGAATGGGCTTCGCACTTTTGCCACTCTCAACGTTGGCTTCGCAAAAATACCATGTAGTACATTAATCCCTTGATTAGTACGCCATTTCATCCCTTTAATTCATTTTTTTTCTTTTTCTAATTTCAGGGACTGGAAAAGATCTTCTACCCCTGGCTAATTTCTCAATAAAGCTATTCATTGCTGAAAGTTATCTTGGCACAAAGTGCCACTGAAAGTAATCACTCGACTTAAATAGTGTATCTAATTTTAGCATTAACTTGTGAAAGTAATTTCTTCAGTAGCAGTACATTGAATTTTGTATGCACTGTTCGACTTAATTGGAACCAATCTTGGTCGTGACTGTTAGTACCCTGCAGGTATTCTGTGATGTCCAAGAAGGATATAAAGACGCGCTGTCCAGTTTGCCGTGGCCTTCCGTCCGCCGCCCTTCCCCTGCGCGGCGGGCTTGCCTCCTGCAGTCAGGTCGTGGCGCGCGTTACTGAGGGAGATCGCCGAGTCGGCCCACGAGGCGCTGGTGCTGCTCACCGATAGCCTCCCCGACGACTTCGACTGGAGGGACCACGGCGCTGTCGGGCCCGTCAAGAAACTAACCAGGGGTAGAAGGGTCTTTTCCAGTCCCTAAAATTAGAAAAAGAAAAAGAAAATGAATTAAAGGGATGAAATGACATACTAATCAAGGGATTAATGTACTACATGACATTTTTGCGAAGTCAACGTTGAGAATAGCAAAAATACGAAACCCATTCTTGAAGATGGTAAATCATCAATTTTCTCGCTCCTTGCATGCATACATTGATGGTTTTGGTTGCTTTGCGTTGATTGAAGTTGCGTGCGGCGGCGTCTCTCTTTGGATCGATCGTGGGTGTCTTGATTTGGTGCGCGTGCGTGAACTCAACGTGTGCGTGCGTCGACGAATCCAATCTTAAGTCGTGGCTGCTCTCGATCTGTGAGCTCTTTCCATCGCAGAACCTCATTCACGCTTGACACGTTCACGCGACGGAAAACGACGACTGGCGTTGGTTCACGCGCGAGCAACAACAGCGGTGTTTGCGTCGCATCCACGTGCTGTCAATGTGTTTCCTCGGTTGGCCAGCGAAGCAAGGCAGCACCTCGTCTCTGATCCAACGCGCGTTGTTCTGAGTCCTAACAATTGCATCGCCGAATTTAGTCCATGCCTTGTTGGATCGCGTCAACTCAGCAAGCACTAGAAAACAACGTCGCCAGTGAGTAACGATCAAAGTCAGTGAATATTGATCAAAGCCATCACCTGATTCATAAGTTGGAGAGAGAGTAAACTTGTTTTTTTTAATTTTTATTCTTTTACTGTTATTTTGGTTCCGTTTGTTCTTGTCATTTTTGCAGGTTAGAATTTCAGAAGACATTACGATTGGGAAAACTACACTTTATTACAAAATTAAGGCTTAGTAGCCTAGTTTTACATAACGGGACGTGCAACCCAAAGTTATAATAAAATACAAAAGAACTCTACAGACGTATTTGAGTGTAGAATAAACCCTAACACAAAGCGTTGTCTACATCATAGGGATCTTCAAAGCCTTCCTCAATGGTTCCTTCATTGTTTTTCTAAGCATTTTCTGTTAATAGTTTAGTAAGTGTGAGTATAACAACCATACTCAACAAGTTACCTGAAAAAATACTATATAGCTACTTGCTAGAATTTTCAAGAGATGGGAATATAGTGGTTTTGTTAAAGTATTTGTGGATGTAATTTTATTTGCAAATATTTTTAAACACAGAAGAATAATAACTTCTTAAGGAATTAGCGTTTCAACATCTCGATTACCAAACTTCCATATCTCCGAATTATTTTAAGTCTACTTATGCTTCGTTATTGGAATCACCTATTAAACACAACTTCATTTATCGAAAGCATGGCATATTCGAATACCACATATTATGACTCTGCAGAGTTGCTCAACTTTACCCACAAGATTTCTTAACCCCCGCGTTTGAGTTAAGAAAACAAGGTTGTTTCACTACTCATCTTTTTATATAGCCTCTACCCGATAAACTAGGTACCCCTGTCATGGAATACGATGGCCTAACAGGCGGAGCCTACTGTTGTGAAAGTATGGTTTTACCGTTTCCATACCACATACTTCGTCGGCTGTTCCCTTTTCTAGGACAGTATATTATATCCATGTAGTAGATATTTAATCGATTTGAGCAGCTACTAAACCAGGTTTGACAAGTCAACACTTGTTGTTAAGTGGGTACTATGTTCTTTACTTAGCATAAGGTCCCAATTCTTACTTTTTATCAACCAGGTAACCATTCACTACTAGTGTAAAGCAGATGAATTTCCTAAACTACCATAATATATTTTATAGTAATTTATTATTACTAGGGCTTGTTAAGGTGAATATGACCATCAAATAAAACAGGGCTATTTCATATGGTAGGACATAACTAATATCATGTCATTCTAAATATTTATTGCATAAGAAGTAACAGTGAGTAAATAACATAATTAAAATACTGATAAATAAATAATTAAAGGAATGTAGGCTCAACATGATCAAAGACATGTGACTTGCCTTGCGGATCAACATATTCTATAATTTTGTATTCTTTCGATTCTTGTGCTTGATCTTGAGCTTCTTCCTGGACTGGCTGACCTTCAATGTCGTGCGCTAACGCAAAGCAAAAGAAAATAATTCAATTCCATGCTTCAAGGGTTGAGCTAGGAACAAAGAAATCAAATAAAGAAATAAAATCCAAGAAAAGCTAAATAAAATAGGTTTTAGATTTATAGGTGTCCGATGTGGTGAAACAGAGCTTGGGAATGGGTCGGCGGGCTCGAAACGGTGAAAATGGGTGTATATATGCATTTCCGGGTTTGGATGAACAGTAAAGGGTCTGCGCACTATTCACTGTGGGTCTATTATTCATCGCGGGTTTGGTCGCACCGAATCCATTATTGTTCATTGCGGGTTGGGTTCGGGGTTAACGGGTCAGGTGAATAGTAACATACCATTACTGTTCATCTTTTTCGGCTGAATGCGCATGCGATAGAGAAATAGGGGAGGACGGCGACGATGATTGGTGAGACTAGGATGATTTGTGACGGAAAAGGAGACCATAGTTGGGTTCCTAGTGATGTTAGGTGTCTAATTTTGGGGTCGGCAGGGACAGGGAGGGCGGTGTTCGCTGGTGGCGAGGCTTTCCTTCCGCGGGATGTTCGAATGGCACAGGGAGTACTAGGTCTCTAGGGTAGTAGCGCTAGTATTTGAGCATCCTGGGGGTTAGGACAAGCTCGGGGAAGTGGTGGCTTGGGTCAAGGATGGCTGTGTTGGGCTGTCCATGGCGAGGTGCCATGGCCGAGCAGCGGACCTCGGTGGTAGATAAGAGGGAGGCTCGGGAAGCTAAGGTAGTGGCTCGGGGGTATATTGGGGGCATGAGGAGGCTACAGACGAAGGCAATTGGAAAGTAATTGATTGAACGAGTTGGATTGGATTTGGGCTTGCCTTGGCGAATTCGGATGATCGTCGGCAATGCCTTGGTCGAGGGTTCGATCGGGTGTGTGAGTGGTCTAACTGAGCACCAATGCATTACTTAGGAGGTGCTCGGGGGCTAAAATAGGGCGATGAAGGTGGTTCGGCATAGTGGGGAGCCATGGCGGTGGCGGCATGTAGCCTGGTCAGGAAAGGTCGGGGAGGCGCGGCTGGCAAGGGGTGCACTGGCGGCCTTGGGTGTAGCAATGCGGTGGTCAAAAGGTAACAGAGGATGTCAAGTTGGCCGCGAGAGAGAGAGAGTAGAGAAAGCAGGGAGGTCGGCAATGCGGTGGCGGGCGCGTCCAGTAGCTCTAATGTGTGGTCAGGGCAATTAAGATGTGGGGGGGGGGGTATGGTTAGGCCTGGGCGTTCGGGTTACCCGAATTTTTCGGGTCGGGTAGTTCGGGTAATTCGAAATTCGGGTAATGAAAACTGCTACCCGATATTAGCCCCAAAAAAACACTACCCGCAATTTCGGGTACCCGATAATTCGGGTTCGGGTATACCCGATATACCCGAATTTACAGAAAACCAGCTAATTTCCCGACAATTCGGGTAATTTACAGACAATTCGGGTAATTTACAGACAATTTCCCGACAATTCGGGTAATTTACAGACAATTCGGGTAATTCGGGTAGTTCGGGTACCGGGGGATATTACCCGAACTACCCAAACTAATTTCGGGTAATCAGAATCGCTATCCGAATTTGGAATCGGGTACCTCGGGTTCGGGTATTTCGGGTTCGGATCCGGGTAATTCGGGTACGGGTAACGGGTAGCGGGTATTTTGCCCAGGCCTAGGTATGGTCTCTGACAGGTTGTAGAGTAGTGGCAGTGGCAAGAAGGCGCGAGAGCGAGCAAGAGAGACCGGGCGGTGGCAATTTTTTTGGATAGTGAATAGTGCGCACGCAAAATTGAATCAAAGGGGGGTGGGATCTGGCAGGGAGTTTAGGGCTTGAATGGTGGGATCAAATTTAACAAGAATTTAAATTTCTTTTTGAAATTTGGTTTTGTTTCACCGGCCTTCACCACGCCATGCATGCCTTCCTGGCTCCGCGTCGTACTGCATCACATGATTCACATCTCCCTCTTTCTCGGCCGCTTCGGTTTTCTTTTCTTTCTTCCTCCAAAATACCACCAACTTGACGACCAGTAGTAGCATGCGAAGTAGAAATACAAGCTGACGTGGTTATAGCAGTGGGCGTCGTATTAGTTTGTTTAGGAAAGCGATTTTAACACCATGATCGACGGATGCGAGGAATAAGCTCTTGAACCAGTTTTTCTTCGGTTTTATTTCAGCAATTTTTTTATGGGAGGTGTGAGTCTGCATGAAGCAGATATTGTGGTCATGGCAAGCAAATATGTAGTATGAGAATCTAATGCGCGAGGCATGAGGATCAATCGGGCTAGAAGGCATAACATTTTTCTCACTCTGTTCATGGCTAAGTAGAAACGCACATGAAGAGGATGGAGTTGGACAATGAATTTCCCTGCTTTCTTTATGTAGTTTACTACATGCAAGAATACTTTGCATGATAGAAGCACATAAATACGGCAAGGGGACTACTAGTATGTCTTATCAGGAAGATGGGAGGAAGATATGCCACGGTGAAAAGGTTATACCCCACGGACAAGCACATAGAAGATAGCACTCCATGACATTCTCTAGAAGGCAATTGGAAAATTGCCAATCATTGTGAAGAAGAAAGTTGCCACGCGCGGCATCAGCGTCGCTCCCGGCGCCAGTTTTGGTATTCCGCACAGGAGAAGGCTAATTCTGGATTTTTTTGGGTATAAAGGGCTAGTTATGTCCAAGATTATCTAGATTTAGCTTCTTTCATGTTGACCCCACACAAACCAAATAGCACTTGTACTAACAAAAATATATCCAGCCTTTATCAGTCTCTATCGGTGCTAACTCGGTCCTAATGTTCATAGAGACCAAGTCACACTTTGCGTTGACACCATCCTTTGTTTTGTCAGGAATGTTTAGTAAGAAACCAATCAAACTGTCTCATACATTCTTCTCTACGTGCATGACATTGATGTAATTGCGAATTTCTAAGTGCTCCCAATAAGGCAAGTCCCAAAATATTGATATCTTCTTCCACATATTCTTCTGACAGGTCCTCAATTTACATTCCTTTCCAAGTACAACGTCGATATCCTTGACCATATCATAGACCTCTTTCCCGCAAAAAGGCCTTGGTACCGAGTCACCCTCTTTTTTCTGTCAAATTGTTTCTTCATCTTACGGTATGGGTGATACTTTGGAAGGAACCTACGGTGACGCATGTACACAGTTTTGCGCGAGATGTTCAACCACACACCCTCGGTATAATCTAAGCAGTGCGAACAGACTTTGGCTCCTTTTGTACTCAACCCTGACATGTTACCAAAGGCAGAAAAATCATTAATAGTGCAGAACAACATGGCGTGCAGAATGAAGTTCTTTCGTTTGTCCGCATCCCATATATGTACCCCTTCATTCCACAGTATCGCAAGATCTTCCACCAATGGTGCTAGGTACACATCAGCATAGTTCTCAGGTTGTTTCAACCCTTGGATAAGTAGTGACATCAAAATATACTTCCGCTTTATACACAGCCAATGAGAAAGGTTGTACATGCATAGAGTCACGGGCCAGGTACTATGTCGGCTGCTCATGTTACCAAAAGGATTTATTCCATCTGTACTCATCCAAAACCTTATATTCCTCGATTCCACACCGAAATCTATAAACATCCTATCAATGTTCCTCCACTGGGCAGAATCAATAGTGTGTTTTATCATCTCATCTTTCTTACGCTGCTTTGAGTGCCAACACACCAATCTTGCATCCTTGCGGTTTGCAAATAAACGCTTCAAACGGGGAATTACAGGAAGATACCACAATACCTTAGTAGGAGGTCCTTGTTTCACCTCGAAGCCCTTACCATCATTGGAGTCATTTTTATGCTTGTATCAAGATGCTTTGTACACCGGACAAACATGTAAGCTAACATATTCTTTACGGTAAAGAATACAATCATTCGGATATGCATGTATTCTTTCTACTTCCATTCCCAATGGACAAAGAATCTTCTTGGTTTGGTAGGTAATTCTTGGCAACACATTTCTCTTTGGAAGCATGTCCGCTAGGAGACCTAACAATATCGTGAAACTCTTGTCGGACCAACCATTGCTTATTTTTAATTTTAGCAGTTCTAGAGTGTATGACAACCTTATGTATTGCGGCTTGCAGCCCGGGAACAAATGTTTCTCCAAGTCCTCTATTAAGCCATCGAATTTACCAAACTCTCTCTCACTATAGTTCCCTTTTGTATCATGTAGCATCTGATCCAACTTGTCATCCTGTGACCTATTCTCATCGAAAGCACAGTCCACAACTGGCATATCGTTGTCTCCCGCGACAATGCCATAACTACCATCTTGTGTAATCTTCTCTTCACTGTGATTGGCCCAACATTTGTACCCTTTTCTGAAATTTCTTCGAATCAAGTGAGTTTTGATCTGCGCTGAGTTGCTAAACATCTTAGATTATCACAATCAATGTATGGACAATACATATATTCCATCCCCTTCTTCAACATATCCAACTCAGCCGCTCTTCTAAAAGTAGACACGACATTAATGTACTGTTCACTCACACGGCTCTCAATGTACATCCAACTTCCGCTCATCTACGCTACACATGTAACAAATAGGTATCAAATTGGATTATTAGCGCTACTATAGCAAATCAAACTAGCTACTTAATTACACATATCTATATTAGGTAGCTAGCTAGCTAGCCACGTATTCATGAAACAATAATATTAAGTAAGAATATATTGAAGTAAACTAGGATAGAGTACTTACCCATTCTGAAATTGAACAAAGTATCATTATCTTTCTAAACCTAGCTAACTAGATCTAAACAAAAAACCTAGCTATCATCTCTTTCTATTACAAAACATATAAGTTATTAGAAGTAATTGAGTACAAACCTCTGATCACCAAGCGATATGTTTTCACCAAACTCTCCAAAGCCGGCCACCTCGCTCCACTGATACAGCGCAATGAAGACAGATCTGTGTCGAGACCACGTACGCCTGCTATTTAATAGCACAGATTATTCTAGATGGTTCCAACCACAAACCGTCTGTGGTAAGACACTATGACAGATGGTTCATATTAATAACCGTCTGTGATAATTTATAGACGGTTATTCATACAAACCGTCTACGATGTCCGCAATATCATAGACGATTTGTTATAAGAATAATCTGTGATATCCGCAATATTACAAACGGTTTTTTATACGAACCATCTGTGATGTCCGGAACTTTCACAGACAGTTATTAACACGAATCGTCTGTGATGTCTCAATTATCACAGATGGTCCGTGTTAAAAATCGTCTATGAAAATATCACAGACGGTTGTTAGTATAAATCATCTGTGATAGTTTAAGCATAAACGGTTCCCCATAAACCGTTTGTGATGTAGTCGTCTAGTACAACTCTTTTATAGTACTGTAATGTTTTTGTAGTGTACGCAGCGGTGAGGATCCGGCGTGTTTGGGTCAGAGGTGCACGCCGTGTGATCACCTGTTGCCTTGCTCTGTGGCATCAGCCCCGCTGCAGTATCTACAGGTCCCGCAACAGCTTGATCATGGCCGCCGCCGTGGAATTGCCGAGCCACCGTTGCAGCGTTGGGAAGCGCGGGAATGACAAGGATCAGAAGCGCCATGGCGACGTTCTTCCTCTGATCCTCTGGGGAGCAGGCTCGAGGGCGATGTGCGCCCGCGTGATGATCCCGAACTGCCCCAGCCCGCAGATCGCGCCGAAGAATAGGTCCGGGTTCTTCGTCTCCGAGCAGCTCACCACCTCTCCCTTCTCTGTCAGGAATCGATCGGTACATGGATGATCAGTACGTACTACATACAAGAACGCTTGCATGCCGCGGCGCCCAGGCGAGTTAAGAAGGGGTGGCCTGCTGCTCACCGGTGACGACGTCGAGCTCGTGGTGGAAGGCCTGACCGCTGTGCCGGCGTTGGAGAGGGTGCCGCCCACGGACAGGTACAGGTAGCCTGTCCACGACCGCGGCGCGAGACCGCCGTGCGCCAGCGTCCAGTTGAGCACGTCGATCCACAGCTCGCCGCCCCACACGTCCACGTAGTGCCCGCCGAGCCCCGGCGAGTACACCGGCAATGCCCGCGCCCTCCCACGAGGCCACGATCGAAGCGCCAGCCGTGGCTCATGTTCACGACCACCCCGCCGGGCGCCTGCGCCTGCTCGCTGATAGAATGGCCGTGGCCCCGCGCCGAGACGCGGAAGCCGCGGGCCGACGTGTGCGCCGCCCGGACCAGCGCGGCGACGTCGCCAACGGCTCGCCCCGGGTGAGCCCACCGAAGTCACGGGACGCCTCCAGGACATCGAACGGGTCGACGCTGAGCTGCCCGCACCCGACTTCGCGGCCGAGCTACAGCAGCTCGGCCGGCTCACCAGCTGACCAGCACACACACGCTCAGTCTATATAAGAGTTGTAAAGCAGTGCTCGGAAAAAAAATACTTTTTTTAAGGCTTTGTTATTGCACAGTCGACTGATTTTATTTATCTCTTAATCACTTAAAATTGTAGTGTACTAATTCCTTCTACTTGAAATTGCACTTCTAATCACTTAAAATGGTACCAGAATGTTGACCATGTTCGAGGGGTTAGGATCTCTAGTTTTAGAAATTTCATTTGTTGTTGAAATCGGCTTTGCAGGCCAACTATAAAAAAAATTATATACTCTAGGATAAAACTGGATAATGAAGTCTAGTTTCCCTAAAACTCAAAAGAAAAAAAAAATCCTCCCAATATGTTTTTCAAAAAAAGAAAGGGTAATGCTTCGGCTCGTGCGTCCGATGGTGAACCATAGCATCAGACGCTTCTAGCACCCACTCACACAAGCAAGCAACAAACGTCTTTCTCATCCTTATCCTCACCAAACAACATGATCACCATCCTCCAAGGAACCAACAAGCTCTGATTAAAGTAGCTCGTCTCTCACCAATCCACCATGGCTTGTCCTCACGCTTCTACGTTTCCTTAGTGTGTGATATTGGTGTGGATGGCGAAGTCTCCCATGCTCGATTGGGAGACAGGTGGTAGTGGCGGAGCTCTGCGATAAGGCCTCTTGAGCTCTTGGCGAGGTGTGTGGTGGAGCTCCGCGACATGGGGGTGGTGAGGCCTCCCGAGCTCAAGGAGCAGGAGGTGCTGGTGGAGCTCTATGACCAAGCGACGAGGCCTTTTTAGCTTAATTGTCGACCGACCTCGCCTAGATTAGAGCCCATTGACGATAAGAGGCGATGTGACCTTGCCCCTTGTCAAATCCAAGCTAGGTCTACCCGTGATGAGCAAGCAAGTAGTCTCCTCGAACAAACTCCGACGACAAGATGCTGGATTTGGTCTAATGTTGTCTCCTCCTTTATGCTCGTCCGAATTGTTGCAGCAAGTAAGTTGAGGTGTTACGTCAGGGCTTTTTTCCATGTTGCAATTCCATTTTAAAATATTGTAATTGTTCCAATGAGTGTTTTATTTGTTGCAACACTTATTTTTGTTAGAGTAGTCTTCTTGTATTTTTACATAAATAATTCTCATTTTTTGTAATTTTTTGAGTTGTGTTTTGTGATTGTTGCAAGAATATTTTATTTTTGCTACGCTAGCCTTTTATATTGTTGCACAAATAGTTTCTATTTGTTGCATTTTTTGGGTAGTGTTTGTGCTTGTTACAAGCTGAGTAACTTATTGTTGAGTTTCACGAATTTTGTTGCATCAAATCAAACAGTTGAGATTGATCGTTTTAAGTGAGATCCAATGGTGGGTGAAGGTACGATGTGAGCGCTCTCATCAGATGTCCGAGCGCTAGCGTGTCCCAAAAAGAAATCTTTAATAACAAATAGAATCTTATTTTACCAAACATGTTATTAATTAAACAATATCTTAACCGAACAATAAGAAAAACAATGTTTATAAAACTTACATTAAAACAAGTGTTATTTTAAACCAATCTATAAAATTTGTGATCCAAACCACCGCCCAAAGTATGTTGTAAAACCTTTTCTAAATAAGCAACCGTAGAAGATTTGGTTTCTGCCAACACAGAGACATGTGTGGAACCAGATGATTTTAATTTTTAGACCCCTACCATCTATATTTCTGTAACACCTCTATTTCTGGAGGCGCTAGTAATCCCCATAACTTTTTAGGACTATTAAGCTGTGGAGTACTGTATACGAGTGTGCACCACAATAACATATGCTCACAATAAAAGAGCCAAGCTTTAATATAGAAAAATGGTTTATCAACCTAATTTTGACGCAGCGGGCATGCAAGCCCAAAGTTAGGTTGCTAAACATATTTCGGTATTGAAGCTTGGCTCTTTTGTTGTAAGCATGTGTTGTTGTGGTACACACTTGTGTACAGTACTCCGCAGCTGAACAGTCTTGGGCAGTTGCGATGATTACTAGTGCCTCCAGAGATGAGGGCGTTACAGAGTGGTATCAGAGCACGCTTGCTTGACCGTAGGTTGAGACCTAAGGCAAACTAGGAGAGCTATTTTGTAGCAAAACCTAATTGCAAAATTTAAAAAGAATTTATATAAAATATAAGTATTATCGCTGTCCTTCCCCTGCCTTGATGATGCCTTACCTATCTTAGTTTATTTTCAGGTTAAGTTCTACTCTTGCAAAATATTTATGTCTAATCTTGTCTAATTTCAAAATTGTTGTTGTTAAGCAGATGATGCATTATATCCACTCCAGACCAAAAGATATAGAAGGCTGGCCAACAAGTTGTGGGAAATGCAATAGTATCTTGGAGCAACTGATTGGCATAAACCAGCGTTTCACGCAGTTAGGCAATTTATTGAGGATGAACCGTTATGAATGGGAGGCTTGGGTAATCTTGATACCATTACCTATATGTCCCGACAGAGAGCAGAGGTTCTATGGACACAGAATAAAGGAAGGAGATTCCATCCAGGATGCCGCAAGGAATACGGTACATCATCTACGGAACTACTATAATGACGAGTTTGATGAGCCCTCTTTGACTTAATTCCCAGAGCATTCATGATGGAAGGGCCTATGCTACTCCACAACCTACAACTAAAGATGATCCACGCCTGAGAGTAGCATCCAAGTACATAGTGCACCAGAAGGCTATGTACTCAAGGACACTTGTAGAGTCCCAAGATCTACACCGACAGTTGTATCAGGCATAGCAGGAGGTGCGCCTCTTGAGTCAAGACATTCACCGGTGCAACATGGTCGAAGATAGGGAGATGTTTGATTGTGGAGAGACTCCTGATGCCCCTGCAGCACCTGCCCTAACCCAGCCACGTCGGAGGTCTTCTGCTCGAGTCTATCACCGCAAATTCCACCCAACTCCTTCCCAAGCACTACCACTCAAGTGATGACAAGGGAAAGTGACTAGCATAAGATGACAATGAAGAAGAAGATCCAGAGATACAGATTCGCTATACGACTAGCAATCTGCCATCTAGCGGCTGGAATTGAGCAGAGTCTGTAACGAAGAGCAAGACCTTTTGGAGTTGTCTAGCTAGTGTAGGTTATGGTATTGTAGTGTGTGCCATGTGTAGTAGTGTTTTATGTGTGTAATAAAAGTTGTACTATGAACCCTAAGATAGTTTGTACTCGGCTTGTTAAATAAATAAAGCCTATATTTAATTATCTCCTAACTTGTTTGTTAATAGTATCTGTATCTCACCACCTTCAAAGCTTATCTCCTTATTCGTTCTACACTTACCTTAAATTCGAATCCTTACTTATCTGTCTAGTGTTCATAAAAACCACTGCGGAGCTAACTTCAAGATCCTAATCCACAGAATCAAGATGGCAGGAACTAGACCAGGATAAGGAAACCAACAACCCAGCGGCAAATCAAACCACACTTGCCAGCATTCTAGAGATGATGGAACAAAACAGATATCAAGCTGAACTGAATCAGACAAGGCCAATGGGACAACATTCAAAATTACTGGAATAGATTGTAGTAAGAATGGCATCATCAGGCAGTTCAGCAGGAGTGGAAGATTGGCTCAGAGATGTAGAAAGAAAATTAAAGACTGTACAATGTGATGATAGAGAGCAAGTATTGTATGCCTCACATCAACTTCAAGGTCAGGCAGCCACTTGGTGGATTAACTGTCAAATTATGCATCAAGATAGAGAAATCACCTGGAAAGAGTTTGACGAGTCTTCCGTCAGGCTCATATCCCAGAAGGGGTCATAGAAGCTAAGCGCTGGGAGTTCTAAGCACTGAAACAAGGAGGACATTCTGTAATGGAATATCTTTATCAATTCAATCAATTTGCACAATATTTAAGACGGAAGACAAGAAAATGGAGAGATTCAGAGAAGGACTGCAGAAGTCTTTAAAATACCAAATCTCAGCCATAGACTTCAAGTATTTGTCCGCTACAGTGAATAAGTTGATTATATCTACAGAAGTAAGGAATGAATTAGAGTATTCTCATAGAAGAAAGATGATGCAAAGACCATCATCATCAACCAGTGCACAGAGAGGATGAGCGATGGTGTCACCCCAAAACCAATACCAGTAGAACCGACAAGTGATACTTGTACCAAGACCTCAATATAATACCCCTCACCAGTATATTGTTTCTCAACTGATGATGGTGTGATGTTACACTTGTGGAGGAAACCATTATCAATTCGCAAAGGAGACGGCAGGAGGTTGTTACCGGATGTTGGGCATTTGTGCATAAACTCCGAGTAGTGCATTGGCTGCCACGCTTCCGACTAGTTAACATGGAGAAATTTGATGGGTCCTAGAATCCCATTGAGTTCCTCCAGATTTACACAACTACAGTTTGGGCAGCGGGAGGTGGTGAGCATGTCATGGCAAACTATTTGCCGACAATGCTTGAAGGATCTGCTCAGTCCTGATTGCTCAATCCACCATTCGTGGCAACACCTCTGCGAACTTCCGATGGCCAACTTTCAGGGCACGTACAGTTTCCCTGGGAAGGAGGGTGACTTGCATCGAATATGGCAAGGCAGCGATGAGACCCTACGGTAGTTTACCTGACACTTTAGTCTAGTTCATAACTCAATTCCGAAGGTCTCTAATGCGTCTGTCATTAGAGCTTTCAAGCAGGGGGTGCGCAACCAAAGGTTCATCGATGATATCGCCTTGAATCCTCCAAACACCATCGCCGAACTCTTTGAAATGGCCGACCACTATGCAACAGCTGCTGAAGCGGTCGAATGGACCAGATCCATTGATCAAGTTGGCCGAATTTCCAAGGAGCAAGGTGAAGGCAGTAAGAGGAGGGAGAAAGCCAAGAAGTCCATAGACAAGGCCAAGGGTTAGAAGCCTCAGGCCACAATGTCAAAGGAAGTCTTGGCTATGGGCAATAAAGGGCCATGCAACCTAAAGCAATACTCTGATCGGGGCAAAGGCAAAGCACCCGCAAGGAAGGATAACAAGCCTAGATGGTGCCCTCTTTATAAAAAAAGAGGGACACGATCTTCGTAATTTCTGAGTTTTCCAGCAAAAGCTCAAGGACTATTACTCAAGCAAGGGCCTGCTTCTAGCAATCGAGGAGTTGGAGCAGTCGATTGGTCGAAAGCGCTCAGACGAGGACGAGGACATGTCTTTCCAGGACACAAAACATACTATCAAGCATATATATGGAGGTTTGTTCACATATGAGTCAAAGCGGCAATATAAAGTTGTCGAGCGAGAGGTAAATTCTATCGACCCTGCCCTTGTCAATAATTTACCTAAGTGGTCGGAAGTCACCATCTCTTTTAAGAAGAACGACTATATGATCCCATCAACTTGACCTAGTCGGCTCCCGATCGTGGTCAAGCCCACCATCAATAACTGTCTCGTGAATCGCGTGTTGATTGATGGTGGTAGCTCTTTAAATATTTTATTTGTTAGTGCATTGGACGAGATGCAAGTATCTCATACCAAAATAAAACATGTATGACATTCATTCCATGGAATCGTACCAGGCTCCTTGGCCAAGTTTCTTTGCCAAGCCTATTGGCCAAGTTTCTTTGCCTGTTACATTCGGATCAACGAGTAATTTCAGGACAAACAAATCTCCTTTGATGTGGTCAATTTCAACACGGCATACAGCGCCATACTCGGACAACCGACTCTGGCACATTTTCTAATAGTTGCTCATTATGCATATCAATGTCTTAAGTTGCTAGGTCCCAAGAGAGTCATCATAGTTTGTTGTGATAAGAAAATGGCACTAACGTGCGATCACAAGTCCCTCAAGACGGTCGGCCAGCTATCAACTTGAGAAGTTACCAAGGTACAGCCTTCGAGCAAGCACTCGAAGCCTAAAGCCGCGCTAAAGCAGAACGAAGAAGTCAAAGAAGTTCCTCTGGATCTAGAGAAGCCTTCGATGATAGCTCGCATCGGGGTCACTTTTGATCCCGCATAGGAAGACGCTCTCGTCGCCTTCTTCCGGGCAAACGCAGATGTGTTCGCGTGGCAACCATTCGACATGACCGGGGTCCCTAGGGAGGTGATTGAGCATAGGTTAGCTCTATGACCTGATAAAAAGATTGTAAAATAGAAATTACGGAGATTCGCACCAGATCGACGAAAGCCATCAAGTCAAAATTAGACAAGGTACTAAAAGTAGGCTTTTTAAGAGAAGCCAACCACTCAGAGTGGTTGACTAATCCTGTAATGGTTAGAAAGTCTAACAGTAAGTGACGCATGTGTATAGACTATACTGATTTAAATAAAGCTCGTCCGAAAGATGACTTTCCTCTTCCTCGCATTGATCAATTGGTTGATTCTACTACTGGTTGTGAAATGTTAAGTTTTCTAGATGCATACTCTGGTTATCACCAGATCAGTATGTCTTTAAAAGATGAAAAGAAGACCGCATTCATCACCCCGTTTGGTGTATTTTGCTATGTCAAAATGTCGTTCGGCTTGAAGAATGCTGGTCTGATTTTTCAGCATTTGATGCAGTTGACCTTTATACATCAAATGGGCCAAAATTTAGAAGCCTATGTTGATGATTTGGTCGTAAAAAGTGTCAAATGACTTAATCACATTTCAGACCTACAGAAGACCTTCGATAATATGAGAAAGCATCGCTTAAAACTCAACCCAGAGAAGTGCGTGTTTGGAGTCTCCTCGGAAAAATTGCTCGGATTCCTTGTTTTGACAAGAGGTATTGAGGCAAATCCTGAGAAGATTAAGGCCATCAAACAAATGCGTCCTCCGACCACGATTAAAGAAGTCTAGAAACTCACCGGGTGCATGGCGGCTCTAAGTCGCTTCACTACACGCCTGGGAGAAAAAAAGGCCTTCATTTCTTTAAGCTTCTAAGAAAACATGAGGGTTTTGAGTGGTCAAAAGAGGCCAATGACGCTTTTGAGGATATCAAGAGATACCTTACGAGTGCTCCCATCCTAGTTTCTCTGAAACCAGGTGAGACCATCTTAGTGTATCGATCCACCACGCCACAGGCAGTAAGTACTGTACTGGTCGTAGAGTGCGAGGGTGTACAACGACTAGTATACTATGTAAGTGAAGTTTTACATGGTCCTATGGAGCATTACCCTCAGGTCCAAAAACTTCTCTATGCCCTCCTCATGTCCTCAAGGAAGTTAAGACCTTACTTTTAGGCGCACAAGATAATTGTGCCATCTGAGTTTTCTTTAGGAGAGATCCTCTAGAATAAGTAAACATCGGGGTGCATGACAATGGTCGGTGAAACTTGGGGAGTTCGATCTCCAATTCATGTCTCAAACGGCCATTAAATCCCAGATCTTGACAGACCTTATCATCGAATGGACAAATCCTGAACCTGTTCAGGATCCCCCAACAGTACGGTTCCCATGAAAAGTGGATAATGTACTTCGATGGGTCGCTTACATTAAGTGGCTCAGCGGCTAGGGTGGCCCTGGAATCTCCCACAGGAGAAATCTTAAAGTATGTCATCCAATTGCTCTTTTTAGCTACTAACAATGTAGCTGAGTATGAAGGTTTGTTGGCTGGCATACGAGCCGCTAAAGCACTCGGGATTCGCCGATTACTCATGAGAGGAGACTCTCAAGTAGTCACGAATCAGGTCAGAAAAGAGTATCGATGCTCGAGTACGGCCCTGTCTCAGTACTTGTCAAAAGTACAAAAGCTTGAAAAGCACTTTTTCGATTTCGAGTTATAGTATATCCCTCGGAAGGATAACTTTCTCGCAGACCAGTTAGCTAGGATAGCTTCCTCTCGATCGCAAGTACCACCAGAGGTCTTCTTAGAGCAACTCCAGAAGCCGTCTCTGGTCAAAGCACCAGAGACAACTCCCAATGAGACAACATCTCTAGAATACGAAGAGACATGGATGGCTCCCATCTACAGTTGCATTCAGAAGGGTTCAATACCCGATGACGATCTAGAAGCAGATCATCTTGCTCGCAAGACCAGGATGTATACCTTGGTCGATGGAGTGCTCTATAAATGGAGTACTTAGGGAGTTTTCATGCGATGTATATTGCAGAAAGAAGATTAAGACTCCTAAACGATATACACGGGGCATCTGTAGAGTACATGCTTCCTATAGAACGCTGGTCGATAAGGCCTTTCAACAAGGTTTTTATTGGCCAACAACGATGCCAATGATATGGTTAGGAAATATGTACAATGCCAGTTTCATAGCTGGCAAATACACCAATCAACCCAGGCTCTTCAGACAATCCCTCTATCTTGGCCTTTTGCAACCTCGGGTCTTGATATCTTGGGGCCGTTCCCAAGAGTGCCAGGAAGCTTTGAGTTCTTCTTCATAGCTATTGATACATTCGCGAAGTGGATCGAAGCCGAACCAATAACTGCGATAACAATGGAAGCCGCAAAAAGGTTCTTGATGAGAAGTGTGATTACTTGATCTGGAGTCCCAAGTCGAATAATTACAGATAATAGTCAATAATTTTTTAGTGCAAAATTCCTAGAATTTTGTGATGAATTAGGCACCAAATTATATTTTGCTTCGATCGCCTATCCTCAGAGCAATGGGGCAATTGAGCGCGCAAATGGCCAGATAATGCAAGGGATCCAAACTCGAGTCTTCGACCAGCTTATAAAACACTCAGGGCTTGGGTTCAAGAATTACCCTCAGTATTATGGGCAATTCACATGACTCCTAGTCGAGCGACCAGAGAAACTCCTTTTTTTCTTAGTTTTCGGAGCAGAGGCCAAGCTTCCTCCAGAACTAAAGATCCGATTGGCAAGAGTCGAGGCCTACAGTGACTCTAACCAAGAACATCTTCGAGCGGACGATATTAACCTGCTCGAAGAGAAAAGAAATCAAGCCTTAATCCGATCAGTAGTCTACAGCAGGCCATGCGTAAATACTATGATCGTAAGGTCCGACCTCGTAGCCTTATTGTAGGTGACTTGGTATTGAGGAAAATCCAATCCCAGTCTAATCGGAACAAGCTTTCCCCCAAGTGAGAAGGTCCTTATACCGTGGTCGAAGTCACACACCCTGGCTCGGTACGACTTGCTATGAAAGATGGCCAGATTCTCTCAGATTCTTAAAATGCCGATCAATGACGCAAATTCTATGTGTAATTATTTCTTCCTTTTTCAATAAAAATTTTAGTTTGTGCAAATTTTCATGTTGTATGTTTAGTAGAACTTCTTATTTGTTTTTTCGACCACTTCTATCACATCCAATTTGTTTAACTAGTCGGAGAATGGAACACCACTAGTTGAAGTCTCTCCTCTCTGCATGTGGCCCTACCCACTAGAAGGAGCTTCCTAGTGTCGATCCGTTCCTAACTCTTGCTATCAGCACACAACAATTGAGTTGTCTACGAAAACGTTGAATAAACATTCAAGAAGAAATCCTGAGTATTTATCCTCTTATTGTTCATCTTTGATTTCATTTTCCTGGTTGAAGAGAAGTAATCGAAGTCTTTCCTCTCTGCATGTGGTCCTGTCTACTAGAAGGAACTTCTTAGCATCGACTCATTCTTCTTCTTTGCTGCCAGAACATGTAATTGGATTCGATAACGTGGTCGGATGAGTCACTCAGCTCTCTGCATACAATACTCTGTACTATTTTCTTTGTTTATTCACATAAACGAAACAAATAGTCGGGGGCTAGGATAGAGTTATTAGCTTAAATTCATAACTTTATTTCTTAGCTGTACATTTGTTCTCTTTCATTTTTCTTTTTTGTCTTATGAGTACTAACCACTCAACAAGACGACGGTAGAAAAAGAAAGCAATTCTTGCATTATTCATCATCCAAAGGTAAGTCTTTACAGAGTTGTTTCTACTTATAAACTACTCTACTCTGGAGGAGAAGAGGGGCCAAGTTCTATTTCTTTGGACACTTTTCATCTAAATGGCTCTACTTCTTCGATCAGGCGAGACGCTTCCTCCAAGGAGCAGGTGAAGTCATGCTCGATGGGATGCAATTTAAGGTTTCAGTTACATGCCTTGAGTTTTGTTAAGGCATAGTTCACAGCACCCCTGACTATATCCCTGATCAACTTCGCTTGATCAGCCTTTAGAGTAGTCAAATGCTTTTCCAAAGCCCTGACTTGTAGCATAATCATGCTCGTGTGAGCGGATATGGTTTCATCAGAAGGAATCATTTTCTCCGTGCCAAATTCACCGAGTAGATTATTTAGGAGAATGTCACAGTCTTGAAGGCTTGCCATCACTAACTTTGCTTCTTCTTCATTACGAGTCATTGCTTCAGAAAAACGTTTTATTTCGACCATACACTCTACAGAAGAGTTAAGTTTGGTCAAGGCAGAACTCATTACAAGACCTGCTGAAAGAACTAGTTGATGGAAAAGCTTTTTCTCACCTGATAATTGAGAATCAAGCAGCTTTATTCTCTCGTGTTTCTCTTTTTGATACGAGTAAGCTCTCTGATCACTTTGGCTTTCTCTCTTACCTCGGTGAGCCGCCTACTCGATTCAGTTTCTTTTCTATTGAAAAATAAAAGGATAAAAAGAAAGGCCAGAAGGATGTATAGATAAACAAGCTTAAGCTTCAAGGCTTACCATTTAACTTTTCCTCCAAGGCTTTGACAGCAGAGTTGGCTGTTACAAGGCTTATCGATAAGTTAGCATTTTCTTCCCTTAGCCTCAGTATATCAGCTTTATCGTTCTCGAGTGCAGCAGCCAATAACTCTATATTTAGCCTAGACCTGTAAAGGTTAAAGGTAAACTTGAAATTCTAGCTATGTAGTCAAGTCGGAATTCGACTACATAAGTCAAGTGACTTACGATGCTGTTGCTTTCTTGGGAGTTCGACGTTCTCTTGTCATAGGAGCATGAGCTATCTATGGTATTCAGCCATGGTTGCCATGTCTTATAATGCTTTCTGGATAAGGAAAGATAGTGAGAAATAAAAA
Organism: Dendrocalamus latiflorus; assembly: GCA_017311315.1. NCBI lineage: Eukaryota > Viridiplantae > Streptophyta > Magnoliopsida > Poales > Poaceae > Dendrocalamus > Dendrocalamus latiflorus. The sequence continues at coordinate 35,211,644 of CM029658.1, read as the reverse complement.
GGGACAAATTATGAACATTTGAGTTGTTAATACTCACGTTCATACTCCTACGAGCAAAATTTCTAAGCACCCATCCGGAATCTCTGGGTTGATCGAGCTCTTCGACCATGTTCCACCACACCTTCTCAAGATGTTCATCATCGAAGATGTGCCCCTTATTTGGAAGATCTTTAGGATGTGGAACTTGGTTCAGCTCGACCAGAAGAAGATCCTACCACAAAAGCAGGATTAAAAAAACGAAGAGAAGAAGTTAGGTTCTTCTTCTTCTCCTTCAGCACTTTCTTTTGCTATGACCACTTCAGTGGTCATAGTAATTGTAGTTTTAGCTGTAGCTTCTATTGCTGCAATGGTCATTTCCTCAACCACCTTTTCCACTGCCTTTTCAATTACAAGTCGAGCCATAGGGGGCTTCTCAAAAGGATCATCCTTAAGTGATGGAGAGGCCAGACTACAATCGCAAGAAGTGAATCAGCATTTGAAAATACAAAAGTAAAATTCAATATTGCTATTGTATTTCATACCTTGGTGACTTCGCCCTCAATGTAAACTTAGAAGAAACCCTCCCAGAGAGTAGTTTCTTCAGCTTCTTTTCCACGACCATGTCTGGTTGCGGGGAAATGGAAATCTCTCCGACCACTCCTGGTCAAGAGTCTTGAATCCCTTCGACCACGTCTGGTCAAAGGTCTATAGCAACAGTTGTTGTTACCTCTTTTTCCTGGCCCACACGATGGTCAAAACCAGCTTCGACCATCGAGGCAACCTTCTTTTTTATCACAGGTTCTGCCGATGTGGCAGTCTCCTTCACAAAAGACATAAAGCTCTTCCAGTTTTCCTTTTCAAGTCACTTAATAAAGCCTTAAGAAGAGCCGAATGAGTTAGTTTCAATGTCATCATAGAAGGGTACCTTGATCTTAGAAGTCGGACGCTTCAATACGACTGCCCCTATCTCACTTGCGGTGCTTATGTCCATAATGAATTGCTGAATGGGAGTGCTCGAGGTAGCTGGAGGAAGAATTTTAAGGGGGACAGCAGCATCTATGCTCTACTTATTCTTATTGACTATCTTAACCAGACGACATCTTTTAGCTAAAGGAGTCTTTACTTTCTCCACTTCTCCTTCGACTACCATCAATTCGACCCCTTGGTCGTCTTGATTAAGATTCATACCAACGCTCTGAAAAAAGAAGGATACCACTTGGTCATATTCTATGACTAAGTAGTCTTAAAGATGATGTCTGTCTTTTGATTACTTTTAAGCGTTCCTCTTTCTCTTCGGCAAAAGCATCCGCCAGAATACGAGGAGCCTCCACCTCAAGTGATGGAGCCTTCTCGCAAATGACCTTGACTTGGGAGTTGATTTTCTCCAAATCAAGGTCTGAATAAATAAGTATAGTGATTAATAAACAATACTCAGAAAATGCAACCCAATTACATATATGAGTACAAGTATCACTTACCATTTTCATAATCCCTGGTTGGATCAGAGGTTCCCGAATACATCCACATGGGATGTACTCGATGCTTCAGAGGGCTAATTCGGCGCGTGATAAACTCCTTCACAACGTGCCAGCCCGTAAGCCCTTTGTCCCTCAGTTCCTTGATAGCTGAGATAAAGGGGGCTATCCTTTGTAAGGTCTCTGGGAGCAGAGTTCCAAAGACTTCTTCTCAGCGGCCTTCCCCGTGAAGGAAAGGCTGTCTTCTCTAGTTATCTCCCAACAGAACTATTTCTTCTTCCACCCTGGCCAAGAAGACCTTGTGAACATTGGGATGTATAGTTTTGTCTTACCGTCGTGGAGTTTCAAACCACAACTCCCGGTGATTCCCGTTTGCTGGCTCATCTCATAGTAAAACCAAAAAAGTTCAAGATCTGCTGGAATGCCCAAGTATGCTTCGCATAAAAATACGAAAATGCTAAGCATCATGATAGAATTGGGGACCAAGTTTACCCATTCAATCTCGAAGTACTCCAAAACAGCTGTAAGAAAGGGATGAGCAAGAAGACGAAGACAACACTCACAATACACCTGAAACACCAAAATCTCTCCAATTTGTCCGGATGGCCAGCGTTGCCCAGCGGCTTTGATCCATCTAATGAATCACAGCGACAGGATCTTCTCCACGGTCTCTAACACTATCAACTTTGCCTAATCCATCTCTTATTCAGCCCAGATTGGTGAAGGTTTCGTTATTCTTTCGAGTGATTAGAATGGATTTGTGAGAGATTGAGGAAGAATACGGAGATAGATTGAAGGTAGAAAGCTCGAACAAGTTCAAGCAAATGGGGAAGTAAAAGACTAGAAGTTACCCCGGTAAGTCTTTATAACTGATGCATCAGTTACTTGTCTTGGGAATGGAATCAATGGACAGATTGATGACGATCGCACTTCCTCTCCCTAATGTCTATCAGTCTTTACAACTCAAGCAAAATTACAAAACTGACTAAGCCTATTCCTAGTCAAAAAGGTCGAAAATATCTTTGCTTTCGACCGCATCCTTTCTCTATGACCTCGCTTGCTCGCTGACATACCTTCAACCAACCTGTCTACGATGACCAACTGCTTCTAGGATTCATCTGACAAGGTGGTTAGAAAGTGCGTTTATCTAATAACCACACACGATCTCTCTCTGACAGCAACCACCACACGGTGAATGTCTACTATGCCTCACTGACAATAACTTCCATTGGACGGTTGTCACCCGAAGCGTTAAGGCGTCTCCTGGCACAGAACAAGGGTCGTCACTTCACCAGCTATAAAAAGGTTGACGTTGGAGAGGGAGAAAAGAAAAAAGACAGATGGAGAGCAAGAGATTCTGATCAAGGCAGAAGGTAGTGCTAGGCTTTCACATTACTCCCAGTTGTAAATCTTTTCTGGTGATTAGCAATCACACAGAACGTAGGGTTGTTATTCTCCCAGGAGAAGGCTCGAACTTGGATAAAAATTCATGTATCCTTATTCTGCATGTGCATACACCGGGTCTTTTAAGAGCTTCCCGAATCCAAATAAATCATATGTAAGATCGATACTAAAACATCAACAATTTCTTTCCATGGATTTTGTCACAAGAAAGCAGTTACCGTTTGTTTCTTTGCAAAAGCATTATGCTATTCAGACACTCGAAATCAGGATGGAATCCCATTTTGGGTGTAGCGATGTGAGTATAGAACTTCATGGAAAAGAGTTTAAAGCCAACCTGTTGTTACTAGATATGAGGGGAATAGATGTTATTTTGGGAATGAATTGGCTAACTAAAATAAAGCTAAATTAGATTATGAGACTAAAATAATGACACTGATTAGTCCAGAATGTCAAGAAATAATAGTAAAGATGGATCATGAGTTAATAGAAAGTATAAAGAGGTGTATACACAGTGTGCTGACAAATGAAGATATCCATGTGTCAGTAGTACAAAAATATCTCGATATATTCCTAGAAGAATTACCAGGGAAACCACCTGACTGACAGATTGAGCTTGCCATAGAATTAATCCCAGACACCAAGCCAATTACAAAGCATCAATACAGAATGTCATCCAGTGAACTGAAGGAACTTAAGAGTTAGCTAGATGAATTAAAAGAAAAAGAATTCATACATCCAAGTGTATCACCTTGGTCAGCCCCAGTGCTGTTTGTTAAAAAGAAGGATGGAAGTTTACGAATATGTGTTGACTATAGAGGGTTAAATGCAATAACAATTAAGAACAAATATCCACTACCAAGAATTGATTACCTGTTTGATCAACTTAAAGGAGCTAAGGTGTTTTCAAAGATCAATCTACGATCAGGTTATCATCAACTTAAAATCCGAGAGCAAGATCGAGGGAATACTACATTTACAACAAGATATAGATTATATGAATTTACAATTGTGCCTTTTAGTTTAACCAATGCATCAGCATACTTCATAAATCTTATGAATCTGGTGTACATTGACCAATTGGATCACTTTGTGGCAATTTTTGTAGATGATATACTAATCTTCTCTAAGAATGAAGATGAGCATAAACAACGTCTGCACATTGCTTTGAAAAAGCTTAGAGAACATCAATTATATACTAAATTCAGTAAATGTGATTTTTGGATGAAAGAAGTTGCATTTTTGGGCCTTATTATTACTGAATAAGGAGTCAAAAGTGATCCGAAAAAGGTTAAGACTGTCATGGAATGAAAGCCGCTGACGATTGTAAATGAAATGAGAATCTTTTTTTGGATTAGCGGGTTATTATCACCGATTCATATAAAGATTCTCGAAGATTGCTCGTCCACTTACACACCTACTCAAGAAAGACAAGCCATTCCAATAGACAGATAATTGTGAAGATAGCTTCTAACAATTGATGACCAAATTGACAATAACATCAGTTTTAATACTTCCAAATCTAGAGAAGAAATTTCAAATATATTATGATGCCTCAAAACAAGGACTAGGATGTGTGTTGTTGCAAGACTAAAAGATGGTAGCTTATGCCTCGAGACAATTGCGACCACATGAAGAAAATTACCTGACCCATGATTCAGAATTAGCAGCTGTGTTACATTCACTAAAAATTTGGAGACACTACCTACTGGCCAATCATTATGAGATATACTCCGATCACAAAAGTTTGAAATACATATTCACCCAGCGGGAGTTAAATTTGAGACAACGAAGATGGCTAGAATTAATTAAAGACTTCGATGTTGATCTTCAGTATCATCCAGGCAAAGCTAATGTTTGTGGCAGACACACATAGCAGGAAAGTTTATCAAGGCATAGCTAGTGAGACAGATTATCCACCCCAACTATAGAAAGATATGTAGAAGTTGAACTTGATAATAGCTGAATAGGGATTTGTAGCAGCACTAGAGATCCAACCACCGCTGATAGACCAGATCAAAGCAGCCCAAAATAAAGATGAAGAGATTCAACAACTTAACAACAACTCAAGAAAAGCAGTCAGGAAGGAGGTTCAATTGAATTCATTGAAGACATACATGGAATTCTAAAATTTCGTGGTTGATATTGTATACTCAAGAAGAAAGAATTAAAAAACTTGATTCTAGCAGGCCCACGCCGTCTTCAACGGGCCACTTGATCGCGGGCGTTAAGGATCAGGCTGGGTACTAGGTCCTAGCAGGGGCCAAACTTTTGTAATTTTCTTCTCCCTATGAATACAGCAGCTCGTCTGCCTGGGTTAAAAAGAAAAAATGGTAATTGTTCTTGCATATGTTGAAGGCGAAATCCAATATGGAGCTTCGGATGCTAAGTACAATGTTCCTCCCAAAATCACTTCTCCGGCATTAATGACTTACCGATGCAGCTCTAACATATTTATGCTCAAAGCAGGCTTTATTGCGCACCGAACATATAGCTGCACTGCACCACCAACGGTGTATATTTGCTCCGGCTTGAGAAAGTAGCAATAGGTCCAGCTAAAATATTGCCACAATCTTGCAACCACACATTTAAACAAAAGTATCGAGCACTTTCATTTTGATTGAAAAAATAATAAGATGGGTTGCCAGGCCACTTCCTCTTAATTATATTATCTTTCGCGAAGATAGCATTTCTCAACAAAAGCCATAATAAGACTTTTGACTTTTACGGAATGATCACACTGCTAATACTTGTCGCTTATCAGATATGGAAGGAGTGAGACGCTCGAATTTTATGGGCACGCTGTCTTCATCGGGCCACTTGATCACGGACGTTAAGCATGAGGCTGGGGACTAGGTCCTAGCAGGGAGCCAAACTTTTGTGTTTTTCTTGAACCCGTGAATTAATATACGGCATCACGGCAGCTCTCCTGCTTGAGTTCAAAGAAAAAAGAAAAATGGTAATTGTTTTTGACGAAATCCAATATGGAGCTTCGGATGCTAAGTGCAATGTTCCTCCCAAAAATCACTTTTCCGGCATTAGTGACTTTACCACTGCAGCTTTAATATATTTATGCTCAAAGCAGGCTTTATTGCGCACCGAACATATAGCTGCACGACCAACGGTGCATATTTGCTCCGACTTGAGAAAGTAGCATTAGGTCCAGCTAAAATATTGCCACAATCTTGCAACCACACATTTAAACAAAAGTATCGAGCACTTTCATTTTGATTGAAAAAATAATAAGATGGGTTGCCAGGCCACTTCCTCTTAATTATATTATCTTTCGTGAAGATAGCATTTCTCAACAAAAGCCATAAGAAGACTTTAAAGGGGATCACTGCAAAAAAGCAATGGATACTGCTTGTTACTACTTTGATTCCAGGAGAAAACACGGACATCGCAAATAATCTGAGAGAACACATGACAAATTTCTGAATTTCTTTATTCTCTTATTTGCTCCCCCTCTTTCTTGCTTTTCTTCCCTTTCATACAAAACTGGGTACAAGTCTCCCCAATATATAGGGATAAAAAACTCATACTCCTATTCCGGTTCGAACTTCAAGTTGGTCTTAACTTTTATACTCAGAAACGAATTCTACTACGACATGGACTCTAAGTCAAGATTAATTCAAACAATCTCCCCCTTAATCTTGACTTGACATACTCTAGTTTTAGTTTCAATGCATTATGAACTACCAGACACGCCTCCACATGAAGCGTTCTACATGTAAGCTGCATGTAGGAACTCAACTCAACTGGTACAGGTCCACCAGATACAAAGATTCTAAAACATTAAGACAGTCAGATTCAACTACGACTTACTAAACTCATACTTGACACAGAACGGTGACACATCTTCTCAACGTTCTGATTTATTTTCACCTTACTTAAGTTTGGACAGCGACACATCTTCTCAACGTCCCTCTCTCTGTGTCCTCGTTTCTCTATCCAACGCACGAGATGACACCGTGCGGACGGAGACTTCGGGAGTGCTGCACGAACGGAGATGCGCCGAAACGGAAATCACTGCGACGATTTTTTTAGCGACTCGGCTCTCGCGTAGGCTGTGATACCGCTTGTTAATACTTTGTTGTCTCGCTTGCTCCTGATAGATCTTGATCCGTGCTGCGCTGGATGGCTTTTTGACCAAGAGACTCAAGGAAACAAAGAAATTTGCTGAAGCCTGCTGATGATTTGATTTGAACCACAGGCGACACTCGCCTCTCGAACTTTGTGCGCTTTGACTGAGATGATTTTTTTCCGGCTCTAATACCACTTGTTACAACTTTGATCCCAGGAGAAAACGCGAACATCGCAAATAATCTGAGAGAACACAGAAGAAATTTCTGAATTTCTTTATTCTCTTATTTGCTCCCACTCTTTCTTGCTTTTCTTCCCTTGAATGCAAAACTGGGTACAAGTCTCCTCAATGGCCCTGTTTGGATACGTTTAAAATCCGATTCTGGTAGAATTAAGCAAGAATCCCACCCAAACGCTTTGATTATTTTTCGATTCTTTCAACCGCCGCGGTGGGAAAGATCGGCATTTGCACTGGGAATCCAAAATCATGTACCGCGAGTCCAAGGGGCCGTTTCTTCCACCGCGACGATTCTTCAGACTGCAGATTCTTCAGACCGCGACTTATCAGAAAATCCTGATCAAAATAAAATCGATTCTCAGATAAGCGTATCCAAACAGGGCCAATATATAGGGATAAAAAACTACTACTCCTATTCTAATTCGGACTTCAAGTTGGTCTCAACTTCAACTTGAGTTATACTCGAAAACGAATTCTACTACAATGTGAACTCTAAGTCAAGATTAATTCAAACACTGCTAATGTTTGTCACTTATTAGATATGAAAGAAGCGATACGTCCAAATTTTATGGCCCACGCTGTCTTACTGCACCAAGCTGAATTTTCCAAACATGGTTTTGACGCTTGACATTTGGCTACTGTTTTTTTCTTTTAGTTTTTTCGAAAGTTAAAAAATCAAACATTAAAGCGGATTATTCAAACGGTTTCTCAAGCCGAAGGCTCCACTCATTTTGGCTCGAGTTTCTGATTTATTTTTCACTATTCCTAAATTTCGTATTTTTCTAGCTTTTTTGAGCTTTTTACGGATTCTTTTTTTTCATATTCGTTTGCATTATCCGTGATGTGCTAACATGTTTTTTCTATTTTTATTTTTTTAAATTTAGTTATGCCAAATAAGCCGTCATCAGTTACAATAAAATTTCAGCCAATTACAGTGCAATTTCAGCCATAAGGTAGCTTATTTCAGCCTAACCGAGCGGCACCTAAAATCATGTGTACCATCTACATCAGCATCTCTACTGTCCACTGCTGTTTAAAAAAAATCATTAGTCGCAGCCAAAAATCATCGACCGTAATCTAAAAGAAGCGCCTCCAATGGCAACATATTATACACTTCTCATGCGATGCATGATTTTGATTGATGCCCTCTTTTTCTACAGAAGTTGTCCTGGTCTTTACTATAATCTAATATAGACTACATTACTTGAACCTAACATGCAATCGGGAAGTTCTTTGTTAGCTTATTGTACACTGAACCACTGGAACGTGGAAGTTAATTGATGCCTGCATTAGTTATCTTTTTTTTTCTTTTTGTTAAGGAAACAGAATGCACGCTTAATATGGAGGCATGGATTATTTCATGATATTCGAAAGCTTGAACCGCCGAATTGAATTGAAGTTTCGTAATTAAAATTTTTAGGTGCAGGTGAGCACATGGCTGCACGATCTCAATTGGGCAGCCGACATAACTCCTCGAGACATAAACGAGCTGATTGCTATTTAGGACCACATCTCCGTCATTAACTTGCAGGAAAGTTTAGAGCAAGTACAACAATGGTCTTATAGCCAAGCTAGTCAGCATTTTTGCTGATGTGGAGGAGAGAAGAGAGGAGAGAGAGGAGAGCTTGGCTCTCATGCAAGCAACAAGCTGCACACGAGAGCCTATGCAGTGGTGGGTTCAAATAATAAATGTATGTGAGGAGGAGTAGGAAAGAGAATGTGAGACATGGTACCACATAATAATAATAAAAAATTTGTAGACAAATAGGAGACAGATTATTGTATAACTTGGCTCTTATAACTTAGCTTATAGCCAAACACTTGGCTCTATTATTGGACTTGCTCTTAGAGGACACAGCCACTTGAAAGCTCATCCCCAATGGACTACACACTACGGCCTCGGTTTACAAGGCACAGTTTCCGAGGACGGTAAAAACTACTATGAACCATCTGATCTAGAAAATATGGGCGTTCTGCAAAATTTTTGCCTGGTTCACCATCCAAAACAGGCTGTGGACGACAGATCAATTGGCCAGGTAAGAGTGGCCGAACCAGTACACCTATCTCCTCTGTACACAGCTGCCGGAGTTGGCCATCCACCTATTGACGGAGTGCCACTACACGAGGACGATATGGAGTTCGGTTGCGCAGTGAACTGCTTGCGATTCTATCAATCCGATTACCTAGCACAACTTCTCAGTCCGCGATTGGTGGGAGTCGCTCATATTTGTGCTTGGGGCACCGCAAAAAGCAATGGCCACACTACTAATGCTTGTCACTTGGCAGATATGAAAAAAAAGTGAAACACTCGAATTTTTCAATCCACACCGTCGTCAACGGACCACTTGATCGCAAGCGTTAAGGATGAGGCTGGGGCCTGCATCCTAGCAGGGGCTAAACTTTTATATTTTTCTTCTCCCTGTGAATTAATATACAGCAACTCTCCTGCCCGGGTTCAAAAAAAAATAGAAAAATAATAATTGTTCTTGCATGTATTGAAGGCGAAATCCAATATGGAGCCTCGGATGCTAAGTACAATGTTCCTCCCAAAATCACTTTTCCAGCATTAGTGAGTTACCACGTTCCAAGACACCAAGAATGAGATTTATCGAGGACTTTTTTCGATCTGGGGACATACCACATTTTCCATTAACTAGAACGGAAAATTAGTTTTACAAAAGTAGGACAAAATGATATATTGTTCTGCATCAGACTACTATCTCTCAGTGGGCGAACCCAGAAATTTCGGTATTCGAAATTATAAAAATATTGTTTAATAAAAAAATATAAAGGTTCTTTGTGCATTGTTATCAGATAACACATGTGACAACTTCGTTTTTTCTGGTCTAATTCAGATAAGCCATGAAACCTACAAGCATGGTTGTCACGGCATCGCCTAGGCGACATCAAGTCATCCTGACGGCCGAAGGGAGATGCCAAGGTTGTTCGCCTAGCCTGCTCCCGCCGTTGACGTCGATCTTCGCCTGGTCCCGCCGCCGGCGTGGATCTCCAGCCTCCTTCTGCCACCGACGTCCCCCTCGGTGGGGAGAGGAGGGCCGAACGCGAGGAGGGGAGGCGGTGGATCGGGCGCGGGGTGGGGAGGCAACGGGGAGGGGAGGGCCGGACGCGGGGAGGGGAGGCGGCGGATCGGGCGCGGGGAGGGGAGGCGGCGGCGAGAGAGAGAGATGGGGAGACAGCGGGAGCCGAAGCAGTCGAGCGAACTGGGGCGGCGGCTAGGGTTAGGACGTGGAGTTATATTTTCTTGGTTTTTTGCGATTCAATCCTCAGAGTTTCTAAAAATTACGAAAAGACCCTTTTCCCAATAGATTTATTCTAATTAGACCTTCAAAGTTTCTAAAAATTGCAAATAGACCCTTTTCTCAATAGATTACTTCTAATTTAGACCTATGAGATATGTTTATTTAGATAATTTATGCTATTATGCTGCATGATTATTTATTTTTTAGTCATATAAAATATTATTTGTCGTCTAACTACTATTGTCTAATTGTCGCTATGGCGGACGCCTAGTCAACTAGGCGTCCAGGCGCCCCAGCCTCGCCGTGACAACCTTGCCTACAAGCCAACGAAGTATTAAAGAAGGAAAAAGGAAAGCAGATAACATCGATTATTTGAGCTAAAGAATAAGCTGTAATCATTAATTGTATTTAACTTCTTTAAAACTTTTTTTCATGACATATAATGTTTCTTTCAAATATCCACTTCCACATCATTAATAAACTAGTATAAGTAGTATGCAAAACGAAAATAAATGCCTAATTTCTTCATTGTGTTTTTTGCACCACTGTTTCTGTGTATCTTGATTAAGCAAGCAGGTGATAAATATAAACAGATCTCATGCAAAACAATTCAGCAAACTTAGCATCATCTAACAGTGGTTCATGCTATTATAGAACTGGCTAAATTCATTTCATTTCCCTAATAGAGACTTAACGAGGGTAATACTGCCTTCAGTTGGTCATATGTTTTACTTCAAGGATGACAAGACGAACAAAAAAGGAAGTAAAAAGAGATATCTACTAGCCAATGAAATGAAAATATTTCCCTAAATATTGAAATGAAAATATGCTCAGCTTAAGGGCAAGAAATGACACCGGCTACACTGTTGGGCTGTTGGCAAAAACGGCGCTCTGAACCAGCAACAAAAACTTTGGGAACCTTAGAATGAACTTCACAGACTTTGTAGAAAGAACTTCACAGACTTTGTGCTTACGATGGTTATCTTTCACAGAAGACATATCAACTTCGCATCCTTCGACCTGACAGTATGAGCTTTTTGTGCTCTGCTGGGACACCTTCGCCTTCCTGACCACAGTAGATGGAGAAGTCACGCCTGAAGATGCAGAACTCTTGACAATCTGCCCTCCGCAAACATTTTCAAAGTAAGTCCTCTTTCCTAACTTCAGACCAATTAATGGCTCTCCATGGCTGACTGCCATCATCGATGATGGAGAAGTCCCTGGGTCCTCAACTCTACCGGCCTCACCACCCTTGCCCATATTCTTGTCATGCCCTTTGACAGCAGCAAACTTGAACTCCAAGCTGTTCCCCACCTTGGATGGAGAATCAATCGATGCTGACATGGAGCTCTTGGACGAACCATGGCCCAGCTCCGAGCTAGAAGTCAAAGTACCACCAGATGAATTTGTGGATCCATGCCTAGCAGCCCCCACACCTACAACTCTTGGTTCATGGTGTGACACATTCTTGGGGTTTTCCATTGAATTCGGGCCCAACGGTGCCAAATTTTCCGAGTCCCACAACATGGAGTTCTGATGATTCCAGTTCATCTCAAAAGAATCCATACCAGAATTAAAGATCTCAACTGCTGCTCAAACTTGTCACTGCTGGCACTGCAGGAACAAGAAGGGGAAGAAAGAACAGATGCCACACACGAATCACGCAACTGGGACAGGTATAGATATATCTCTAGACTAAAAACTTATCATTCTGATAAAAGAGAAGTACCGAAAGACTATGCCAATGAATGATATGCACCTAATTTATTGGGGGAATCATATCAATAAAGGAATCATCATCATCTTTGCAGCATCAAGAAAGGCAAAAAGATCTAGTACCTCAACTTTATTTTCTGCCAAAAAATGAACACAATAGAGTCCTCTTCCTGCAAATCTTGCTCCCGATGAGCACCACTACACAAAACCTTGAAATCCACCAACCCGGCAAGCCGAACCAGCAACCACGGTGCATCGATTGATTGACAACTAAAGCACCAGCGACGCCATTGTCCTTGCCTGAATTCTCACCTGGCCTTGACGTCTCTTCTACCCTATGCCTCATCATTCCTTAAGCTAAAAGACCACAGCATCAGCCCCATGAATCATACCTTGTATATAGTGGATTTTTGCCAAAAAATTTAGGTATTCAATTGAATACCCATGAATCATGGTGGATCAGCCCCTGCTACCCCTCCTGCTTAGAGCAACTCCAGCAGTAGCCCTCAAAACAGGGCCTCTACTTTTCATTTGAGAGCTCCCCCTACTTTTGAGAGCCCAATTTTTTTGCATCTACTCCAACAGCACCCCTCAAATCTAAGCCCTCAAATCTATTCTACTACACACTGACACATGGGACCCGTGAGCAGAGGAGTCGGGCGACGGGCGGAGGCGTTGGCGACGGGCGTGGCGACGACGACGGGCGAGGCGGCGAAGAGCGGAGGCGATGGGCGAGGCGACGGAGAGCGGAGGCGGCAGGCGAGGCGGCGGAGAGCGGAGGCGGCAGGCGAGGCGGCGGAGAGCGGAGGCGGCGGGCGAGGCGGGGGGCGAGCGGCGGCGGAGGCGACGGGCGATTCGAGCGAGGCGGGGGGCGAGCGGGCGGCGGAGGCGACGGGCGATTCGGGCGAGGCGGGGGGCGAGCGGGCGGCGGAGGCGGGGGGTGCGCGGGGGATTTTGGGGGCGAGGCGGGGGTGCCCGGGGGATTTTGGGGGCGGAGGCGGGGAATTTTGGGGGTGGAGGCGGGGGAAGTTTCACGAAAAAATTGTAGGATGAAAGCCAGGGGAGGGCCCCTGGGAATGAGGGCTTGGAGACCTCATTTGAGAGGCCTCCTATTTTTGAGAGCCAAGTAGGGGCCCTGTTGGAGTTCAGTTTTTGCTCTGGCTCTCAAATATGAGGTTTGAGGGCTCAAGTAGGGGCCCTGCTGGAGTTGCTCTTAAGCAAAAGAAAGATAGTAAACAACAACTCCCTAAGCAGTAGTATATTACTTTTACAGAGCCAGGTAAATGAAATTTTAACTTCAGTATGATGAAGCAGACACCCTTTCTGATCTCCCTGCCTGTTGTCCATCAGGCTCCTCGACCTCGCAACTGAAGGAATGGTGTCTCCATGGCTACTTGCTCTGCTCGTAAAGCTATTTGGAATACCTGTTGACCGCCCGTCAGCATCCACTCCTGGAGCTCCTCCTGTAATCCTGACCAATATCAAAGAAAAGAGCAAGCATAATAAACTACATTCACTGCAGCTTTAATATACTAGGAAGGGTTGCGCGTTACGCCGCGCCGTTTTGCATAGGAGTAGTAACAGTAAGTAGGCATATCACTGTATATGTGTAAAATCAATGGTGGCCAAACAAACATATTCAGTCGCGATACATTATATGTAATAGATAGATTTTCTGTGCGTCACTATGGGCCTTGGTGAAAGGCTATGTGTGCGCGATCCTAATAATGCATAGACCATTCTGTATGAGTCTGGCTTCATGCAGATAAATGGCTCAATGCATGTGGATAGGCAAGTATATCAGTACGCAAAGAGTATAACAGCACAAAAATGAAAATTAACTGAAAGCATTTCAATACAATTTTGAAACAACAAATCTCTACCCCTCTATAATACACCAAAATTTTCTTTACTAAATCCACCCCCTCAACCACCCCCACAGTCATGCCTAATCTAAGTCCACCCAAATTTATGTACCAAAGTAATCCAACTTCATACAAATGAATGGTCTGGATCTCTCCTCAAGCTTTCTTCTCTTACTCATTGAAGATCCTAAGGCCAAAATCATCCGGATCATGCACATCATTGAACCCAGAACCCACCCCGCGCCCACGCACACGCCCCCGACCCCCCCACCCTCCTCCCTAAACGCGTGCGGCTCTGCCTCCACCCCCCCCCCCCGAATCTTCCGCCGACGCCTCCCTCCCACCCCGCGCCGCCGCGTACGTCCTCCCCCGCTCCCACCTCGCCCTGCCGCCTCCTCCCCCTCCTCTCCACCCCGCGCCGCCGTCTCCTCCCCACCCCGCGCCGCCGCCGCCGCCACCTCCTCCTTCCCACCCCGCGTCGCCGCCTCCTCCCCTCCCTCCCACCCCGCGCTGCCGCCTCCTCCTCCCTCCCACCTTTAGCTGCTAGATCCACACCACCAGCATCCGCCGTGCCAAACCCTCCCTCCCTGACGGCGATGGCTGCCGCGACGGAGAAGACGGCCGAGGAGCTCCGCCGCGAGCTCCCACCCCCTATGTCTCTCTCTAGCTCGCCTCCTCCCCCGTCTGCGCTGCGGTGATCTAGGGTTTGATGACTTGATCCATGTCTTCAATGCCGACGCTGTCGTCCTCCCGATGGAGGCGTTGTTGCTCACCGCCATTGCCGCCAAGGACGACCTCTTCCTCGACCTCGCCTCGCTACCCCCGCTGTCGTTGCCGCATCCCGACCTGCCCCACGCAGGTGAACGAGCGATCCGTTTCTGTGTGTTCCATTTCGAGATGTTTTTTTTGAGGGGAATTCAGGCGTTGATTGGCGCTCGTGGCAGTTGCAATTTGGAGATCTGACGGACCGCTGCTGTGATTTTTAGCATCGTCTCTTCCCTCTCTCTGATGCCTCTGCGTGTGAATGCCTCTTCCATCGATTAGCTTCCAGAGCTTGGTGGCGAGGGGCGGGAGTGGGGTCGTGCCCTCGGCCTCAGCCTCCGCCCTGTTGCTGCCATCGGGCACAGGTTGTGGCGACGGCTGATGTCGACGATCAAGGGGGAGGAGCATGCGGAGCAAGGTGGAGAAGCAGATGGGGAGCGAGACTGGCCGCACGTAGCGGGAGCCGTGCCGTCAAGCTCAGGAAGGAGCTCATGACTGACTACGAGAGGCTCATCTACAACATGCGAAGGGTAAGGTGCCATTTTCCTTCCCCCCTTATGCATGTCTCTGTCTGTCGGTGCCAGCGAAATGCCCCCGCTTATAGTGATAGTGCCTGTAGCATCTCGCTGTAACCCGCTTCCCATTATGATTGTTGAATTGTGTTGGATTCCATCTGTCTTCATGCTGGAATAGGATAGCTAAGTAATCCAGGGTTAAGTTGCTGTAAACCGTTGTAGATGTATAGGCTAAAGGTTTCTTAGCTAGATGATTTATGAAGACGATGGGATTGTGTCATTACTAATGCCGTAGGAAAGCTATGGAGAAAACAATTCACATTGGTAAATTTGATTGTGCATTCCAGAAAATATTTAAAATGCTTACATTGTTGGCATTTAACTTTGTTGAACTGTACGAATTGAGTGGCCGCCTTACGGACATCTAATCCAACTTGTATGCCTGTCAATTAGAAGTTCCATTTAAGACAATCAAGGCTAGCCCTCATTGAAAACCCCTCAGCCAAACACCTCAATGTGTGGCTCCCATGGCACACTGGATGTTTTGTACACAAGCATCCTAAGTTTCCCACCACTCGCTCATTGCTTATGCTGATCATGCTGTTTAGTTCGGTGCCCAGGTAAATCCCACATTGCTACATGTGTCATGAATATACAGTTGTATATTGGAATCCCTTGTTTAGAGCATTCTTGTTCTCAGTGGAAAAAGGAATACTAGAATGAGTCTAATGCTTACATTTTAAAAAAAGGCTTGACAACGATTGAACTTTTAATATTTAGTTGTTGAACTCGGACACCTACTAAAATAGAATTCACACCTTCCAGATCTATCATTCGAAGTTTGATTTGAACACCTTTATCCTTTTTTTTGTGCTCCCTCTGCACAGTGTGTCCCATTTAATAATGAATTCTGTGTTTCTTGTCTCATCATTTCATTCCTTCTCTTTGAAGATTTCACTAAGTACAACATCTATATTCTTTGGTCTGTGTTTCACTGTTTCTTTACTCAACTTTTGTTCTACTATGATTGGTTCCTATTTTAATTGGAAAATCATTTTTAATAGCAAAAGTCATTGACTTATCGTATTTTCTGATTACTTTATCCATGGCAAGAAAAAAGTTGCTTTGCTTCTTGAAAAACTCAAGAAGTATGAGCTACCAGAATTACCAGCTCCTTGTCTCATCCAAAGCTGTTAACAGCTGAGCAACTCTAGGCTTGCAAGAAGATTGGGTTCAGAAATAGAAACTACATGCCTGTTGGAGTCCTTGGAGTCTTTAGAGGTGTTGTTCAAAACATGCATATGTATTGGAATTGCCGTGTGTTATGATAGCCTTGTGCATCCTGATTTGGATGGATAGTGACCAGAGAGGAGGGAGAGAGGAGGCAGCAGCTAGAGGTGAGGACTAAGAGGCGACAGTAGGAGTGCGGTGGCTAATTGGCAGGGAGGTGAGGGCGACCTTGTACATGGATTGTTTTCTTAGATTGTGATTGTTGTTGGCTGTAATAAAAACTTGAGTTGGGCTAACAATTTTTGCAGGAGGATGTAGGACTGATGAAGTGTACGCAGATGACACCACATCTGCTGAACCCAATAAGGCACCGAGTGTTGATTCGCACTACTCAGTTTCTAATGGTTTGCTGGTGTGAAATTTTATGGAGTTTTGATAGTTTTGGCTGTGTTGATTTGTGCAGCAAGAGCCAAGAGAAAAATGATACATATCTGCCTGTGGAGATGGGATCATGAATTTCTCTGTTTCTATAATTACCACAAATGTGACCTGCATCATTCTCATGCTCATAAGTAACCTTTATGTTTTCTAACCTTTATCTTTTACCTGTACAAGTATTGTGTTGGCTATACTTGAAGAACATTGACTGTATTGTGTTGATGATACCTAGAAGAATATTGACTTAACTAAATTTATTTTCCTGTCAAATGTAACCAAGTTAGGTGCAGCTTTGTTTGAGATCCATGAGATATTGGAGTACTAACCAAGTCCATTGCTATTGTCATAATAAAAACAAATGTTTATTTCCTTTTGATGTTGTATATATTCTGATCAGTTCACGAATACCAAAAAGTTAATACATTAATATTTTTCTATGTCTGATTGGCATGTAATTCTCTATCAATTGTGCATGCTTATGTTGAATGCCATGCGCATTCTGCAATCCATACTTGAGAATTTTTGACTGTAGTAAGTTTCTATTCTGATGTACCATCTTTGTTGACAGTCAAGGCAGAAGGCACAAGCAGATCTACAAAAGGCAGAAAAGGAACAAGTAAGCATTTACATCATGTTATGGGCACTGCATTTAGTGCGCCAGATATAAGTTTTTTTTTTGTTTGCCATTCTTTCCTTTTTTTTGAACTTGGTTGGTGCTAATTCTTTATTTCTCTTCTATGTGGTACAGCATGCAAAGTCAACTGATGTTTTTGGAATACCGGAAACCCAACTAAAGTTTATAATTGAAGTTTGGTCGCAGGTTTGATACTATAGCTTTATGTCATGGTCTAAAGGGGCTTCGTACTTTACAAATCGTCCTACATCTTATGCATGCACTGCTTCACTGTATGACAGATTATAGAATGCAGGCGACTGCTGAAATGGACATATGCTTATGGCTATTATCTAGATGATAAAGTCAAGAGTGATTTTTTTTAGTACCTGCAAGGTTGTTATTTCATTGCATTCCAAAAGTATATCCTAAAGTTTATTTCATTGCATTCCAAAAGTATATCCTAAAGTTTAGCATGTGCTTGCCAAAAATCATGGATCATTTATAAATCATAAATCTTTTATAGGTGAAACTGAGTCTGGTTTAGTGTGTTTTCATCAATGTGGTAAGAAAGACCAGCTAGCATTTTTGCCTTCGAAACCTGGTAGTACTGAATCTCCGCCTTCATCTCTACCCCTCTATAATACACCAAAATTTTCTTTACTAAATCCACCCCCCTCAACCACCCCTACAGTCATGCCTAATCTAAATCCCCTACAGAAAGAACATGTACACAGAAATCTTTTCAATGCAGACCTTTTATGTGCATTTATAAGCAGGAAAGATAGTAGTACTCTATATTGGCACATTTCTTCACTAAATTGTTCATTCTTATTTTATACTCCATGTTTCTACATCTGGAGTGCCATCACATCCTTTTTTAATTCATGTGGTAGTGATTATCTCTAAAGAACTCTAAGAGAAGTTTAACTTCTTGACTGTTGATAATTTCACTGACCTTAAATATCTCTATCAAGCTCCTTCCTATTGCGACAAAATGCATTGCTGTAGATTTGGTAGGTACTATTGGCGATTTTATTTCAGAGTTGCTAATCCTGACGGAAAACTCAATAGTTGACAAGGTAACACTTCCTATCTTCGTGCTTGTAGTGTTGTTGAGCAACCTTTCGATGTTGTCAATTTGACCACATATCACTTGCTTCTGCTTTTGGTGTAGTGTGCTGTGTATAATATGGTAAATTGTACATGTGATGTTAATTTCAGCAGAGAGCCTGCGACTGCCAATGTGCTAAATATTGGAATGAAATACACAATGGTTTTCCTGTTGTATTTGATAAGTATGATGAATCCACCATCTGTATCCTGTGATAGCATTCAGCAAGGCAGAAACCAATTCTTCTCAGATGACATTTCACACTTTCAGAGTAATTTAGGTGAAGCAGCTCATCCCGGTGCATTTCCGAACTAACTCCATGTATTTTTGCAGGGTATTACTAATTCTTATGTGATATTTATTATGTGACAAAAATATTTGATTATACAATATATGAGACGTGAATCTTAATGAATCTGATTGTTCATTTTATTTTTTACAAATTTTATCTTGTTTTGTATTTTACCGTAGTGTTAGCACGGGCACACTACTAGTACTATATAATAATATATCTTGCTGCAAACTGGCACAGTAAATCATTGATATTTTTAATAGGCACGGAAAATTCAGCGCAACACATTACTGGAACTGTGACGATGTAATTAGTTGGAAACATCCAAAGAATAATCCTGACAGCATTCTATTGCTAAAATATCATCACACAGGGTTCAAAATCCCAGCGGACCGGCCGGTAACCGTTTTACCGGTGGAGTCCGGTAACCGAAAAAACCGGCCGGTATCAATTTATGATTTTCGAATTTTGACTTTTTTTTCCCGATTTTTCCGGTTACTGGTTTCTAAACATCTCAAAATTCAAATTTTGATTTTCAAATTGTGACCGGTTTTTCCTGTAACCGGCCGGTAACCACCCATTTACCGTTACTGGCCGCTGGCTAGGATTTCTTCCGGTTCTGATTTTTGGAACCTTGATCACGCATGTGCAATGCATGCCAAGAGGAAAAGGTAGTTGGAAAGCAAACTTTTCAATACAACAACAACAACAAAACCTTTTGTCCCAAACAAGTTGGAATGGACTATAAATGAAATCTCCTCAAGGTTAAAGAGACGAGAGCCTTGAAAACTTACAAAGTACTTTTACAAAGCTGAAGCACATATATTTTGCGACCGTTCTTAGACAAACTTGCAAAAGGGAGAACTAACCTGTATCTCCTCAAAGCTGTTTAGCCTGACACCTTGTTGTGTTGTTTCAGTGAGCAGTTTATAGGCGAGGTACTATCATGAACACTGAACACAGAAGGTTAATTAGTAGTTCATAGGATCATATGTACTCTTGAATTCGTAAGAATGTACAGTTCAAAGGAAACATAAAGAAAGAAGCTGGTTACATTCTGTGTAGGTTTAGAAACAGTAGCATAGGCAAATTCGTGCGCAAATAGATATGGCATAAATCCTCACCTCTAATCACATAACCCGTTATATGTGGAAAAGAGCAGAATCTATTATCTAGAGGAAAGATAGAACATGTATACGTACATGTATAATACAGGTATGTATGTACACGCATGTGTGTATCCGACGATAACGCACAATTGGGAAGGGAAACCATTGTAAAGTAGCATGATCTATGTTCCTGTACAGTAATCTGGAATGAAAACAACTAAGGAATAGCAAATATGGAATCAAGATCAGGGGCGAATCCATGGGGTAGGCTTCATCAGGCTGAAGCCTACCCTCCACTGGTTTGCCGAACCCCCCTGCCTCCTACGGTGACCCTGGCGACGACGCTGACGAGAAGAAGAAGCTGTCTGAGCCTCTGAGGAGAAGAACGAGCATGGAGCCAGGGGAGAAGATACAAGGCCGAACCGCCGAAGAAGTAGAAATGCAGGCCCACGGGGCCACGGGCCCACACATCCGGTACATGTTGCCGTTGTTCTCGTGCTCCCAAATTTCCCCAAATCTGAAGACCAAAATCCCCATTGACCATTCCCTTCCCGAGCTCCCGTTTCCCCAATGCCCAAATCCCCAATCAATTGCTCACCATGCCCGAGGGGGGACGCCGGGGAAGGGCCGAGGCAGGGTCGCGCCGTCGCGGGGACGCCTGGGCGGCTGCCGGCTGGGCATGAGCGGCGGAGGCGCGCAGCCGAGCTGCCGGGGGCGGGGTCGCGTCGTCGCGGCCTTGCGGGGAGCCGGAGATCCCGGGCGGGAGGCGGGAGCCCGCGAGGCGGGAGATGGGAGCCCGCGAGGTGGGAGGCGGGAGCGGGGAGGCGGGACCGGCGGCGGGGAGCCCGAGCCCCGGGTGCGGGCGTGCGGCGCCTCTGCGTGAGGGACTGAGGGCGAAGACGCCGGACGCAAAGTGACCGAGACGGCGAGACCGATCGATTTTTCAATCCCTGCCTGACCGAGACACCGAGTGGAGTAAGTGGATTACATATTTTTGGGATTCACTTGCTATTAACGAGGTACCTCTGTTGCATCTCTTTTTACTTTGCTTTTATTCATGTATGAAGCTATGAATTTGATTGCACAAGAATATAAAATTATGTTTCTTACAAAGTAGTTTAGTCATTCGAGGTGTAGAACCAATAATTCTACAAAAACTTATGATCTAGCATAAGAATGTATAATTTTTCAGCCCACCCTTATTTTTCATTCTGGATTCGCCACTGATCAAGATTGAACTACTTCACTTACTACACGCATCGAGCACCACCTGAGCAGGTCCACACAGCAAGCACGACCACTGAAGGAAAGCATCAAGCAAGAGGTGGCTCATGGCAAAACGGCACGCATGACAAATAATGAAAGGTGAAGTAGTTTTCACTTTTCAGTTAGAAAACTTATTAAGATTGAGATGTAGGGATAGTAAGGAAATATCATTCGCTATAATGTGAACAACTACAGAAGGTAAGAGTGGAATGGGAAAAAAGAAAGAACAGACAACGTAAGGGGTTTCTCATGCACGATGAATCCCACCCTTAGGGGTGAAAACGGATCGGATATTTTCCGACCGACCGACCGACCGCCGAATCCGAGTCAGATCGAATTCGGATAGTTGTTTTCGGATACGGAGGATAGTTGTTTTCAGATACGGATTCGGATTCGGAAAAGAACTATCCGACGGATACGGATACTATCCGGGATTTTATCGGTAATACCCGGATATATTTTTCGGATATCCGGATTCGGATAGTTGGCTGCTTGTCATGTGTTTGCTAGTTTTTGTTGATCCTCTTAGTGCAACAGATTCTCTTGTTCTTTTAGTTTTTGTTGATCCTTCCCTGTGTACATGTGTGTATATGAGATGGTGCAAAGGAGAGAAGCAGCAGTATTTGGGATCACTAAGAATGTTGAGAAATCCATCACTTTGGTGGTATTGTCCAGTTGGAGAAGCCTTTTGTATATGCTTTTTGTTACATTAGATTACATTACATTTTCTACCCGTCTATATATGCCTTTTGTATTCCTACGTAATATCTGACGAGATATTCGTTATCGTATTCGCATCCGCTCCGTATTCGTTCTGTATCTGTGACCGATACTATCCGGATTCGTATTCATATCCGGCACTATTTGTATTCGACTCCAAATCCGAGAAAAATATAGAATAGGATATGGAATAAGCAATATCCGACCGAATTCGACCCGTTTTCACCCCTACCCACCCTGATGTACCATTTTACTGATTCAGTTTTATCTATATAACTCCGCCATCACAAGAATACTTATATGGCCAGAAACCTGTAGAGCACAATTAGATTAGTAATATATGGAAAGAGCAATGCAGCACCCCAAATCTAACCAGAACATAATCATTATGAACAGATCCATTTTCTGCACAGCAGAATGCGAAAATAATATTTGAGCATACGTATAAGTAGTAGAATCCATGATTTAGAGGAAAGCTCCATATATATATAGACACACACACACCCCCGTGCGTTGCAACGGAACTCATTGAATGTATAGAGAATCATGCTATAGAAGAGAGTTGCTCTGATCAGTTGGAAAGTGGAGAATGGTGAGAAGTTACCACCAACTCGTTCTTTTATAATAGTAATGATATATGAATCGTGCTATAGAAGAGAGTTGTTCTGATCAATTGGAAAGTGGAGAATGGTGAGAAGTTGAGGGAATAGAGCGGTTAGAGGAGAATAAGCACACAACCACCAACTTGTTCTTTTATATATATATATATATATATATATATATATATATATATATATATATATATATATATATATATATATATATATATATATATATAGGAAAAATACTAAAAAATACTAATTACACCTGGGTCATCCATCGTCGCTAATGATGGAGATTCGTGCTGCAGTTATTGTTTAGCGGATCAGGAATTCATGGGTTAGAGGAAGACCCGAACCATTCTACATTTTGAATCACTTCAGCACAAAGGAAATATCCGGCAGTTTTGGCAATCGTCCAATACGCAGGAAGTAACAAATATCTTTCGAGAATTTCGGTCCCAATCGAGAAGTATCCGGGTTTTTGGGTTGAGTATTCCTCTCTGTGTTTCACGATTGTTTTCTCATGGTTTTTTAATCGAACTCAGTGCCAACATGTAGCAGTATGTCGATCACAATATTACTCCTCATGTTTGTCTGATGTACATACTTCCATATGATTTCAGGGCATTTGGTTTCAGGCCACATACTCTCATACTCCTTTTTAATCAATATCAGTACATACTGCAATTTGGTTTCAGGGCATTTGTTTTTTACTCAATCTCAGTGCGAACATGCATTAGTATGTCAACTAGTAGTGTGCCCGTGCTAACGCTACGGTAAAATACAAAACAAGATAAAATTTGTAAAAAATAAAACGAACAATCAGATTCATTAAGATTCACGTCTCATATATTGTATAACCAAATATTTTTGTCACATAATGAATGTCACATAACGACTGATCCTTTGAGGAGGCGACAACATCATTGGACACAAGAAGAACTGAAATTTTGGCATTCAGTTTTAGGAATACACTAAAGGCTCTGGTTCTAATTAGCAGCCTCCACATGGTTTCAATGAAACACGGACAAAATGTTCTAGAACAACTAATTTCATGCTTTTTTTAGCAGATGCTAAATTTCGTAACATATGGATAGTGTCTGTTTTTCTGAACTATATAATACTAATTCAGATTGTGAATGTGACAAATGACTCAAATAACATTGCAGCATGTCCAAAGTCATGGTGAAGAAAAAGTACCATTCATAAAAGGACCGTAAAATCAGTGACATTGGTATACCAATTAGCCATTAAATGTACCTTTATTGGGGCTACATGTATTCTTCCAATTATCTCTGATTGACCAACTCCAATAGCAACCCCTTTGTAACGCTGATCAAGTAGCCTCAACAACCTGACATATGATAGTCCTATATAAGATTGGATGTATTTATAATTTGCAAAATATGGCACGGTGTACATTTCAGTCGAGTGTCAAGAGATAATGATTAATTTCTCCTATTTGATAAAATCATAAAATTCTGCTTTACTTAAACTAAGCTATGTAATATTTCTTCCTTTTCATGCAGAATTATCAAATAAACTGCAGTATTACAGATATGAAAGGCTAAACAGTTCCAATCTACCAACATCTTATTTTATAATCATACCCGCAACGTTCAGCACAGCTTTTTGATATGATAGTTGACTGTGCTCCACTGTCCACAAAGGCCTGGAGATGAAAGGAAAGTTAAGACCATATATATCCAAAACCTAAACAATCAGCGGGAAGCAATCAAACATTGCATAAAACCCATTTATTGCAAATTATCCTAGAAAGAGAACACATAGCAAGGGGAAAAAACTTTGTGCAAAACATCATTGGGGTAGATAGTACCGTTCCCAAGAACAAAATTTAGATTCGGTTATTATTATTTTGCCAGGAATTATGCAATAGACATTGATACTCGATAGGAGTTTCCAACAAAGTATATACAAGTTCTCCTATGATTAGGAAATAAGAAAATGTTGTTTTAAGTACAGACAATGCTCAGTTGTTCACCACGTTGATTATATAGGAATAGATACATGAACTAATTTAATACCTTCAATGGTATTCCATTGACTTCCATATCCACATACAGCATAACCTGAAATCAGAATGATGATTGATTAACAAGGACTACAAAACATAGCACATGAATAGGAGGTGAACATGAATAGAACCTGAAATCAGAATGCTGATTAATCAGAATATCAGCTGTCGAATAAATTCTAAAGAGGTGAACATGAAAAATGTATAAATCACAGTGAAGACAGAACAAAGCTTTTGACATGCTCATAACATTATATTAAAAAATTTCATGGTAACAATTCAATATTATCCAACCGTGACAGCTAGCAGAAGTAATATGCCCAAACATAGAAATTCCTCTTTTGGGCTCACCATACTGCTTCTCCATTGTTTTAGCTCACTTGTTTATTCCTATTTTTGTAATACACATTCTTTAGGTCTCCTTAATCAATAGTTGGTCACGCAATGATGTTTATGATATTTGATATTTCACATTAGCTAGTGATATATGAAAAGAAACATTGTCATAAACGGTCAACATGTGTTATCCTGACAAAATTGATGCATACCTGCCGAATTGCAGCTTCAATTTTCTTCTGAGCTTCAACATCAAAAGGATCAGCATACATTAAAGCCTGAAAAAATCATGTTATTAATGACTTGGCCTACTATTATTAAACAAGTTAGCAAAACAGCACAGCCAAGAAAGGGAACATGAATTACCAAGTATCAAGCCTCAAGGTGGTGAAATAGATCTAAGAGAACTTGCAAAATGTAACATTTTACAACATATTGGTACACGTGGAATAGCATAGAGATATATTTTTATAACTGCATGGAGTGATTTGTTGGATATGAAACAGCAGAACAGAAGAAACATATCGATGCCAATTTGTATATACAGAAATAATGCAGGAACAACCCACATTCTCAGCTTTTCATTTCAAAAAGACATGTTGCATAGAAAATAAAATTTAGCAAGGAGATCCTCACAAGCTCTTCTTCTTGTTTGCGTTTTAGTTCTAGTCTTTGTTGGTGGCGTGACCGCAAGGTATTTTGAAACTCATTGATGTCATCGCCAAGAATTGCTTGTGCTAATGTAGGGTCATTCTGCAAATCAAGAAGATACCAGTTTTTCAACAAAAGAAATTAACATATTTTCTGCATGTAACATCTGAGCACTATAAAGTATAAACTGACCATTATTCGTTACCTACCCAAGTTATCAGGGGATAAGGACAAAAAATGATTACAAACATGAAATAGATGTTGCTAACAGACACTTCAAAAGATTATCAATATGCCTCCTAACTCCTACAACAGATATCCAATAACCCCAAATTCTAGCCTCGGTGCACAACTGACTACTGAGGCAGATGGCAAAAGAATGCATCCACTTGCCTATCCTTCATCTTAGAGCTACTCGTCCAATGCAGACTACGCATGAGAATTGTATACATATTACAATACCAGATGTGGCCACCATAAATATCATAATAAACCTACTAAATCCTACTTCAAGTTCTTATGGTTCGAATCATACCCACAAGCACATCACATGATCGGGCAACCTCTGCAAAAATCATACCTCTAAATTATAAAACCTAGCACGACATCTTATTCAGAACCGAATCATCAGACTAAAATCACATTCCAGACCAAATACTTGCAATGTCGAACCATATCCTGAACCAAACCCTCACGATCTCAAACTTACAATGAAATCAATGCAGGCAGGATACAAATTGGACCAAAAGTTCTATAAGCAGATAATCGCAGGAATCTATGCAAGCAAAGCCACAACTATCTGAGATCGCAACCTATTTACCTCGCCACACGAAACCAACACTGCACTGTAACAACGATTGGCTCAAAACAAGAATAGCAGATTATACCAGATATGTGTAAGGGTATTATGAGGTGGGGGTGATTTGAAGTTTCGTACCACCAGAACTCCTCGACAGTGTCGAAGGAGTAGACATTGCGGAGGGAGGTGCCCCAGGGGGCGCGCTACTTGGGATGGTGGTGGTCTGGGTGGCCTAGATCCAACGGGCGGCACGGGGGCTATAGAAGCGGCGGAGGTTGGGAGGCGAGCAGCGGCGTGCGGGAGGAGGCGACGGCCCGGGGCGGTGGCAGCAGCGTCCGGGTGCGAAGCGGAGGAGCGGGAGAGGAGGAGGCGGCAGTAGCGCGGGGTAGGGGGAGGAGGAGGCGAGGGCGGAGCGGAGGAGCGGGGGAGGTGGCGGCGGCGGCAGCGCGGGGTGGGGAGGAGGAGGCGAGGGGCGGAGCGGAGCGGAGGAGCGGGGGAGGAGCGGTGGCAGTTCTGAGGAGGAGCGAGGGCGGAGCGGTTTCTGCGGAGGAAGTGAGGGGGAGGAGGATGCGGCAGTTCTGCGGAGGAGGAGAGGGCGGAGCGGAGGAGCGGGGGGAGGAGGAGGCGGCGGAGGCGAGGGCGGAGCGGAGGAGTGGGGGGAGAAGGAGGCGGCGGCGGTGCGGGGTGGGAGGGAGGGGAGGAGGCGGCGGCGCGGGGTGGGGAGGAGGAGGCGGCGGCGGCGCCGCGGGGTGGGAGGGAGGGGAGGAGGCGGCGGTGGCAGCGCGGAGGAGCGGTGGAGGAGGCGGCGACGGCGGCGGCGCGGGTGGGGAGGAGGAGGCGAGGCGGAGCGGCGGAGAACGGCGGAGCGGGGGGAGGAGGCGGCGGGGAGGAGGCGGCGGGGAGTCGCGGAGACGGGGGAGACAGGGGACGTGGGGGAGAAGATTCGGCGCAGCCGCGCAGGGACGTGGGGAGAATTAGGCGAGGTGGTTTTTTTTGAGTCAGGTGGGGATCACGAGTCCGCTTTGGATTTGGATCGTTGGATATGAGTGGGTAAGGAGAGAGAAAGGTGGGAATTGATTTTTGATCGTTGATTTCACTGGTTGGTTTTTCTGGGGACACGAATTGGTGTGGATGCAGGAAAACTCATGACTGTTGGGGGCACAATTTGGGGTGGTCGTAGGAAAGAACTGAACTGGTGGATTTTAGGGGTAGAGATTAAAACAGTATTCCTCTCTGTGTTTCACAATTGTTTTCTCATGGTTTTTTAATCAAACTCAGTGCCAACATGTAGCAGTATGTCGATCACAATATTACTCCTCATGTTTGTCTGATGTGCATACTTCCATATGATTTCAGGGTATTTGGTTTCAGGCCACATACTCTCATACTCCTTTTTAATCAATATCAGTACATACTGCAATTTGGTTTCAGGTCATTTGTTTTTTACTCAATCTCAGTGCCAACATGCAGTAGTATGTCAATTACAACATTACTCATTTTGTTTGTCTGATGTACGTACTGCCATTTGGTTTCAGGGCATTTCATCTGTGTGTTTGCCAATTGTGTTCGCATCTTTTTTTATCAATCTCTCTGACGACATGCAGCAGTATACGGATTAAAACATTAATCCCGTTGTTTTCCGTCTATACATACTACCATTCAATGTCAGTTTATTTAGTTTCAGACAATTTGGTTTCGTATGCACATACTTCCATTCAATTTCAGAGGGTGTATGCAGAATGCTTTCAGAGGTTACAGAGTATGAAATTTCCAAAAAAAATATAGAATGCTTTAACAGGGACTATCCGGCAAAATCTACATACAAAAACAAGAGGAGCAATGTTTTTAATAGGGGCACTACTGCATAGTGACACTACTAGCAAATTCACAGAAGAAACATTTGTGGTGCAGAACGTGAGAATGCGCACTGATTCAGTTCTCTGTATTCCCTTCAGATGCACATACTACCATTCAATTTCAGTGTGTTTAGCATCAGACCATTTGGTTTCGTATGCACATACTTCCATTCAGTTTCAAGCCATTTGGTTTCCAGCCATTTGGTTTCGTACGTACATACTTACACTCAGTTTGAAGCCATTCCGTCTCAGGCAAGTTACAAAAACCATAGGCAGTTTCATTCCAAACAGTTCTCATGATGGGTAGTATGTATAATGCGATTGAGTATTTCAAATGGCATACATCACCTGGTGACCATTGTATAAAACATAACTACTCCTACCATGTAGTAGTATCCGGATTGTGTTCACATCATTTTTTACAAATCTATCTGATATCAGTAGTTCTCGGATGAAACCGTTTCTCCCTTTGTTTTCATACGTGCATACTACCATTTGACTTCAAAATATTTTGTTTCGTATATACATACCACCATTCAGTTTCAAGCCATTTAGTTTTAGGCCATTTGTTTCGTACATACTTATTTCGATTCAGTTTGATGCTATTCAGATTCAGGCCACATACAAATAACAATGCCAGTTTCATTCCATTAAGTTTTCATGATGGGGAGTATGCGTAAACCGATTGAGTATTTCAAATGTCAGATATGGAATGGTTTCCATGCAACACAATGCAACAACTCCTACCATCACGCGATGAGATTTACGGCACTAATTACTGCAACCGGTACTGCACAGGTATCTTTTGCACGGCTGTGTTTACGACGGGTTTCTGCCATTACGGGTCTATTTTGAACTCCAGGCGTTATAGGTCAACCCAATAGCCCAAGTGATCTAGTGGTATGCCGAGATAGATGGACGGTAGATATTATGGGTGTAACCATGGTTCGGATTACCGGCGGTTACCGGCCGGTTACCGGAATTCCCGGGAGTGACCGGGAAGGAAAATTCCGGCCGGAATTCAAAATTCAAAAAATCCCAGCAGCAGCGAGCAGCCAGCAGCAGCCAGCACGAGCAAGCAGCAGCAGCTCTGATTTCATTTTCTATATGCATTCTTCAGTGGATCTCAGACCATTTTGCAAGCCTCTGATTTCATTTTCTATATGCATCACCAGTTCATCTTTAGATTGTAAAGACTAGATGAGAGTTGTGTTACTTTGGTCCTCTCAAGTTCCTGAACAATGGCAGCCTCTGATTTCATTCTTGTGTATTAGAATTCAAAAGAGCCAAGATGCCAAAAAAAAGCAAACTCCAAACATTTCCACCACAAACCAAACTCAAAAATGGTTCCCAAGTGAGTTCTTGAAAAATGAACCACTTCTCTAAGATTGCCCAATCAATCAAGAGTTATGAAGCACAAATAGACAGGGGCCAAGGATCTACTCATCTACCAGGAAACAATAGATTGAGAAATCACTTCAACATCAAAGTTCAAAAAATCTCAATTGAATCAACAACCGGATTAGCCAAACCCCTCTCATCGGTTTTTCCGGTTTTCTCACCGGTAAAACCGGTAACCGGTCCGGTTACCGGTCTTCTCCCGCCCCGCCCAAAAAAAAATATTTGACGAATTTTGACCGGTTAGAATCCGGGATTTCCGGTTACCGGGCGGTTACCGGTACCTTCCGGCGGCCGGGATTTGTCCCGGTTCCGGTTTTTTGATCCCTGGGTGTAACTACACCCGGGTGTAGTAAATAAGCTTCCTATATATATATATATATATATATAGCGCACACTCGGCAAGGGAAACCATTGTAAAGTAGCATGATCTATGTTCCTGTATAGTAATCTGAAATGAAAACAACTAAGGAATGGCAAATACGTAATCAAGATTGGACTACTTCACTTACTACATGCATCGAGTACGAGCTGAACAGGTCCAGACAGCTAGCACAACCACCGAAGGAAAACATCAAGCAAAAGGTGGCCCATGGCAAAAGGGCATGCATGACAAATAATTAAAGCTGAAGTAGTTTTTAGTTAGAAAACTTATTAAGATTGAGATGTAGGGATAAGGAGGAAATATCATTCGATATAATGTGTATAGCTATAGAACCTGATCAATATGGTTTCAGCTTATTTTTGCACTATTCATAAATTTCGTCTTTTTCTGAACTTTTGGCTTTTTTTTTAGTTTTTTTACCGGTTCTTTTTTTTCCTCGTATTTGTTTACATTATACGTGATGGGCTAATATGTTTTTTCTATTTTTAAAATTTTTTAAATTTAATTATGGTAAATAAGCCTCTGTCAGCTACAGTGCTTTTTTCAGCCAGCTACAGTGTTTTCAGCCATAAGCCATGAGGCTTTCAGCCGAACCGATCACCACCTAAGAGTGGAATGGGAAAAAGAAATAAACAGACAACGTAAGGGGTTTCTCACACATGATGAATCCCACCCTGATTACCATTTTACTGATTCAGTTTTACCCCTATAACTCTGCCATCATAAGAATACCTATATGGCCATATTCACTGAAAGAAAGAAAGCAATGTAGGCTCGCGTCACTGGACTTTTGCAGAAACATGGCTATCTGGTCTGAATGGTAACTTAATGAATAAGTAAAGTTTTTTATACACAGAACGATTTTTCTACACAGAACCTTTTCAGTTATGGCCTTATGGGAAATAGGCCATCTTTGCAAGTGAAAGAGCCGGCTGTTATAACAGCCAACAAAAGGCTATGATGTTTGCTGAGCCAGTAAGTTAAAATAAAGTTCATGCATCGCCTAACCTCTGTGAAAGATTGAAGCACAAAGCTCAGTCGTATGTCTGATGCCGGCAGGAAACATGGTAATAATCACAATTTGGTAGTCAACGAAAAACCTTTGATGGCTGGCTATAATTTTTTTTAATTAGAAGCACCGAATCATCTAGAGGGAGGATCATCTAAATCTGCGGCCTCAAGGTCCTCCGGAACATCCTCCCATCCTAAAAACAGGGAACAGCAAATTCAACTCTATAAATCAAAAGGAAATCAGAAGTTTGTCATATCAGATGAGCAATGCAATAATACAAGTTGGCTTTGCATGTCTTGAAAGCTAATACCGCCCCCCTTAAGTTCTGCTTAGATGGCTTACTACAGTAGTAGCAACAAGCAATTAGTATCTTTGAAAGCCTGACATCTAGAAGAAAATAACTATATTATGTATGTTCCGTATTGAGAAACAACGTCTAGAAGAATCGAACTAAAAGAAACAAAGAATGCGAAAGCACATACATAGAAAACCAACCTTGACCGCTGCTGCATATATGCAGAGAAGGGGAAGAGAAGGGCCTACATCACACAGCTGCATGGGTATAAATCAGCAAGTCAAATGTTCTGCAGTTCTACATTAGCACTCACCAATGTTCTCTGTTGCGGGGCACACAACAGCTAGAAAATAGTGAATTCTATAAGACAGCTACAAAATTACGTCTTCTTCTCTGTAGATAGCGGGCACTGCACAAAAAGATTTGTATGATGTAGGGGGGGAAATTGCATATGTACCCCATAGTTAGTAGGCACTTGTAAATTTGCCCCACACTTAAGTGGCCTTATAATTTTGCCCCATACTTGACATGCCCCCTTATTATTTTGCCCCATTGCCCATTTAGCTCCTATTTTAATTTCGTTTTTCATTTTTTGGGGCTGGAAAAATGCAGTAAAAAATATTTTTCCACAGGCCGAGCAAAGAGAATATTTTAGGCATTTAATGGACAACTTTGTAAAATGAAATTTTACAGCCCAAAAAATGAAAAACGAAATTAAAATAGGAGCTAAATGGGCAATGGGGCAAAATAATAAGGGGGCATGTCAAGTATGGGGCAAAATTACAAGGCCACTTAAGTGTGGGGCAAATTTACAAGTGCCTACTAACTATGGGGTACATGTGCAATTTTCCCGATGTAGGGAAGGCAAGAAACCCTTACCAAAGGGCATAGGGGCGGTGGTGTGTTGGGCAGGGCGAGGGCAGCGGCGCCCGGGTGGGGAGGAGCTTGGAGAAGGCGGCGGCGGTCCACACATTGGTACCTGCGCGGACGTACATAGTCGACCCGTGAGGGAGCAAAAAACCTTATCAAAGGGCACTGCACAAAAAGATTTGTCTGGTGTAGGGAACGGAATAAACTCTTATCAAAGGGCATAGGGGCGGGGGCGGGGGCGGCGCTGCGCTGGCTAGGGCGAGGGCAGCGGCGCCCGGGTGGGTAGGAGCTGGGAGAAGGCGGCGGTTCACACATTGGTACCTGCGGACGTACACAACCGACCAGCGAGAGGAGGACCGTGGATCTACCGTTGGGGAGGATGCCGCATGGAGCTGAGCCCAGGAAGGCGCTATGGGGGAGAGTCGGTGCTGACGGCGGCGTCAATTTGGCGGAGGACCAGCGGCTAGTGGCCGCCTGCGTGGTGTCGATTTGGAACCGGCTGTGTGCACAGGAGAGAGAGAGAGTGAGGGCCAAACCGGGATGCAAGTGGCGAAGTCGGGTGGGGGAATCGGCGGAGGACCGATGGCCGGCAGTGCGGGGAACGACATTGCCCAGTGGGGGCATCTCCAATGGTTCTAGCTAGCAACTAACTAGAAGACTTTCACATCATTTATATAGTACACACTAAAAGCTAGCATTCTAAAGAACTATCTATAAAGATAGCTATTTGATGCTTACATGCACACACAGAAAAGGACTATCATTTATAGAGACTACCTCGTTTTGCATTATAGACTAGTGCTTAAGGAAGAGTTGGCTTGATTTTTTTTTTTTGCATACTCTCTTTCCTCCACATAGGATATATGTTGATGTGTATATACATATAGCTAGCTGACTCAGACCATTGGAGATGCCCTAAGACCAACCTCTGGGCCACGCGGCGCGCGCACGTGGAGCGAGCGGGAGTACGGATAGGGATTCAGATTTATGCTCAAAGCAGGCTTTATTGTGCATTTTCCAGATAGCCCAACATATAGCTGCAAGACCAACGGTGTATATTTTCTCCAGCTTGAGCAAGTAGCAATAAGTCCAGCTAAAATATTGCCACAATGAGTTGGGATGATAATTAGCCCCCAAGCAAATGCCAACAGACCCCAAATCGATCTTGCAACCACACATTTAAAGAACAAGTGTTGAGGAGTTTCATTTTGCTTGAAAAATTAACAATATGGGTTGCCAGGCCACTTCCTCTTACTTATATTATCTTTCGTGAAGACAGCATTTCTGAACAAAAGCCATAAGAAGACTTTTGACTTTTAAGGGAACTTCGGTTTTCCAGATACATGACCGGTATGGACCTGCCAGATAATTTGAGAAATGCTTGTACATAGACTTAACTATCTATTGTACAAAAAAAACCTTCCAAATTTCATTATCATTTCTAAAAATTAGTATAGAAGATGCATCCCCTGATTTGAGCTCAATATCACAACTCGCATGTGTATAAACAATAGTTTCCAGAATTCATTTTCAGGCCCGTTTGAATGCGGGAATTGAATTGTTTCCTATAACATGTATGCAAAATTCTTCTTAATCGGACATGTTTCTTCTTTAGATAAGTTAAAGAGGGTTCTGAGGGTTTTTCTTGGCAATCCATAATAGCCTGTTCAATTTGTTCTGTCTGCTGATTAACAGTTTTTTTAATCTTTTTTTAACCCACTTGATTAGAGATTTGCTCAAACGATTGGCCTTGGTGGAGTAAGAAATATTAGGATCGGTACACCAAGCAGTTCTACAAACTTCTAAAGAGTCCTTTACCTGCATCCACCAGTTTTCAAACATGAAGCCTCAATTTCTAGTGACGGATTTAGGATTGGTAATGGCAAGAATAGGAGCATGATCACTATAAATAATTGGAAGGTGATAAACGACAGTGTTAGGTACTTACTGCATCAAGCTGAATTTCCCAAACATCAGTCCAGTCTTTCAAAAGCAGGGCTAGAGGTGTATCTTCTGTTAGTCCAAATATAAGCAGGGCCATTATAACCAAGATCGGTGAGACCTGTTTGTTTAACAATAGCACAGAAACGACGCATACAAGAGAAACTGGGAGAGCCATTACCAAGTTTCTCAGTCCTATGCATAATATCATTCAGATCACCCGTGCAAAGACTACATCATTAGTACTAACAACAAAACAGGCTACGTCATTCCAAATGCTAGAGGTCTGATTATTGTGGGGGTCTCTATAAATGCAAGTTTAAAGAAGCCCACAGCATCTGGTATGAACATTAGCCAAAATATAATGTTTACTACTACATACGACATTTATAGTGACATCATTAGTCCAAAGGAGCCAAAGCCCACCCGATAAACCTTCAGAATGAACAACAAAACTATCATGGACAGGGAGGTTGTTAGTTATTTCCATATTAGACGATGACGTACATTATTCTCTCACAGCCAGGTGGGTCCTGGGCAAAACATGCCTTTATTTTGTTTTGTTCCGTTGTTTCCGTTGCTCGGATGTTCTTTGGGGTCTAATGTGTATTTTAGGCCAGTCAAAAGACTTTTAAATCTGAAGTTTAGCAGGCAGCCCATGAGCAAGCAGGCCATAACGGGCGGAAAACTGAAAAGTGCGGGCCCGATAAGCAACGAAACAGTCTAGCCCATCCGAAATCAGCCCCACAACCGAAGGATGGTGATCCAATGGCACAAAATATTGACTAAGATTTAACAAAATTTCAGTTAACTGTGCAATAGACAACCCAAAACAACTTTTCTTTTGTCAGGGGAAACGAAATTTGCTGAAATTACTCCAACGGTACGTAACAGAGGTCGAATACAAACTAGTTTTACCGCGGAATTTCGTCAAACAAAACTAGTATACATAGCTATTCAAAAAAGATATCCTATACACGGTGTTACTAGCAAGTAGAAAAAAGAGATCATAATTCTGTTGGTTTCAAAAAAAAAAACTCTGTTGGTTAATTTGGAAGCCTCAAAGGTCGTCCTGCGCTGACATGACGCTGGCCATAGAGCAGTTGACGAACCTTCCCCGCCCGCCCAATGATCGGAAGAGGAGGGACTGACAAAAAAATCTTCCATCCTTTCAGTTCCAAGAAGTAGTGCTGCAATGCAATGTAGCTCCAGCTTTAGTGGGTATTTATATTGGTTGCGGCTGTTGATTTTTGCTATGGCTGATAGATTTTGGTTGAAAATAAATAGTAGTAACTGAAAAAAGTGGTTTTTAGAAGAAATGAGTACGAAAATGAAGGAAGAATGTGTATGTGAGATAGAAGTAAGAGGGGTGAGTACGTGATATATCCATAATCCGTTATCTTATCTCAGAGCAAAACGAGAATAAGAGAAATGAAAAAACCGTTTAGAAAAACAGAGTACTTCAGTCAGAACAAGAAAACAATATAAACAACCGTCAAGTACGTGGACGAGCATTCGAGCGGTTGTGGAGTGGTGGAGGTAGCTACTAGCACACATTACACATGCATGCATGCGATCGAAAACATAGGCGTACAAGTCGAGTCGAAAGGGATAAAAAGGCAACACATCTCGGACGCTTCCCTGGTAGTAGCCAGGCTGCTGACTCATGCAAGCATACAACCACTGCATACTAGCATTTCCAATCTTGCTTAAGTATCGATTTGGCTTTCTTGGCGCTGACCCCGCACAAACCAAATAGTACTTGTACTAACAAAAATATCCGTACCCTTACAGCCAGGGTACTACCGTACTAGGTAGTAATGTTTTTGTGGTATACGCAACGGTGAGGATCCGGCGTGTTTTGGTCGTAGGTGCACGCCGAGTGATCAGCTGCTACCTTGCTCTGTGGCATCAGCCCCGGTGCAGCATCTACAGGTCCCGCAGCAGCTTGATCATGGCCGCCGCCGTAGAATTGCCGAGCCGCCATTGTAGTGTTGGGAAGCGCGGGAATGACGAGGAGAAGGATCACAAGCGCCATGGCGGCGACTCCCCATCCGTTCTTCTTCCTCTGATCATCTAGAGCAACTTGCATGAACCTGATCAGGAACAAACTTCTAGTGCCTAATTGGACGATCCAATCGAAGAGTGATCCAGAGTTGAGATCGGATAGGCTGGTGACAATGTGGTCCCTCCCGCCGGCCGCCACGGCGAACGCCGGCGGCGGTGAGCAGCCAGCACGTGTCGCGTCGGAAATTCTTGAGTAGTTGAAACACGCGGGCCCACTGCTCGAAAGATGCTGCAATTATACTGATCAACGTCACCAAAATCATATGTATCCATCCATAGATCGATGAGCGTACATACATGCATGCACACCTAATGAACACAAAAGTAAAAAAAAAAAAGAAGCAAACTAGTTTATAAGTGCCCTGTTATGATTGACAGGTTTTATTCTTAGTATATCCTAATTTATTTAGGATAAAAAGTTTTGTTGTTATTGTACTTACAGCAAAGCTAGTCGTTTTTCGCACGAGTGGCGTGCATGTCCTACACACTTTTTGGAAACTATGGGCATGTTCTTTTTAGCTGAAGCTTATAGCTTTTAGCTACGACTTGTAGCTTTGGAGCTGTTTATGCGAGAGATTACAGAGTAACAGAAACTTACGTACGATTTTTGCCGATATAAATGAAGTCGGTAAAGTATATACTACAATTAACTAGTAGACTCTATCTTGAAAAGATACCCCATTTAAAAGCTATTTATTGTAGAAAAGCCGAAAATAGCTTTTAGAAGCTGAAAAGAATAAAGCCTATGTATGACAAATTAATTAAAGCGTTGAATTTTAGTTCCCAAAAGTGAGTGTTTTTCTTAACCCTATTTGTAATCTCTGATGCATGCTCCTCTCTTTTTTAAGTTGCATCAGAATGTCTACCAGTAACTGATTGTTTTTTTATTATAAAAAAGGTGTGTCTGTACTAGTTACTATTTCATCTGCAACATTCTTATGTTGATGTTGAAATATCAAATATATATGTTTGATCAAATTAATGATTTTGTATACGCAACATGCTCGATTAACACCAATGCTATTAATGTGATGTGCAAGGCATCACGTGATTAATCAATTATTGGAAGAAAAATGTTGTGTTGAAAGCATTGAGCTTGATTGTCTTGCCTGGTCCAATGTTATCGTCATTTGTCCTCACTAAAATTACCAAAAGTGCACCAGGCCAGGTCCAATGGTGCAAGCCTTGTCAACACGAGACTTGGATTAGATCATGCACCGTTTCGAAACACGACCATGCTACTCTCTGAGCCAAACACTTACCTTGCAATTGGTTCATAGGGACAAAAGGCAGCTTTCGTAGTAGCTAAACATTGTTTTAAACTTCGCCAATTAATTAGACGGAGGTTTCCTTTGAGACGGCGTGCCGCGTGCGTGACACCCATCACCCATGCTTGTATGCATGCATGTTTTTATAAATTATTATTCTATGCTACAGAAGTAGTACGTACCTGGCCCGGTTCGCCGACAAAGAACAAGATACTTTTTTATAGATTATTAATACGTACCTTTGTACAATGCGCGCGTCACCAAATCTAAAAGAGAGAGAAAGATATATATTTTTTTATACCTGGGCCGGTTCCCCGGCATTGAACAAAGGGACGGCTGCGGCGGCACCGGCGGCCTGCGTGTTGCTGAGCGCCGCCGTGCGCTGCATGTCGTAGCGCGCGAGGTGGTCCACCATGAACGTGTCGCCCGGCTGGACTGGGCTCTGCATCACGCCCTCCTTCCCGTCCGCCAACGGCGTGCCGATCTGCACACACAGCAGCATGCCAAAGGTTAGAAATAGAGAGAAGATTCGTCCCTTCCAAGTTGCATGGTGCGGGTGCGTGCCTCGCGGATGCCGTGCCAGTGGATGGGGACGTGATCGGTGAGGGGGGAGTTCTTGACGGTGACGTCGGCGGCGGCGCCCTGCACAGCGCGGATGGTCGGGCCGGGGATCTGGCCGATGCAGACAAGGGGAACGGCGAGCCCCGCAGCCGCCTGCTCGTAGGTGCTCCTGTTCCATCGGTCGTTGAGCAGCACGGTGTGCTCGCGGTCGTAGGCGAAGGGCTCGGCCTGGCCGGGCGGCACGGCGACGACGATCATGCCGTTGAGCCCCGCGGAGTGCTGCATGTCGTAGTGCATGTGGTACATGTACGTGCCAGGCCGGTCGACAACAAATCTATACGTGAACGTGTCCCCGGGCAGTATTGGACACTGGGTGACGCCCTCCGTCCCGTCCGCCCATGGCGTCCCAATCCGCAGCATACATAGCTGTATGATTTTAGTTATTAGCTGCAAGGATCAATGGAGAAGAAGCGTGTGCATTGTACGGTGCTGGGAGCAGAGGAAGTGACGACGTGCCTGGAGGATGCCGTGCCAGTGGATGGCGACGTTCTCGGTGAGGAGGGAATTGGTGACGGTGACGACGACGGTGTCGCCCTGCGTCGCGCGGATGGTCGGGCCGGGGGTCTGGCCATTGATGGTGACGGCGAGCTTGCGCACGCAGTCGGGGGACTTCAACTGGTAGCTGATCTCCCACCTGTGCTGGTGCGTCTTGGCCTGCGCAACGGCCAGCACCGATGAGAAGCAGAGGAAGAGGCAGCAGAGGAGACGCGGCCAGGAGCTCATTATTGCTGCGGCGATCGGCCGAGTGGTCTGGTGTTGGACGGGCGCAATGGTTTCTTGGTTCTGAGGCCGCCGGAGTGCAGTATATATGGTCCTCAGGTTCGCACGGTTCAGCCAGGGCTGCAGACTGCACTATGCCATTTTAGTATTGGGTGTTGATAATCACCCCTTAGATATTTTCTTCCTAATTGTCATCTAGATTTGTGACTGTTAGATTAGAAATCCAATGGCTACGAATTCTCCTCCAAAAAAAATCTCCCCCTCCAAAAATGAGCCGTTGAATCTCTAATCCAACGGTCCTAAATTTAGATGATTATTACGAAGAAGATATTCGAGTGATACCTAGACACACCCTTTAGCATTTTACTGCCCAAAAAAGCGTTCTGAGTGTTGAGGAACCGTCGCTGGCGACTAGTTCGATCAATTCCTCTGCTTAGAACAAATCAAATCAATCACAGAAGACAGAATAATAGATTGAACAGAGAGAGAGGTAGAGAGAACTCTTGGTCTTTCTTTATTGCTTTTAATTGCATATGTGAACAAATATGCCGGTATGGCTCCCTATTTATAGTCTACGGTGGGGTGCCCATAATGGGCCAGGATTGCTGACCTGGGCCCAGGTTTCCTAACACTCCCCCTTGGGCACTCACCCGACACATTCATGCCTCGTTAAAACTCTATAAAAACCCAGTGGAAAAAATTTAGAGAAACAGTACATGATACATGTGTATGCTGCGATGCACGAATTGCCTCATTAAAAACCTTGGTTAAAAAACTTCAAGAAAACTCGTCAAGGGAAAAAGAGTACAATTTACCCAACTTCATTCAGTCTTCGGGACTTTATTCCTTTGGGGTACATAATCTTCATGATCAAGATTTATTAGCGGGCTTGAAAGAATTCTCCCTCTGAATTCTGCACTTCTCTAAGTCTCATCATTCCAATTCCACGCACGCACCTTTCAAAGCTAGATGCGGGAGTGACTTAGTGAACAAATCTGCCAGATTTTCACATGACTTAGTATGCAGTACTTTGATCTCGTCCATCTTTTGCAATTCATGTGCATAGAAGAACTTGGGTTGATATGCTTTGTGAGATGACTCTTCACATAGCCCGTTTGCACTTATGCAACGCAAGCTGCATTATCTTCATAGATAATCATGGAGGTTTGCATAATATTCATCCCACATGACTGCTGGATGTGGAGAACCATTCGGCGGAGCAAAGCGCATTCTCGTGCGGCTTCATACAATGCTATAATTTCTGAGTGGTTCATCGAAGTAGCTACAAGGCTTTGCTTAGACGATTTCTAGGAAATTGCAGTTCCACCACACAGGAATACGTAGCCTGTTTGTGACTTTGCGGTATGCAGGTATGACAGATACCCAACATCTGCGTAGCCAATCAAGTTCAGATCTTGATTCTTTCTGTAGAACAATCCAAGGTCCTTGTTTCCTTGGAGGTATCAAAAAATGTCCTTTATGCCCTGCCAATGCCTTTTGGTAGGTTCTGCACTATACCTTGCTAAGAGGTTCTCGGCAAATGCAATGTCCGGTCTAGTGCAATTTGCTAAGTACATAAGCTCTTCCACTACACTCAAGTATGGGAATTCTGGTCCCAGAACTTCCTCCCCCTCTTCTCTAGGTCAGAAAGGGCCTTTTTTTTTGCTGTAAAGACCTCCCAATCATCGATACTTTCGATGAGAATGTCTTCTCAAAGCCAAACATTTCAAGCACCATCTGGGTGTAGGTCGACTGATGTACCAAGATTCCTTCAGGGACATGATCAAGCTGTAGACCTAAGCAGAACTTGATTTTACCCAAATCTTTCATTTCAAATTCTGACTCCAAGTAGAAGCTTGCTTCTTTTATGTCTTCTACTGTCCTGATGATGTTCAGATCATCTACATATACAGAGATTATACAGAATCCATTCTGGGATCACCGTATAAATACACAAGGACAGTCTTCATTGTTCGTGTAGCCTTTCTTACAGAGAAAGTCGCTTAAGCGCGTATACCACATTCTTCCAGATTGCTTCAGTCCATACAGTGACTTTCTGAGTTTCACACTGTACAGATTTCTATTTGCTCTGTCTTGGTTCGGAAGAGTGATTCCTTCAGGGACTTTCATATAAATCTCCGAATCCAAGTTACTGTAAAGGTATGCCGTCACCACATTCATCAATTTCATTTCTAAATTCAAGTTCACTGCTATTGAGATCAAATATCTAAAGGTAATTCCACTCATGACTGGGAGTAGGTTTCTTCATAATCAACTCTAGGATATTGAGTGAAACCTTGTGCTACTAGTTTTGCTTTGTATCTCACTACTTCATTTTTTTCATTTCTCTTTCGAACAAATACCCACATGTGCCCTACGGGGTGCACATGGGGAGGCGTGCGGCATACGAGCCCAAACACCTCTCTTTTGTTCAGAGATAACAATTCAGTTGCTATTGTCTTCTTCCAATCTTCACAATCTGATCTTTTCTTACATTCAGCGAGCGATGCAGGCTTGAGATCAAGATCAATGATTGTGGCAATTTTCTTTGCGAAGTAGATATCGATATTGGCTGTTGTCCTATTCATGGACTCTCCCGTGTGCACATAATTTATAGCTATTTTTTCATTTGTTGCTTCTTTTGTAGCGATTGCTTCTTCTGGAGCTTAACCTTGCACATCGCTTTTTTCAATTGCGGTAGCAAGTCCCTTTAGTTTTTCGGCTCTGATGTATGCGCACACACATCCATGCTGATGGGGATATTCAGATCCGGTATGCCTTTTTCTGAAGGTGTCATACTCGCGCCAGGTCTCAACTGGCTCCCCTTCTTATTCTGGGGGACTTCAGTGATCGACTGTGGTAAGTCCTTCTTATCCTTTTTCGTCGGGCATCCCAGGTTACTTTGGACTCGAGGAACTGGAGTTCTCGTTCTTTTATTCTGAGGCCTCTGGACGGGATTAGGGATACCTTCAATTTTCTTTGGTATTTCAACCTTCTCCGGTGCATTGCGTGCAGGCACGCACGACTTAGTCATGCTCTTCAAATCACTAAAGTGATCGGGCAATTGGTTTGCTAATGCTTGCAAGTCGATGATCTTCTGGATCTCTTTTTCTGTTTCACTAGTGCGCGGGTCATGTGCCCGAATTCCCGTGGTTTCCCACGTAATTTCCCGATATTTTTCATGAAGGGGTTGATTTCCTCCCCCTAATGACGGAAAATTATCCTCATCAAAAATACAATCAACGAAGCGGGCGGTATGCAAATCCCCCGTCATGGGTTCCAAATACCTGATTATGGATGCAGTCTCATAACCAACGTATATCCCAGTCTTGCGGAGAGGGCCCATTGCAGTACGCTGTTGAGGAGGTATAGGTACATAAACCTTGCATCCAAACCTCCTGAGATGAGAGACTTTTGGTGGTGACCCTTGCGCTAATTGTATAGGTGAATGGATGTTGTAGGCCGAAACTGTAAAGTTGATGAGATTCGCTGCATGAAGGACCACGTGTCCCCAACATGTAGCTGGCAAATTACAATTATGCAAGAGGGGTCGGGCAATAAATTTAAATGTTTTGATTAAAGCCTCTGCCAAACCATTCTGGGTATGGACATGCGGTACCGAGTGCTCAACTGCAATTCCCATCACAATGCAATAATCATCAAATGCTTTTGAAGTAAATTCTCCGGTGTTGTCCATTCTGATGGACTTGATGTGATGATCAGGGAACACATTTCTGATGCGAATGATCTGCGAAATCAATTTTGCGAAAGCATGGTTTCTTGTGGACAACAAACTCACATATGACCACTTCGAGGAAGCGTCAATGAGCACCATGAAATACTTAAATGGCCTTGAGATGGGCTGAATGGGACCGCAAATGTCTCCCTGGATGCGTTCCAGGAATGCAGAGATTTCATCCTTCACTTTCAGAGTGGAGGGTCTGGTAATTAGTTTCCCGGTGGCACATGCAGGGCACACAAAATCTTCATGATTCGGGAAATTCTTCACATTAATATTATGTCCTTAGGAATTATTGATTATGTTTCTCATTATCCTAAGACTTGGGTGGCCTAATCTATCATGCCAGAGACAGAAAAGTTCAGAGCTTCTAGATAT
Source organism: Dendrocalamus latiflorus (assembly GCA_017311315.1). Classification (NCBI taxonomy): domain Eukaryota; kingdom Viridiplantae; phylum Streptophyta; class Magnoliopsida; order Poales; family Poaceae; genus Dendrocalamus; species Dendrocalamus latiflorus. Next base: position 35,168,595 of record CM029658.1, on the reverse strand, counting down.
TGTCTTCAGGACAGTGTAGGCTGCAGATGCCTTAATGTTGGTATAATATAGCCTAGTTTCTAGTGAAAAAAGTTTTTCTAATACCCTTTTGCCATTCTTTTCGCGCTTCATGATAAGCAGGTATTCCTTACCGTACTCTTATTCAGTCTCAATGTGGAAACCATTGGCGCGAATATCCTTAAAACTTAGGAGAGTTCTAGTCGATTCTGGGTACAATAAGGCTTCTTCAATGACCAAAGTTATGCCCATTGAAAGTATAATCGTGGCTCTTCCGGAACCGATTATACATGCATCGCTTCCGGCGATTGTCGTAAGGCTGCCATTACTCTTACGGATTAACTAGAAATACTTAGTCTCTCTTAAGATGGTATTCGTTGTGCCACTGTAGGCAAGGCACACTTCCTCCATAGGGTGCCATACGTGTTCTAATATAACGTATTTAATTAACATGTATTAGAAGGCATTCAATACTTAAATAAAATACACCAATATCAGAACATATCATGCCATCATAAACTGAATAAATGAATGAATTATTCCAAAATCATCCAACCATCACGAGAAAATAAATCCTAAAGTACCATCCATGCAAGTTCTAACTTGTCCATTTAACACAAAATAAATGACAATTAAAGTCTAATGCATTCTGTGCATCAGACTGAATTAACTAGAAAATCATCGACTTCTTCGGCTATCTTTTCAGGAGTGATATTCTCCTAAGAGAGATCATGGCGGTGGCTGCCTCTAATCATAAGAGGGTGCTGCTGTTGGGATGGGTTCAACATCTATCAACTCAGGCAGCTGCTCAGGATGCTCCCCTCAACTGCTGCAAAGTGGGCTTCAGGCTGCCCTTTGTTATCCTTCTTCTTCTGAGCTTAGTGGGCATCAATGACATGCTACGGTTCTTTGCATATCCTCGACCAATGCCCCCATTTGCCACACTTGTAGCAATCTTGGTTCTGCTGGCCGTAGATCTTGCGACTCTTCTTAGTCTTCTCGTCACTTGGAGCATTTGACTTGCCTTTTGGGGCAACGATCTTTCCCTTCTTCCCCCTTCTCTTCATTAAGGGCTTTCGCACCTTGTAGCTCTCAGCGTTAGCTTCACGGCCAGCGGAGCTGCCTGGTGACTGAGTGACGTAGTTCTTGTGGAGAAGTTCGTCCTAAGCCTCCACAACCTACATCATATCAATCAATTCGGCGTACTCCTTGTAGCCGTCTTGACGATAGTTGCAGGCGGATTGTACGGCATTGAGGTGAAAGGTGGACATGGTCTTCTCGATCTTCTGCTCATCTGTGATCTGCTTGCCACAGAGTTGAAGTTTGGTACAAATCCTGTACAAGGCAGAATTGTAGTCCCCGACCGTCTTAACGTCGGCAAACCTCAGTCTAATCCACTCCTGCTCTGCTTGAGGAAGAATAGTGTGCTTTAGCCTCTCAAACCGCTTCTTGAGTGCGGTCCAGAGTGCTAGCGCGTTTTTCTCCGCCATATACTCATTCTTGAGAGTGAGGCAGAGGTGGTGCTTGAGAAAATGAAATGCCTGATCATTCTCCTCAGGTTTGGGTCGGGCGTCGTTCTGTCCGCCTATCTCATAGCCACGCGGAGCTTCCTGGCTCCAAGCACAATCTCCACATCGGATGCCCATGTTAGATAGTTTTGGCCATGTTGGGCCAGCTCCTCGAACTCCCGGTTCGTGATGCCAGTCATCTACATGTGTATGAGCGGAATAAATAAGTTTACTTTCGGTAAACATGCATGGAATAATTTAACGCGGGTAAATAAATGGTACAATAGGTTGTCATAATGTTTCATAATTTTCTATGCATTTTCTATAATTTTACTGGTAATTTCAGTGATTAAAAGCAATGTAAACAATTATAATTAGTCAAAACAGTAAATAAATACAGAAAATACAAAGAATAATAATGGCAGAAATAAATAAGTTTCAAATGCTAAAAATAATTCAAAATTCGGATTCCCGAGGTCCTTTTATGCTAGAATATGAATTTTCAGCGAATTCTGCAATTTCTGGTGATTCAAATTTTCAGTTCAAAGAAAAATTTACATAATTTTCTGATTTACCGAGGGGTTTTCTGCAAAATTCTGGATCCGCTCGTAAATTTTAGGACCTATCGGTAATTTTCAGAATTATGAGGCCTTTATGCAAAATTCGGGACTCATATCAATTTTTAGGGGCTCATCGATAATTTCTGGAACTCAGAGGGCTTTTAAGCAAAAAATTCCCCCCGATTCGGGCCATCCCCTTTTTGTCTATATGCTCTGTCGGGCCCACTTTCTTTCGGCCTGATTCGGCCCAATCCGTCGATTGGCCCATCCGACCCAAACGCACAGATCAAAGGGGCAGGGGTAGGGTTTCCCCTACCCCTGTTCACATGGGCGGCGGCGGCGCTGGCTCCAACCGAGCGGTGGCTAGGCGGTGTGCGGCTGTAGGCCGGGCAAGTCGGAGGCGCAGGGTGGCCGCCCGGGCGCGTACGGTCGCGGGGCGGTGTGGTGAGGCCGTGAGACCGGGCGGAGGCCGGCGACCTGGAGCAGCGCGCTTTGGGCAAGGCCGGCGCGGTGGTGCCGGTGCAGCGGCGCAAACGCGTACAGGCGCGGGCGGAGGGTGGCCGGCGCCTAGCGGGGCGCGGTGCGGCACGGGTGAGGCTGGTGCGACGGCACTTCACGGAGGCCGAGGGCGGCGCATCCTGCTGGAAGCGGGCTGAGACCGGGCGGGGTGAAGGCGACTACGGCGGCGCCATGCGGCAGGAGCGGCACCATTCGGGGTGCGGCGGAGGAGCCGAGACCTGTGGCGGGAGCAGCACGGTCGGCTCTTCGGGCGCGGACTTCGAGCAGGCATCCTCCTCCTCGGGCGGCGGGGCCGAGGCGACAACACGGCCACTCCGGGCGGCAGTGCGGCGCTTCGGGCGCAGCAATCCGAGCGGCGCGCATGACGGCTTCGAGCCGAGCTCCTTCGGGCGGTGCGCACAGCGGCGAGGGATCGGCCGCATGCATGTGGCGGTCGGCGACCGGCAGTGCGGCTGGCGGCCCACGGTGGCTTCAGGCCGGCAGCATGCCGGCGCCCGATCCTTTTTTCTTTTGTGCAGTGACCATGCAAAAACCAAACCGAGACGATGCAAATTTTTTTTCCTTTTTTCGTTTCTAATCTACAGTGCAATCAACATCTACTCCGTGTTGCAATCTACCGATCGACATTGTGCCGGCGACTTCAGGTTTGCTCGCGGTAGATTAGGCGGATTTGCACCGTAGAGATTCAATGTAGAACGCGAAAATTGCGAATTCAAAGCGATCTAGAAAATTCAATCTATTAAAGCTTCGATAATTACCTTCAATTCCCCGGAGCGAAGTCGTGCTGATAACGTGTTGAGGAACTGTCGCTGGCGACCAGTCCGATCGATTCCTCTGCTTAGAACAAATCGAATCAATCACAGAAGACAGAATAATAGATTGAACACAGAGAGAGGTAGAGAGAACTTCTAGTCTTTGTTTCTTGCTTTCAATTGCATATGTGTACAAATATACCGGTATGACTCCCTATTTATAGTCTACGGTGGAGTGCCCATAATGAGCTAGGACTGCTGGTCTGGACCCAGGTTTCCTAACACTGAGTATCATGTCATGCCACCCCAACGGTCTCTTTCTTTCTCCCTTAATTTATTTCCATTTGTTTTGTTTTCTCTTCGACTAACATGTCGAGGACGACAAAGGCCTTGTTTTCTCAGGTTTGTTAGGTCTCATGCCACCACCAACGGTCTCCGTTTTTCTCACTTAATTCATTTCCATTTATTTTGTTTTCTCTACAACTAATATGTGGAGTAAATACATAAAGTTCATTTGCACATATGCTGAATCGATGTATACTCAGTATTTTGTTAGATAATTGCATACTTTATTGGCACATTAATTCATTAAACAGTGATTTATCGGTTCATGAAATAGCGTTGTATATATCAGTCTTCTTTTTAGAGAACTAGCTCGGTGACTCATGCTATTGCACGGATAGTTTTAGAAAATTACGTAGGATCGCAGGTTGTATTTTTACTGCCAAATTCAAAATAAACTGTGACGGTATACATATATATAACGCGCGCATCGCTAACTTCTTTGCATAGGCCGGCTCTCTCTCTGTCCTATTTCAGTATCCTATAAATAACATGGGCACTATGGTGCCCAGACTCCATTATTAAGACTTTCCATCTATGATTAAGACTTTCCTTTCGTAATTAAGATTTTTCATCCTTATATTATATATCATAGCACTTACACGCATCTAAAAGCAATCTAAAGGCAGAGAGGCTTGATGCCCGGGCACTCTGGTGTCCCATTTCAGTGTCCTATATATATATATATATATATATATATATATATATATATATATATATATATATATATATATATATATATATATATAAAAGTACAGTATTGACCATGCATATCCTGTGCTTTTCCGAGCTCTGTGGAATCCACTTGGCTGACTTTCGGACGTCATTAGTACTAGTATTGATCATGCATATCCTGTGATTTCCGAGCTCCTGTGGAGTCCACTTTGCTGACTTTCGGACGTCATTAGTACTAAAAACAGTCGACGTCATTCCAAATGCTAGAGGTCTTATTATGATAGGGTCTCCATAATTGCAAGTTTAAAGAAGCCCACATCATTTGGTGGTTATCGTCTACGACGAGGACTGAAAGATGAGTTAATATAAAGTTATAGTCCAGAGGACCAATGATATTCGAGTTGGGACGCATGAAAATCTAAGATAAATAATACATGTTAGCGCTACAAAGATACGATTCGAAAGATACATTTAGAAATAGTGAAAAACTACGTAAGGAATTAGGTGTCAAAAGATAGCGGGCCGAAAGGCTAGAGGGAAAAAAGTATGACTAAACGAGTTGTATTAGGCTTTTTATTCGGAGAACTGTGGTGGCCGTACGGACGTACGAGTCGGGCTCCATTACGTGTTGTGGCTGTATGCATGTGATAGGCTAGATAATTAGGCGGCTGCTAGATATGCATGGGAGATTCTGGGAGAAAACGTGGCCGTGAGTTTTGGTATGGGGATGGAGTTACCTTTGCATGGTGTTTGAGCAAGTAGATGAAGACACGTATTGATTGACGGAATAATAAAGCTTGTGCTATTGCGTGATTTTCTATTAAGGAACCGTCGTTGGCGACTAATCCGATCGATTTCTCTACTTAAAACGAAACAAATCAATCACAGAAGACAGAATAATAGATTGAAATCACACAGAGAGGTAGAGAGAACTCCCGGTCTTTCTTTATTAATTTCCGATTGCATATGTACAAAATATGCCGGTACGGTTCCCTATTTATAGTCTTCGGTGAGGTGTCCACCATAGACCAGGGCTACTGACCCAAGCCCGAGTTTCATAACACTCCCCCTTGAGCATTTCCCCCGAGGACGATGGCCTTGTTTTCTCAGGTTCGTTAGGTCTCATGCCACCACCAACGGTCTCCGTTTTTCTCACTTAATTCATTTCCATTTATTTTGTTTTTTCTACAACTAATATGTGGACTAAATACATAAAGTTCATTTGCACATATGGCGAATCGATGTATACTCAGTATTTTGTTAGATAATTGCATACTTTATTGGCCCATTAATTCATTAAACAGTGATTTATCGGTTCATGAAATAGCGTCGTATATATCAGTCTTCTTTTTAGAGAACTAGCTCGGTGACTCATGCTATTGCACGGATAGTTTTAGAAAATTACGTAGGATCGCTGGTTGTATTTTTACTGCCAAATTCAAAATAAACTGTGACGGTATACATATATATAACGCGCGCATCTCTAACTTCTTTGCATACGCCGGCTCTCTCTCTCTGGTGTCCTATTTCAGTGTCCTATATAGTATAAATAACATAGGCATCATGGTGCCCAGACTCCATTACGCTTACAAAATTAGAAAATTACGTAGGATCGCAGGTTGCATTTTTACTGCAAGTTTGCGCTTACAAAATTCAAAATAACAAATGAATTTTTGGCACGTATAAGTGTTCCAAAAAACGAAATAAACTGTGACGGTATACATATATATAACGCGCGCATTTCCTTCCTGGTAACTTCTTTGCATACGCCGGCTCAATATATATATATATATATATATATATATATATATATATATATATATATATATATATATATATATATATATATATATATATATATATATATATATATATATATATATATATATATATATATATATACACACACACACACATGACTGCTGTGCTTTCCGAGCTCTGTGGAATCCACTTAGCTGACTTTCGGACGTCTTAGTACTAGTATTGATCATGAATATCCTGTGCTTTCCGAGCTCCTGTGGAGTCCGCTTTGCTGACTTTCGGACGTCATTAGTACTAATAACAAAACAGTCTACGTCATTCCAAATGCTAGAGGTCTTATTATGGTAGGGTCTCCATAATTGCAAATTTAAAGAAGCCCACATCATTTGGTAACTCAGGTGATTGTGATCTACGATGAGAACTGAAAGATAATTTAGTGTAAAATTATAGTCTAAAAGATCAATGATGCTCGAGAAGATGATCGTGCTTGAGTTGGAACGCATAAAGATCCAAGATAAATAATATATGTTGACGCTACGAAGATATGATTTGAAAGATACATGTAGAAAAAAGTGAAAAACTACGTAAGGGATTTAGGTCTCAAAAGATAGCGGGCCGAAAGAGGGAAAAAAGTATGACTAAACGAATTGTATTAGGCTTGTTATTCGGAGAACTGTGGTGGCCGTACGGACGTCTGAGTCGGGCTCCATTACGTGTTGTGGCTGTATGTATGGATAGGTTAGAGATAATTAGGCGGCCGTGAGTTTTGGTATGGGGATAGAGTTACCTTTGCACGGTGTTTGAGCAAGTAGATGAAGACACGTATTGATTGAGGGAATAATAAAGTGAAGAATCGTAGTTGGCAATTAGAGAGGAGGAATGATTACAATTCCTAGTAGAAGCTCTTTTTTAAGATTTATTTTTCTTTATCTGCAATCATAACAAGAGCACACAAAAAAAAACAGAAACAAGAAATAGAAAAGAAAACCTCACGCTTGCATCAGTACAAGAAGCTCACGTATGCATACAAAAACGCATGATCAAGCATCAATGCATGCAAGCCGCCGCTCACTATTTTTTTCTTTTCTTTTTCCCATCCAACGCTCGATCCTTTCTTGTGATTGATGCACGAAATTGACACGGCTACCGTACCAAAAATCACCACTGAAACACTCGGCCGCTGCTGGCTGTTTTTCCAATCAAAACGAGTCGCCACAAATAATCAAGGCAAAAAAAAACTTAATTAGCATTACCCAATCACACCCCATGACGCACACGCTTTTGAGAAAAAGTCTCTGAAGTCATTGATGTGATGGATGTTCCTGCTCCCTGATGTCACTTCCTTGCTTCTTTTCTCATCTACGTGATGTCTTTTCCTTGCTTCTTTTCTCATCTACGTGATGTCTTTTGGGTGCGGCTCAGGTGCTGGGGGCACAGCACCTAGCGCGTGCGGGGGTGCCCCCAGCACCCGCCACGTGTCCCATAAACCCCCAAAAAATTCCGAAAAATTCAAAAAAAATACTTACAAAATCCGAAAAATTGTAAAAAGTACTTTTTTAAAAATACTTTTATTAAAAAAGTATTTTTAAGTACTTAAAAAAATACTTTTTAATAAAAGTATAAATCAAAAAAAAATTTAAGTACTTACAAAAAAATACTTTTTATACTTAAAAAGTACTTTTTACAATTTTTCAGATTTTGTAAGTATTTTTTTTGAATTTTTCGGAATTTTTTGGGGGTTTATGGGACACGTGGCGGGTGCTGGGGGCACCCCCGCACGCGCTAGGTGCTATGCCCCCAGCACCTGAGCCGCACCCATGTCTTTTCCCTAAGGAAATTCGCATTGGTGAGCGCAGAAAACGATGCCGAAGATGGCCTCCGCGCAAAACGAAGCAAAACAGAGGTGCGCCGCCTGCAATTCCTACTCTGAGTGATCAAAGTTTTATTTCTAAATTATGGTGATTACAAAGTACCATTCTGACATATCTCAAACCATAAAACGAAAATTACATCTCTAAAGTCACAGAGTTAGCCTTCAATCCCACCTTTATTTATAGTATAAGACCTAAAACCTGAGTTTATCTTCAATCCCACCCATCCAAAATTCAACTATAACTTCTTCAACTCATCATGTATCAAAGCCTCCAGGACCGTACCTCCTGTATCTTCTCCACGCATCATCCATCTTTAATCTCCATATGCTTCAGCGTGAGTCCAACCACCTCGGGACATCCTCGACCGTTTGGACCTCTGATTTCCCCTCCTAGTACGGTCTTCCTCGTCACCGATCATGATCGTCTCCACGCCCAATCTGCACATGCAAGGACCAAAGAACATTCTTCCGGCACAAGTTCGTCCAAACTTATCCAACATCAATCCACACATACACGACACAACTCGCATAACAATGTTAAACACAATTACCAATTATTTATCATTACAAATTAACTATTGTCAATTATTTATCACTAAAATATCCTAGATCTAACCACATGGTATAACATAAAAGCTTGTGCTATAGCGTGATCTTTTGAAGTGCAGGTGCAGCTCCTTTTTTTATATATTATTATTGCGTAAAGCGGAACGGCGCGCGTAGGGCCGGCTGCGCCTAACAAATTTGAGGCCTCGGTCGGTTCTCGCGTAAGACTGCACATACGGTTGCAATCAACAGCAGAGTCAGCAAGTGAAAATATGTTATCTAGTCACGGCTCAAGCATACGTCAACAACAACACACGAGTTGACAAAAAGTTTGATTTGGTAACAATTTTTACTGAGAAAATATATCTTTTTTATTTTTACTGTGTCAGCTGTTTAGACAATAAAAAAAATACTAAATTTGAAGAAAAAATTTCGTTACAGGCCTGCTTGTTTAACAAGAGAACAGAAACGACGCATACAAGAAAAACTGGGAGAGCTACTACGAAGTTTTTCAGTGGTCTGCGTTATATCATTCAGAACACCCGTGCAAAAGACTACATCGTTAGTACTACGTCATTCCAAATGCAAGAGGTCTTAGACTCAGTTCTTTTCTACTTATAAATTATGACTTATACTATAGTAATTATTTTTTAAACAGTGTTTTTTTAAGATAGGGTCAACTGAAAGATTATAGTAAAAAGCGTATTGAATCCATATATACCAGCTAAAATTGTATGCAGCTATTTTTCTTTGTGTATTTGTCTCTCGCGAACAGACAAAATGCAAAATTTTAAGTAAGTTTTATTTTAAACCAATCTATAAAATTCGTGATCCCAACCACCGCCAAAAGTATGTTGCAAAATATTTCCAAATAAATAACTGTAGAAGATTTTGGTTTCTGCCAACACAGAGACGTGTGGAACCAGATGATTTTAATTTTTAGACCTTACCATCTATGTCGAAAATTAGTTGTAGAATGATAAAGAATGTTGAGGGCTTAAGAGGTTGTTGGACCCCTGGTTTTAGAAAATTTATTACTTGTTAAAATCGGCTTTAAAATCCAACTATCAAAAACCTTGTTTATTTTCCTCCCGGACGAAAAACTTATTAATTTAGTTTATGATATAAATGTGAATAACATAATCTAGTTCTTAAAACTATGAAGAAAAAAAATCATCCCAACATGTTTTTCAAAAAAAAAATCTATAAGAATAAAGAAAATCATTTTTCACCAAATAAGGTATTTACTAAACAATATCTTAACAGAACAGTAACTAAAATAATTGTTTTGTAAAACTCACATTAAAAAAGTCCTTATAGATCTAAAAACAAGTTTTTTTTTTCAAAAAACAATCTATAAAATTTGTGATCTAAACCACCGCAAAAGTAAGTTGTCAAAAATATTTCCATAACGGCATAGCCGGTTTTTTATTATTAATAATTACTAGTATAGTGCCCGTGCTAACGCTACGGTAAAATACAAAATAAGATAAAATTTATAATAAAAAATAAAACGAACAATCAGATTCTTTAAGATTCACGTCTCATATATTGTATAACTAAATATTTTTGTCACATAATGAATGTCACATAACGACTGATCCTTTGAGCTTTGAGGAGGCGAGAAGAACACTGACGATTCGCAGTTCCGCACGTCAGAAACGTTCAGAAAAATACAAGTGCAAACTGTATGTTACAGCAGCAGAAAGGCATCACCTTTAATACCGGAAACACCTAATGCTTAAGGAAACGCACCAAAAGGAAATCAAATTTGAGCCAAACAAGGAAGACGATAATCTATCCATATACTGTGATACTAATCAAACAACCATTCATTTGAGTGGAATAGCAACGAAGGTGCTGAACTAAACAACCAAAGCCCACACGAATCAGCAAAACAGAGTAGTTCAAAAACTGCATCGAACTACGGCAGGGGCGTAAACTTAAGAACACAGAGCATAAAAATAGCCACAAATTTGCTCTGTCATATATCTGACATTCATTAAGGAAATATGAAACACAGTAAGGAACACATCTTTTGCAATTATCAAAATGCATAGGAGAACTAAGGCTTAGTTGGCACTTGTTTAATGATTCCTAACCTGACTTCAGAGGACGAGTCTTCAACCTCGAGAGAGGAATCCGGGGAGCTGTGGTCGCCATCCACAGCCCCAACTGCTAAACCAGGTCATGGCATGGAACTCTTCCTCTGTAATCCCTAATCCTGAGAGGAAAGCTTTATCTGCAATCGCAAAAAGGAAATTATTCTCTGGAAAGCAATTTAAACAGATTTACTATAATTTTCAAAGGACATATTTTGTTATTATATATACAACTAAGTTGTATGCGACAAGATATATTCCACATAAAATTTGCTGCAAAGCTTGGCAAGCAGAAATTACTTGCATAGTGCTTCCATTGGCAAAGATGGTGGCAGCAGGTGGCTAAAGCAAGGCCCTGGAGACGATGTTTGTTATGTTGAATATATAAGCACATGTAGATTTAATTTATTCCATAAATAAATCATGACATCATGCACGCAAAATAACAGAACCATCACAGGCATAAAAGATCTAGACATGTAAACCAGGAAACTGTACATGAACAGATCTAATACGGAGAACATGACTGTTACGTACCGATGGTTCTGTTCTGATCGGTTTGCCGATGTAGACGCCGCAGGCACGGTGGGGATGACACGAAGTCGATGACGATTCGCTGAAGCCGAACGACGAGGAAGACGAGCCAGAGCTACAGCAAGCAGTCGCGCAGAGCGCTTCCCAAAAACCTTATTCGCCCTCTCCCGGTGCAGGACTTCGAAGGCGACGGTTCCGGAGACCTGCTTTCCCGAACGACAGTGCACGCTGGCGGACGGGACGGAGTAGACTACGTGGGACGGCGCAGCACAATGGATGGAGGAGGCAAAACCCTAGATTGATTTTCGCATGGTCCTGTATGGAGGCGGCGACTCCGTATTTATAGAAAACCAGGACGCGTGATCAAGACGCCTGCACGTTCTCCATAACTCGTATCCGAACCGGATTAGTTGCGTAACCGATCCGGATTCACCGCCACACAAAACAGCAAAAGATAAAACTGCAAAAGGAAGCCGCGTCTGCGCAAGCACCTGGAGCGGATTTTGGCGGACCATTCACGCAGGTGCCGTGCGCCCGCGCCCCCCGCCCCGCCCCGCCCAGCCCAGCCCGGCCCGGCCCGGCGAGGCGAGGCAAGCGAGCGTGCGCGTGTTATCCTCTAGTTCTCTCCCACACATGCCTCAAGTGGCTAGGAGTGCACCATCCCTTTTAAGGTGGTCTTCCTCTCCTAGAACTAGCAATATGGTACTAAAGGTTTCATGTATGCCTCCTTTGCATGAGTGGGCCTTTGAGATTTTAGGAATAATTCTTTTATATGGGCTTGGCCCACATATAATCCAACAATCCCCCACCAGATCTCAAAGTCCCACAGAGATTTGCCTGAATTCCAATGTACTGTTTATATATCAGTGTTTCGATGGAGACCGATTAAGGTTGAACATCCACCTAGAACTCCAAGCTACACTTACTCACAACTTGAACAATGGACTACGCCTTGAATTGCAAGTTTGGTGCAAGCAAGCTTCACTTAAAGACTTAACTGATACTAGGCCGCCAGTAGGCTACCCCTCGGTTGGAGCGTATAAGTCATACTCTTTGGTTTCTTCATGAGCTTAGTAGGAGATTTTCCCAAGATCTCCATAGACTGCGACTAACAGTCGGGCTTATATAGGTGTGTTCTTTCAAGAACGTTCTGCAGGATAACGTCTTCGCTTTTGAAAGCCAATGGAACACATTAAGGCCTTAACCAACCTGCCTTGCAGTTTCTGAGAGTATTGCATCTTCACATAGAGAGGGTTGAAATTACTCTCCTCCAGTTAACTAATGGCTTGTTTTTCCCAGATCCTAATTCACGGGATCTCCGATCACATAGGTCGGGTTACTACCATAGATAACTTACATGGGTCTCATTCCTATCTCCTTCGATGCACTATCTATCACATTCCGTGATAGTCCCTTTGTAAAGGGATCTGCCAGGTTTCTATTTGTTTGGATGTAGTCCAAGGTTATAACTCCGGAGTTTCTCATTTTCCTGACAGACTTCAATCGTCTCTTGACATGCCTAGACGATTTCATATTATCCTTAGAACTGTTCACCTTAGCGATAACAGTTTGATTATCACAGTTCATAAGAATAGCTGGCACTGGCTTTTCCACTGTAGGCAGATCCATCAATAGATCCCGTAGCCATTCTGCCTCAACAGTAGCAGTGTCTAGTGTCGCGAGCTCTGCTTCCATGGTTGACCTCGTCAAAATAGTCTGTTTGCAAGACCTCCATGAAACAGCACCACCACCAATAGTGAAAACATATCCACTAGTGGCTTTGATCTCATCAGCATCAGAGATCCAGTTGGAATCACTATAACCCTCCAGTACCGACGGGTACCCAGTATAGTGAAGACCAAAGTTCGAGGTACCTTTCAGATAGCGCAACACTCGCTCAAGCGCCTTCCAGTGATCATCTCCTGGGTTAGAAGTAAACCGACTCAACTTGCTCACAGCAAAGGAGATGTCTGGCCTTGTTGCACTAGCTAGATACATAAGTGAGCCAATTATCTGGGAGTATTCCAACTGATTCCTAGCAATTTTCTTATTCTTACGAAGTAACACACTAGGATCATAAGGTGTTGGAGAAGGCTTGCTTTCAGAATAGCCAAAACGGCTCAAGACCTTCTCCACATAATGAGATTGCAATAATGTAATACCATTTTCACCTCTAATCAATTTAATATTTAGAATAACATCAGCCACTCCCAGATCTTTCATATCAAAATTTTGAGACAAGAATAATTTGACCTCATTTATCACATTGATGTTTGTCCCAAAAATCAAGATGTCATCCACATACAAGCATAGAATAACCCCCTCACCCCCACCATAGCGATAGTATACACATTTATCTGCCTCATTGACAGCAAAGCCTGCAGACGTCAGTGTTCTATCGAACTTCTCATGCCACTGCTTAGGGGCTTGTTTCAGACCATACAAAGATTTCAACAGTTTTAACACCTTGCCTTGTTGACCTTCTACTACAAATCCATCAGGCTGTTCCATGTAAATTTCCTCATCCAGCTCTCCATTAAGAAAAGCTGTCTTAACATCCATTTGATGAACGAGAAGACCATGTGAGGCAGCCAAAGCAAGTAGTACTCGAATTGTGGTCAGTCTAGCAACAGGTGAGTAAGTGTCAAAGAAATCTTCGCCTTCTTTCTGAGTATAGCCCTTGGCAACAAGCCGAGCCTTGTACTTTTCAATAGTATCATCAGGCCTAAGCTTCTTTTTGAACACCCACTTGCACCCTACAGGTTTGCACCCATAAGGTCTATCTGTCAACTCCCAGGTTCCATTAGCGATTATGGAATCCATTTCGCTACGGACAGCCTCCTTCCAGTAGTCTGCATCAGGGGATGCATATGCTTCTGAAATAGATTTGGGAGTGTCGTCCACAAGGTACACAGTGAAATCATCACCAAAGAATTTGGTTATCCTTTGTCTCTTGCTCCTTCTAGGAGCTTCACTGTCATCCTCCTCATTGACAAGTTCATGTGTTTGTTCAAAAGGTTCAGGTGGTGTGACTGAACTGGGAATTATTTCAGAAAATTGACTAGTAGTGTTATGTGTATCTTTCATTGGAAAGATATTCTCAAAGAATGTTGCATCTCGAGACTCCATAATTGTACCAACGTGCATGTCAGGTACCTCAGTTTTAACTATCAAAAATCTATATGCAATGCTATGATTAGCATATCCCAGAAAGACACAGTCCACAGTTTTGGGTCCAAGCTTGCGTTTCTTAGTTATTGGCACATTGACTTTCGCCAAGCACCCCCATGTACGCAAGTAAGAAAGTGATGGTTTTCTCCCAATCCATACCTCGTATGGTGTTTTGTCCTTATTTCTGTTAGGAACTCTATTTAATACATGATTAGACGTTAGCAAAGCCTCCCCCCACCATGCCTTAGGTAAGCCCGCAGTGTCTAACATGGCATTCACCAAGTCAGTCAACGTGCGATTTTTCCTTTCGGCAATCCCATTTGACTCGGGAGAATAAGGAGGCGTCCTCTCATGTATAATGCCATGTTCCTCACAAAATAAGTCAAATTCGTTTGAGAAATACTCTCCACCACGATCTGACCTAAGTCTTTTTATCTTTCTGGTTAATTGGTTTTCAACTTCTGCCTTATAGATTTTAAAATAGTCTAAAGCCTCATCTTTCGTTTTCAATAAATACACATAACAGAACCTAGTTGCATCATCAATCAATGTCATGAAATATCGTTTTCCACCCTTCGTCAACACGCCATTCATCTCAGAAAGATCTGAATGCAGGAGTTCTAGTGGTGCCAAGTTTCTCTCCTCGGCGGCCTTGTGAGGCTTACGAGGTTGCTTTGATTGCACACAACTATGGCATTTAGAACCTTTGTTGATGGAAACGTTTGGAATTAAATTCATACTGGAAAGCCGAGACATTAAACCAAAATTAATATGACATAGACGTGAGTGCCAAACATTGGCCTCATCATCCACACTGCCACAAATATGGTTCACAGACTTATTGCAGAAATCTGAAAGGGAAAAACGGAACAAGCCTCCGCATTCATAGCCTTTACCAATAAAATATCCATGCTTAGACACGACTACTTTATTAGACTCAAACACCAACTTAAACCCGTCTCTACATAAACGGGAGCCACTAACGAGATTCTTGTTTATAGAAGGGATATGCTGCACGTTCTTCAGCTGCACGATCTTTCCCGAAGTAAACTTCAGATCTACCGTGCCAACACCATGAACAGTAGCATGTGACCCATTCCCCATTAAGACGGAGGAATCCCGGGCGACCTGATAAGAAGAGAACAACGAAATATCAGCACACACATGTACATTAGCTCCTGTATCAATCCACCAATTGGTAGATTGACTAACTGAAAGAACAGTAGGTAAATTACCATACCCAGTCCCATCTCCAGTCTTGCCAATGGTCACGTTAACAGACTTAGAAGTCTATCCTGCAGGTGCCTTCTTTCCTTTGCGTTGTGGGCACTTCTTGGCCATATGACCAACCTCACCGCACACAAAGCAAGTTCTGTCATCCTGATTGTTGTTATTCTTCTTCTTCTTGAAGTTGGTTGTCTGTTGCGTTTTGACAAATTTCCCTTTGTTCTTGCTTGAGGGTTTCTGTACCACATTGGCACTAGACTGCCCTCCATCACCCTTTGACACGGCGTCCTTTTCCCGAGCTTTCTCCTCAATTTCAAGAGACCCAATCAGACTCTCAACAGAGTATTCTTGTCTCTTGTGTTTGAGTGCTGTTCCGAAATTCCTCCATGAAGAAGGTAATTTCGCAATAATACATCCAGCCACAAACTTGTCGGGTAAGGCACACTTCAGGAGTTCGAGTTCCTTGGCAATGGCCTGTATCTCATGAGCCTGATCTACTACAGAACGGTTATCAACCATCTTGTAGTCATGAAATTGCTCCATGACATACATGTCATTGCTGGCATCAGTAGCACCGTATTTGGAATTCAGTGCATCCCATAACTCCTTCGCGTCTGTCATGTGCATATACACCTCGCACAGACGGTCAGCAAGAACACTAAGAATGCATCCAACAAAGAGAGTAGTGGCAGTCTCGAATTCTTTCTGCTTTTCAGCATCAAGAACACCTTCAGGCTTGCCATTACTAACCCAGAATACATTCATAGCAGTAAGCCACAGAGTGACCCTGATCTGCCATCTCTTAAAGTGCACACCGGAGAATTTATCCGGCCTCAGTGCATCGGCAAATCCAGCCATAGTAAAACCACAGTGCCTACAATAAGGTTTTTGGATTGTTGAATATATAAGCACATGTAGATTTAATTTATTCCATAAATAAATCATGACATCATGCACGCAAAATAACAGAACCATCACAGGCATAAAAGATCTAGACATGTAAACCAGGAAACTGTACATGAACAGATCTAATACAGAGAACATGACTGTTACGTACCGATGGTTCTGTTCTAATCGGTTTGCTGATGTAGACGCCGCAGGCACGGTGGGGATGACACGAAGTCGATGACGATTCGCTGAAGCCGAACGACGAGGAAGACGAGCCAGAGCTACAGCAAGCAGTCGCGCAGAGCGCTTCCCAAAAACCTTATTCGCCCTCTCCCGGTGCAGGACTTCGAAGGCGACGGTTCCGGAGACCTGCTTTCCCGAACGACAGTGCACGCTGGCGGACGGGACGGAGTAGACTACGTGGGACGGCGCAGCACAATGGATGGAGGAGGCAAAACCCTAGATTGATTTTCGCATGGTCCTGTATGGAGGCGGCGACTCCGTATTTATAGAAAACCAGGACGCGTGATCAAGACGCCTGCACGTTCTCCATAACGCGTATCCGAACCGGATTAGTTGCGTAACCGATCCGGATTCACCGCCACACAAAACAGCAAAAGATAAAACTGCAAAAGGAAGCCGCGTCTGCGCAAGCACCTGGAGCGGATTTTGGCGGACCATTCACGCAGGTGCCGTGCGCCCGCGCCCCCCCTGCCCCGCCCGGCCCGGCGAGGCGAGGCGAGCGAGCGCGCGCGTGTTATCCTCTAGTTCTCTCCCACACATGCCTCAAGTGGCTAGGAGTGCACCATCCCTTTTAAGGTGGTCTTCCTCTCCTAGAACTAGCAATATGGTACTAAAGGTTTCATGTATGCCTCCTTTGCATGAGTGGGCCTTTGAGATTTTAGGAATAATTCTTTTATATGGGCTTGGCCCACATATAATCCAACATGTTACAGCCTTTTTCTTCTGTATGGTTATATTGTTCATGAAGACAGTTCAATATGGTCATATCTGGGGAGAAAATACAAGCTTTCTTAGACACATTTGGCTATTTTTATGCATTTTTGTACCAGTATATCTGAACATGAAATCCATGTCTAATTTTCAAACAGAATCACCTGTTGCAGATCCACATATATGTTCTCCAATTGCTAGATACTGAACTCCACTCAACGCCTCTATTCCATGCAGATTCAAGTCCTCAACTGCATTGTTTTTATGTTCCACATCAATGCTTATGTTTATTACTATCTTGAAGCACAAGGTGTATGACAATTTTGGTTTAAGAGCGCAAAGATATAGCACACGCAGACAAATGAACAAATGAACCAGCTCACTTATACTGTTGCACATAAGAATACAGTGCAAAAGGCGCTCGCAAAGCATTCAAATGGCCTTATGCCAACTATGCAGCAAAGAAAGAAAAGAAATCTTACTATCTATTCTCAAGCACTTCAAAGTAATGCCTTCATTTTGTCGTAAACTTCTATCAGCCTAGAAATTGTAGAGAAGGGAGAACAGGCAACAAGGAGGCCAGTCAAAAAAAACTAATATTGATGAAATTAGATTTAACATAACAAGTTGTTCAGATGTCAGAAAAATTAACAGAAGTAATCAAGTTTGCTATACAAATAGCATACTTATACCACTAAGCAATGTCTCAAAATTAACTCCAGTCTCAGATGGCATTAGATTCAGAAAAGATAATGCATTAAGATCACAAAGTCATAATCACTGTAAAACAACCTATACACGTATCCGTACTTTACCACACAAGTTGAGGTATTTCAACATCTGATTCCAAAATACTGAGTTCATATCATTGCAGTTTAGAGATAAGCCTAATAACTAAAAAGAGATGTCAGATGACTGATAAGAAAAAAATATACGGTTGTGATACAACAGACCAGCCATAAGCCCATAACAACTCAAGTTCATGCACATTCAGCAACATTTTGCACCTTGTGGAGCTAATTGGGCACCAAAATTAAATCGTGTGGTGGCAAAGTTCTACATCGAAAATACGCTACATTTGGCAAAATGGGGTAACCAGCAGGGAGCATCCATACACATCACGTAGATTACATCCCCAAAACAAAGTAATTAGTACAGATTGACTGACCTTGAGCTTGTACGATCGTCTCTCGACCAACAAGACATTCCTAATCCCATAACAATCCACCAGCAACATTTGACAGAAAATAGAAATAGAAATTCTGCATTGGTAAATTATATAATTATATGGAGCAACATTTGACAGAAGAAAATTCATATAAACGTCCAATGTCGCAAGCATATCATTGGAAGTACAGCACAGCTTATTTTTCGAATTACACAATTCTGCAAGAAGTCCTTGATTTAGTAAGAAAGAAAGAAGAAAGACACAGAAGGAAAACACAAAGGAAGTTTTTTATAGTCAGTTCTGTGTAAAAAAATAAAGTCAGACAATCAGTAGTCGTTAGAAAGAAATGCTTAAAATGTGAAGCATCATTGCAGGATACAATTAGGAAGGTGCTCAATGCTAGTACCAACCACATCAAGAGAACATAGCGCTTCAAAATCAGTCAAAGAATTGAGAAGTGTCAAAGACAAGGATCCTACCAGGGCAAGTAAAAAAAACAACAAATGCATGCCGATGTTCCTGTCTGATATGTTCCTGTCTGATAACGAAAATTTTCCATTTAGGTTCAAGAGGAAGCAGTTTTCTGTCGGACTGAGTTTTACAATGACCATCAATAAGATACAAGAGCAAATAATACCGAATATAGGTGCGTACCTCCCCTATTCAGTTTTTTCCCATGAACACTTTATATGTTGCCCTCTCGTGAGCAATTGGTAGACGTTACTACGGATTTTTAAAATTTATCATACCACTGCCCCCTTTGACTTCGAGCACAGCCCCCTTCAACTACAATTAGAATATGCTTGTACGCTAATCACAAGTTTACAACAAACTTAAGCTGAATTTGTAGCTCCACAATCAATCAGGAAAGATCACCAGAAGCACTGGCCCCCACATACATGAATTAGATGATTGAAAGCCCCCGAGCCCAATAATTTAGTTCACCTTGCTGAGAATGGTAGATTGTGACACTCTTAATAGATCACATGTTGTAATGTCAAATCCTGCTGAAATACATATCATTTGATAACTGAACCTTGTCTCACAAAAGTTGTAGGTACAAACAAACAACCCAAACCATCAATTTCCCCTTTCCCGCTTGACAAAGTGTCCTAACAAATGTGCCCGTAGGTATTCTACCTATCTGGACAACCCCTATGTATCTATTTTGTCTGGTCAAAAAAGCAAACATTACATAGAACTCATCAACGTCTATTGTGTACAACAGGATCAAAGGAACTATGCTATCCAATACAGCAGCCTGATATAATTGCACCAGCACAAATAACGAAAGGATGCATGGAATTTAAGCAGATGTTGCTCATTTACCTAGCTGGAATTCTAAGACCTCGATGAGCTTCTTGCCGTGTCTATCCTTCCACTGCATGCACCACTATAACCCCCTCTGGCCTTCCACGCTAAGCCGCCTGCTAGATGCCCAGGCAGCAATGAGGAAAAATCTTCAAACTGCATGATAACAGTCATTAGAACAACTGTAATATGATTTCACATTTTTCAAATAGAGAGGCAAGTCAAAGGTAAGCCGTTTAACACTTGCATGTTTTTCTATTTCTAAATATAGCTTTTCTATGCATGTATCTTACCTGAATGAGTACTTTCTCCCCATAGTTTTGCTTCACAGCAGTCATAAATTCATAAAGGAAATCAGCGTACTCCTGAGAAGTACAAAAAATGACAAATTAAGAATTGCAGGTGGTAACTACATCAAGTTAGGAAACAAATGTAAAACTCATCATTCAATAGCTCCTCATTATTTGTGCCAACATCCAATGTGATTGGCAAGCACTTCAAGATTATCAATAAATAATACATTTATTCATGCTATCAAAAAAAAGTAGTCCGACAAACAAAAATTAAGTTAGCTACAAAAAGCTTACAGCAGATGGACGAATTCCTCCCAGAGCAGTGTAAAGGGCAAGCTTACCAACAGGGATCCCCATTCCCTATATAAAAAAAATTTATTGCAATCAACACAAGAGCCTGAGAGATAGTTTACCGTAAATCTTTAAGACACCTATAAAAAGATACCTGGCAACCAAAATCTCCAAGACCTAAAATCCGTTCACCGTCAGTAACAGCAATAAACCTGAATGCTCGGCTCTGGCCAGTTCTTTAGCACCTCCAGTTAACAAACCAACCATAAAAAGAATGAAGAAATCCTTGCAAAAGGATTATGCAAATGTTATGTCTGTCTATATTCAAATTTACAGGTACAAACAAGAGAAATGTGACCTTCTGTGGGTTATAGCGATTCTCCTTGTGCTTTCAGCTTTCCAGTACCAACTACATATATAACATCATCAATTGTACTACTGGTCTCTGCTATGTCTGTGGCAACAATAACCTGCAAAATTATGTAGTAACTAAGTACTCAGTAACCTAGATCTGAGCGCCTTGAGCCTGGCGGCGGCGGCGCATATGCTAGCGCTCAGCGCAGGGAGGGCGCGGCGGCGATGGGTGCGGTGGTGGGTTGGGTGGTGTGTGAGGCCCGCGTTGTGGGTGATTCTCGCACGAGCCAGTCTGGACCGCTAGGGCGCCTCGGCGCAGGGCATTGCGGCGCAAGAGAGGTGGGGGTGGGGCGTTCGCCATGGGCGCGGAGGGGCGGCGGAGTGGACGGGTGGGGGGAGGAGGAGACGGCGGCGGAGCGGGGGAGGAGGAGCGAGGGCGGAGTGCAGCGGAGGAGTGGGAGGTGGGAAGCGGCGGTGCGGTGGAGGACGGGGGAAGCGGAGGGAATGGCGGAGGAGGAGGCAGCAGCGGCGCGGGATGGGGAGGAGGAGGCGAGGGCGGCGCGGCGGCGGAGGAGGCGCGGGGGAGGATGGGGGGAGGCGGAGGGAGGGGGAGGCGCGGGGGAGGCGGAGGGAGCGGAGGAGGCGCGGGGGAGGCGGAGGGACAGGGGAGAGCGCGGGGGAGGCGCGGGGGAGAACGCGGTTTCTGCGTAGCGGGAGGTGGCGGCGACCTGCATGCGAGCCGCGAGCGTGAGGGACGCGGGAGGGGTACTGCAGATCCATTGAAGGATGACCGTCGGATATGGTTGAGTAAGGAGAGAGAATGGAGGAGAGTTAATCTGGTGCGGATGTTTTTAGGATGGTGTAATTATGGGTGCATTTTGTGGTGTGGACGTAGTTAAGGTTATGACTGTGGAGCAGGTAATTGTTGGGTGGATGTAGGATAATTTTAACTGGTGGATTATTAGTTTAGAAATACAGATACAAACACCAAAGATATTTTAAGCATAAGTAATTCTAAATTCCAAACGCAGGGAGTCAGGGACATTTTGTTTGGGACAAAGATACCTCATACCAAAAGCAAGCTGGAAAAATACAAGCTCATAACTAAGTTGCTCAGTGTACAAGAATGAACTCTGATAAGCATGCAAGCAAAACTATTCCCAAAATAAATTAAAAAACAAGAATGAACTCTGATAAGCATGCAAGCAAAACTATCCCCAAAATAAATTAAGAAAACAAGAGTCCACATGGAACAATTAACACACCTGAAACATCACTGTAGAAAGCAGCTAGTTTCTTCACAGTTCGTGGTCCATGATACCTCACTCGCATTGTTGAATTCAAGAGAAATAGTGTTGGAAAACCATGAATCCCATATCTTGATATTATGCTGCAGTTTCCAATGTCAAATTAATATTTCACCAAAAACAATGTATCATGCTAAGAAAGACATTTTCCTTTACTCTAGAGGCAGACATACCTTGGCCTAATTGCAGATTCTTCAAATGCAAAATGACGAATGGTTGGGAATAAGGAAGCCAATGTCTCAACAGAAAAACTATAGCAAACTTTTTAACATAATTGGGTAACTGCCACACGAATTGTTGAGATGAGCTAAATAGGCACAAATGTCAAGTACAGGAAACAAAAACTGGACTTTATAAGGTGGACCTTAAGCTCAGCTAAGACTTCAGGGGCAATCCTCCCAGACGCACATATCATGAAAACAAACCCAAACTTGTCCCTGTATTTGGCATTCCACTCGGCCAACTCCTACAACAGCAGAAGAAACCAAATTGAGTCCACAAATCGGATCAAAGATGCAAGGAACACAGTGAACAAGATGAGGCACCTACGCTATTGAATCAGTGGCAGTCGAGAGTGCTGCTGATTGCTCCTCCTTACTCCACCTACAAATCAAATCAAACAAAAGTTTGCAACGCATGAACCGGTGACCCGTGAGGCCTCTTCGTGAGGTGGTGCCGATGTTATTGTCAGATGCGGGAAGTCTGTAAGGACTTCAGCCATCTCATTTCCTCTTTCCCCACAGCCCACATAAACCATAGCTTCGGAATTAGAGTACTGTATAAGGTAACCTGAGTCAATAAAAAAGGCCAATATCCACAGCTGGACAAAAACAGCAGCTAAGAGACAAGAGCGGAATAGCCATGAGACCTTAGAAAGTGCCTGACTAATGACAGTCACCACTCAGACAAGAGCGGAATAGCCATGAGATACGACCTTCGAAAGTGTCATGAGAACAGTAGATTTAGCAGAAAAACACAGGAAGATAAAATTAAGCATTCCATAAATGGATGAATCTTAATCATCCAATCACATAGCTATACTTTGAAGCAGTCACCACTCAGCACACCAAACGCCGTAGCATCAAACCCGACATCTTGAAGGAGTACAACAAGCGAACAATCCAGGTGAAGGCGTAGGTGCCAAGCTGAATGATTTACAGATGTGTTGCAAGCTAACAAAACAAAATCACCGAAGGATAGGTGCGATTCATACTGGTTTATCTGCATCTATAATCAATGTTTCCCTCTAATTCATCTAGCCAATGAACAACTATTTAGGCAAGCTAACTGACCCTGTGGAGTTCAAGAACCCAAAAGGTTCACCCAAATTCTTATGGGCAAGTAATCAAACATCTAGCGTGCAAAAACCATGAAACCATAACTCAATATACACCAAAAGGTTTCGTGCTAATTTCATGAAACACTTGATGTGCACACGCTGAAACTCAGGCACGCAGACAGACAATATTCGGTCAGTCAGTATTGAATATATAACCTTTACTAATCACAGACAATATGAATACGCAATTGTAAAGAACAGGGCACTGCTTACCGCCATACCACACCACCAAGAAATTCTTATGAATCTAGGCACTAATGAACCATCACACATTACACGTCAACACTTCCATGAACATAAGAATAGCATGATTCCTCTGGACCCTGGCACATTTCTTAGCTAATAATTTGTTGGCAGAAACAATAGCAGTAGAAGGGTAAATAAAAGGGAGAATGGCACTTAGCTTGCTATATAGAAGGAAGGGGAGAGCTTGAGGTGGCCGGCCGGGAAGGGCGACGTGGTGAGGTGGTGCCGATGGGCGCCGTCCTCCGACTCCTCCGCCTGGGCGCCGCCGCCGCGCCGTCCTCCGCCTCTGCCGCCCGGGAGGCCGGGATCTTGGGGGGTGGGTGTGTGCTTCTACCGGGGGCGGCGCCGGGGAGGGGGGGTGTCCGGCTGGCGAGGGGAGCTCGGGCGGCCGCCCGGGCTCGCCCGAAGGGCAGGTCCGCCCCTGGCAAGGAGGGCTCGACCCTAGATCTGAGCGCCTTGAGCCTGGCGGCGGCGGCGCATATGCTAGCGCTCAGCGCAGGGAGGGCGCGGCGGCGATGGGTGCGGTGGTGGGTTGGGTGGTGTGTGAGGCCCGCGTTGTGGGTGATTCTCGCACGAGCCAGTCTGGACCGCTAGGGCGCCTCGGCGCAGGGCGTTGCGGCGCGAGAGAGGTGGGGGTGGGGCGTTCGCCGTGGGCGCGGAGGGGCGGCGGAGCGGACGGGTGGGGGGAGGAGGAGACGGCGGCGGAGCGGGGGAGGAGGAGCGAGGGCGGAGTGCAGCGGAGGAGTGGGAGGTGGGAAGCGGCGGTGCGGTGGAGGATGGGGGAAGCGGAGGGAATGGCGGAGGAGGAGGCAGCAGCGGCGCGGGATGGGGAGGAGGAGGCGAGGGCGGCGCGGCGGCGGAGGAGGCGCGGGGGAGGATGGGGGGAGGCGGAGGGAGGGGGAGGCGCGGGGGAGGCGGAGGGAGCGGAGGAGGCGCGGGGGAGGCGCGGGGGAGAACGCGGTTTCTGCGTAGCGGGAGGTGGCGGCGACCTGCATGCGAGCCGCGAGCGTGAGGGACGCGAGAGGGGTACTGCAGATCCATTGAAGGATGACCGTCGGATATGGTTGAGTAAGGAGAGAGAATGGAGGAGAGTTAATCTGGTGCGGATGTTTTTAGGATGGTGTAATTATGGGTGCATTTTGTGGTGTGGACGTAGTTAAGGTTATGACTGTGGAGCTGGTAATTGTTGGGTGGATGTAGAATAATTTTAACTGGTGGATTATTAGTTTAGAAGAATATTTCCGGAATTACAAAAGTGAAAGGTGGGCGAAGAATTTGAAAACTAGGAAGGACGAGACATGCACGCAACCACGAACCACGTTCATACATGGACGCTCTGCGAAATGGTCGCCAACTGCGGTGCGGACCGCATACCCATTGCACCTCTTAGCCAATAGCAACATATTATACACTTCTCATGCGATGCAAGATTTTGATTGATGCCCTCTTTCTCTACTGAAGTTGTCCCGGTCTTTACTATAATCTAATATAGGCTAGATTACTTGAACCTAACGTGCAATCGGGAAGTTCTTCGTTAGCTTACTGTACACTGAACCACTGGAACGTGGAAGTAAATTGATTCCTGCATTAGTTTTGTTTCCTTTTGTTAAGGAAACAAAATGCACATATATATGGAGGCATGGATTATTTAATGATATTCGAAAGCTTGAATCGCCGAATTGAATTGAAAGTTTCGTAATTAAATTTTTTAGATGCAGGTGAAAAATGATAATTGTTCTTGCATATGTTGGAGGCGAAATCAAATGTGGAGCTTCGGACGCAAAGTACAATGTTCCTCCCAAAATCACTTTTCCGGGCATTAGTGACTTACCACGTTCGAAGACATCAAGAATTGAGATTTATCGAGGGTTTTTTTTTCGATCTGGGGACATACCCCATTTTCCATTAACTAGAACGGAAAATTAGTTTTTACAAGAGTAGGACAAAATGATGTATTGTTCTGCATCAGACCATTACCCCTCCTGCTGAAACTCAAGCAAAAGAAAGATAGTAAACAACTCCCTAACCAGTAGTATATTACTTTTACAGAGCCAGGCAAATGAAATTTTAACTTCAGTATGATGAAGCAGACACCCTTTCTGATCTCCCTGCCTGTTGTCCATCAGGCTCCTCGACCTCGCAACTGAAGGAATGTTGTCTATGGCTGCTTGCTCTGCTCGTAAAGCTACTTAGAATAACTGTTGACCGCCCGTCAGCATTCACTCCTGAGCTCCTCCCATAATCCTATTTTTTTATTTTCTTTCTTTTTCTTTTTCATATTTATAGAGATATAGCAGTGTTTTTTTTCTTATTTTCTATTACTTTTTAATTAAATATCTTAAAAAATAACCGTCGCTACTGTACCATCAGTCACGACACTTTTGAAGTGGCGTAAGCTAGATAAGGATGGATTGAGCAGGGTGTTTGATTGGAGAGGAATCAGAGTAGAGGTGGGAATTGGGCCGTGCCGTGCCGGCACGGCCCAGGCCCATCGTGCTTTGGGCCGCTTCGTGCCGTGCCGGTTCGGCCCAGTCATCCCGTCGTGCCGTGCCGTGCCGGCCCGCCTCGTCTTCGGCCAGGCCCAAGCACGGCCCAAAGCCCACCGTGCCGGTGTTCGTGCCGTGCCAGCCCAAGCCCAGCCCAAAGTAACTATACACGACAAAAGCGACAGCGACAATGGTAGCGGTGGCCGCTATTTTCCTTTCTCTTGTATTCGCCTTATTAAAAATCTACTTAAAATTCGATTCTATTGTCTCATGCCATTTCACCTTCGAACTTGGTCATCTAGTCTAATGGAATGCATATCTTGGTGCAAATTAGACTATGGCGTACGTGGATATCGCCCGATAATCTAGCATAGGTCTACCCAACTAGTCAAATAGAAAAGCTCAAGGAGAGTCATGAGTACAATTTACTATAGTTAATAAATCAATTTTAAATAGTTTCTAGAACATTTAGTAACTACTTGGAATACACACATCAATAACAGTCTATCTCTGTTTACATAATGGTTAATTATAACATACGTGGGGTGGTTATCTCATCAAATGCTAGAATTAAAAAGATAGTTGGTGAAGGGAGCTATGTTAGAATTAGAAGCGCATGTAGTAGTAATTTACTTACATAAAATAAAATCACAATAGGGGTGAGCTATATTGTCAAATTATAATATATGTTAGTGCAAAAATGAACTTGGTCTAAATCACAGCATATCTCAGTCACTTTTTTCATTCATTATATTAAGATCTAACAATCTTCATCTTTCTCCTCATCTCGTATATATACACATCACACATTCACATCTCCAAAACCTAACTCAATCTTCAAATTTGGCATTCTAAGGATTGCTCCATACAGATGTACATGTCACAGCGGATGTATAGGATCTTTTCGCGATGAAATTAGAATTTACAAGGGCTAAAACAGAAGAAATCGAAATAGATAAAAAGCTATTCGTAGATTTCAGAAAAACTGAAGGACTAAATCGCAAACATATCTAAAACCCTAACCCTGAAATCCAACGTCGCCGCCCAAAACTCATTTCTCCCCCAATCTCTGGCGCCTCCCTCGGCCCCTTCTCCCCCCGATCTCCCTGCCGCCCCTCCTCCCCAAATCTCTCCCGCCGCCCCTTCCTCGCCCGACCGCCTCCTCCACCCCGCCGCCCCTCCTCCCCAGATCTCCTCGGCTGCCCCCTCCTCGCCCTGCCGCCCGCTCCCCGCCGCCGCCC
Source organism: Dendrocalamus latiflorus (assembly GCA_017311315.1). NCBI lineage: Eukaryota > Viridiplantae > Streptophyta > Magnoliopsida > Poales > Poaceae > Dendrocalamus > Dendrocalamus latiflorus. The sequence continues at coordinate 35,141,150 of CM029658.1, read as the reverse complement.
CCTCCTTCCCCAGATCTCCCCCACCGCCGCCTCCCCGCCGCCCCCTCCTTCCCCTCCTCCCCCGCCGCCCCTCCTCCCCAGATCTCCCCCACCGCCGCCTCCCAGCCGCCCCCTCCTCGCCCGCCGCCCCCTCCTTCCCCTCCTCGGCTCCTCCCCAGATCTCCCCGCCGCTCCTCCTCGCCCGGCCGCCCCCCTCCTCCTCCGCCTCCCTCCTCCCCCGCCTCCCCCGGCCTACAGTTTCTCCGAGCGACGGCGACCGCGACCTTGACTACTCCGACAGTGAGCCTACTAGCGGCGGATGGCCGGGCGTCGACTGGAGCGCCGACGACGAGTTCGTCATCGATGGCCCGACGACTGAGCCGCCGTCGCCGGGCGTCTTCGCGCCGGAGCCGCTGCGGCCACACCGCTCCTCCTCCTGCGGCCATCGTCCATTCGTCCGACTGTCCGAGCTCTGGTGACCGGTACACCTCCTTCCCCTCTGCTTTGTGATGTGTGATGGGTTGTGGTTGTGGCCTTGTGGGGAATCTGGGATGACCTTGTGGGGAATCTGGGATGACGGTGATTGATGTCGACGGGAGGGGGGACTGGGGGAGGCGAGGTAGAGGCCGAGGCGGCCCGGCCGCTGGCGCCGGCGTGCCCGCCGTGCCGCCCGTGCCCGTCGTGCCCGCCGTGCCGCCCCGTGCCGTGCCGGCCCAAGCACGGCACGATCTGCCGTGCCGTGCCGTGCCGCCCACCGTGCTGGTTTTCCAGGCCCGGCCCGGCCCACCGTTCGTGCCGTGCCGGCACGGCCCGCCACGTGTCGGGCCGGGCCGTGCCTGGGCCGTGCCGTGCCGGCCGTGCTTCGGGCTAGCCCAAAAAAGCCCGGCCCAAGTCCCAGCTCTAAATCAGAGGGAGATCTTGCAGACTAGCTGGAGAGAGGAATTGGGATTCGGGATGAATCAGATGGGAAAAGAGCGAAAGAAGGATTGGATGGGGCAGTTAACACATGCATTTATTCTCCTAAATAATAGCGTCCAACTTCTCTCTAACAGTAACCACTGCACGACGAGCGACCTACGTCTCTCTGACAATAACCCCTGTCGGGCGGTTATCATCTGAAATATTAAGGCGCCTCTTGACATGGAGAAATTGCCACTGCTTTGCAAGCTATATAAAGGTTGGTGTAAGGGAGAAGAGGGAGGGGACTAGGTGGAGAGTAGAAGTAGAGCAAGGTTTTTTCGCATTACTCTCTTCATTGTAATCAGTTTGTTGAGCAATAGCTACACAGGAAGTAGAGTTGTTATTCTTGCAGTAGAAGGGCCGAACCTTTATAAAAATCTGTGAGACCACGTGGAGGTCACCTTATGGTTGTAATGAGTAATTGACTTTTGGACTAGAGTTTGTATGGTGGTTGAGTTTGGTTTTTGAGGTTTGTGCAGAAGCTTGCCCTCTACGACCTCTATTGTAAGCCTACGACCTCTGTTGTACGCTCTACGACTTCTGTTCGATTGTCTTGGTGGTCGGCAGTCTATTTTACGACTTGGTGGTCGGCAATTTGTCTTATGACTTGGTGGTCAGCAGGAAGTTTTACGACTTGGTGGTCGGCAGGAAGTTTTACGACTTGGTGGTCGGTAGTCTATTTTAGGACTTGGTGGTTAGCTGATGCTTTTACGACTTGGTGGTCGGTAGGAAGTTTTACGACTTGGTGGTCGGTAAGTGTTCTTATAACTTGGTGGTCGGCAGAAGCTCTTAGACTTGGTGGTTGGTATGAGTTCTTACGACTTGATGGTTGTAGCTTCTGCTGGTCGTGATCGATAGTCATAGCTTCTACTGGTCGTGATTGATAGTCGTAGCTCTGCCTGGTCGTGATCGATAGTTGTAGCTCTGCCTGGTCGTGATCGATAGTTGTAGCTCTGTCTGACTATGATCGATAGTCGTAAGTCGTAGCGACCAGGTTTGATAAAGTCATAGCCGCTGTGAGCGATGGTCATAGCGTCTGCTACATGGTTGTAACATCTATTTCATGGTCGTAGCGACTTGTGTGATGGTCGTAGCGTCTGCTACATGATCGTAGCATCTATTTCATGGTCATAGCGCTCTACTTGGCTTTGAGAGATAGTCATAGCATTCTGAGCGGTAGTCGTAGCCTATGTTCTCCATGGTCATAGTGACTGCTACATGGTCGTAGCAGTTGTTTCATAGTCGTAGCGACATTTATGTAGGTCGTAACGATTTGCTGAGTGGTCGTAGACTGCTCGTAGGACTTCATGGGCTACGAGTACCTCTGTCTTATACATCAAAGTAGTCGTAAATTGCATTAGACCAGTTGGTTACTGAGATTGTTCACTTGGATACATTCTGATTATGCAAATTGATGATTCTTGTGATCGTTCGGTGCTATGTGATGGTTTGCTTGTTGGTGTTGGTTGCAAGACTTCGAAACTAGGTTATGGTGAGGCGTAGGAGGACCGGGACTAGGCATAGGGAGGTGTTGAGGTCTAGAACGATCAGGGAGACGCCGAAGATGATCGAGGCTGGTGAGGTGGTTGCAAACCGGGATGACGAGAAACTGGAGCGGGAGCTACCAGAGGTGGACATGACGGGCAATGGCGAGGTGGACCAGGATTAGGCTTAGGGAGGAGTCGAGGTCTGGACGGTCAATAATGCCGGGTGCCGTCATGTGTGAGGAGAAGCGCGTGTTGTGCCAAGTGACTTGGGTCGTTTGCAAGCGAGGACGGTTCGATGGGATCCGAACACGTGAGAGGCTTGACGACAAGCCATTGGGGCCACATGTAAGCTGCTTTGAGAAGCGTGCATGAGTAAAACCCGGTGTTAGGTGGGGTTAATGGGTTACCCCGGTTTGGGCTAATGGTTTAGGGTTCATTTGTGAGTCTATAAAAAGGGGAGAGGGGGCAAGAATTAGCGGAGGCTTGAGACAGACCGTGAGTAGGTCTGGTGGTGGCTAGCTCTTCCTCCCTCCATGGTTGTTAGGTTAGAGAGTGGGTGTTGGCTCTAGGGTTAGAGCTTGGTCTTCCCAAGGGGACTGGCTGTGAAACCAATCATGAGAGCAATTCATCAAGTTTCCATCTACTGCTTGTGTAGTCTTTATCTGATTGAGTTGGCTTCGATTTGGTTCTTTCTCTGTTCTTTGTTCTTCTGTTCTTTGATTGTTTCTTTCCTATCTTGATCTGAGAGGAAGTTCTTGCTTGCTTTGTTGATTATCTAACTTGCATGGTATTGGAAAATCATACTCAAAGTCATCTTGGCTATTCTATTCCCACTAGCATGGGTTGATTGTCCTTTTGATTTCTCGGTTTTAGTTCTTGTGTGCGCTCGATGAAATCTCATAAAGCTCTCAATTTGGTTGCTATGTTTTCAATCAAAGATCATAGCAACCTCTTGAGACCTTAACCATGTTGTGTACAAAGTTTCATGGCCAGTTAATCTTTTAATCAAAAGTTATGTGGAGTTTGGATCTTGCGGTCATGCGCTCTCTGTTCTTCCTTCTCTGTTACGACCGCCTCCCGTTTCGACCACAGTCAAGATTTCGACCACATTGCATCTCTTTTCGACCAGGTTCAGATCTTTCGATCACTTCTCGTTATTCTGTTGAGTCTGATTTGAAGTAGTCAGAAGTCAGTGAAATCATTGTCTGGGACTCGATTGGCTTTACGATCACGTTGGTTTCGACCATGGTCGAGTTCCAGACTGAAGCGCATTTTTTCAACGTTTAGTCTTTCGGTTGCTTCACACTGTGTTGTCGCTCGACCACATTCAGAGTTTTCATTTCTTGACATTCTTCTGTTGAATCTGAGCTGAAGCAGTCGGTAGTCGGTGTAGTCACTGTCTGGAACATCGATCAGCTTTACAACTATGTTGATTTTGACCACGGTCAACTATGTTGATTTTGACCACGGTCAAGTTCCAGACTACATCGTACTCGTTTCAACCACGTTCACTTCTCCGACCGCTTCACTTTCTCTTACTACATGGGATTTCCAGTCGCACACAGATCCTCATTCTCTCTGGTTGGTTTTTGAGCTGAATCGATCTCGCTGGTCATAGATCATTCGTTGGCCTTTAACCTTGTTGGTTGTTCGACCACCTATTAGCTTACGACCACGTTGGTTATGATCATGTTGATCATTTTGGTTGCAGACTGGTTCCGATCATGTTAGTTGTTCGACCACTCATTGGCTTATGACCACGTTGTTGACTGGTTTCGACCACATTGGTTGTTCGACCACTAGTTGGCTTACGACCATGTTGGTTACGACCACATTGATGACTGGTTAGGACAATGTTGATTGTTCGACCACTTGTTGGCATTCGATCACGTTGTTTACAACCACGTCAGTTTCGACTGCAACAATTTTCGATCACATTCATTCTAGTCTCGGTGGTTATCGACTATGACGATCTCCGATCACATTGTCGAGTTTATGACCACGTTGTCCACTTTCAACCACGTTATCTGCTTTTGACCCCGTTGTTAGAGTTCAACTACGTTATCATATTTCAACCACATTGCTGGTCTCCGACCATGATCAGTTCTCTGCTGTGTCTTCTCTGTTGCTTTGGTTTTTCAAGTGAGCTTTCAACACTAGTTTTCATAGCTTAGTAACTATCAGAAAAAAGGGTTGTGTGAATACTTGAGGAGAATTTGAAGGCACCATTCACCCCCCTCTGTTGCCTGTCCGGTCCTACAAAATCCCTGTGTCTTTTCTCTGAATAATTGTAGCCAGGTCGTAGCAAGTGAGCCGTAGTGAGAGTTTCCTCAAACCCAAACAAGTCATACGCAAGATCGATACTAAAACATCAACAATTGGCGCTGTCTGTGAGGAACTCTTCTTCCAGATTCTGGTAACTCCTTGTCGGTGCACTCGCTTTTTCTGATGTCCTCATGGCAGGAGAGTGGAACGAGGAGAACTGATTCGACCTAACCGACTACGCAGACCTTGACATAGATGCTTGCTACAAATACGAGCAGACCATGCTTTCATTTGATGGTGAGGCTATCCCTGGAGATCCCTCGTGTGATCCCGGAGATCGTGCCATGGATAGTAAAACATCGACACCAACAATCGAGCTAATAGAATGGGAGGAGAGAGATTAAGTGCATAGAAATTTTGTATTCATGTATTTTCATCTAGATTGTTTTATTATATATTTAAATATCTAGTTAATTTTTATTAGTCATATTTAAACTATAGAAACCCAATAATAATTATGTATTATTATAATAATATATTAGTTGTTGTCTGTAAACAAGAATTTGTATGCGGCGAATTAAAATTGTACACATTGATTCAAAATAGTAATCAAATTGTACAAGTCTAAAATTGGTTAAATTAATTTCAGGATTACACGGGAACACCTTAGTATAATTTAATCTATTTTCTGTATCCACAATTTAAACCGTAGCATACATGCTAAATTATAGGAAGGGAACCATTACCGGAGGGAAGATTTTATTCAAGTGACCCTAAAACCCAGACTCCTGACCGCTACTCAGGCAAGCATACCTTTGAACATATGATCAGATTATCTTTAGTAAAATAAGTATTTACCTACTAAATTATTATCACCTTGCCTAAAAAGTGAAATCAGATTTTAAATCGGATGAATGCTACGAGCAAGAAATGAAAGGATATAGCGTTCTCCACTGATATAGCAGTTAATCCACAGTATAAGTAAGAGGTGGGTGGAGCGTCCCCGGATTAAAAAGGGGGCAAGTTTGGACCCTTTATATAGGATATTACATAATGACATATAAACTTCACTTGTATAATGGGCCATATAAGTCATGTCAACTATTGTTCTGTCGAAAGAAGGGTAGAATCAGTAACTCTAGCAAAGTTATTATGCACTCTACAACCGGGTAAGTAGATTTATCAAGGAAGGAACTAGATAAGGTCACAATTGGACTTTGTCCCATAAAGGATATGCTCGGCGCATATATTAGTGATGTGGAGTAGTGGACGAGATCTTAATTGGATGTTGCGCTTTACTTGGTGCGAATGAGGCCTATAGAGAGGAGTGCTATCCCGACCAGGAGGGAGATGGTTTGGAGAACATCCCGCATGAGATTGACATCTTATACAAGGCCAAGAATGACTAGTGGGTTATTATCAGCACAAGCACGACCCCAAGGTATTTGAAATACTAACGTGTTGTTTTTATATTAGTACTAGTTGTATTATTAGAAGTTGAATTAGAATGTTTAATTTTGGTAATATAATATTTGAGCCCTAGTGGTTTTGTATCAGACTTTAGTCCTATGTGGCTATATTGATGTAGGATTATATTCTGTCTCTAATTATTGTTCTACTGCAACACTTTGATGGACTTATTATTTGTTAGAGTAGTGTTTTACCAAGTAAATGAATAATAATGTATTAACTAATATTATTATCCCTTGGTAATGACACAGATCACCACCCTTACATACTTACTACTGCTATTGTATTCACATGATCAATGTAGTCAGGGCTGTTCCTGAGGCAGGGCTGCAGGGGCGCCCGCCCAAGGCCCCGCGGCAATAAGGGCCCCTGTTCTTTTGCAATATTTTATTTATTGTTTGTTGTTGAATACTCCCTCCAGTTCTATAATATTTGTCGTTGAAGACTTCTTAGCTTTGTGTGAAAATTCCTGTCGTTGGGTGCTTTAGAGGAAGTTTTGGACGAATTTGCCCCTATAGTAATTGCTTTCTCCACAACTCATGCATGCATATGAAGCTTCGTTTCCTGTGCTGCATGCATGCATACACTGCATGTGGAGTAATACTTCCTGCATGGCTGCGAGACTTCGAACCACACAAAAAACGCAAGCAATGTGACTCGAACTCCTAACCTCCTGCTTTGAGATGGCAGCCCTAACCACATGGTCTAGGTGCTAGTTGTGCTCAAAATTACCACGCAATGCTATTTAATATGGGCAAAATAGGGAATAGCCACGCTAATTAATCCCTCCTTGGTAAGTGAGATTATGTCCAAAACGACAGATATTATGAAACTGGAGGGAGTATTTGTTATCATACAAGGCCATACATAGAGATATCTAGTCATAATCTCTTCAATATCTATATATAATTTGGAACTTTGCAATGGTTTTTAAAGGGTGCAATTGAGTTACTCTACGCCACCTTTTAATCAAATATTTCTTGGAGAGTTTTTGTAGGTACATAATTTCCAAAAGTTACGCGGAGTACACCATTGGTTTACAATTCAACGCCCTTTTATTTTTAACTCTACATATTCACGTATCTTTTTAGTGATGAAAATTTGACGGCGCGGCATTATAATCCACAAATTAGTGTACAATCACTATTGCATTGTTCTTCCTTCCAAAAGATTCAATTTACTTTCCGCTACGTACAAATTGTGATTTTATAATATTATAAATTTTATAGCATATATAAACATTTCTTGAGCTAAAATATCTTATAATTTATGTGAAATAAACTAATAAAAGGTTACTTTGCCCCAGGGCCCATAAAATTTCAGGACCGGCCCTGAATGTAGTTTATTACTTTAATGATCAATTAGGTCCATTATTCTAGCTGATGTCTGACGAAAGAGGAATTTGCACGGTTTCTTAGTCGCTTACGTTTCTTGGTCGAGCGCTTAAGTTTCTTGGCCGATACTACTACTGCTATTATTTAATGGTCGTTGTGCGGTGCTGGGAGCACAGGAAGTGACGACGTGTCTGGCGGATGGCGACGTTATCGGTGAGGAGGGAAGCTGGTAACGGCAACGACCATCTTGCACTCGCCACTTGTGGTGGTGCGTCAGCCTGCGCAACGGTTCAGCCACTCCTGCAGTCTGCCATTTGAGCGGAGGACTAAATTATGTTTGGTTTACGTCCTATCTAGCCCCACCAAACTTTGGCAAAAATTGTTTAGCCAATTTTTTGGTTAGATAATGCTCCACCCTTAGTTTGCCAAAAATGGCAGGAATTATGAGGGATGACAAATATTTTGATATGTAGCCAAAGTTTTGGCAGTAAGCCAAGCAAAAGCCAAATATATTGCCATGACCAATATTTTGGTAGGATAAATTAGGACAACAAACCAAACACACCCTAAGTCCCAATCATGTCATGCCGCCTCCAATGGTCTCCTTTCTTCGTCCCTTAATTTATTTCCATTTGTTTTGCTTCCTCTGCAACTATGTGTGGAGGACTAAGTCCCAGTTCAACTTGCCTTTTTCTAATAACTCTAGGATTTTGGCTTTTGGCTGAAATAACATTATAATAGCTATTAACTTTTTCTGAGACATTTAATTAAAGAAGAAAAGAAAAAAGAGAACAAAAATAAAAAACAACTTATATCTCTACAGACAATACAAAAGAATAAGATAAAAGGATAAAAGATTAAAAATAGGAGGAAAAAGCCACGTTAAGAAGTTAACGTGTTCCAAATAGTTTTTGGCTTTTGGAAACTAGTTCATGTGCACATATACCAAATCAATTTATACTCAGTATTTTGTTAGATAATTGCATACTTTATTGCCCCATTTAATTCGTAAAACAGTGATTTATCGGTTCGTGAAATACTGTCGTATATATCAGTCTTCTTTCTAGAGAACTAGCTTGGTGACCCGCGCTATTGCACGAGTAGTTTTAGAAAATTACGTAGAGTCGCAGGTGGAATTTTTGCTGCAAGTTTGCTTTTAGAAAATTCAAAATAACAAATGAAAGGTTTTGTTCCCCCTGCAGGTTTTGCAACACTTTTGGATTAACTCGTGAATGGATTCATTAATCCTTTTTCTTTATACTCCCCATTCTTCTTAATTTGATGTTATATATTGACTTTTCGTAGCACTGAGATATGACGTTGATCACTACATTTTATTAATATTATAAAAGTAATTTTATTAATAAATCTAGTGATATAGTTTTTATGTGATCGGTCTACACAGTTTTAAGCATAGAATTTTTTTTATTTATTTGGTTCCTTGTGGTTTTGTTTGTAAATTTAGTTCCAATGGGGATTTTTTTTTAATTTAGCCTCCTAAGCACGCATGAACTTGACGCGTGGGACCTACTGCGTCCGTGGAGTGCGGCACGTGGGCCCGACCGAGGCGAGAGCGGCAGGGCGTGGAGGTGGCGGGGCCACGGACGTGCTGGGGCACCGGACCTCGCGGGAGCTGGCCGAGCAATTGTCATTCTGCCTAGTTAGGATACACTCAGTTCAATTTTATTTAGTGATATGCAGGAGATAAACATACTTTTGTCGCTAAGAAGGATAAGAAAAATAAGGCTTAAAAGATGAACGGGACTCTGGAGGCTATTGTCACTAATGCAAAGCTGGCTGGCACTTCCACTAGTTGGGCATGACATTCTCCTCCAGCCAGCAGGCAAATTTTGAGCCTCCATGGAAGTAGAAGTAAGCTGATATGGGTGTAATGCGTTGAGAGTATGCTGTCCTAAGCTCTGATTTTTCACTCGATTGCAGTGGAGAAATATATAAAAGGTGATTCATATGGAATTCGCTTTTTTCTAAATAGAAGATTAACATGAAATTCTTCCTTTCATGTATTGTTCCATATGCAAATAATACAGCAATACAGCTGCAAATAAACAAAAAAGACTTATTTGCAGCTCCCAGCAGCATGCCAGCAACAGCATCTCGAACAGAGTACAAATAGTGTCCTCTAAATCTATAGTAGCTAAAATATGTCCAGCATCAGTGTAGAAATGGAGCAATCGGTGGACGGGAAGCTTGCAACTTGAACTTCTCTTCTAGGACTGGGGGTAACAGCACCCTAGGTAGACAATTGAAACTTGTGAACTGTATTCTATCGGCGCACTGGAGGACATCCCTTTATCCACTTGGATAACAATAATATGACTAGTCGTGTACTTACGCGAACTTTTAAATTTTTAGCGGATTTGGTATTATTGATCACGGTATTTACAAAAGTAGCAGTACGCGCATAGTTCGATGCGCGGGCGGCAGCGCCGACGAGGAGACGCATGGGGGGGCCACCGGCGGCAGGCGCCTGCAGGTTTACCTGCCCTAATTTTTTTCGTTTAGTGTTTATTTAAATTTTTAAATATATCAAATGATCTAAAAAATTATAAAAAAATTATGTACAGTCTCCCGACACAACATACTTGATAGTGTAATTTTTGGGTAATTTTATCCACTGTGAATGTTGCTTAAAATTCATACAATTTAGATATTTGTATGAGTTTTTATATATAGCAAACGATCTCTAAAAGTTATGAAATTTTATGTGAAGCCTCCTGACATAGTAATAGTTATGCTATAATTTTTTGAGAATTTTATGTGGTCCAAATGTGCCACGCTTATTTGGGTTAATTTAATCATGAATTTAACGATGCTTAGACATTTTTTCAAGTGGCTGACATCTGTGCTTCGCGTATGTGTCGGCCCGATCATGCTATATTTTCTTTCCTACTTTGTCCTTCGCACAATTGTCACTCTATGTGTGTTGTGCCCCTCGCACGCCTCCTCATCCGCATTAAGGTCATTATGTCCATATCGTCCCCCCTCGTCCACTCCCTCGTTTGCACATTTGTCAGTGTTACCATGCCGTTCCTTCTCACCGAAGTACTGCTCGTGACAATGGGTCCTCAATCTACGGGGTGAGCGCATCACTTTTCGCTCAGCCATAAATGCGAACCTCTCGCAGTTCGTCATTGCTCATCTCAGTCTCTCATTACAGAAGTTCATTCTCGTACTCGTCGCTCAAATTTAGGAGTGAGTAGCTAATTATTTTGATAAGCCAGTACATAGCTCATTAAGGACATGACAGCGCTGATTGCTTCTTTCGAAAGATAAATAATTTTTTTATGGCAAGTTTTCGATGTTATTTCCGTAGTCCTAGTTATAATTACTGTTATTTAGTTTGTTATAATTAATGTAGTTTGTATTATGAAGTAAGTTTTATTGTCATTATTAATATTCGTACTAATATTTGGCATGTTCTATGTATTAGAAGGTATGTTTTTACCGGAGTTTCTCGAACAGTTGTACGATGAGAAACACTGTTACTACTTATGGATTACGGGTGACGCAGCTTGCCCTTTGAGTTGCGCAGGGGGGGGAGGGATCTGTGGGCTTTGGACGAACGCTATGTTCCAATCATGTGGGCCATGGGTTTGTTGCCTTTTGCGAGGCTGATCTCCACAGACACGAGTTCACCATCGACGACAGCCTACTCGTGGCACTGGTGGACAGGTGGAGGTCCGAGACACACACATTCCACTTTCGATAGGGTGAGATGACAATCACTCTGCAAGGACATCGCGTTCTTGACCAGTCTCCCTCTTGGGGGTGACATACTTGTTCTAGCCCCTACACCAGCCGATTGGAAGGAGAGGCTGGTGGACCGGTTCGGCCGGCCCATCCCAGAGAGTGCACGTGGTGTCCCTTGCACTTGGTTGAACAATTTCAGTGTGTGCTCGCAAGATACACCGCTGGAGGTCATCAGGAGGCACCTCGTTGCATTCTTTATTTAGCTCTTTGGTTGGAGCATGTTTCCAGCCACACACGGTGATATTTGCAATGTTGAGTTCATCAGCCTCGCTGAGTCTTTGATTGACACAGAGTTTTGGGTGATGCTTCGGTACAGTTGGGGATCAGTGGTCCTATGCGCCACGTATCGAGGGATATGTGATGCTTGCCAGCGCGCCACTGCTGGTACCCCCAATCTGGCTATTTGCTACATGCTCGTGCAGCTATGGAGATGGGAGCACTTCCTTATCAGATGTCCGACCATTGTGACGCTAGTGCACCCGTTCGGTGAGTTCACCAACCTCACAGACAGGCCCACTATGGGCATCTGGTGGACTACTGCCCGTCTGCGCTGGGCAAAGGGCAAACCGTCGAGGTGCTACTTGCTGTGGCACACTGAGTTCGAGTCGTTGCACGATAGCGATGTCATATGGGGTCCATGGATTGTAGATTTTGTGGATCGTGTATCGCCGCACGGGCTATCCCTGCAATGCTTGGAGGACGAAGAGCTATGGACGACGATACACCATCTGGTTTTCTTGTACATAGTGGAGGCTTACGCTCCACGGCGCATGATGCAACAGTTCAGTTTGCACCAGACCGTGCCCCCTCTGGATGGCAGGTTTCTACTGTAAGCCGCACACCGGTGAGTCAAACTCCATCCGACTAATATGTACACTTTATATGTCTTGCTATGTAACGTCCATGATTCTGCAAATGCAAACAATCAAGGGCTGGTTGGCATGGTGCGGACTGGCGGGCACTGCAACAATAGTGGACGATGGCATGGACAGACAGGGCACACCTCGATGTCATCATGGAGCAGCATCCGTATGACGTTCAAATGTACGACGAGTATCTGGAGTGGTACGTACCTCAGTCACGTAGCAGACTCACCATTCCTCCACCAAATCGCCCCAAGCAGATCACGCACGAGGAAAGTCTACAATGCTTGATCGATCCCCATAGCACTTCGCGGCGGCATGACAGCGTAAGACAGTTCTAATTTCTTATCATTTCATTTAAGAAATTCATATTGGTCGTTATTGAAACTGTTTCGTATGTCACTTCAGCTGAAGTGGGCGCAGTGCATCATAAGGGCGTCCGAGGCCACCATCACCAGCCCGGAGACACCATCGACCCTGCAGAATACTTTGAAGTACATCCTAATGCATGCCAAAAAAATAGTGCACAACCTAAGCTGTGGCGGTTCCATGGATCACACTGTGCACATAAGCCACCCAGTGGGGGCATCATGCTTACCCGCCAGGTCATCGTGACCTAGTGAGTTCGGCCGGCCATCGCAATCTACCGAGTCTGCCTAGCGTCGTAGTACTAACCGCCGATCATCCGTACGCCGTATCGACGAGGAGGTAATTTACATACAAACCTACATTTTGTTTTCCTATTAGGCCTTGCGTTCCACCAACATCATGGCGTTCTCCTGTTGCAGGTCCGTCGTCGAGATGCATCACTTTTGACATCCGCACCACCTGCACAGACTACCGTTACCCATTCTTCATCTTCGCTACACATTTGGGAGATATGAGATCTGTATTGTACATCTAGAATATTTATTGTGACTAATATCGTTTCATCTTGTAGCTTCCAATTCAACGTAGGGATGACAATGAGTCTACCGATGACGGTACATGCCTTCCAGATGCTTCTTGAGAGTACTACACGACGCCAGGGTTTGCAGCACTCGCAGGGCTGAGCTCAGCGTTCACAGCGTACCCAGGGTTTGGATACTTTGATAGGCAGAGCTCCTCTGGCTTCGCTGCCACGTCATACGATCAAGGCGAGAGCTCCTTCGCACCACGAGGGGGATTTCTAGAGTCCTTCGTTCATGACATTATTTCGGGCAGCTTGCAGTTCGGCATGTTTCAGCTGGAGGACATCGACCCTTACTGGACCCAGCCTACTATACCTGAGCCTACTAGACCACCGTCGACCACTGAGCAAACAAATCGACTCCATACCTCCTCCGACCTGAGATGCAACCTCCGAACTGACTGACGTACCCGACGGGACATGCTCATGCTCAACGGAAGACAAGGCCACGTACGGGGAGGCGGACGTGGTGAGGAGGTAGCAGTGGCTCAGATGGTGAGCCATATCGCATTCAGTGTAATGCATTTTTTACTACTACTTTTACTTGTACAAGTATTTCTAATGTATAAAATTCTAAAAAATCATAAAATATTCGTAAATTCATGATTAAATTAACCTGAATAAACATGGTAAATTTGAATCACATAAAATTTCTAAAAATTACAGAATAACTACGACTATGTCGGGAGGATTCACATAAAATTTTGTAATTTTTGAAACTCGTTTACTATATGTAAAAACTCATACAAATATCAAAATTGTATAAATTTTTGAGCAATATTCATAATGGATAAAATCACCCAAAAATTACACTATTAATTACATTATGTTGGGAGGCTATATGTAAATTAATTTTTATAATTTTTTGACCTTATTTGATATATTTAAAAATTCAAACAAATACTAAGCAAAAAATTAAAGCAACTAATTAAGTCGGCTAATCAGCTGGCTTAACCACCTGCTGTCTCCTCATTGGGTGGCTGGCCGCCTACCATCTATTGGCGGGGCGGCAGGCGCTTGCCGCCGGTGACACCCCCCGGCGTCGCCTCACTGGCGCTATCGCTCGCCCATCAGACGGCAAAAGTGACATTTCTGCAAATATGATAGGCATACTGCTACTTTTGTAAATACCGTCACTAACAGTGCCAAATCCGCCGTCTGAATTATACATCAGATATTACTTTTGACTATAAACTGCACATTGAACCTCCATGTTTTATACAGATATCGATTACCAATATGTGCTACATGAAAAAAATATGAAAATAATAATCCGAAAACCTTAAATACATGCCCTTGACTTCTGCTACTTCAAATACGCATCACTCGGACCACCTCTTGGCCTCGTGCTTACATGCGCACTCAACAAATATAACTAGCAACGTGGTTCACACATTTGCATGACTAAATTTATTTTAAAGATTTTAATATTAATTAATTAAACTTAGATATTTAAGAACATGTTTACATATTTTTGTAGGTTATTTAGTATTTTAATACATCATAAATGTTACAACTTTGATCCATGAGAAAACACACACATTGTAAATAAACTGAGAGAACACAGGAGAATTTCTCTATTATCATATTTGCTCCCCTTTTTCTTGCTTTTGTTCTCTTTTTTCTCACAATACTGGCTACAAGCCTCCTCAATATATAGGCTACCTACTAGCATATGTATTCAAACTTTAAGTTGGACACAACTTCAACTTGAGTTACACACGGAGATAGACTCTACTACTTATTGGACTTAAAATCAAGATTATATCTAACAATCTCCTCCTTAATCTTGACTTGACATACTCTAGTTTTAGTCTCAATGCATTATGAACTACCAGCCACGCCTCTACATGAAGTGTTCTACATGCAAGTTACATGTAGGATGAGAGATCATGTGGAGGTTATCCCATGTGTATGATGAGTAATTGACATCGGTTTAGGAAAGTCGAGTTTGGTTTTGTGTTTCGGGCTATGTCGTTGCATGGTGCAATCGTTTTTGGTCGGACCTTGTTGAACTAGGTCGAACGAGCTTAAGTCGTTTATTTTTCGTTTCGATCGGTTTGGGCTTTGAGTATGTCTTTTGATATTATTGTATGGTTACAATGTTTCGAGCGGTGCTATGTGATTTGTTTCTTATCTGTGATGGCTGCAGGACGTCGAGGTGGAGTCGTGGCGAGGCACGGGATGACCAGACTAGGCGCGGGCGGTGCCGAGGTCAGAACGGTCGAGGTGTGCCGAAGATGGCGAGGACTCGAGGTGGCTGCGTGGTTTAGAGGGCAAGAAATGAGGAAGCTTCCTAGAAGGTGCGCAAGGGGCATTTTGGTGAATACGCAAAGCTGCACTAAACCACGCAGCCACCTCGAGTCCTCGCCGTCTTCGGCACACCTCGACCGTTCTGACCTTGGCACCGCCCGCGCCTAGTCCGGTCATCCCGTGCCTCGCCATGACTCCACCAAACCATAACTCAATAAAAGGCTATCTAGATCATTACAAGATATGCAGAACCCAGCTAGAACACATGGATGACGATCTGAAATGAAGTGCAGTTTGTGAACATGTCAAGTCATCAATAAGCAAAGTCTAGCTAGAGATATCCAAAGATGATGCATGCCATGTCAATAAGCTAAGCGGAATCAAGAAGCTAATATTGAGTCCAACTAGAGTGCTATATGCTCAAGAATGAAACATTGGTTCAAGTAATTGGTTCTGTTTGTAGCTTAAGCAAATTGAGCACAAATGACATATTTTCTTTTGAAACTTATGGTCGTTTCCAACCAAAATTTTTAGTCATGTACTAGATCTCAAGCCTTATGCGATTACTTCAAGCAAGAAGCTTAAGAAGATATTCTAGGTCATCCAAAACCCCCCCTGAGTTCATGCCTAGTGCAATGGCAAGCCGTCTCATGAGAAAGAATTGGTGAGATCAGTTTTTTCGCATAAAAGAGATCTTTTTGCTTTTTAACATGTTGTACTAACTCATGTTGCATCAAGAGACTAAAATAGCTCAATCTAAGGCTCAATAGAGATTCAATGCTCAACTCAGCCTATTTGACATGGCATGAATCATAAAAGGATAACTCAAGAAAGACTAGTCTCGAGTGCTAACATGACAAGTTTTAGTTCAATTTGAGCAAGTTTAATTAACTTATCATGGCAAAAGCTAGTCTACACATATGAAGTCATGATAAATCTAGTAAATAAGCACAAGTCATGGCAAGGTGTAAAGCATTGTAAGCATGTCATAACAGGATAATAATCAAGGCTCCATGTAGTTATATTACAATGCAGAATGCAATGCAGAAAATCCAACTCCCCCTCAACATGAGATGCAACTTTTAGTTCAAGTTGAGTTATGTCAACATTAAGAACTAGAAGTTCCCAAATGAACTCTCCCTGAACCAAAGCAATAAAATCGAGAAGCTGGCAAGAAAATCAGAAAATGCAGTCCTTAAAGCATAGGTAAGATATAGAGGATACTATGGCTCAGACTGACTCTCATCTACCCCATATGACTCTAGGACTATCAACTGATCATCTAACACACTAAGAAGCAAAAATGTACCCTGTCTACCCAAGGGTGGCCCAACCCTTGCTAGAACCTAAAAGAAGTGAGTGAGCTCAACCTAGTGAGAAGAGAAATAGCTAATAAACAGCATCCTAGAATCACAAGATGAGAGGAAGAAGGCTAAGCAGCTAGACAAGAGAAACACTCTAATCTATGTTAGAAGGACTAAACCCAATGCATCCGTATGCAATGCAACAGAAAGGAGTAAGAGCATTAAAATCATAATAAAACAGTAAAGCATAAAGCTCCCCCTCACAACAGTCCGTAAGGACAAATCACCCCAAGCTCTCCCCGCAGAGCTGAAAACCTAGAGCTATCCAAAGGCTTGGTGAAGATGCATGTGCGGCAGTTGAGCAGGCTCGGTGCGTGGCCATCGAAGAGCAGGAGGGCCTGCTACGCCAGATAGCCACCATGGAAGAAGAGAATGGCTGGCTATCCTCAGAGGTTGCTAGGAGAGATGGCCAGCTAGGCGACGCATCCTTATTCGCTTGGAACTCCGTCGAAGCTTTGGAGGTGCTCTAACCGAGCTCGGTGTCGAAATCCCTCCTCAGATGTTTGGGCCGAAGGACCTGCTGTGTAGCCTATGGTGAATCGGGGAGGCGTCTTCACTCGCGATGAATGCCGCATGAGCGTACAACAACCATTGCTCGCTCACAACTACACAAATGGTTCTCGAGCTGCTCCACTTCTAAGGTTGTTTGCATGTGGGCGAGCTGGTGAACCCTCTACGTATTTGGACCAATTCAAGGTGAGGGTTGCTCCTTCGGCAAAACTAGGATAAAGTTGAGCCAAAAGGTCATGATTCAAGATAAATTCATGAGAAAGTGGTATCTCTTTAGGATCAACCCCAACGTCAAGAAATTGGTTAATCAAGAAAGATACATGGATTTGGCGTCCCGCCCAAGAAAGAGACCCAAGTCCTAATAACCCTGCTAAGTGGTGATTCAACATGGATTCTACATCTTGGAACCAGGCCAATTTGGGAGCAGCCTTGTGATAATGGAACCAACTAGCAAAAAGCATTAACGATGCAAAAATCAATGCACCGATTGTGGTACAATAGAGTTGTAATTCACTAGTTATTCCAGATGCTCGCCAAATCTAAAAAAACCCAAAGGTTATTTGGATTCCATGGAAACCAGCCTAGACCTACCAGCGGGATGTGGGATTATGTCTGGGGCGCTATATGCCGTATGTCGATCTGTCTGCGCCTTCCACCAATGGAGCGTCAAAGATCACGCTGAGGCGTACTCTGCACAGGGGCGGGAGTGTGGACCTCGGTTGGTGGCTAGATAAAGTGCCTGGCTGGAGCGAGGGCGACGAGCGCAGCTCCAACGTTGTAGCCAATCGGCAGGTGTGATGTCGAGGCCCTTCCGTTCGTCGTCTCAGCATTTGCATTTGGGGACATTGACACATTTATGTATCTCTATGAGTGCTCACGGAGCTTGTAAATACTTTCATGATAAGCGTTATTTAACCTGTGTGACGCTGATACTTGTCTGGCGAGCAGGTGCTTGAGGAAGATCCTCTATTAATCCCGAATCAACTTACGCAATGCAGGCTATGGCATTGGGGGTGGGCAGAGGAGTCCCTACGATTTTGGGTGGATCAGCGCAGGTTGAACACATCCATTAGGGAATATGTAAAGACAGAGTTGGACTGAAGGCAGTCACGCCCGCGGTTGTACACCTGTAGCGTTATACTGTTAAGCAAACTAGTGGCGAACCCGTGTGTCGTGACTAATTGCTCTGGCCAGTGCCACAAAGCTGAAGGCATTGTGGGTAGAATCCTTCGGTCATACGCCGACGAAGCATCCCCTGCACGCTCCTCCCCCTCGGTCTCACACCAACGAAGTCTGCGTAGGGACGAATTCTTAGATCACGTGCTCCGTAAGTTGATGAAGTCTGTGTAGGGATGAAGCATTAGACCAGGTGCTCCGTCCCCCACTCTTCTGACCGGCGTCAATGAAGTTGGAGGTGGGACGAAGTCGATGTGCGCACTCTGCATCAGGGAAGTCTACGTAGGGACAAAGCCTTAGATCACGTGCTCCGCTGATGAAGTCTGTGTAGGGATGAAGCATTAAATCATGTGCTCCGTCAACAAAGTCTACGTAGGGACGAAGCCTTGGATCACGTGCTCCATCAACGAAGTTGGTGATGGCACGAAGCCGACGTGCGTGCTCCATCCCCCGCCCTTCAGACTGGCGTCAACGAAGTTGGTGGTGGGACGAAGCCGACGCACGCACTCCGCATCGATGAAGTCTACGTAGGGACAGAGCCTTAGATCACGCGCTCCGTCGACGAAGTTTGCATAGGGACAAAGCCTTGGATCACGTGTACCATCGACGAAGTCTGTGTAGGGACGAAGCCTTGGATCATGCGCTCCATCGACGAAGTTGGCAGTGGCACAAAGTCGACGTGCGCGCTCCGTTCCCCATCCTTCGGACTGGTGTCAACGAAGTTCGCAGTGGGATGAAGTCGACGCGTGTGCTCCGTCCCCACCATTCGGACTGGCGTGAATGAAGTTGGTGGTGGGACGAAGTCGACGCATGAGCTCCATGTCCCACCCTTTGGACTGGCGTCAACAAAGTTGGCGGTGGAACGAAGTCGACACACGTGCTCCATCCCCCACCCTTCGGACTAACATCAATGAAGTTGGAGGTGGGACAAAGTCGACATGTGTGCTCCGTCCCCCACCCATCGGACTGGTTTCAACAAAGTTGGAGGTGGGACAAGTCGACATGTGTGCTCTATACCCCACCCTTCGAACTGGCGTTAATGAAGTTGGTGGTGGGACAAAGTCGACGCGCGTGCTCCGCCCCCACCCTTCGGATGGAGTTCGCGTGGAGGATAGTGATCCACGCGATGATTTAGACTCCGTAGAGTGCGTGCGGAGGGTAACCACCATGCATTTTATTTATACTCCATAGAGTTTGCGCAGAGGACAGTCTTTGCGGGCTGATTTAGACTCCATAGAGTGCGCGCGGAGGGTAACCCCCGCGCATCTTACTTATACTCTGTAGAGTTTGCACAAAGGACATAGTCTCCGCTCGTCGATTTAGACTCCGTAGAGTGCGCACGGAGGGTAACCCCCGCGTGTCTTTTTTATACTCCATAGAGTTTGCGCGAAGGACATAGTCTCCGTGCGGCGATTTAGAGTCTGTAGAGTGCGCACGGAGGGTAACGCCTATGCGTTTTATTTATACCCTGTAGAGTTCGCGCAGAGGAGAGTCTCCACGCGACGATTTAGACTCTGTAGAGTGCGCACAGAGGGTAACCCCCGCATGTCTTATTTATACTTCGTAGAGTTTGCGCAAAGGACATAGTCTCCACGCGACGATTTAGACTCCATAGAGTGAGCGCAGAGGGTAACCCCCGCGCATCTTATTTATACTACGTATAGTTCACACAGAGGATAGTCTCTGCACGGCGATTTAGACTCTGTAGAGTGTGTGCGAAGGGTAACCCCCGCACATCTTATTTATACAATATAGAGTTCGCGTGGAGGACAGTCTCCGCACGACGATTTAAACTCCGTAGAGTGCGCATGGAGGGTAACCCCCGTGTGTCTTATTGATACTCCATAGAGTTCGCGCAGAGGACAATCTCCACGTGGCAATTTAGACTCCGTAGAGTGTGCGCGGAGGGTAACCCCCGCTCATCTTATTTATAGTCCATAGAGTGCACGCGGAGGGTAACCCCTGCACATCTTATTTAAATGTGTGACAACTCACTTCATTAACACTAGGTTTATTTATTCTCCCGTTTGCACGGGTGAGCTGTTACACATGGTAGCACGCTACAGGGAAGCTGGGTGGCCATTTGCTCCTACGCGTAGTATCATCATAGGCGATCTGTATTCCATATGTGCCGGAGATTTCTCCCCTCGAGGATTGCGAGGCGATACACCCCGTGTTGTAGAGTTGCTGTGATGATGTAAGGGCCCCCACTTGGACTCGAGCTTGCCCACTGTTGCCGCATGCAGCGCCATTCTGAGGACAAGATCTCCTATCTTGAACTCCTGTGGGTAGACAGTGCTGTCGTTCGCGTGCGCCGTGCGGCGCATGTATTTTGCGACGTGTTCAGTGGTGCTGACCCGTATGTCGTCAAGGAGGTCCAGAGACAGTACTCGCTCTTCGGGCGAAGCCTGATTGAGGACTCTCCTTAACCCGGCCTTGATCTCTTCCGGCGTGACTGCCTCATCTCCAAGAGAAGCTTGAATGGGGTAAACCCCATTGGGCGTGTGACCGTTGTGCAGAGGGACCAGAGTACGCTAGGAAGCTTCTCCTGCCATTTGCCTCTCGAGAGGCCTACGAGGCACTTCTTAACACCGGCAGAGATAGCGCCATTAGCGTGTTTGACTGCCCCGTTGGATTGCGGGTGTCCAACAGAGGCGTATCAGAGCGTGATGCCCATGCGCTCGTAGAATGCCTTGAAAGGCGTGGAGTTGAATTGCAGGCCATTGTCAATGACCTCCCTGGGCACTCCGAAGCGGCAAATGATGTTGTGCCAGAGGAACCACTGCACCACTGTGGAGGTGACCCTAGTGAGGGCAGCTTCCTCGAGCCATCTAGAAAAATATTCGAGGCGCATGGGAGTGGTCCGACGACGTTGATGCCCCATCACGCTAGTGGCCAGACCGATGGGATGGCTTGTACACTGGTAGGAGGTATGTGCATCACCATTCCCATCCACTGGCATCCCTGACACCAGTGCACAAGGTCATGAGCGTCGGCGATGGCCGTTGGCCAATAGAAGCCCTGTCAGAAAGCCTTTCCGACCAGAGATCTTGGGGCGATGTGTGAGCCACAAAGCCCTGAATGTACTTTGGCAAGGAGCCATTGCCCCTCGCTGCGTGAGAGGCATCGCAGGAGTGGAACACATATCCCACGCTTGTAGAGTACGCCATCCAAGACCTCGAAGGACCTGGCCTGATGCTGTAGCCACCATAACTCGAGAGGATCATTTGGTTAGGCTATCCCGTGCAGGAGGCCGTAGATGGGCTCTCTCCAGTCACCTTGCTGAGCGATTTGGTGGACAAGGGCAGTGTCGCACTTGTCAAGTGCGATTGCTGTAGTGGCTAGAATTTCGGTGAACACATGTATGGGTCGCTGGATCTGCTGACTGGCAGCTTTGGTGAGCATATCGGTGTCCTCATTGTCTGCCCGTGGGATAGCCTTCGCCGTGATGCCCAAGAAGTGACACTCTTTTGCCCTAACAGCTGCTAAATATTTTGCCAAGTCAGGGTCCTTGGTCTGGTAAGTTTTGTCTACATGGCCCGTAATCAATTGCGAGTCAGTATGCACGAGTACCCTCTGCGCGCCGAGGGCCTTGAGCTTGGTGAGGCCGAAGAGTAGTGCCTCGTACTCGGCTGTGTTGTTTGTCGCTGGGAACTCAAGGCATGCGGAGTAGAGCAGGCGATGACCTTCTAACGTAGTGATTACCGCGCCCACTCCAGCGCCGTAGGCTCCATCGGTGTGGAGGTTCCACACCGGGTCAACTGGTAGTTGAACTTATGGCTGGGTTGGTAGGGTCCACTTGGCGAGGAAGTCTGCTAGAACCTGAGACTTTATGGCTGTACGCGAAGCGTATGTCAGGGGAGAAGGGTGTGAGCTCGGCCGCCCACTTGCCGATGCGGCCCGTTGACTCCCTATTGTGTAACATCTTTGCTAAGGGGAATGAAGAGGGGCACGGTGATGTGATGAGCCAATAAGTAGTGTTAGAGCTTCCACGAGGCCATGACAAGGTCATAGGCCAACTTTTCTAGCTTGGTATACTATGTCTTGGCGCCCTGAAGGGCTTCTGAGATGAAGTGCAACGACTGTTGAAGGGACCCCTCCTCAAGGATAAGGACTGCACTGACTGCTATTGGTGTAGCCGCTAGGTATAGTAGCAACAGAGCCTCTGGTGCTGGGGACACGAGTGTGGGGATCTTGGCGAGATGCTTTTTAAGGTCATCGAAGGCCATCGCACACCGTCTTCCCAGTGAAACCCATCGTAGCCGCGAAGAGTTCTGAAGAACAGGAGACCTCGCTCGGCTGCTCTAGATAGGAAATGGCTAAGCACGGCTAGGCAACTTGTGAGCCTCTGGACCTCCCTTGTCGTCTTGGGTAGCTTCATGGAGAGGATTGCATCGACCTTGCTGGGATTCGCTTGTATCCCTCATCCTGACACCAAGAAGCCAAGCAACTTTCCTGCTTGCACGTCGAAGACACATTTGTGTGGATTCAACTTGAGGCCCGCCCACTGGAAGTTGTCAAAGGTTTCCTGAAGGTCCTGGCCATGGGACGCGGCTTGCCTACTCTTGATGACCACATCATCGACATAGGCTTCAACATTCCTCCCAAGCTGGGAGGCGAGGGCGAGGGCCACCAGCTGCGTGAAAGTAGCTCCCGCATTCTTGAGGCTGAAGGGCATTCTGACGAAGTAGTACATGCCTCCTGGGGTTATGAAGCTTGTCTTGACTTCGTCCTCCTTAGCCATATGGATCTGGTGACAACCGGAGTATGCATCCAGGAAACTCATTAGCCCGCACCCTGCCGTGGCGTCCACCAGCTAGTCGATCTGAGGGAGCGGGTAGTTGTCCTTTGGGCACACCTTTTTGAAAGTGGTGAAATCAATGCACATGCGCCACTCGCTTTTTTGACCAACACTAGATTAGCGAGCCATTCCAGGTAGTGCACCTCGCGTATGACTCTTGACTGGAGTAGCTTCACGACCTCAATTTTTGCAGCCTGCTGGTGCTCGAGGGACATGAGTTGGAGCCTTTGTTTGACTAGTTTAGCATCAGGGCAAACTGCGAGGCTGTGCTTAATGATGTGGCGGTCTACCCCTATGATGTCAGCTGGCGACCATGCGAAGACGTCAGTGTTGCTGCGAAGAACCTAGAGTAGGGCCTGCTCAACATCTGGGGTGAGGCCCTCACCAATGGAAACCTGTTGTTCCGCGGTATGCAGGGAGATTCTTTTAATCCCACCATCAGGCCTGGGTTGGGCGTCCACCCTGGGGCCAACAATGTATTTGCGTCGAGGGTGTCCCTGGCGGCATGCACTTTTCGGAGGGGACCTCATGTGCTGAGTTCTATCCGGTGGGTGAGATCTTGGTCCCCAAACACGGTGACAATCCCTTGTGGGCCCGAAAGTTTCATGCATAGGAAGTTGTGATGCAAGACCGCCCCAAAAGCATTGAGGGTTGGGCGTCCAAGGATGGCATTGTATGGGTAGGGAAGATCGATGATGTCAAAGGTGACGTCCTCGCTTCTCACTTGATCACCTTGCCCAAAAGACACCTGTAGTCGTATTTGACCCAGGGCTTGCAGGGGTTGACCCCTAATGCCCTGGGGAGGGATCCCTGAAGGCCCGAGCCTGCTGCGAGAGATTCCCATCTGGTTGAAGGCCCCCACAAATACGATGTCCGCAGAGCTACCCCCATCAACCAGGACGCGCTTAACATCGCATCCAGCTATGGCAGCCTGGATTACCAAGGGATCTTGATGAGGGAAGTCGACCCCATCTGCATCGGCGATTGTGAAGGTGATGTCGTTTTGTGCCCAACTCGATGGCACCTGGGCAGGGTACGTTGCCACGTGATGTAGCCAACGGGCGTAGGCCTTCTGCTACTGTGCATGCAAGAATTCTAGCGATGAACCGCCTGAGATGACATTTATGACGTGGCGCTGCCCTCCCTTAGCAGGCTGTATCTATAGAAGGTCCTCCAAGGGCCATGTACATGGGCCATCACCGAGGTCCTCGCTTCCAGGGCTCTATCCCTGGCGACGCTCTCCCAGAGTGTTGCGATGGTGGGGCAACATCGAGTGAGGTGGTTGTCGCACCCATGTACCTCACACCAAAGCCCGTGCTGTTAGTGCTCTTCGTCACCACGTGCTCTGTCATGGCCCCTCAAAGGTCTGCCAACTCACGCTGCAGCGTTCCGAGGGCCGCCATCAGAGTGCCTTCTGTCGTCGGGGCGGCCGTACACGTTGGACAAAGGTACGCGTTGTGAGGTTGCTGATGATAATGGCCTGCTTGCCGGAGGCGCTCGGTACGTCAGTGCGGTTGGCGTCACGGTCGATGACGAGGCCGACGTGAGTGTCAGGACCATTGGTCGCCCTGCACTGACTCCGGTGTCACTAGACGTATCAGCACGAGCGTCGACGCCGATAGTCCTACTGACGCGGACGCCACCAACAAGGTCAACCGTTGCGCCATGGTAGTCTTCATTGTGGCCAATGACACCGATGCGGACGTCGACGCCGGAGCCGTTTGCCGCACCGATGTTGCCATCGGAGCCGGCCCCTGGTACCGGTGTAGACTGATCGCCACCTGAGGCCCTGTCGTTCGTAACCGCCGCCGTTGTGCTCTGCTTCCTCTTTGCTATCACCGATGCCTTCTTAGGCGCCATCACTTCTCAGGCCTGCGGCTTGCTCGTTGTCATCCCCACGAACAATGCCAATTGTTGTGACTACGAGCCAAACAGTAAGTTAGAATAGTAGAGTGATTACGAGAAATGAACTAGCCTTGGCCATCCTCTATGACCAGGGTACACACACACATATATATAACTATGAGGCCTGATTACAATAATACACTCACAGTTGTGCACCATGTAAAGGAGCACACACGTCCTTGTACATATCCCACTGAACCTTTTAGCCCTTAACAGGCCGGACAGGCTTAGGTAGGGACCATCCCTACTATAGATACATCTTGGAGACTATCAATATTTCTGGATGGAGGGACAGGATCCCAAGACCGTGATAGATGAACCTCATCCATTTGGCATATTCAAAGTTGGAACAGAGTGGCTGGTGAAGTGCTGTGGTGACACAAGACCTGAATCATGGCTCCTCGACACAATCTGGCACATTCACAATAATAAATGTATGAGGATACTATCCGTTTGCCTTCTATGCAGCCTATGCTTCTTGCCTTCATCACAACGACTCTGGAGAGCTGCTGTAACAATGCTTCGGCTAAAAATCGACACCAAATGGCTCACCATTACTCCACGAAAATAACATTACAAGAGACATTTTTCACAGATTATAAGACAGGAATGCATGTTATTACCAACCACAACAATGACACAGGCAAACAGCTTCCAGGTTCCCCAGGAAGGTACATCATCAGAAACATAAACACTCTAGCAGCAGCACATCAGGGCTTGTTTAGCAGCTCATGCACCATTTGTGCAAGCTTGGGCTCACTCCTGATGCCCTCGATCCACCTCGCCTTGATCCGCACGTTCTCAAGGCTCTGCTTCAGCGTCCTCTTGAATGCCGGCTTAGTGCGGGGCACAAAGAACTCGGAGATCTCTTCTGCCTTCTCATTGGATGAGAACTGACAAGAAACAAGGGAGTGCACACTAGCAATGGACTGATGGGAATAACATCTACGGAATTGGGGATTATGAAGTGCGGCTAAACGTACCAATGGAACAATAGATCTGACAAAATCCGATACTAGTGAGCTTGCTGAAAATGTCTTCGAGATACGGTCCCAGTTTTCCTGCATAAAGACGGAATGGGACACATGTAAGCGGAATGTTTTCAGATATTTCATAGTCTGCGAACACTAGCAGTCTAGCATGAACTAGCACCCATTTTCTAATGTGTCAGAGGAAGGAAAACAGTAAAAAAGTTGGTGCTAATTTTTAAAACGTGGGGTGTGATAACTGGTACCCTGAATACACACTCTACTTAAAATTGAGTTACAAAGAAATTGCATACAAACGGAACAGCAAACAAATTCAGAAATATAGTTGATCTATTTACTTAAAAATATGCCACATGAAGTGAGCGCTTATTGAAAAATACTAGAACACCCTAGGTACTATTTGGAATGTAGAAAGCTCACATGAATTTGGTAGGAAAAGAAACATCCAATGAATGGATATTTCATTTTGTCCAAAATTCCTACAAGAACGCAATGTTCCAAACAGGGTCCAGAAGTCTCAACTTTTATGTGGCAATAACACACATATCAGTGGGCTTTTCATACCCACTAAAAGAGATTGTACCTTCAACCAGGTCCATGCAGTTTCGCGTGCCTCTATTCTAATACCTCCAAGGACAACATATGCATCTTGATTGCGGACCTGACAATTAAGAGAGACAAATGAGACCTGAGTACAACTTACAAGTAGTTGACACAGAAGTACAAGTTCATTCGACCTTCCATTGAAATCATGGAAGAAGGGAAATATTTTATGGTCTACCTCATCAGTGAAAATCAAATTCAATGACTCAAGAACGATATCCTTATCCCGGCAAGAAGACAATGTGCCTAGAAACAAAGAGAGAAAGCTTTCAGGACAACCCAAAACATCAGCAAGCTTTGTCAATTAAACATGGTCGAAAAGCTACACACCTAAGACACGTAACTTTTCCTCCCCTTCAGCTGACTCCCCGTAGACTTTTAGAAGAGTATCATAACTGGATCGGTTTGAACTACTAACATTCTGCATCACAGAGAGGTATGCAGCCTGCAGAACAAGGCAAGTTACAAATGGAAGCAGTAAACATAGGAGCACAATGTGAAGTACGGGCAAAAGGTAGGACCTTTCTAGTATCTGGAGGAAGAAGAGAAGTGTTGCGATCATCTATGAAGATGTCAAAGCGCCTAACTCCTTCATTAATGGTCTTATCATGTCCAAGTTGGACAAGGGCAACCAAGAGCAGTGGTCTAAGCATTACATCCAGGTGGCTCTCACCATCCTTGGGGTCCCAGCCTAACATTCTGATAAATCAGAGCACAAGGACACTTGTCATATGGTCAAGGTGATGAAACAGAGGAACAGTTGTAGCAAATAAACAGTAATACTGAAAAGACTTCATGCAATTGCACATGCATTGGCCACACAGGAATGAAAGCGTGTTTAAGCAAACATGCACAAGTACAACAAGATATCTTGTAAAAATAACATATTAAGAGACTCAAAAGCAGGTAATATATGACATGGTTGGGCATACTCAGCAGGTGACAGAAGAAGCTTGATCAAAAGTTGTTTGATGTCACCTGACAAGTTAGGAGTAGCATCAACCGATATTTTAGCAACACTTGAACTTACCTGCCAAGCCAAAGGCAAAGATATATACAATTAATATTAAAAGCAAAATTGAATATAATGGAACCAATTGGACATACAAGTTTACATACAGCGTTTATGTGTGAAAGAACACTGTAATCCGTTTCCTCACGATAAGCATACAGTAAATGTAGCAATGACGTCAATGTTTGCTTGCAGGCAATAGAAAGGGCATGTGAGTCATCTACAATGCCTGAAATGCCAATGTTATAATACCTGTCACCAAAACATTGCAAAGCAAATTTAACAGTGCCAAATGTTCTCTTTACCAATTTTATCCATTAAAGAAAGCTTCTTGGCCTCCAATGCATTTTGAAGTGCAGCTGCAAGTTCACCATGATATTGAACTCTATAAAATCCTGTTTCATTTATATTCAACTTAAGCCAAAAGTTTCCACCCTTCTCTCGGTCACCACAGTGTGAAGCAATGTCCTTTATATCCAGCTTATCACGTTTATGTTTCAGTAAGAACTTTTTCTGTGTATCATATGAACAACAGCCTGAAGTTATAGGGACAATCCACATGCCAGGGCCAGAGGATCCATCCAACAAAAACTGGGCCTGCAACAAAAAGAAATCAGCAAAATAACATATCAACAAGGATTCTATCAGTCCATGAGACCAGCATGTTAATGGTTTCATTTATTTTAGTTTTTATTTTACATATATAAAATATCAGTTATGTTTTTAACTTCCATGTGATACAACAAAATAACCAAGTCCATAAGAATGAAAAAAATGCAAAGACTAGAAACCAGTGTTCACCAAAGCGCTAAGTCCTAGTCAGGTGGCAGACTGCCGCCTAGCGCCTAATCGCCACCTAGGTGGGAAAAATCGGCTAGGCGGGAAAAATCGGCTAGGCGGGCAAAGCGGGAGGGTGGTGCCTAGTGCCTAGGCACCGCCTAGGTCGATGCTTTGGGGAACACTACTAGAAACACATCTTAATGAATAATGACCATATGCCCTATACACTTTGAATGAAGCACAGACTATGTGGAAACAATAAAGGATGGATCGGAAGCATTAACTTCAGAAAGATTGGTATCTCTTTGTCAGTTACTACTACTATGATTCTAGTACAATTGTGTTTTTAGAAGTCTAGACTTGTGTATTTCTGTTATATATGTTTACGATGAAATAAGAAGGGACCTAGACAACTCTAACAATGAATAAGAATTAGCATAAGAGTGATGGGTCAAATTATACGTCTAGATCAAGTTTTTGTCAGAGAACTAATCTGGTATCCCTATGGGCAGCATCACCCCCACCTACAGAAAAAGTGCATGATCCAATATTCCAAAAAATCCCCCAAAATTAAAGGGATGTGTTATACTTATTTGTACTGCTTGTCTAGTAATATACAGTATAAATGAATTTGACCTCGACATTTTGCATGTGTGCATAAACATAACATAGCAAGGAACAAAAAGTAAAGTCGGATCAAGTTCTTGTCATAACCAGTGAGTGGAGGGTTTTAAATAAGCAATTCTAACCGGCCCAACTATACCATAACAAAATAACAAGGAAACTTAAAACAAGCCATGCATATATTTATGTACTCAGTGGTTGACATGTGGATGAATGCACAATACATAGGAAGGATGGTATTTTTAGATAACCTGCTACCTGTTCAAGTTCCAAGTCATGCCCTTTAAGTTTTGCAATAATAACAGGATACCCTTGTTGCTTCGTCCATGTAGTCATCAAATCCTTAACAGGTTCACCAGTTTCCTCTTCAAGAACAGCCCACAAGTCTTCAGTTTTAGCATTTGAGTAGGCATACTTTTTAATATATGAAGCCAACGCTTTCTGAAAGAGTAACCAGTTTCACAAGTTTAGTACCATCTGTTATGAATAGCGCTTGTATTCATATGAGGCCAATGGGCCGGTATATATACACAAAGTACAGGTGGTAAATATGCAAAGAACCCCTCATAACAATGGGGAATAACAAACTATACATATATCTCTAACACCCCCCCTCAAACTCATGGTGGATCAACAACACTGAGTTTGGAGAGGTAGAAGCTGTGCTGTGCTCGAGTCTGGGCCTTCGTGAAGAAATCCGCTATCTGAAGCTCTGAAGGCACATACTGAAGAGTAATCACCTGATCATGCACACAAGTCCTCATGAAAGAAGCATCAACACCAATATGCTTGGTGAGCTCATGCTTCACAGGATCACGAGCAATACTGATAACACCTGTACTGTCTAACAAAAGAGGGGTCGGTGTAGTGACAGAAACACCAAAATCCTCAAGTAACCACCGTAGCCAAGTAATCTCTGCTGTCAAGAGAGCCATAGCTCGCAACTCAGCCTCTGCACTCGAACGGGACACTGCAGTCTGTTTCTTCGTCTTCCAGGCAATAAGAGAACCACCAAGAAAAACACAGTAAGCAGAGATAGACCGGCGATCAGAGGGATCGCTGGCCCAAGTAGCATCCGAATAGGCCTGAAGCTGTAACGAGCTGGAACGTGGAAAGAAGAGACGGCGAGAGATAGTCCCACGAAGGTATCGCAGAACTCGAAGAAGGTGGCTGTAGTGAACCTGAGTGGGAGCTGAAACAAACTGACTCAGAATATGAACTGGATAAGTGATATCCGGACGAGTAACAGCAAGGTAGACAAGACTCCCAACAAGATGACGATAGCGAGTCGGATCAGAAAGAGGCTCGCCATCAGAGAGTCAGAGGTGAACATTGAGCTCCATGGGAGTCTCAACAGTACGTTGATCAGTGAGAGAGGTGCGATCAAGAAGATCCTGAATATATTTCGCTTGGGACATAAAGAAACCATCTGAAGTGGAAGTAACCTCAATCCCAAGGAAGTAACGAAGAGGACCAAGATCCGACATAAGGAACTGCTCACTAAGACGAGCCTTGACAAAGGCAATGTACTCAGAATCATCTCCCGTAATGATCATATCATCAACATACAGGAGAAGAAGAGTCCGACCACGAGACGAAGTGTGGACAAAGAGCGCAGGATCATGATCACTAGCTGAAAAACCAGCAGCAGTGACCACAGAGGAGAAGCGCTCAAACCAAGCACGAGGGGCTTGCTTAAGGCCATAGAGAGAGCGACGAAGGCGACAGACCATGCCCTCAGGAACAGAATATCCAGGTGGCGGATGCATGTAGACCTCCTCACGCAACTCACCATTAAGAAAGGCATTCTTGACATCAAGCTGAGAAACAGACCAGTGGCGAACAGATGCCACCGAAAGAAGAGTGCGAACAGTAGTCATGTGGGCCACAGGAGCAAAAGTCTCGTCGTAGTCAACACCATGCTCCTGCTGGAAGCCACAAGCAACAAGACGCGCCTTATAGCGCTCAAGAGAGCCATCAGAGCGAGTCTTAATCTTATAGACCCACTTACATGTGATGGGATGAGAATGAGATGGAAAAGGAACAAGATCCCAAGTACCAGTACGCTCGAGGGCAGCAATCTCCTCGGCCATGGCAAGCTGCCACTCAGGGTGAGTAACAGCATCCCGATAGGAGACAGGCTCACGAGTAGCTGCGCCAGCAAAGGCAAAACGGGCAGGAGGCCGAATCGACTGGCGATCGCGGAGAGCATAGCGAGGAGAAGATGACCCATCTGGGGAAGATGGAGCATCAGAAGAAGATGGAACATCAGAAGAACATGGTTCATCTGGAAGATCCTCAATACGAGGTCGACGAGTGTAGAAGAGAAAGAGAGAAGGTACTGTAGTGGGAGGAGCCTGCAGAGTCGTAGGAGACGACACAGGCGGCGACAACGGCGGAGAGGCCACAGGGGGAATATGTGGAGACTCAGTGGGACAGGTGGACGAGGGCAAAACAGATATAGGTGTATTTGGAAAGGTCAAGAAAGATAGAGACTCCACAGAGGAAGCCGAAGGAGAGGCAGGACGTGGGTAGAATGGACGAGACTCGTCGAAAGTCACATCCCGAGAAACCCGCATCCGACGACCAATAGGATCCCAGCATCGATAACCCTTGTGCTCGGCACTGTATCCCAGAAAGACACACTCAACAGACTGAGCGGTCAGTTTGGTGCGTTCTCGAGGGGCGAGGAGAACGTAGCAAACGCAGCCAAACATATGAAGGGTAGAGTAGTCAGGAAGAAGACCACAGAGACGCTCAACAGGGATCGCTCCCTGAAGAGCAGAAGAGGGCTGGATGTTGACGAGATAGGTGGCAGTGGAAACAGCCTCGGCCCAAAAGTGAGGTGGAATAGAGGCGGCGATCATCAGAGCACGAGCCGTCTCAAGGAGGTGACGATGCTTACGCTCAGCAACACCATTCTGAGCATGAGCACCAGGACAAGAGAACTGAGCGAGAGTGCCCTGCTCAGCAAGGAAGCTGCGCAGGTAACGAGAGAGGTACTCGCCAGCAGAATCAGCACGAAAGACACGAATAGGAGTGGAGAACTGTGTGTGAATCATAGTGGCAAATTGTTTATAGATAGACAAGACCTCACTACGAGAAGACATGAAGTATATCCAAGTGTGGCGAGAGAAATCATCTATAAATATGATATAATAACGATGACCCCCTTTCGAAACGAAGGGAGCCGGACCCCAAACATCTGAATGAACAAGATCAAAAGGACGCTGAGACACAGACTCACTATGAGGATAAGGAAGCTGGATCTGTTTACCTAACTTACAACCCTGACAATCTAAAGACACGTCTCCTGAGACAGACCCCAGAAGACCACGACGAACTAAGGACGACAGACGGGATCCACACAGATGGCCAAGATGGTGATGCCACTGCTGGAAAGAGCCGGTAGACGAAGTGGCAGAAGCGGAGAGACTGGCGGCGATGGTGGCAGCGGAAGGAAGGTGAAGCCAGTCAAGCTCCCAGAGACGCTGTGAGTCACGGTGCCGAGGGCCAGAACCAACCAGAGCTCCCGTGTGGCAGTCCTGAACACAACAAGAGTCAGAGTCGAGAATGACCCGATAACCAAGGTCAGTAATCTGCCCAGCAGAAAGAAGCTGCAAGGTAAGGCGAGGAACATGAGCAACAGAAGGAACATGAAAAGATGAGTTGCTAAGAGATCCTCGACCAGAGACAGAAAGAGATGTTCCATCAGCAATAAGAACACTGACAGGAGAATCAAGAGGTGTAATAGAAGACAGAGTGGAAGGATCAGGAGTCATGTGAAAAGATGCTCCAGAATCAAGAATCCACGGGGAGGTACCTGACTGTGTAGGAGGTGGTCTCTCAGTGCCCGAAGAGTCAGTAGCAGAACCTGCAGAACCTGTCGAGGGAGAACCTGAAGCGGCAAGTAGGCGTCGAAGTCTGGCTATCTCCTGCTCGGTGAGAGAAGCTGCTGAAGAAGTCGAGGCAGACGTCGTCGTAGAAGCACTAGTGCCAGTAGAAGAACGGCGTGAAAGATGCCGCTTCTTCTTGTAGCACTGGGACTCAGTGTGGCCATCCTTGTCGCAGTAGGAACAGTGAGGACGGCCACCTCCAGACGGAGGACGGCCACCACCACCTGTGGTAGCCGCTGGAGGAGGCAGTGTAGCAGGCGGACGAGCGGCGAGCACAGAGGGGAGTGGCATCAGACCAGCACCACTCAGACGAGTCTCCTCTGCGCGTATCTCGGTGAGAGCCTCCAGGAGAGTGACACGAGGGTGGCGTGCAAGGAGCTGGGCACGCCTTTGCTCGAACTCAGGACGAAGGCGAGTAAGGAACTCGTAAACCCGCTGAAACTCCAGGTCAGCACGTACATCCAGGCAGCACGGACAGGTACGACAGCCAGCAGTGCGAAGTGAGTCCAACTGACGCCAGACAGCAGAACTCTGAGCGTAGAAAGCGTCAACAGTAGCATCACCCTGCTGAAGAGAGTGCTCCTGGCGGACCACGGACAGGTACAGGGCATCACCAGAGGGCTCGTAGCGCTGACGAAGATGAGTCCACATCTGGAAAGCCGAAGGGAGTCCCACAACCTTAGAAGAAAACTGAGGCTGGACACTGGCGATGAAGACAGCAGCAGCCCGAGCGTCGTCATCGTACCACTGAGTGTAGACGGTCAGACGATCCTTGTAGGAATCCAGAACCTCCTGGTAGGCAGAGGCAGCTTTATCATCAGCAGCAGCCTTATCGGCTGTCGGAGGCAAAGCAACAGGCGTAGGCTCCGTCGGAGGAATAGGGCAAGGCGGGCAGGTGACATCGCCAGAGAGGACGCCCCAGAGACGAAGACCACGCATGTGGATGCGCATGTGAGACACGAAGTCGGTGTAGTTAACACCATCAAAGATCACCGGGCAACGAGGGAGGGAAACGGTGCCCATTGGTAGGCGGCGCTGGACGGCGCGGCGACCAAGGCAACGAAGTCTAACAGGCGACGCTGGACGGCGCGGTGGTTAGAACAACGTTTTTTTTTTGCGGTCGGTTTACAAAACCGACTCTGTCACCAAACCGAGCTCCTTCCCCACAAATAGATCGGCGACAGCGGGGGAGCCGGCGGCGGCGACGGCGGGGAGGCCGACGACGACGGCGAGGGAGCCGGCGACGGGGGCTGCGGCGGAGCCGGCTGCTGCAGCGGGGGAGCCGGCGCTGGCGGCGACGGCGGGGGAGCCGACGACGACGGCGAGGGAGCCGGCGACGGGGGCTGCGGCGGAGCCGGCGACAGCGGCGGCTGCAGCAACGGCCCCGAGACGGCAGACGGCGGAGGGCGGAGTGGGCCCCGAGACAGCGAAGCCGATCCGGGCGGCAGATCAGCGACGACGGCGGCGGCGGTGGCGCAACAGGAGGCGGCGTCGGCCCGGCGCGGGCGGAGCGGAGGCGGCGGAAGGCGAGCGGAGGCGCGGGGAGGCCGACGGCGGCGCAGGAAGGCCGGCGACGGCACGGGGAGGCCGGCGGCGGCGCAGGGAGGCCGGCGGCGGCGCAGGGAGGCCGGTGACGGCGCGCGGAACCCTAGGTAAGCCAAAACCCTAGTTTTGGCTCTGATACCATGTTATGAATAGCGCTTGTATTCATATGAGGCCAATGGGCCGGTATATATACACAAAGTACAGGTGGTAAATATGCAAAGAACCCCTCATAACAATGGGGAATAACAAACTATACATATATCTCTAACACCATCCTCTCACTAGAACTTTCTGTGGAGCCAGACAGTAACAGAGAAGAAAACTAGATAGAAAAAACTAGGTAATAAGTGGCCTTCACTTAATTTCACAAAACCCCAAGTTTTATTGTCACAGTTGCAGAAAACCCCAGGTTTTATGGCTATTGGCTAGCTGGCAGCACCTAACTCCAGGTTTATGGTAATAAGGATTCACAAAACCCCACCATAATCAAATCTGTCCTTGCATTCAGTCGTTCCTGCCACCTCTAGCGAGTCTATGGTGCGGGGGTCTGCCTTAGAGCTCCCCTCCATCATCGATCCACTCCGCGCAGAGACCTACATCCCAATGCCGACGAGCTGCTATTTGGTTAGGTGGGGTTTTGTGAAACCTTATGACCATAAAACCTGGGGTTTTCTCAAATTTGCTCTAATTCAAAATTCTTGCGAGGATTCTAGACATGTGGATAATATAGAATCCAAAAAATGCATTGATCATTACATGGAATTTTTTACTCCCTCTGCTCTTTTGTAAACTGCAAGTGATGCCTTAGGCTGTTAGCATTATGCAATATGCATACTAAGAAACACACAAGATGACCACAATTAAAATTGTCTACTAAGAAACACACAAGATGACTGCAATTAAAGTTGTCTCTTTCTACAGCATTAAATATATTCATCTACCAAACCATCCACCTTTAGTCTATGTGCAATGAAGTATAAATGGCCTTGTATAATGGAGTATGTATTAAACAAGGGCATATGTATTAAACAAGGGCAGAGCAATTTAGGAAGAAATGGTTTATTTGCCCTCAAAAACGTGGAACATAACTTATAAAAAACAAGAATATCTCCCTGAAACATCACTTACAAAAGAACAGGAGGAGTACCAATTAGTATGATTCAAGGACCATTCACACATTTAATGTATTGGAATAGCCACAGATGCATAGGGGAAAAATGGTATCAGAGTGTCACTGCTTCCTCCAAGAACAACAAGGGAGTGGTTCAAGGAGATCCCATACAGTTTCCATCAGCACAATGAAGCAAAAGATGCTGAGTCTAGGCAAAAATGACAAGATTCTGATAGCATTTCAAGGAGAGCCAGTATCAAACCTGAAAACACTCTGCACCAAGGTAACTTTGTAGCATGCGAAGAACAGAAGCACCCTTATCATAGCTAATGGCATCAAAAATCGCATCAACTTCATTGGCATGGTGTATTTCAACCTGACCATACAGGAAAAAAAATAGTGAAACGAATTACAAGTCCGCACTTAGACAAGTGAAAATGTTAACACCACCAGCTGAAACTGTATATGCATCTACTGATGTTGATCTCTAAAGTAAGATTTCAACCTAAAATGATTTAAGCATCATTTTCCATAGGCATGTCAAGAGTCAATCATGAATCAGCCAATGAATGTGTCAGGAATGTAGCTAATATATTATACATCATCATTACTTACCATTGTCAAAATTTGCACTCCTCAATAGATTCTCATTTCTACAACCGTATAGTGCATAACATCTATGATTTTAGACAAAACAATGCACAACATATCAAATGCCACAATTTTTCCAGCCATCGGACTAGGCCATGGCACATTAGCAAACAGCGTGGTTACCTCAATAGGATGAGACTCGGCTAGTGAATCCAATCTAAGAGCGGTGGTTGTGCTACCAAGAAACTGCGTCCAGACATTCCATTGTGGAAAAAAAGAATCCACTGCTAAATAACTCATCTGTTAAAACAAAAGCATATTCATTCGGTATATAATGGTAGCCTAATATTAAATTTTTGAAATTTGGGTTGTCAAATTGATTACCCATGTAGCAAAACCTTCATTTAGCCACAAGTGAGTCCACCATTCCATGGTTACAAGATTACCAAACCATTGATGAGCCAATTCATGTGCCACAGTAATTGCAACCTAAACAGAATAGATGTTGAGATCACTAAACAAAGGAGATTTTTTCTAGACAACAATAAACAAAGGAGATTCAAGCAGCTGGAATTCAATCATCCCAAAGAAAAGGTCTAACTAAGAAATAAAGTCATTATCAACCGAATGAATTATAGAATAATTACGTATTATAGTCACACATGATTATTTAAAAAGTGAAGAGTAAACAGTAAAAAGAAATGTAACTAAACAACTTTCTGATTATGATAGATACACTTTGTTTGTTGGATGCTGATGAAGACTGCTCATCAAAAAGCAAAGCTACTTCCCGGAAAGTGACTAATCCATAGTTCTCCATGGCTCCAGCAGCAAAATCAGGGATAGCAACCATATCCAACTTGAGGAGTGGATAAGGAGTGTCAAAGTAACTAAACCATTTAGGAAATAAACTTTTTATTAGTGATTCTATCCAGTAACAACCACAGCTGGACATACTATTCATTAACATCAATTATGCTGCTTCTTTAGAAACCTGTTTTGAAGCAAGGTTAGGTTGTGATCTTACTCTTTATAGAGATCCAACGACTTCACTCCAACATCTAGTGCAAACTTCCCTTGATTACTCTTACCAACTTGAGTGTACACACGAACTTTGGTGCCTGAATACAATTAAACAAATTAATGAAATGGAAAGGGAAAGAAAAAAATGACTCCTACAACACTTTTAATGGATGATGTCAAAGTAATGCGAAAAATGGAGTTGATACCTTCTGATGTTTTACCCTCTATATAATCAAACAAACCAACAACTATGGCCACTAAATAAGTTGACATAAGAGGTGATTCCTCATAATGGACAGTCTTGGTAGGACCAACGACTGTCTCGTTAGCTACTGGCATGTTGGACAGTGCTACCAGCTCAGATGGAACGTCAAGTGTTAGCTTGAACTTGGCCTGAAAATTGAAATAGCACGAGGAAAAATGTTGAAGAATAGATCTGACCTCTTTGATATTATAGGTGCACGTATATGAGAGCCAGAGGAACATAAAGTCATGTGTGGAAGTAGTAGAATTTGGTTCCACATTTATATTCAACTTATGAGTACAGTAAAAATGTCGCTTAGAAAACTAAAATGTAGTACACCAAAGTATCAAACACCTAGACAAGCGAAATCTGATCACTGAACATTCTATATTGCTACCATAATCACCTTAAATGCAGGCTCATCCCAGCAGGGGAAGCACCGTCGAGCATCTACAGACTCAAACTGCGTCACCGCCATATTTTGTGTCTCCCCATTATACTTGCTGCGATCAAATGGCACAAAAAAATTGAAGCCCAGGAAGAAAATGTCATGAACAAATTCACAAAGTAGGTCCTAATAGCACAGTTCCATAGCTAATTGTCAAACCAACCACATGCTTGTGCAAAAAGGTTCCCAGTATCTTATTTAAAAAAAATAGCAGGCGGACTGCTAATAGTTCTCCATATCTATAGCAAGTGCATTATTGGCACTGATCAGTGAAACACAAATCTCTACGGCGCAAGTAAGCATGGGCAAACCACCTTTTTTTAAAAATCTCTTTTTACTACAACGCCATGATTTGCTATAAATGATCACGGATCTTTGAGGTTATAGAAAGTATCACAGCATTCAGAATTCTATCCTTTTCCAATTCAACTGTGATTCAGTGACTTCGATGAGATGCTTCCACACCGTACAGCGTAAATGCCAGAAAGAACCCGTATATACCTTCTGTAGAAGCCCCTCATCTGATCGTTGAGCGTGCCGTTGAAGTCCATCCTGAGCACGCCCTCGCCGAGCGGAAGCTCCTTGCCGAACCGGAGCACCAGGATCTCGTCGTCCGCGAACAGCGATACCTCCGCGGGCGCCAGATCCTGCAAGAACAGGCACCGACCACGGTGAGAATTTTGGCGCGAGGAAAAGGGGCAAAGGTGAGGTGAGAGCTTTTCTTTTCTGCCGCTGCTGCTGCTGTTTCGATCGGCGCGTACCTGGAAGCGGATGGAGGCGCGGTCGACGGCGAGTTCGGCGGCGTTGAGGACGAGGAAGCGGGTGGGCGAGGAGACGTCGACAGCGACGGCGGCGGAGCCGGAGAAGGTGCAGGCGACGAGGTCGGGGCGAAGGCGGAGCTCGTAGCGGCGCGGCGCGGCGAAGAGAGGGAGCCGCGCCTGGCCACGGAACTGGTCCGGCGAGTCCACAATTGCCGGCGCCGGCGCCGGCGCCGGCGTGCAGTGTTTTGCTTTGAGATTCGCGTCCTGCGCGCGTGATTGGGCGGGGTTTAGTTCAGCGCGAGGAAAGCAGGGAGACGAGGCAAGCAAAGCAAACACTGGGGAGTGCTGGGTTATAGGCCTGTTCTTTTCAGCTTTAAAAGCTATTTTTTAGTTTTTCTACAGTAACTAATTTTTAAATGGGGTATCTTTTTAAGATATGGTCTATTAATTAGTTATAATACATATTGTATCGACTGCATTTATATCGGCAAAAACCGTATGTGAGTTTCTATTATTATGTAATCTCTCGCACGAATAGCCCAAAATCCAAAAGCCGCAGCCAAAAGTCATAAGGTTCAGCCAAAAAGAACAGGCCCATATTATATTAGTTGCGTCGACAAGTAACCGCCGGATTAGGCGACAGTGGCAGCGTTCACACGATCTCTCCTGGTTAAGCCTCTGTTTAGCACACGAAAATTTCTCCTACATTTCCTACGAGAATTGGGCTGTTTTCTGTAAAAAATTTATAAATGTCCTATAAAATTTTTGTGGGGACACGTGTATCTTAAAGGGGGAGAAGCTAATATAAACATCTAGTTTCTTAAAACGGCTTCTCCACTCCTTTCGCTTTAGAGTTACAGGCGCATCACGTACCTCACTCCTCTTGCTTCCCTTTTACGCACATATTTCTCCCTCACTTTTCCCACCGCTCATGCACTTATTTTAAAAGTCACTTTTTCAGCCATTATTATTTGTGTTCAACAAATAATCATTAGCCGCAGCAAAAAACCATCTGTCGTAGCCAATACAAACACACTTTAAGATTAGACGACAGTAACAAATTTTTGTACATGCAGAATTTTTCTGCCGTCACATGTTTTAAGAGACCACATTTGGTCTGTAGCAAAATACAAATGATTTAAGTTTGTCTGAAAAAAAAAAGAATTCTATGTCTATGATAGGCTAACCATGGACATGGGAAAGATAGGAGACCATGTAAGCATGTTTAAAAAAAACATCTTTGCGTAGTCCCTATTGCAGAAATGTTTACTAAGGCATATTCTTCTTTTTTGTCAAAACATATAGCTAGAGCTCCGACCATTCATTAAAGAGAGAAATAGGATTTTAAGGTTACACCAATATAACCCTTTTCAGATAGGTACACTAAGGAAATAAACATGGCAAAGTCACAGAGTACACACCAACACCCTTACGCAAAACACCCATGGGATTCACCATGATAGTAACAAATTCTAGTTACTCGACAAAAAAGGAAAACACAACTTGCCTAAACTAAGCACAAAAAAAATCAAAACACGACGTAAGATGTTAAGATATCCCACAACTCACCATTCAGACCCTTCACCTTATTGGAGACTAAGATACCCCATAACTTACTATTCAGACCCTTCACCTTATCGGACCTACAGAACACAACCACAATCAAACTTGGAGGGAAAGATTAAGACCTCCAAACATCCATCTATAGTTTGTTCGTGTAGTTTATCATTAGCCTTTATTATTCGTGTACTTCATCATTAGCCTTTCTAATGATGCCCAATTTCCTGAAGATTAGACCTGTTCATATTGGGTTCTATTTCCCACCATTTAGACCCTTCACCTTATTAGAGACTAAGATACCCCATAACTTGCTATTCAGACCTTTCATCTTATTAGAGGCTAAGATATCCCACAACTCACTATTTAGACCCTTCACCTTATCGGACCTACAGAACACAACCACAATCAAACTTGGAGGGAAAGATTCCTTAAGACCTCCAAGCATCTATCTATAGCTTATTTGTGTACTTCATCACTAGTCTTTATTGTTCGTGTACTTCATCATTAGCCTTTCTAATGATGCCCAATTTCCTGAAAGGTAGGCGTGTTCATATTGGGCTCTATTTCGCACTACTTAGACCCTTCACCTTATTGGAGGCTAAGATACCCTACAATTCACCATTCAAACCCTTCACCTTATTGGAGGCTAAGATACCCCACAACTCACTATTTAGACCCTTTACCTTATCGGGCCCACAGAACACAACCATAATCAAACTTGGAGGGAAAGATTCCTTCAAAACCTCCAAACATCTATCTATAGTTTGTTCGTGTACTTCATCATTAGCCTTTATTGTTCGTGTGCTTCATCATTAGCCTCTCTAATGATGCACAATTTCCTGAAAGATAGGCTTGTTCATATTGGGTTCTATTTTCAATTTATGCTTGCAGAAGCCATAAACTAATATGAACATCTAATTTTTTGAAGCGGTTTCCCCACTCCTCTCGCTCTCGTCTCACTCCGGAGATAAGCCAGAGTGTTGCAGGTGCATCACACATTTCACTCCTTTCGCTTTCGTCTTGTCTACACATCTTTCCCTCATTTTTTCTACCGCTCATGTCCTCCTTCTAAAACCCACTTTTTTCAGCCACTATTATTCATTATCAGCCAAAAGCTATCAACCGCAGCCAATATGAACACCCCCTGAGCCTTCTGCTCTCCAATGTGCCACTTTATTTTTATCTTGGAGGCTAGACAAGCACTCCTTTTGGGAGTAGGTCCGTGATATAGGCCCTTCACCTTTGAAGTATTCTACGGCGAGTTCATTGTTCCTGATGGCACACCCACTAAAGAGACATTTTGCAGCGTCTCCTAATTAACACCCCAAGAGCTTTCTGCATGGTTGGCGTGGTTGGGATTGCTGCTGCAACCTGTGGTAGCACTATAGTTGACAGCAAAGCAGGTGCACCCATCTTTGCAACCGACGGTGGGGATACTAACAACCGGAGTCCTGCACCCCCGCAACAAGTGTGTCCTTCCCATCACCTTTTAGCATCCACCATTGATGACAAGCTCCACCTGTAACACTTGTAGCGGTTCGGTAGTTGGTGGTGACAAAGCACATTTCTTCAACTCTATAGTAGAAAAAAGGAGGGGCCCAACCATCCGACCTCGTCACGCAAATGTCCTCCTTGTCGCCTACTAAAGCCACACATAAGGACATTAATCTTGGCGATAACTTAGCCGAGGACACTTCCATGGGTAGTGAAGATGGGGGCTCTGCAGTAGCAGGTCATGACCTAGAGGCCTCCACATGTGTACTAATAAGAATACTTCCCCCATTTATCTCACTCCATGGAACATGAAACTTCTCACAAATTGTACGACCAACTTCCTCTGCTAAGAAAGGTGTGCCATGGAAGGAAACCAAAAGAGAGTGGTGTCTCATGGTTCCAATGAATGAAGTTGACGAGTAGCCTCTGAAAATTGAAGTGAAGGTGTGGTTGTCGGGATATGCATAGACGAGGTTGGGGAAGAGACTGCTCTTTAGAGATGAGGGCACCAACTAGCAAAGTGCCCTATCCTAACAACGTAGACAACATGGTGGTTTCTGACATGATGCAATCTTGTGGTCAGTAGCAAGGCAATTAGAGCACCTCCCGTTCATCCTTGACAAAAGGGTTTGACAAGGTCCCCTTGGCCATTGGCATGGGTTGGTGAGAGGGAACCAAAATGTTGCATGGGGTTAGGCATGTGGCAACCTGATGACTGAATGCAGGGCAATTGAAGCACTTGTGATCCAATCTTGTGGAAGGCCGTGATGTTAGTGATATGCCTTAGAGGTAATTATGAAGATGATTGTAACACTTCTATATTTATAACCTTTGTAATATGTTATTTTGTCTCTTGAATAAATGTCTTTAATATTGATCAATATGTATGTAACTTTTTTGTGGAGCTCTTTATTCATATTTTGATATTATTCTAAAGTATCACTGATCTTATATCATTATGTGGGATAATAATGATTTATAGATTAGCACATATATTGATTGATGATCATGTCTTACAGATCATAGATATAGAATTATTAAATCAATAATGCGAACACATGTTAAACAACATGGTGTTGGATTGACTCACTTTAAGATATTTTGGAATTGTTATGTTTTATGTGTCATTAGTTGGTCTCAAGCAATGATGATGTATAATCATTGTACTTGAGATCAACATAATTTTCTATATGTGTAATAATACACTTAGGGGTTGTCAAGCGTTATTTCGTACAAGGTAGTTATAAATATAGCTTTCGAGTATGCTATAAAACATGCGAAGGAATGTAACTAACCAGATATGGGACTTGCTCCTTCTACATAGCAGGAGAGATATCTCTGGACCACTCGATATGGTCAGATAAAGAAAGTGTACGACCATGCCACGGGTGGTCAAAGAGTTGATCATATCACAAAATGATCTGTGAATTGGTCGTATGATGATACAAACTGGTTGTAAGAGTTATAAGCTGATCGTGACTAAGACTTAGATGCATATCATATTGCATAAGGTTCATCTAAATTGATATTTATGTATATTTGGGGTCGATATGTCTTACTAGGGACTGCTACTAACATGTAATTGGAAATGTGTTTTTGAGTTGTAACAAAGTATATATGAACCTATTGAGTCGCATGCACCAGCCAGTTCACTCAAAAGCTTAAGCTTATGAAGAAAGACGGACAATTCACTTATATTTTAACACTTCCCCTCATGTGTAGACTCCCACAGGCTTAAGACATGAAATAGAAGTGGGATGCAATTATTTTTCTAATTGCGCCAGCCCAGTCTTGAACCCAAGACCTATTGCTTTGATACCATATTGAATTGTATGCACCAGCCAGTTCACCCTAAAAATTAAGCTTATGAGGAAAGATGGACAATTCACTTATACTTCAATAGAACCTACAAGGTTACATACTTAACAGATTGGAATATAAGGGTCTGGATTATACTTTCTGAGTAGGATACAATATCTATTTGTATTGGATAAAAATTCAGTCGGTAGCTTTCCGAGTGGGATATGATCTCTACTTGTATTGGATCAGGATTCGATTGGAGGCTATATATTCAGAGAGACGTGGGGATGAGGAAGGTATCCAAGACACACCCACCGAAACCCTAGCCGCCACCTCTCATAGGCCTTACCATATGCAAACATATTGGTGC
The DNA here is from genome assembly GCA_017311315.1 of Dendrocalamus latiflorus. Lineage (NCBI taxonomy): Eukaryota > Viridiplantae > Streptophyta > Magnoliopsida > Poales > Poaceae > Dendrocalamus > Dendrocalamus latiflorus. The sequence goes on along the minus strand of CM029658.1, from coordinate 35,097,212 downwards.
ACGACATTCCTCCCTGGACATGTAGACTTTGGTAGAGGTGCTGCTACAAATGCAACACTGATTAGGATGATCGTGATGAGGAGATGATTGGTTAGAGGACGATCAATTATTTCCACTTTGCTTCAACTATACTTCCGATGTACTGTGTGTCTAGTGGTAACGATCGATAATTGCTTACTTGCATGGCTTCCTGGTTTATGTGTTAGAAAATTTTAATCTACACTAGTGTAGCTTACTCGTATCCCAACACATGGCAATGTCGTCTTTACCACTAGTGGATCATGCACAATATATCGGCCTCTCTTGCCAACTTGGATCCACTCATCCTCAATGACAGCTAAAACTTCATGAGTCCCCCTTCATCCCCTTGCTAATTTCAGAAGAAACCATTGGAAAAAGCAGTGCAACATTTCATCAAATAGATGGTGGGTACATACGGAATGGTGGAGAGCACAAGGGCAAGGGTGGTGGGAAGTGGTGAAGCCATTGAGGATAGCAAAGGGGTTGATAGCAAGGAAGGCTTGGCAAGGTGGTGGAGGGACAAACGGCGAAGCTTGTCCTGGTGGATTGGTGGTGCTAGGTCGAGTGGGCGGCATGAGATGTTGCCATGGTGGCAATGGGAGGAAAAGTGAAGGGGGAGAAATGAAAGTGTTGAAGAGGTGGGAGAGTATCGGGAGCACAAAAACTCAAATGATGGAGCGTCGGTGAGGCATCTTCGGTGGGCAGCGTTGGCAAGGTGGGGAGAGAGGGGTGACGGCGGTGATGCCTAATGAGCGAGGAAGGGTAGATGTGGGGAGTAGGGAATGGATGACGGTGTTGGTGCAGGGGAGGTGTGGGGTAGGTGAGGCAGCAATGGCAAAGTCTAGTTGACGTCGGAGTGGCGGCCGATGGTGGGGGTTGGAAACGGGTCTTGTGTGGTGGCTTGGATCAGGGGGCTTGGGGATGGGGAGGAGGGAAGGCGCGGGTGTGGCTAAGAGACACAGGAGGAGGATGCTATTGCTGGCGCTGGAGCAAGGACCAATGGTAGGAACCCTTGGTCACCCTGGGTTTGCATGCGGGGTCACTTGCGTAGTGCTTGATAAACCAAATTAACAAGCAAAATCATGCATATTATTTTTCATATGGTGTTAGTACACTTGTGTTATTAGTCTCTTTTTTTTTAGTTTATGGCTTATAGTTTCTTCTGAATAAATAAATGTGACGATTTTTTCGTTGGCTTTTCAAATCGGTTTATTGGGATAACTTTTTTGAAGCAGCTTATCGGTTTATCAACATTCAATTCGTGGCACAAGCATTTGTATTAGAATCAAAAGCTATCAGTTAAAAAAACAAGACCATTAATTACACCTAAATTTTGCTCAGATGAGGCTCCAATTATTTAATTCATGGTGTAAGTTGAAACCTTATCTGGAAGAGAGAGAGTATCTATGAAGTTTGTTAAGAGGTGTTTAAGCCTTTTAGTGAGCTAATTAAGAGCGTATCCACAAGTGCTGGTCGATCGTCGGCACCGTGACGACTACCTGATATACAACAGGACAACACCAACACTAACGTTGTGTATAGTCATCATCACCAAAAGGAAAATAAGGAAAAAGCAGCTAGCTTCCACGAGGTCCAATCGTACTTTCACGGCCTTTTTTTTTAAGTTTTAGCTTATGATTTGAGCTTATACCTTTTAGACTATTTATAAATCGTAAAGGATAATACGAAATAATAGAAACTTACGAATAATTTTGATTGATATAAATAAAGTCATTACAGTGTATACTATAATTAATTTATAAATCCCAACTTGAAAAACATTTTGTCTAAAAGTTAATTATTATTAAAAATTGAAAAATACTTTTTAAAAGTTGAAAAGAAGAGCTCCACAGCCCAACAAGTAAACGGTCCGGAAAATGCACATGTGGCCTAGTCACTCGCGTGGTCGGTGTATGGTCAGGTTCTTCTGTGATTTTAGCTTTGATTTTTCCAAAAGCTAAATTAAATAGAGCTATTTCTTTTAGCAGTCTCTCTAAATAGTTTTTTAAATCCATCAATATGAATATCTAGTGTATATGAATATCTAGTGTACAGCCCAGGTAAATTCAGTTCAGTATGGATAACATTTTCATAGTTTAACCTAGATAGTTTAGATCATTACACCACTAAATCCGAGACATAACTAAATCCTGACTTCACCACTGCCAACACTAGCATTATCCTATCACGCAGGATGTAAACATGGAGCGTATAATAACTCCAACATGTGTTGACGAACCGAATACCACACTGACAAATTTTGCTACGGCGGCCACATGTATACGGCTACCTAGGTAAGGAGGTTACACACGTTACCTTTGTGGAATACCGGACCTCTCCGTGGGACCCCACGGAATACCGGACCTCGCCGTGGATCCCCAGATTCCGGCCATCGCCGGCGGCCGTCGACGCGACGGCGAGGAGCAGCAGCAGCAGCAGCGCGGCGGCGGCGGGCTGAGCCATCGACGCGGACGCGCACCGCACGAGCCGCTATCGCTGTTGTGTTCGCGGCACTAGGTGGTGGCCCGACGGCCTTGGGCGTGGGAGCGCCACTCGCGGCGAGCGGGCGTATTTGTAGGCAGCAGCGGCTGCAGCCCAGCGCCGCTACGCCAACCGAGGAAGCGCCAACGACGCGTCACCTCGTGGAAAGATATCACAAGAAATCGGCGTTGGATCGCGTGAACTTCCGCACTAGCGCCTAGCGGGCAGGCAGGCAGGCAGGCAGGCTCCAATCCCCTGTGGACAGATGGGTCAGCCGGGTAGTTCCTTTCTTCCTTCCATCTGGAGCTTTTTGACCATGCTCCAAAACAAGACACGTCACACAAGGGTGTAATCGACATTAAAGCAGCGGCGGCGGCGAGGGAGCAGAAGGAGGCAGGCTCCAATCCCCTGTGGACAGATGGGTCAGTCGGGTGATTCCTTTCTCCCTTCCATCTGGAGCTTTTGGACCATGCTCCAAAACAAGACACGTCACACAAGGGTGTAATCATTAACATATCGGCTGGATTGGTCACAAGATTTGGATTTGATTCATAGGAACGGGGCTTCCCTGCCCCCTGCATCCCTGTTCCCTCCGTGTCCCTCTCAATCTGGACACTCGCCAGTTGATCCAACGGCCCACATCATATTTTCACAATTTGCTCATTTTGCCCATTTTTCACCCGAAATTTAAAAATACAAATAGGTTAATCCATCATAAATAATTTAAAAAAATACAGGACAAAAATAAATTTATTTTTTCTTGTATTTTTTAAATTATTTATGATGGATTAACCTATTTTTATTTTTAAATTTCGGGTGAAAATGAGCAAATTGTGAAAATATGATGTGGGCTGTTGGATCAAAATATGAGCGTCCAGATTGAGGGGGACACGGAGGGAACAGGGGCGCAGGGGACAGGGAAGCCCCGTTCTGATTCATAGGCTCTGTTTTTTTTCAATTTATCTAGAAGTAAAAATAAAAGAGATATTTTTTTTCTAAACAGCTTCTTTAAACGACTTTTTGAGCTCGTCCGTGTGTGTATTGTCTGCTGCTGTCTTCAAACATACAATTAAAAGCTATCAGCCGTAGGATAAAAATAGAGAGCCCTATTCTATGCATGCATACATTTTTCTAAACATAATGTTAGGAACCTTCTCCTTTCTTGTCATGCATTACATGAAACTTCTCCCAGGTTTGACAGAGAAGCTGAGCAACTGCTTTGCGTAAAACTTCAAATTTGGTTTCAGCATTATTTTACGTAGTATGTTTCGGCTAGGATTGTGTAAATTACGACTTCCGCTTACAGGAAAAACAGAAAAGAAAAAGCGAGGGACGGAGACACACGCGTGAAAAGCGACGGCGACGGCAGCAGCGAGGGAGTAGGAAGGATGGTGTTTGGCCGGAGCAAGTTGTCCTCGTTGACGTAGTCTCCGCGGCCAGTGCCTCGGCAGCAGCCGCGACGTGCTCGGAGCTACGACCGGTGTACCACGAGTCAGTGACGGACTCATAAATAAAATTTAGGTGGACGATATGTACCAATAGAATTATTCAATAGTAAAGCAAGGCATGCATAATTCATATTGCAATCATACTAATAAAAAGCATATGACACTAAATGTAATTCAAGAAAAAAATTTGCATGTAAACATGTAAGAATGAATGTATGTTTTATCTGTATCTACATGTGAACAAAACCATTCAGACTCTAGTCTTGCTGCCTTGCTCGCTCCCCGCCCGCCTTGCTGATGCCTCGCCATGACACCTGCGTAGCCACGCTCCGTGGCCTAGCACCAGCAACAACCTCTTCACCGGCTCACGACCGCGCCGCGTCTTTCTTTCTTCTCGCCAGCTCGCCGATGCCGCTGTGCTACCATGTCGCGCCCCCCTAAACCTCGTTTTCAGAGTCCAAAATGACAAGATGAGCTAGGGTCAAATGGGGTGTTCGTATGGTAAATATCTAATTGCTACGTGACTCCTATATGTTGCATAGGCGGCAGGGAGCCAAGCACCTCCCATCTTGCAACTCATGTCCCACTCTCACTCTTTGAAATACAAAAAATAAAAAAAAGTAAGACACATGGATAGCACTAGGCCCACCCTGCCATTTAGGCGGCAGAGGTGCTCAGGTGGCATATAGGAGCTAATCTAATTGCTGTGCCTTGGTAGCTTAGTGGACTGACCTAGTGGGTTGTCTCATGCAGCATCGGCCCAAGGAGTGAGCCATATCGCTAAGCCTAACGCATGCTCAGGTGGCATATAGGAGCTTCCCTAATTGCTGTGCCTTGGTAGCTTAGTGGACTAGTCCAGTGGGTTGTCTCATGTAAAATCGGCCTAAGAAGCGAGCCATATCTCCAAGCCTAACGTACACGACAGCATGCTGCTTCTTCTTTCTTCTTAATCAAGACAGGTAGACAACAGAACTCTTAGATCATGGTGAAATAGAAGGGCGCAGCTCGGTCGGCAGCCTAGGCTCGCCCGGATGCTGGATCTGCCCCTGCCACGAGTGTTTCAACTGGTGGTACACGGAGAAGTTCACCAAAGGGCAGTGGCACAAGGACGAGTGCCTCGAGGAGTGGCACAAGTACCGGGTGTACCTCGAGCTAAAGCTAAACCACCCCCGCATCCTCTCCCGTCTCCGCCTCAAGCATGGCTCACCCTCCTTGTTTGATTCGATTGATTCGATCACCGATTTGCTATGCGCGGTAAAGATCCCACCGTTGTCCACCTCATTTTCTTTGTTCTTGTATGTCAAGATGTTCTAATGTGAAAAGCCCCAAAATTTCAAACCAAAAATTTTCATAATTTTTGCTGCATTTTTGAGTGAATTCTGGAGACTTTCCCTTTTTGGAAAGTCGGCCGAAAATCCGTTTTCCTTTTCTGGCCGGGCGCTTTCTTCTTTCGCTGGCGCCCTTCCCGGTTTCCGCTTCCTCCTTCCTCCCGGCGCCCTCTCCCTCGCGCTTGCGCTAGCGCCGCCCCCGACCCCGCCTTCCCCCTCGCCCCAGCGCCTCCCTCCACTCCCCTCCTCCGTTGGCGCCGTCTTCCCCTTCCGCCTCTCCCCCCTCTTGGCGCCTCCACGCTCTCCCCCTCGCAGGCGCCGCTCTTCTCCCCGCCTCCTCCCTCGCGCGCGCGTGCGCGCTGCGCCTGCGGCCGCACCGCCTCTGCGCCCTCGCGCCCGTGGATTGACCTCCGCCCGCGTCACCCCGCCGTCATCCGGTCCGAATCGGTGGACGCCCTCGCGCCGCGTCGCCGCCCCTGCTCCGGCCCCACCTAGCTGTCCCCGCCCCCTTCCTCTCCTGCGCGCGGACGCGCCTCCGCCATACCCGCCGCTCACCTGCTCCCATCCCCTGTCACGTCGCCTTTACTCCCGTGCCGAGCCGAGCGTCACCCTTGCGTGGAGAAGACTCGCCACCCACTCCCCATACCTTTGTTGACTGCCCAGGCCGCGCCCATTTTCCTTCTCCCCTACGGCTCCCCTCCCTCCGCCCGGGCATAAAAGCCGCCTCACCGCTCCCTCCCTCTCCTTTGCTCTCCAAGCCTCCCCAACCCCTCCATCCTCTTCCTACCCCTCCAAGGAGTCTCCCCGAGCTGCAAATCCAAGCCGCATCGCCCAGAGCTCCGCCGCCATCTCCCACTGCGCCGGCAACCCCCCAAAAGGCAATCCCCCTCTAACCTTCTCCATTTCCCAATTCCACTGTCCCCGAGCACCTCTGCAGCTTCCTAAACACTTTGGTGATCTAACTTGGCCAAGAGAGCTGCTGTGGAGCCCTAGCGCCGACGAGCTCCGCCGCCCAAACCACCTCACCGTGGCCAGCCCACCCAAGATCTTCCCCGCCGATTCCGCCACTGCATTGGTGAGCCCCAAGGTCCCGTGTCCGAGAAATTGCACCCCAATTGAATGGATCGTCACCGGAGAGCTTCCACGCCACCGCAAACCCGAAACCACCCCCTTCTACCTCCAGCCTCCACCACTGATCCCCTTGTCTCCCAAAACCCCAAAATGAGCCCCCTGGGTTGAGGCGCACCCGATGGAGCCCTCCCCGGACATCGGGAGCCATCGCCGTCGCCGGAGCGCAGCAGCTTCGCCCCTCTGCCTTGCGGAGCAGCGCGCGTAGCGGGAGGAAGAGGACGACAACGTGGCCCCTTCCCCACCGCCCATCCGTCCTGTTGACTCCTAATCCCAGTAGTCGGGCGACCGCTTCTCTCCGCCGTCCGATCATCATAACCTTCGCCCCCACATCCGTCGGATCGCCTCATACCGCTTCGGCCGTCTTCCCCGCTTCGCGGCCGTCCGATCTCCCCTCATCTCATCTCGTCCGTTCGCCCCGCCTCGCCCAGCTACCGTCCATCCCGAGCCACGCGGTGGGCATCCGAGCCGCGTGGGCGTGCGCTGGCGTGGGCCGCCTCCCCTCAGCCTGCTCCTTTTCCCGCGCGTGAGCGCGCGCTGGCCTCCCGGCCGCGCGGGCCGTTTCCCCGGGCCAGGCCACACTGTAGCAAAGAGGTCGGGCCTCTACTGTTCACAATAATTTCCCGATTTAATCTTTTCTAAAATCCCAGAAAATCTAAATAAATTCTAGAAAATCACAGAAAATCCCAAAAATTCCCAAATTTCACCACTTTGCTCCAAATAATATCCTGGACCCATTTTTGGCCTCCACTTCCGCAATTTCATCCCAGATAAATTCCTAAAATTCCAATTTGAGGATTTATGCATTTTACTCCTTTTTAAATAGTTTATTTTTCCTCGCTTGATTAGTCTCAAGCTGGATTTAATTTGTTTTATGTGTTTGCGCTAGTGTCGGAGAATCCGGAGGTTCAGGTGCAGCCCCAGGAGCCAGGAGGTTCTTCGTTCGAGCTAGCTGAGATCATCCGGATTGCCGGCAAGTCCCAAATCCTTTGATCATGTTACAACCCATGTGATTTAATTATGTTAATATGCTATTTGCATTATGCTAATTGTGAAATGTTAAGTTTAAAGTAAAATAAAATGTTTAGAATGACTTGTTATGTAGTTAGACCTACCACCGACAAATGCCCTGTTAAATTTGTTGCCATGCCTTTGAAACCTTAGAATTAATTATTTGATAATCTAGACAATTGTAGGACATTATTATTATCATGCAAAGTGTTACACTAATAAGGTTGTGGCTGTGGGCCAATAGAATTTGGAAAACCCGACTCTAAGGTAGGGTGGTATGGGACACCGTACCTTAGAGCGGAGAGTGCCGGCGTGCACAAGGTAGGGTAAGGGTGAGTGGGAAACCGCGAGACGGTCTACACCCACCGCTTACCTTAGGTTGGGTCGCGGGCCTGGCGAGGTTGCGGACCATGTGAAAATATAAGGACCGAAACCCTTACGCTGAGCAAATGTCACAGTAATCGCTCAACCACAGGAGTTGACTTGTCAACACTGGTCTAGTAGCTGCTCAACTCGATTGAAACTCTACAGGTGTGGAGGGGGAGGAGGATTAGCAGTGAGGTTAGGCAGACCGTGCTGCGGGTGCCTAACAACGGTAGAGTTCACTCGAAGCGGACGTTTGTTTTCTCGTTTTGTGGGCGTGTGTGTGTGAGCCAGACCCGAGTGAATTCTACCGGGTAGAGCCTATAAAAAGAATTGAGCAGTGAAACGACCTGACTTTCTTAACTTTGTCGCGGGAGTTAAGGGATCGTGTAGGTAAAGCTGAGCAAACTCTGCAGAGTTAAATAAATGGTATTCGAATACGCCGTGCTCCCGGTTATTGGAGCTGTGTCACTTGGGTGATTCCAGCAGCAAAGCTTAAGTAGTTTTGTACATGTTTTAACTTGATTAGTTGGTTAATTAAATCTTCGTGAAAACCCCTGAGATCTTAAGAAGTAGTTTTGGGTCCGTTTTATAAAAATGTTTGCAAATAAAACTGCATCCACCAAAGTTAATAAACCAAATATACTCCCTTCCTTTGTTAATCCGTGCATGTAGTAAGTTAGAGTCCCTTTGGGGCTTGCTGAGCCGATTGTTTGGCTCACGGCTTGCTTAATCCACTCTTTAGAGGTTCAAGTCAAAGGTGAAGGTTTCCCCGTCAAGGACGCCCCTGAGGATCGCTTCTTCGACGAGGACCCGTGGCTTTAGGTCTTGGCCGCGCTCAAGCGGATTCTGGAGTTTTTGTGATGTAAGTATACTTTGGGCTTGCACGCCCCGCTGTTGAAAAATGGATGTTAATCCTTATGTGAAATATATGCTGGACTTTTGTTGTAAGCATGCAATGGTATACTCTTGCGCGACACTCCATAACTGTTCATGCGTGAATAGTTGCGGAATGTCGTGTCCGTACGCGCCCCTGGAAACGGGGGTGTTACATAATGGGGATTCCTGAGGTGATATTTTCCAGAGAAAGGAATATCTGATTGTGCTGATTTTGAAATTTAGTCTGGGACGATTCTAGGCTGGCTTAGATTTCATGGTGGTTATGTAGCTTCTCAAATTGGGGTAGCTGAAGGTGATTTTTCTGGGGAGAATCATCAGAGTAAGAACTCATGGTGGCCAGTTGTTATGCTGCTCATGAACTGCAGTGGGGTTGCATTGAATAGCTGCCTTCTTGTGTTACACATGCGAAATTGGGTGCTATTGTGTGCAGCGATTATTCTCATGTTACAAACGCGGGATCGGTGCTATTGTGTGCAATGACAATTCAGAGGGCTTTCTTGAACGAGCGACGTAGGTTGATGAGTATGTTGTTATTCATTCTTCAACCCAAAAAGGTTCTTGACGTAGGAGGAGCAAAGCACAACTTATAAACATGGGTTAGTCTTTTGAGGGAGATGGCACAAGACCGCTTATAAGGTTGTTGCCCTGCCGGTTGGGCTTATGAGTATAGTGGCTCAACTACCTGGTGCAAGGCTGCTAGTATAGTGGGCCCGGGGTCGGATATTGATTTAACGGTCCAATGGCGCTGACGGTGCGCAACAAATAAGATCATGACATTACCCTAGTGTACATAGCAATGATGTTATTCCCTAGAGCAGATGCCAGATGGTTATATTACATTGAGCCAGATCTACGGTTTATAGCTTTAACTTTTTTTTATTACAGTGGTCACTGGCCCATTACGGCCAATGATTGAAACCTTCTTAGCACTCAAATCTATAACAACAAATTTGTAGACAGGATTTCTCACTGTGTCGAAAGTCGGCCTATATCTGCGTTATTTGTCTATTCAATTATGTATGCTGTTTGTCCTTGCCAGAATAACTGTGATCAGGAATTGAGTTTGACAAAGTTATCTTAATTCTGATAAAAGCGATGGTCGTATGATGGTATTCGTAAAAAATTCTGTGTTAAAACATAAACGTGAACCAGGCTTTCTTCAGTTTCACATAAGCAATTCCTCTTAAGTCTTATCACATTATTTTGCATTTCACAGGCATCTAAGTATGTATTCTATTCCTTTTATGCTGCTTGTTTTTGCTTAATGGCCAATCGTTCCACATTTTTATTGTTTGCAGGAACATCTCAAAGACAAGCATCTCAGGAAAATCCTAATGGAGTCAGAAACTTCTACCTATTATGCCCAGCTTGATTCTGATTCTTCATCTGGAGAAGGTGCCACCTCTACAAAATGACAGTCTAGGGCTAACCACATGGTCAAGTTTCACTTCACTCAATCAGGATTTTGAGACCCTTGATACATGAACCAAAAAGTACATGTATTTAGACACATGTTCTGTTCCTCTCACATGTCGCAGTTCAGTACTTGAGATGTAATTTGTAAAATTTTCCAGGATCAGGTTGTACTCAACTTACCAAGTTAGATGTACCTTTATATACTCAAGCAATCAGTAGTCCGCAAACATTCAGCAGTTCTGTTCCGGAATTGGGTGAACAGGTTCAGCTATATATGATCAAATTATGGTTCTCCAACCCCCCATTTTCTGTTTTGTCGACGTTATTTCCATAAACCCTAGGTTCCAGTGTTTCTATAAATAAATCCTAGGTCCCAAAATATTGTGTTTCATATTCCATGCAAGATAACTTTGAGAAGAGTTTCACCCAGACCTGTCACCCCACAAGACTTTCCTGATAATGTATTTGGGTTTAGCATCTCTCGTAACAGTGGCATACTATTGTGGCCGGTACCAGATGCCTTCACTTTTGTCTATGTTTGTGTAGTCAAATAGTATGTTCTTTTCGGTTGTGGTTTATGGCTGCGGCTGATGATTTTTGCTCTTAGAGTAAGTGCTTGTGCGAACGAACTCAATATTGATAAGCGGCTTCGAAAAGGCTAAAAATCATAAATTATAAGTTGAAAAGAATGTGGCCAAAAGATGCCATGGAAGATTCACAAGGCTTCTTCCTTTGTCATAAATCCGATCCTCTGATGCGGTGACAAACAAGCCCTGAAAGCTACTCTCACTCAGGGAAGCTTCGTGGCAGTTAAGCTATCTGTCCCCTCCATTCTCCACTCTCCAGAGTCGGAATCCCCTCTGGCTGTTCATGGCCAAGAAATCAAAGAAACACTCTGCCAGAAGAGCTGCTTCTTCCTCCTCTGCTGCAGCTGATGGTGATCGCGCGCGATGGCTCCGACTGCTGGCCTTTGCCGTGCTCACCGTCCACTCAGCCTTCTCTGCGTATCTGGCCAGAAGCGACGCGAGGTTGGTCGCTCTTGTCGTCGTCGGCTACCTCCTGATGCTGGCACTGCTGTTCTATGGCCTGCTTGTGCCCCAGAAGAGAGACTAGGTGAGGCAGCAAACAAACCTCAAGCATGAACAGTCCTGTGTATTATCAGAACCTGTTTTTCCTGGTTTTCTTGCCTTGTTTGATACTTTGATCTTGTGTGGTGGTTGTGTACAAATCTATATATGTTCATAAATGTGTTGGTAACTTCGTAAGTTTACATACTCCGAAGATACGATTGTATAAACAATTGAGCAGCTGGTACAAACTGCAGAATTTAATGTCAATATACAATTGTCTAACTGAATTGTTACAATTATTGTACATATACTGATCTGAAATGCTTTCCTTGAACCTTTGTACGCTTTGCAACTTTGATATCACTGTCTGCAAATCAATACTTTTGTGGTTGCGTCTCCAAAAGGCATGCGATTACCAGGAACATGTACTTTGGTGAGGTAAGCACTTGAACAAAACAATCATTCGAAGTTTATAGAACCAAAAAAGAAAAAAAAAATCTCTCATCATGGAATCTTCACATCTAATCAAAAGCTCCCTGGAAACAGAATGTAGAAGAAGAGGGGAGCTTGAGATGCAAGGATATGCTTGTGATAATCAACACACCAGCAGTACTATTATCGGAAATACAGACAACTTGGAGATTGTTGGCCCTGAATGTCAAAAATATTAGAAAGTTTATGGTGTAAATATTCTATATTAAAATGACATTCAGGAGCTGGATTAATTAATATTTTCAGAAGTATTGCTATTCTGAACTCCAAAATTATGAAAAGTTCTATTAGTATATATACTCTATGACCCTTTTAAATTTATTTTTTTGCGATGCAGTTTACTTTAAAATGGATAAGCTTGTTACTAGTGAAATGATTTCTAAATTTCTGATGACTTACTATTTTTTATTCAAATCACTGTCCCCATGTTTTCTGCTTCTTGGAGAACATATGCTGTTCTTGATGCTGCAACAACTTTGCGAACTGAAAATAATCGCAAATAGAATGCATTAACATTTCAAAACAAAACTCAGTACATGAGTCATGAGTTTGGAAAAAAATATTACCTGAGATGCTTTGAGATCAAGTTCATCCCACTCAAAAGATGGATTTGTACCTTCAACAATTCCGGCACCGGCATAAACTAAAGTGCTATGACCCTAGAACAAGACAGCTTTGTAACTACATGCCTCTTAGGACAAGGAAACAACAAGTTTGACAATCCCAATTGCATAGTACAGTTGTGCAGACTACACAGTTTTGCTTACTTTTCCAATTAGCGCCGATCTAATCCCAACAGCGAACTCACTTTCAGCTCCTCCAAACCAACCAACAGGTCCAGCATACATCCCACGGTCGAAAATTTCTGTAACAACATCGCAAGTTAGCATTTGAAAAATCACTCTAACTAATGTTATTATTTATACCAATTTGATAGATTAATTTTAACATAACAATGTAGCCAGAATACAGAGAAACATACCATAATCTCGTATGAATTGACGCGCCTCTTCAGTGGGCAAACCACAAACAGCTGGACTTGGATGAAGAGTATTTAGAATATCAAACTGCAATGCCAACACAAAGAGTGAAGCTTGAGACAATCCAAGTAGTAATAATACATGCAACTGACAAATAAGACATGCAACTGACAAATAAGGGGCAAGACAATGGAATGAAATTTCATGTCGAAAAGACACAAATGAACATCAAGGGTACAAATGCAGATAACAGCTGCAAGAGTGAAGTAGACGTTCAATTTCCCAAAATCATACAATATACATTACCTCATCATCTTCATTCCTTATCCTTGCAGCTAATTGTGCTGACAAGTGCTGCACTCTAGGGAGTTTCCGAAGGGCCTTGCTGGGGTGGACAACAACCTCATCACAGATCATCTGCAAATCAGATTACAGCAGTGGTTGAATAACACTGCAGCAACCGTTTTTTTACTGAAAGGTACTCTGCTGAGCACTAAGAGAAAAGCAAGCTATTTCAGGATCATATCTAAAAGCTATCAGTGGGAAACTCAGCTTGCCTCAAGCTTCTTCTTTATGCTGTCCCGTACTATAGTAAACTCGGTATCTTCTTTGGTGCTGCACGAAAATTTTAGCAATCGGTAACTTTTCATTCAAGGTGTTGATATAACCTTAAATTCTCCAGAAATAGGCTAATGTTATGTTAATAAACACTAAGAAGGGAATGAAACCTTAGAAGCAAATCCTGACCAATTTGAAAGTCATCAGAACTTGTTTTCCCCCTTGCTCGTGTACCAGCCAAAGCCTCACTGGAAATGTTCAAGTATTTCCGGTGAAATAGTTGCTCTGGCTATTCAGAATGTTTGAATAAAATTACCATTAGTTAGAACACTGTTATTTAACATAGTATACACAAAAAATCATGACAAACGTCTCCTCGACATAAGTAGGAGATATTTGTAATCAAGATTTTTGGCATAAAGAAAGAAAGGTCAAAATATGGTGAAAAGAAAATGTTTTCCAGAATAGAATTGACATACACTATTTCCAACGAATGCAGGAGCATCTGGTGGCTGTATGCAGAACTGATAAGCATTTTGGCCCTCAACCTGCATACTCAGAGAGTCACAGAAAGATCTTCTCATAGAATAAATGATTTAACAACAACACCAGAGATGCAACATACCTTTAAACAAGCTAACAGCTCCACAGGGTCAATGCAAGTATCAGTAATGTATCTGCTACACCTTGCCAGTACAACCTGCAGAAAACATTGGCAAGTCAAAAAATAGTTTATTGGCAAATTCAAAAAGAAAAGAAACGAACAAAATTACAACTTGTATAGTTTTTCTTTTGGCGAATAGCGAAGTTAATGTTGGTTTACCTTTACCAATTCCCATTGCCTCCCTTTGATCATCTGAAGAGCTTTAGTAACGGCAAGGTCCCAAGATGCCTTGGCAGGGACATGATTAAGATTTATGATGGTTGTTTGCAGGCTGGACTTGTTGACTCTGACAGAAAAGGGTGATATCTGCGCAAGGTACAACAGGTTACTATCTTCTTTCCACGCGACATAATGGAAGAAAGATCATCTAAAATGGGAATGGAAGAAAGGCAAAGGCATACCTTCTGCAATGTTGTTTGGAGCTCGTTCACAGCGTTCTGCCATGTCCAAGATAGCGAGTCGTCCCAGGCAATAGTCGTCGCGAGAACTGAGCTCTCCTCAAGCTCACTGAACTCAACCTGCAACACAATTCACACACTTCAGTACTCAGTACAGCATTCCATTTCACCCTGTAGTTGGGGTGATGCAGGTAATTGCAGAGCAACTTACTTGTGGAACAATGAAGTAAAATGATCCATAATCCTCCCACTCAACCGAAGCGTCGCTTGTGGCATCGAAACGGATGGCGCCATACGCACGAATCAGCGGGCAATCCCTTGAAAGGAACCTCTTGATGGCGTGCCAATCACCGAGGGAGAAGGGCTCGGTTCCGCGGAAGAAGACCGCCGACCCGACGCCCGCGACACTCACCGGCTGCTGCCATTGCTCCTTCAGGCTGGCGCCGTTGCCGTTGTTGCTGCCGGCGAGGGTCGGCCTATTGGACAACGGCGCCCGGGCCGAGAAGAAGCAGCGGGGCAGCGCGCTCTGCGATTGCAGCCACTCGATGGCATCCCCTCGCTGCCGAATCGGCACCTGCAACTCGGTGGAACGCAAATCCAATCAACACAAATGCAGCGCCGCAAAGCCAAGAACTGAGCGGCCAATCCGTATATGGACACAATTAGCATGCGCGTTACCTCGATGCGGATGATGCCGGAGGGCGAGGCCGGCGGGTCGGTCTCGAGGGCGGCCAGGGCGGCCTTGAGCTGCCCCACGGCCTCCTGCGGCGCCGACGCGGCCGGCAGGGCTCGCGTCTCCCGCAGGCTCACCGCGCCGCGGTCTCCGCTGCCGGGTGCGCAGCCGTTCATGGACAGGGAGCACGACGGCCGGATCCATCTCCCAACCTATTGACGTCGTCGACACAGACATCGTCAGCACATGGCCTAACTAAAGCTCAAGAAGAAGGGAGCAAATGCTGCATACGAATCTTGCCGTCGTCGACGTCGGGCAGGACGGGAGGAGGCGGCCGGAGGAGTACAGCGACGACGGTGGCATTGGTGTGTAGAGCTATGGACGTCGCTGTGGCTGTGGACGTGCGCGCGCGCCCGTGTGAGGTGTGTGGAGGCAGGGAGACGGTAGTAGTCCACGTAGACGTTCAGTCGCGAGGGAAACACGAAGAGATAAGACAAGATTCTCACGGGATAAGTGGCATAACCGTAAATTCTACATGACTCGTACGACAACACACGTGATGGACTCTCGTAAAATGTGGCAGTGACGGAGCCATATGTACTTTAATATTACAAGAGTTGTTATCATATGATTGATTTCCTTAGAAGCAAATTTTCAAGTTTCATATTCAAAATTTACCAAACTACTGTTGAAAATCTCTCTAAAAAATTATCACTTGAGATAAATACTCTTGTTATATGTAAACATATGTTCTTTATAGAAGAAGCTCAAAGGAACTTAAATTAAACATAAAAATGAGGATAGAGCTAAAGAGGTGACAAAAGGAAGAAATAGCTTAGGGAAACCTAAAAAAGAAATATATATATCTGTTATGATTTACTGCCTTGCAAGTTTGAGTATAGAAAATCTTAACGGACATTGGCATAGTAGTTGCCTGTTATGCCTTGTTTTTTGACATTTGAATATTTTTTTATAACAGCTTCAAATATAGTTTATAATTCAAGGGAGCAGAAGTTAGATTCATCGATGACAGGTAAATGAGTTGAAACTAAATATTATGCAGAAGTATCATTTCACTGCATTGCAAGTTTTGAGTATATGAAGTTAACACAAAAACTTACATGGCAGTTGCCCCTAGGATGGTTATAATGAAACAAAAAGAGCATGTAATTGATAAAAAAACTGATAATTTTGTGAAAGAACCACTACATCCACAGCCTGTGGCGCTGCATACTGAAAAAGTCATTGTCAATCCCAATGTTCGTACTAGAAATGGTCAAGTACTTTTGGATGGAAAGATAGACCTAACAACTAATGTCAAGTCCTTCTCTATTGCACCCCTTCAATAATATACCAACAGCTTGAATGAAGAAAATTTGATAAAAGATAGTAGGTTTGGTAAGGTATATTTGGCAGAGTTTCCTGCTAGCAGGTTAATGTATACCTTGTGTATTAGAGGTGTATATACTTAGTATTTTGGCAAAAATTTTAGGGGTGTACCCCATGCACCTTCATCAACTCTGCCATAGAAATATGGTAGCGTAGAATTCTGTTACACCATGTGGCTAAGTCTAAATATTTATGATGATTAATAGTTGATAATGTTACTTATCGATGCTATTTGAGACATGTGTGGACTCATGTCAGTCAAGTTAAAAAGAACTTATGTCGAGAAAAATGTTACTTAGGTCTTTGCATGTGCAAAGTAACTTGGAAGCGATCGTGGTCTATGGCGAGTACCGGGAGATCGTGGTCCAAAGGGTCAAGGATATTGGAGGAGATGGTTGTACTCGAGTTGGGGCGTGTGAAGATCAAAGATGGATGATATGTATTGGAGCTATAGAGATGTGGTCCAAAGGCTACAACACGTGATAATTTTGGAGTGTCAAAAGTGGATACGTGACAAAAGTTGAAAAACCTATGTTAAGGGTTTCGAGTCCCTTATTTGTTAGAATTAGATAAAAACTCATAGCTGAGCCTTAGGCTATAAATAGAGATGGAGTTAGGTGCTAACCCCAAGAAATTAAGGGAAATTAAGGCTGAATAGATGCAATTTTCATGCTATGTAGCAATAAATATGATGATCCAGCAATAAAAAATTATATTTGAAAACTATCTGGTGCGTCTTAATCTCCTCGTCGCAGATGCATGCGCGGATAGTCTTCACGACGACGTCTGGTTCTTCCTCAGTTCGATTCGCCGTCTCCCTTCTTGATTCACGTGCATCACAGAGGAGGCATATCTTCATGGAGGAGGGACAGAAGTGTTGCTCCTTCACCTACCAGGCACATCACCCAGGGGTCACATCGTGAGCAAGCACATCACGTGTAGGGCAGCGCTATTCCATTGTATGGGAGGTCTTCCAACAGAGCAAAAGACATCATGCAAAGAAGAAAACTACATTTAAAGTGGCATCTCCAATTTTTCATCGGTTGCTACAGTACTGATACAATACCTAGTACTGTTTGCTACAGTAAACGTCTCGTTTTGCTACAATGCCTAAGGGGAAAATAAAATTTTCTTTTCTTTTGTTGTTTTTTGTTTTTGTGTTCTTGCTGTGATTGGCAGATTGAAAGAGCAGAAGATAGTAGATTTGAGGAAAACGTTTCCATTACGGATTACAATCATTCACCCACTCTGATTGCCATCGACAATCCCATAAGTGGTATCAGAGCAGATTGCAATGGCATCAGATCGAGATCATTTTTAGGTAAGCCGCTGTTTTTTGATAGATCAGATTATATCTATTAGAAAACACGTATAGAGATTTTTCTACAAGCACAAGGTAATTCTATTTGACAAAAAGTTAAAAATTTGTATGTAACGCCTCCTGTTGTTACTACTGAAAATACTGCTGATGTTGAAGCTAATGATAAGGCTAGAAATATTTTATTATAAGGTCTAAGTATTAATGAGTTTGTCAGAATTGTTCATATTAAATCTGCTAATAAAATTTGGACTACTCTACCTGATTATCATGAAGGTTCTAAGTTGGTAAAGGTGTTTATCAGAACCAATTTAAAAAGGAATAGTCTAAATTTGAGATGAAACCTGGAGAATCAGTAGATGCACTTTTTGACCACTTCATTAAAATTGTTAGTGATTTGCAATCTGTTCATATCATATACTCTAATTCTAACATTACTCGTCAAATCTTAAATGCTTTGGATATGTTTTTTTTGGAATGTGTTAGTCACTACTATTAATTATTCTATTAACATGGAAACACTTATATTGAATGATCATTATTCCAAGATGAAAACATGAGATTGATGTTTTGGCTAGGATAAGCAAGTCTAATTCTTTGGGTTTAGTGACTTACCAAGTTGACAGTTCGTTTAGTTCCTTTATTATTTCTTTGTTTGCACTGCGTTCTATTTCAGATGAACAGGTAGGGGAAATTCTAGAAGACCGGTTGTACTCTTATCCAATAGGATGATCAAGGCAATTAATAGTATCAGATTAAGGCAGAGAGGATATCCAATCAGATGCTATGAATGTGGTGAGCCAAACCACATCAAGATGAATTGCCCCCAAACTAAGGAGCAAGAAGGTCAAGGATGACAAGGCACACTACTAAATTTTTACCCTTGCGCAACGACGAGAAAACGTTGTAATAGGCCCAATTTGGTTGCACAAGGTACATATTGCAACCAAATCACGTTCGTTGCCAATGGATGCAATAAGTCGCGTTGCAATAAGGTATTGCAACCGTTGCTAGTTTGGCGTTGCAACTGTTGGGGTTTATTGCAACCATAGTTGTCCGTTGCCAAGCATGGCAATAGGACGTTGTTGCAACATTCACGGTCGTGGCAATATAAGCAATTGCCACGCCCGTCTTCGTAGCAAGAGGTGGTACATGCAACAATCGATAGCGTAGCAATAGAGACATTTGCCATGAACAACGTCGTGGCAATAGTCTGTATTGCCACGCCATAATTTTGTTGCCAAAGGTGTTATTGCCACGACCGTCATGCCGTGGCAATAGTACCATTTGCCACGCAATTTTATTTGTTGCGAGAGATCATATGTTATTGCCACGGCAGCCATGCCGTAGCAATAGTACCATTTGCCACGCAATTTTATTCGTTGCGAGAGATCATACGTTATTGCCACGGTAGTCATGCCGTGGCAATAGTACCATTTGCCACGCAATTTTATTCGTTGCCAGAGATCATATTGCCACTCAAGTGAGTTCGTTGCCATAGATCATATTGCCACGCATAGCAGTTCGTTGGCATAGTTTGTATTGCAACACTAGTAGCATTTGATTTGTGGTTTAATAAATCGTCATTGCAAAAACAATAAACCATAATAAAAACGATTGCACTCACATATATTAATTATAATCAATCATTCAATAAGTTGACAATCCATTGAAGTAGTATCTAAAATCATAGACGAGTGTACAGTTCACTCATTATTTCACAACTTTTTAAAACTTGCAGCAGTACAAGTCTCCCTAACATCTATGCAGCACTCTAGGGTTTCCTAACAGCGCAACATGTCGGCTGTGTCCTTGCTTGATTCTGAGCCTCCCACTCAAACTTTGTCCACCTACTGACCAAAAGAATAAGATTGGGATATTAGAAACTTATTAAGTTTACTACTTCATGCACAGAATGTAAAGAGATTCGGATACAACATGGTTGTAATTAAGCAAAAGTAGAATTAAGCAAAACTAGTTACCTATGGAAGGAGTGCTGTCAATTTAATTAAGCAAAAGTAGAACTAAAAATTACAAAGCCTAGTACTAAAGCAAGTACTCAATGAACACCACCACCTGCTAGCTAGACAGACATATGTTTCAAAGCTAAGGCAAATGTTCCATTAGAGAACATATTAAGATGAAATCTTGTAATATGCTGTTATAAGGGGATGTAGAAAGTGATAGAAGTGTCTTGTAGTAACGGAGAAGTCTATAGCTAGCTGCAGCCTCAAGGTGCTGCTGCTATGACTACTACTTCAAGAATATTATTCCCTGCTCCAAAATTCGAACAACTATACCATTACATATCGATTTTTTTAAAAAAAATCTAGATTTTTTCATAATACTTTTTTTCATTCTTTACCATCCTGATATCAAGTTAATTTTCTAGTATGGCCAATACATAATCCTCCAGCACTTCTATTGTACGTAGGTTCTGAATTATGTAGCCAATGACCAGTATTCAGAATTATCAAAGGATTAATTCCCACCATAGGACGTAGGTTCTGAATCTAAATTGTACGAAGGTTCTGAATAAATCTAAATCTAAATTGTACGTAGGTTCTGAATTATCTAGCCAATGACCAGTATTCAGAATTATCAAAGGATTAATTCCCACCACTAAGAATATGATAGACAAACAATCTAAACATAATAAGCATGGTTTTAAAACCATAAGACAGAAACAGTACAAAATGTTAAAAACTCAAGTCTAACTGCTTGCGTTGGGAGTGCATGCAACAGAACCACAGGTAAGTCAAGTATGCTCCACAGCAAATACATAACAAGGAACAATTGGATTGCAATAGTTATACATGGATTTCTAGCTTTTTACATGTATAAACAACACTACCTCACAGCTGCGCAGACTCTAAACTAGGTGGAATTGATGCTTGCTTTCAATTAACACAGTGCAGTACAAAATATATTATATGCTCAAGCCATTTCTCAAACAGCTAGAGTGGCCTATTTTGTATTTCTGAGCAAAAAGCGTGTAGTAAACGGCCATATCACTACTTGATGGAATGCTATGACCTTGGCCTTTCGATAACAACACGCCGGCATTCTTGCTAGTACCATTAACGCCATAAAATTAATGAGTATGATACAATAGAGTTACATACCACTGCCAAGCCATTGTAATTGTTATAATATATCATACAAGGCAACTATGAAGCTACTAACTAAGAGGGGTTGCAAGCATAAGGTAGTCTATCATGGTAGAAAAGTCTGTGCTAGTGACTCATCTTCCTTCAAGAAAAGAAGGGAAATTAAATGCACATTTAGATGGGAGAACTTATATAAAGCATCTTGTCATTAGGAGAACAAAAACTTGAAGAAACCGCCAACACAATGCCCGCACCAAAAAATCAAAATAAACAGTAATCCCAATTAAATACCCAATAATTAATGCACCAAATTTCTCTTGAATGCCCACATAAACGCACAGCATACAAAAGTGTATAAATGTGAAGAATGTCATACAGCTTCGTTCCAAGCTAATATTTGTTTCCTAGCAAATGATAAGTGAACAACAATGGGATGAAACCACTTGCACCAACCGCCAAACCCAAAAAAAAAACTCTCCCAGTGGCATTAGATTTGGATGTATTCTGAGTTGGCAGGGACAACCTAACAAGTGTTGAATCTGGCTCAACGTAGGCTAAAAAAAAGTCAACTTGCACTTCTAGTGTTTTTCTTTATGAGCGGAAGGTACAAGCACACTCTTGGCTATCTATCCCTAACATCACCCCATCCCTCCTCAGCCATATAGGATCTACTATGAATATTCAAGAAAAAAATTAGTCAAACTTCAAGTCATGAAAATCACATGAAGAATATATGGCATTCTACATGTTACTTGGATTGTTTTCTTCTAAAATATCAACCATAGTTAGCCCTTCGATCTAGATCATTTGGATTTACCTTTTGACACTATAAGAACTGTGTCCAAGGTTACTATAGGATCTAGATGTTACTATAGGATCTAGAACATGAAAATATCAGCACAAAAAATACATTTTGACACTATAAGAAATGTGTCCAAGGTTGGCTGATAACATATTGTAGTTGTTACCTGACTCTTCTTTTTCTGATTTCTTGTTTTATTCATAAGCTGCTGTGAAGTGATATATGTCACCGGTGCCACATTAGAATTGTTTTCGTTGAAAAGATTTCTGATGACAAAAGTAGAAGCTTTACAGTTGCGAGTAGGTGGTACTGCATCTTTTTGTGTGGTGACAACGCTTCTTTGCTGAGTCTGGAAACATGAAATTGTTCGATCTATGTTAGCTACAGTTTAAGGTACATAGCTCAAGATTACTTGGAACATATTGCAATAATGTCATTACCTGCTGTAATGCATCTTCCTTTTGATTTGCAAGTTCATCAATCTCATCGTCCCCTTGTATGGTAGGTGCAATTTGTATACTGTCATTGTTTTGCGGGGTAGTCTACGCATAAAAATATTGAGGTAAAAGATTAGGCATCATAATCATAAGTTTATTAAAAGGACGAAGGATGAAAATTATTCTGAAATTTTACCTGATTTATAGTTCCTTCTTTGTGCTGCGCTAGCATTTTAAGAAATTCTTGCTTCAGTTCAATCTTAGCTTTTTCCAGATCCTCTTGCATCTTTCTCCTATTTTCTTCTTTCTCCCTTTCCCTTTCAGCAGCTTCGTGCGCAAGCTGTTGTTTCAACTTCTCAACCTCTACTTCAAAAGCAATTCTCTTCTCGTTGGCTGCAGCTTCAGCACGTGCATGTACTTCAAGGTTCTCTTTCATAAGTTCCCTGCGAGTTCGATACTTCGCCAAGTATCCATGCCCATGTACTTTGGATGATTTGATTTGTGTGGTTTCTTTGTAGCATGACTGGAAAATCATGTTTTCCTCAGCAGCTGTAAGTAATTGTCTATCAGGTTCTGACTCAATCTCACACATTTTGAAGGCTGCTTTTTCCTAAATGAAATAACAGAATCCGTTAGAGTTGCTTGATACAACCAGCAGCTTTAAAAAAGGCTTGGCAAAAGATTTACTCACATATACTTCAGCTGACACAGAATTTGACCATTTCCCCTGTTTTGTGTGAGTGCTCTTCCAAAGAAAAAGATCACCTGGCTCTTCACTAGTTTCTTTGTCTCTCTAGGATGCCAAAATATAATTCAACACATAAGTATTGCATCATACAATGGAAGGATCAGATTAGTGTATCTCATGATTACCTGCTCAAAGCTACACTGTGAGAAGTTTTTTGAACCCATCAGATGCTTGGTTTTTTGCTGCTGACGGTTGGAGGAGTTCTGGCTGCTAACCTTCTGCAAAATGACAACAAGTGGTATGTAACAATGCAATTTTGGTTGCTAAATTTTGTTTGACAAAGTAGATTTTACTAGAACTAACCTTGAATTTATCAGATCCAAAATACAACAACAAGTAGTGCCACTCAACAAGGTGTAATTCTTCAGGCTTATTTCGTATTCTCTCACCATAATTATTATAAGCCTTGTATGTGGCACTCAGAGCTGATCGCCATCCTTTGTACCGCTCCTTGGCAATGTTCCATATTTTATCTTTTGCTTCATCCTCAGTGGCAATGTTGATGAAGTTCCACCTAGTCTGTTTACAATTAAAAAACAATCAAATGGTTTAAGCCGATTAATTTTACGCATCACACGAGTAGGAATAAAAAATAGTACGCAGCGTACCAGTATGTCTTCTGCAATTACACTTTTGACATCTTCCTTTATATCCTTCCAACTGTTTACTCCAATTAGTGGGGCCCTTTTCCTTGTAAACAGTACAACCTCATCGACAAATGTACGGGCGTTCGGTCCAACCGGACCTCCAAGCCTGGATGAAAATTCGATTTGTAGTTTTTGAGTGCGATCCTTAACTCTCTTGGTGGCTGCTGCTAGTCCTTTAACAGTGCCACGACCTCTTTTCTTGCGTTGATTTGAGCCATCTCCTTGCAAAAAAGACAATAACGAACTTGAGCTGTTCTAATTAGGGCTGAAAACGGTCGGAAACAATGATAGAAGAGAAGACTTATGAGTTGAACAAAAGGCTAGCGTTCAGTTAGTAAAACAAATGCTTAAAAAAATTGCACTGAACCTAAGAATCTGGCTTGAACCCACTATATCACACCATCTTAGAAAATCGCAGCTCATACTTTCATCTGTCAAATCAAACATTGAGAGGCATTACAGTTTCATAGCAATCTATGGCAACTACACCTACACAGATTGGTTGCCAGATGGCTAGGTTAGGTAGAGCAGATTTTTGCAAGTTGATAGCCTATTCCTATTGAAAACTGCAAAATGCAGTATCATAAACAAATATAATATCTGTCATCTAGCAAATCAGTAGTAAGCTTTATGAAATGCCCATGTATGGTGTGTACAGCATACCTTTTCACATGTTATACTGAACAAAACAACTCATAACACTGTACATGATTGATCAAATGATGGCCATTACTACTCCAAACAAATGGGCGTTTATTAATCAAGCAAGGAAATCTACGAACCTGAAGTTCGCGATGACTAGTATAGATACAACCCAACAATGTCAGACAGACATGAACTGATGAAACACATAGAACCAAACCGAGAATTACCATTTTCGTTTTCAGCCCTAGTTCTAATTCTCAATTAAGATATGTGAATCCAATATTAAAAGTATATGAATGATCACAAACCATTTCCCTCTTCCATTTTCTTCCTTGCATGGCTTGGCCTATTTGAGGGTGGTGTCGCATTGCTTCCATTACTTTCATCGTCTTCAATTATAATGCCATCAGTGTCACGTTGCTCTACATATGCCACTGCACACAAAGTTAAAAGCTTCAGTTAAAAAAAATTAACAGTAGTAAAATAAATTGGTTGAAAAAGGAAAATTAATTACTAATTTCTGGAATGTGCCCTTTCAGCCTTAACCATTCATTGTACGTAATGATTGTTGCATCCCTAAAGTCATCCCTCAAATCTTTTAGTCACCAAAAACATATTAGATAAGTTGTAGTTTATATAAAGTGGCTAAGATTGTAAACAATACGAATCCATATGGAGAAACATAGATGTTATACTTGTGGATTTGTCCTTTTGCAGCCCCACTAGCCAGTCTTTGTATGCATCAAATGGATCATCCATAAACGGATGCTCATCATCTTCTGGCTGCTGCCTTGGTCGCTTGAGGGGTGTTATGCTCACTTGCTGTGTTGTCTCTTGCTCCTTTGAGAGTACTAATCTGATTTTCCTTTCTTCCTCATGTTCCTGTAACATGCGTTCTGCATCTGGGGTATAATCAATAGCATGCAGCATTGCTACATCCGTGCCACATCGCTTCTTGTAGTATAAGTAGTCCCGCCCAGCATACCCTAGCTGTTCTTTGAAACTTAGCAAGGTCAAAAAATTTATATCACCCTTATCAAGTTTGAGGTGGAGGTGTGCTTTGTCTGCAGTTGTCCCCTTGCACATAAAATGTATTGACCACATCTCTCCGGTTAAATTTGCTCTGCACATTACAAAATTGTGAGTGCAATCAATTCAATATGTGATTTGCAGTTACAAAATTATACAGTGTAAAATTGTAATGCAGTATTTGTATGTACATATAGTCGAAATAGTAGTATGTTAACGAATGTGAAAAAGGAGTGTTAGTAAAAATGAAGAGTCGAAAAAGGTGTACGTATACTAAAGGATAGTCCAAATTTAATTGACCATGCACAGAATAACAAAAGTAGTATATGTTGAGTCGAAAAAGGAGTTGAATAATATAATATTAAGATTACGGAGTAAAAACTTCCATTTTGAATATGTACGTGCCCCCAACAAAAAGTGCAAATTCTAGCCTAACCATGAACTACAACCAAACTAATCAGTAAAAAACATCACCCGTGCATCTCTCTGCAAGGACCTCTTAACTAGCTTTGGAAGCACACTCCTAATGAAAATTCAGGGCACAAATTAACGGCGCAGCCTATCAGACCTCGGAAGTATGTCGTCAAACAGGAAGGTGTGGAAGCAAATTGAGTATGTGTACTTATGAAAGTGGAGTATGTGTATGTACGATCAGTCTAAAAAGGAGTATGTAAACTATCTTGAAAAAGAGGATATGTACTGTTTGGACATGTACAACAGCAGCTGCTGCTGTTTCACGCAATGCTGCTGCTGTTTCCCCACTACAGGAGTACATATACTTATGAAATAGGAGTATGTGTCACAGGTTTGTAAAAGTAGTATGTGGATCCCAACTACTGTACTGAAACTACTGTACTCCAAAGCTATCAATGCTATCATGCAATGCTGCTGCTGTTTCCTCACTAATGTACACTTCCCACATCAATTGAAAATACAGTTCATTAGTTACATATACATTTTACACATTCATGAACACCATAAAAAATCAATTTTGAAAAATAGCTTACTTTATCCATGGAGTGACCTCGTCACAGTTGGTTAATATGTAATGCCTCATCGTATGCATGTCAATATCAGAAACGTTCTCGATAGTACTTCCTTTCCTACTGTAGTCAATGCTCCCAAATATACTTAGCCCAGATGGTGGTTCACTAGCAGTGGCGCTTTCATGACGCTCTGGACGATTAAGCTTGGTACTAATATTTTCAAAGAAGCGAGAGCAAAATGTGAGGCACTCCTCAGATATATACCCCTCTGCTATTGAACCTTCAGGGTGCGCTTTGTTCCTCACATAGCCTTTAAGAGTACGAAGGTACCTCTCAACTGGATACATCCATCTATAACACACAGGGCCTCCAAGTCTAGCTTCTTCAGCAAGATGAACTGGTAAGTGCATCATAATATCAAAAAAAGCTGGTGGAAAAATCATCTCCAGCCGACAAAGGGTCTCCCTAATCAAAGTGCTCAGCTTTTCAATTTCTGAAAACTCCAACTCCTTTGAACATAGTGAGTTAAAGAACCTACTTAGCTCGATCACTGGGATCACTACATCTTCAGGCAATATGTTGCGTACCACTAAGGGCAAAAGTTTTTGTAAGATTACGTGGAGGTCATGAGTTTTAAGTCCAGAAAGCTTGCAACCATTGACGTCCACACATCTCCTAATATTTGCGGCATAACCATCAGGAAACTTGACACCATGTAAAAATTTGCACAGAACTTCCTTGTCATCCTTATCTAGAGAGTATAACGCTGGTGGCAAGGTGTACTTACCCTTTTCGAGCACTGGATGTTGATCTTTCCTTATACCCAAATGCTGCATATCAAGTCGAGCCTTGTCACTGTCCTTGCATTTACCTTGTAACTCCAGCAAAGTCCCCAGTAAGCTCTCACATATGTTCTTCTCAATATGCATGACATCCAAATTATGTCGTACAAGCAATGATTCCCAGTAAGGAAGCTCAAAGAAAACACTCTTTTTCCTCCAATTGTGCCACCTTTTTTCTTCGTCACGTTGCTTCCTTTTCCTTGTATCCTTTCCAAAAGTCACTTGCTGGAAACTCTCATACTGCTGCTTCACCTGCTCACCACTGAGCGGCACTGGAGCTTCCCTGGTTTCAGCCTTGTTATTGAAGCTCACCTTGTTCCTTCGCCACTTGTGGTCCGAGGGCAAAAATCGGCGATGTCCCATGTAGCAATGCTTTGAACCATATTTTAACCACAAGTAATCAGTATCCTTGTGACAATAAGGACAGGCAAACTTACCTTTTGTGCTCCAACCAGATAACATCGCATATGCAGGGAAATCATTAATTGTCCATAACAGAATTGCATGTAGAGTAAAATTCTTCTTCTCCTTCTCATCCCATGTTTCAACTCCTTTAATCCATAGCTCATGTAGCTCATCGATCAGAGGTTGCAAATATACATCAATGTTCACTCCAGGAGATTTAGGCCCAGGTATCAACATCGACATCATCCAATAAGGTTGTTTCAAACACAACCAAGGAGGCAGGTTATAAGGAATTAGTATCACAGGCCAACAAGTGTAATTAACATTCAACATCCCAAATGGATTGAAGCCATCGGATGCAAGTCCCAGCCTAACATTACGTGGATCCGAAGCAAATTTCTTATACCTTGTATCCACATGCTGCCATGCCAATGAGTCTCCTGGGTGCCGCATTTTCCCATCACGGACCAATTCTTCCTTGTGCCACCGCATCAATGATGATGTTTTCTCTGACATATATAATCTTTGCAGTCGAGGAATAAGTGGAAAATACCTTAGAACTTTGCAAGGAGTGCGCTTCTTCTTTGCTCCACCACTTTCGCTAGACTCGCCAATCTCATCACAATTTGTGTCGTTCTTCCACCTACTCTCACCACATGTTGGACATGTGTCCATATCAGCAAACAGCCCACGAAATAACACGCAGTCATTCACACAAGCATGGATCTTAATGTAGTTCAGGCCAAGGTCACGAATAACCTTCCGTACTTTCTCCATAGTGTCTGGGATACAATGTCCTGGGGGGAGCACATCCGAGAATAGGCTAAGTAGTTGCCCTGTGGAATGGTTACTCCAACCACCCATGCACTTAAGCTGAAAGAGCCTGACAATGAAAGATACCTTGGTAGCCTCGGTGCAACCTGGATACAAATCTTGCTGCGCATCTTCCAACAAATCAAAGAATTTCTTTGCACTCTCATTTGGCTGTTCATTGTTATTACCACTGTTAGCACCCCTTATTATTGCGGACACCAGATTCTTGGCAAATGATGCATCATCTACTGTGCCTACATTCAGATCCCTATCATCATTCCAAGGTTCAGCATTACCTTTCTCTTTGACGAAATTCTCATCAAACCCTTTAGATAGCAAGTCCATTTGAACCTCGGATTTTGTTTTGTATACGACTCCACGACACCTTGAACATGGACATGGTGCAGTTTCTGATGCATAGGTGCCTTCAAAAGTAGTATCAATAAATTTCTCGAATCCTGCTAGCCACTCAGCTGTTGACTGAGACAACAGCATCCAACTCCGATCATCATCATGTGCCATTAATTCTATCTTCCAAATGTCACAAGAATTTATTTCCTGCAGCACGTAGCACGTTAATTGAAGGGATCACGAAGCTTCTAAAAACATATGAATGTCTACGTTTTTTCATAATTGAACAATTCATAAAAAAAAAATTCGCAATGCATCAAGAAGCTACGTCTTGGCATTATTTTTCTACCAGTGGAACAGATTTCTGAGTTTAGTAAGTCTCCCTCCCTCGCCAAATCCTCTCATGGCTGTTCCTCCCTCCAATGAAGAAATCAAGAACTCGGATTTCTTCTTGTTGTTCTCGGATATGAAACAATATATTATGGTATGTCTTGCAGTATTCTGTTTCTTCTTTACGTTGTATGTTTCTTTTATTGCTGCCCTTCAATAACCTGTTCTATACTTAGGTCTCTGGAAGCTGTTCACAGATGAGGAAAAGGTTCTTATGAACAAGAGAGTACCTGTTCTGGAAGCTACGACTTCTGTAAGTGATCTCTGTTCAGAGCGATTTAATTATTATCAAGTCATTTGTAAACGCATCATAACCTCATATTAGCTACTATTTTAGTCATGGAAATAGTAAATTATGCTCCTTATTTTAACAATTTAACATCCATGCATCTTCTGCCCGTGTTGGTGATGTTTGTTACTTCCATTTTAGCTTCCTGTCCAATATCTATTCATTGACAGTTGACACATCTTATATCTTTTCCTTGTAGAGTAAGTGGCTGCCACTAAACACCCTTGCTGCATCAGGAGACTTCTATATATTGGACAATCTTAAAAAACATAATGTGGACATAAATGCTTTTGATAAGTTAATTGCTACTGTAAATGTTGAGCTATCTCATCTTAAACAGGTATATGCCTAGAAAGCTTGGTGTCTTTGTGATATCATTATCGTTCATTGGGCCTTTTTCTGGTTTCTTCAGGATTGTTTGGCAGCAATTCATAAAGCAATTCTTTCCAAGAAGCATGCTATTATCAACTATCTTTTAAGGAATTCAGCAAATCCATTTATCCATGATAAAGTGAGTATGGCCTATGTTTAGAAATCTTGGAAACAGCTTATGTGAAGACTTAAATAATACTTTGAAGTTACTTGGGTTCAATCTTGTTCTTGGAAACAGTTTGTTTGGTTAATTGTGTTGGTAATAGCCTAATACCTTTGAAACATTCAGGAATAACTTTCCTTAATGCAAATCAGTCTATTTTTTTTAGTCTGACATTTTCTTAGTTATATGTAAGATTCCTGTACTATATACATTGCTACTAGCTAGTAATGCATCATGTCAGTTTGTTAATCTATTACAGATGACAGTTCAATTCAATGTTCAGACATGTTTCTTGCAAGTTTCAGGTTTCATTGCCCTCTTGGAGGAGCAAAGAGAAAAGAATGTGCTTTATCACAAAGTGCTGAATCTATTCTGTAATGGTAGCTGGATACAATATTTGTGACTTTATGCTTTCTTAGAGTCCTAGAAAGGGAAAATTTGATCTGCATTCTGTTCTAAGAAGAGATACCGATTTCCAATATTATGTTCTTCTTGCAAAAGAACTATCAAGTCAATAGATGAGGGACACAATATATATCATGAAACTACATTCCTCTTATCTGTAACATGTAGATATAGGTCATTGCAATAGAATGTTAGATCTGGTACCTTCTAGGCATTAAGTTATGCAATACACAACTGAAACAGAGCTTGTTGTTCTAATCTAGGTACCTTCACTTTTATTTAGATTTCTTTTGTGAAAATGTTGAGAATTTTCACAAGGATCATCCTCTTCATAATTGAACAATTCAAAAAATAACACAAAATTCGCAATGCATCAAGAAGCTACTGTAGTAATTAAATTATTAGCAAACTGTAGTAATTAAATTATTAGCAAGTGTAAGTACATGAGTGATAGATGATATGATCTCTTGAAGAAGACTACAGTACATACACAAAGTAACGTGGCAATGCAGATATGCTCAATATTAAGAGCTTTCTCAAGAGTCAAGATTGCTTTCTGCTGTGCCTTTGCCATATCGCTATGATTGTAATTGCAAAGCAGATGCCAAATCCCAATGCAGTGAAGAGGGAAAGTAGAACATCGATGTATTTGTCAGGCACCTGTAGGCTGAAAAATCAGACCAACGTCGGCAGCGCTCTGTTTTCTGCAACCTGCGACCGAGCGCTGAAACCTGAATCTGACCGGCGGTTAGACCGTGTAGACGACGGCGGTTGAACCGGGTGGAACACGGTCAGCCCGGACGGCAACAGAAAGGCCGGAAGATGAACTCCGGTTGAACATGCAAAAACTCTAGTAGAACTGGCACAGATTCAGAACTTTCAAAACAGAACGCAGGACAATGTTTTGGTTGGGGCGATTTCGTTTCCCGTTTTCTTCTCATTATATAGTATCAGCAGTACATCAAATATGTTAATACAACTACGAGTCATGATCAAAACGGATCATGAACTGGACTAGGAAACGGACAGAAAAAAACCTGAAACTGACTTCAACTCGGACGCTGAGTCTTCTGCTGTTTCCTTCTACATATTCAAGGATCGGAATGCTTTAGGATTAGTTCCAACAGCACCGCCATCGTGTCGATTTAGGATGCTTTAGGATCGGAATGCTTTAGGATTAATTCTTTTTACGCTTCCGATTTTTCAACCTTCCACGTGTCGAAGCCTCCAGGACCGCACCTCCTGTATCTTCTCCACGCATCATCTCCATACACATTGTCTAACAGTTTTATATATCAACAACTAACAACTGTGGCAATACAACCCTAGAAGATGCAACGATCTCAAATTTCGTGGCAACACAACCTTGTTATTGCAACGAAAGATAGTCTTCTATACTAACGACTAACAACCGTGGCAATACAACCCTAGAAGATGCAACGAACCCAAATTTCGTTGCAATAGATAAAACCCTATTGCAACGCAAGCAACGATTCATGCAACGAATCAAATCCGTTGCACAACTGTCCAGTATTCGCAACCATCAACAAAAGCGTGGCAATAACGTCGACATATTGCAACGCAAATCAAATGAATCACAACGCAAATTCATTACGTGGCAATATTGTCAAGTACTTGCAACCGTTTTATAAATGGTGGCGATAGCACCTACCAATTGCAACGAAATGCATGGTAATCGCCACGCAAAAATATCCATGGCAACATGGTCAACTATCGCAACCAAAAATGAAAATGGTGGCAATAGCCCCTACCTATTGCAACCAATTTCATGTCGTTGCAAAGTTGATCGTGGCATTAGGGTCAAAACCTTGTAGTGGCACCAACTGGTTCCTCTCAATTCAAGATTGACCCAAGCAAGAAGCGCAAGTATCATAAGTCGGTCAACAAAGTACTTTCAGTACTTGATGAGATTTATTTGAGTGATTTGATTCTGGAAGCGACGATAATGACAATGGCAAAAAGGCACAGG
Organism: Dendrocalamus latiflorus; assembly: GCA_017311315.1. NCBI lineage: Eukaryota > Viridiplantae > Streptophyta > Magnoliopsida > Poales > Poaceae > Dendrocalamus > Dendrocalamus latiflorus. Next base: position 35,065,150 of record CM029658.1, on the reverse strand, counting down.
AGATGAACTTCACAGGGATATGGTTTTATGGCAAACAGAGAGGAGCTCAACAATGATGATCTCTATAGTGATCTTGATGAGATAAAATCTTCTTATACAGATTTATCTCATGCTATACTTAGATTGACAAATAATCTCAAAAAGTATAAAAAGAAAATTAAAAAGCATGATCATGTTGTTGAGAGCTTAAATTATGAAATTAATAGACTTAGAGCTTATATTTCTGATGATGAATCGTGTGAGTCTTGTCAAGTTTTATATTCTAAGTTAGAGACTGCAAGAACAATTAATATATCAAATTTTGTCCAACTTAGTGATGTAACTTCTAAACTTGATAAATTAAGATTGGCACATGACTCTTGTAATGAAAAGCAAAACTTGTGAATTATGAAATTGAAAACTTCAAATTTAGTTCTTTTATATGTTTGGAGTCACGTATTTCAAATGCTTAATCTAAAAACTTGTTCTAATTGTGAATTATTAGAAGCTAGACTTAATTCATCTTAGGAATCAATTCAACAAATACTTTATCGTGAGACACTTTCTTGCACTAATTGTCCTAAACTTAACACAGAAATATAAACATTGACTAGGGAATTTAATGATTGTACTAAAAAGAAAAGACTGACTTAGTCTAGTGCTTCTAAGAATCTTGTGAATGAACCTGTTAAATACACAACTTGTCCTATTTTAGCTAAAGAAAATGAGTACCTTAAGAACACTTTAGAGAGATTTTTTGGCAAAAAAAATTTGAATACGATTCCAGACAAGTCAAAACTGAGTGTGAAAAACACTAGTATAGGGTTTAATGCTACTAATTATGCTAAGAATAATCCACATAAGATTGTTATAGTCATTGGTAGTGGGCTAATTAAAACAAAAGGTGAGTCTCATAAAACTGTGTTTAAATCTGCTAGTTTTGTGCAAAGTTCATTCAATAATGTTGTAGGTGTTAGCTCATTATCTCAAAAGAATTATAATTATGTTAAATATCATTGCACCTGCTATGAAAGATATGGATACTTGTATGAATTTTATTTTTAGGCGTGCTAAGAAAGAAAAGAAGGAAAGATTAAAAACTTCAAGACAAAAACGTGCACCCTCTTTTGTTCCTAGAACTAATGCGAAAGAAAGGTTTTTAGAGAACTTTTATGATGGCTTTAAATCTGCTTCACATTATGGTTTGGGATACAATTCAAATAATTTTCATTCTTTTTGGCATTTCGATTGTCCACACGTATGTGATTTTAGTTATAGTTTTGTTGCTATACCTCCACGTCGTGTGTCTCAATACTGGATTTCTATATCTTATTTAACTAACCCCAGTAGTGTGACATCGATTTTCCTGTGATGTAAGCATAGCTGATGAGCAAGGGGAACATGTGGCTTGTGGATTCAAGTTGTTTCAAGCAGATGATCGGTGATTCAAGATAGTTCTCCTCTCTTACTAAGTCATCCAGTGATGAGTCGATTACTTTTGAGGATACTTCAATAGGTATTGTGATGACCAAAGGTACAATCACATTAATGATAAATTTATTCTCAAGGATATTGCTTTCATATATAAATTGAAGTATAATTTGTTTTTGGTTTCACAGTTGATAGATGATAATCTTGAGATGAGCTTTAAGAGACATGCTTGTAGGGTTTTAGATGCTTCTGGTGATCTTATTTTCAATATATGTCAATTGGAGAAGGTCTTTAGAGCTAATATTAATCATTCTTTTTCACTTGATGTTAGATGTTTGGTAGCTTTTGAGTCTAGAGATCTATTCTTTTGGCACCGTAGGTTGGGACACATTGGTTTTGATCACCTTACATGGATTAGTGGGATGGATCTCATTAGGGGGTTACCTAAGCTTAAGGGTGGTGAAGATTTGGTTTGTTCCCCTTCTAGACATGGTAAAATGGTAGCTACTCTACACCCACCTCTTTCTACAATCTTCAGCGATGGCCCTAGTTAATTGTTGCACATGGACACTATAGGTTCTTATAAGGTTCAATTGTTGGAGGCGAATGGTACATACTTGTAATTGTTGATGATTACTTTAGATATTCTTGGGTTTATTTTTTAGTGTCTAAGGATGAGGCTTTTGATCATTTTAAAAATTTATTTCTTAGACTTAATAATGAATTGCCAAGTGCATTAAAAGTTATAAAGAGTGATAATGGTATTGAATTTAAGAATTCATCGTTTACTTCTTTTTGCTTTGAAAAAGGTTTAGAACATCGATTTTCTTCCCCTCGTGTCCCACAACAAAATGGGGTTGTAAAGAGGAAAAAAATAGAACCTTAGTTGAGATGCCTAGGACTATACTTGATTAACATGCTGCACCTTGGAAGTACTGGGCTGAGGCTATTTCTACTGCATGTCATATTTCTAATAGAGTATTTTTTAGTGTCTCATTGCACAAGACTTCTTATGAGTTAAGATTTGGTCGTAAGCCTAGTGTTTCTCACTTCAAAGTATTTAGGTGTAAATGCTTTATTCTTAAACATGGTAATTTTGATAAATTTGAATCTAGATCTTCAGATGGAATTTTTCTTGGTTATCCTTCTCACTCTCATGGTTATCGTGTACTTAACTTAGAGACTAATAAAATTATTGAGACCTATGAGGTTATTTTTTATAAGGCTGGTCCTGGTGCTAGACCCAATATTTCAGTTACACATGTTCAAAGGGAATCAGAAAACATATTTCTTGATGAAGAGGAGATCTTAATTTTGGTGATGTTTTTCTCCTATGCCATCACCTGCACCAGCCAAGGATCTTGCACCTTCTACTTCCACTTCAGCTGAAGACACTGTTATCTCTAGTGGGGTGATACTTCCTGATGCACCGCTATCAACTGATGGATTACCCACAGAAGTGTTGGTAATATTGAAGCTACTTTAGAACTTTCTACACCATTGCATATTCAGTGGCGTCATCCCCCAGAATTGATGATTGGTGACTTTCATGAAAGGGTAAGACATTCCAGGTTTACTTCTCCTGACTCACATGGTCATTCTGTTTTTGTTGCCTCTTTTGAGACTAATGATGTAAGTCACAGTTTATCTGATGATAAGTTTTGGATCAATGCCATGCTGAAGAATTAGAAAATTTTTAGTGTAATAAAATCTAGACCTTAGTTGAACCTCGTCATGGTGTAGGACCGAAATGGCGACATGGGGGTGAATGTCGCTTTCAAAAATAAGTTCGCCCCTCAAGTATCCATACTTATGCTTCTTCTCTCATAGCTATGGAAGCTATGAAGATAGAAGATATGCACTACTGGAAGTCACAGCAACAAGGATAAAACAGATCCAAAAAGAAGCAGTCAAGAAAAATAATTTCAGAGCAAGTCTGACTGCAAGCGGTAGTACCGCTGGGCGGTAGTACCGCTGAGCCGAGCGGTAGTACCTCTGAGCGGTAGTACCTCTCGAGGAGCGGTAGTACTGCACGAAAAAATCAGCAAACAGAAAACAGAAACCTGAAAAACTGAACTACGGAAAGGACTGTAGTTCTTCGAAAATCAAGGCAAATGGTGGTTTTCTTTCATTCTTTTTAGCCCAAAGCAATACTACAACATATCAAATAGTAAGGGGGCTTTGGGAAACAAAGAAACCACACCAAGAACTAAGAATTTCAGATTTGGGTAAAAATCTGAAATCTTGCAAGAACCAAGCCAAAAATCAAATTACTCCTCAACCTTTGATCCTTTGGCCATGAGACTTTGAGGATAGCTACTCAATAGCCTCTGGACTCTCCATGCCAAATTTCAAGCCATCTCGCGAAGGGAATCAAGATTTGCATTAAACCCTAGAAAAGCAAAATGAAGAACAGGGGAGGCTCAAAACTTAAATCTGAAATTAAACACAATTTTCTCTTGGGATTAACTAGCCAAATGGCTTTTGAGCATCACCCATGTCATAGCAACCCATTTGGCCCTCTCCAGCAAGCAAGAACTCAAAACTCAAAAAGCTCAGAAATCCATCAAAAGAAGAACGAAGAACAGAACAGGAGGTCGGGAGAAAAACTTCAGATTTTTCATTCCATCACATAAAAAGATTACAAGGAGTCACCATACGCATGGACATTAGAACAAGATGGAAGATTATATGACTCTCCTCTACCTCACCCTCTCAATCCTCAAGATCACCAAGAGCTTCACATGCTTCTTGGGAGGAACACACACAGAGAGGTCTCACATTGAGAACATCGAAGGAGACACACAACCTCTGCCCTCTCCCTGCTCTCAACTACTAAAGAGTCTCACCATCTAAAGCCTACAGCACAACCACTTGCCAAAGGCTCTTTTGACTCAAATGAAACCCTAATTCTCTCTAGAATCCATGTTGAGGGCATGCAGCCCCTCCACCTATTTATAGCCTTGGCTAACGGGTCTCCAACCCGTTACACCTGCTATACCCGAACGGAACCGTCTCCCACTTGTGCAGCCTCGCGAAATTCCCGATTCGCCCCTCCTGCACCTTCCGGGAAGCTTCCGCGCTCCTTGCCTCGCACGCCTCGCAACCACCTCGAGTCCACGTCGTCTTCGACACCTCCTGACTGTTCTGACCTCAGCGCCACCTGCGCCTAGTCCAGTCCTCCGTGTCTCACCACGACTCCGTCTCGACGTCCTGCAGTCACACAGACAAGAAACACGTCAAATAGCACCGCTCGATACATGAAAGCGTAAATATCATAAACACATCATGCTTACCCATGATGAAGTCCAAACCTGTCGAATCAAAGGAATATGCATCCTAAAACCATACGACTAAGTTTGACCAAGTCCGACCGAGTCCATTGCATCACGCAACGACATGGTCCGAACCACCCAAACCAAACTCGACTCTCATAAACCGATGTCAATTACTCATCATACACACAGGATGACCTCCACATGATCTCTCAATCTCCCCCTTGATGAATATATTGACAAACCCAGAAAAAGCAAGAAGTTGAGTTTGAGTTTGAAGAATCCAACATGGTCCAAAGAAAGAAAATGAAACTAATAACCATGTCGACAGAAAGAACACTAGAGCAACAACTGAAAGAGCAAATTGTTCTCCAAAGCTCTAAACTGTTCCCAATAGACTTTTTCTCCTTTATTCTCCCCCTTTTGGCAATAAACACATCAAGATACAAAAGAGAGAATATGACATGTCAATGGATGAAAATGGCTGAAGTTTGTTGTTGTGGCTACAGACCAAACAGAGAGAGAGAGATGGTAGTGGAGAGTGATGAAGATGAATGTAATGGCCTGCCGCCTCCCCATGGCCGGTATTCTATATATATACATGGGGAGTGCTTTTACAATTATGCCCTTACAGCTGATTATCCCCTTCAAGGGTATTTGTGTCATTACACGTGGCCTATTCCGGGCCTTATAACTTCCTACCAGGCCTACTGGGTTTAGGTGGGGGCCACCCCTACGATAGGAGCCTCTCATGGTGAAGGGCTTCACAGGGCCGAAGCCATGTCGCCGAGTCCTTTGGCCCCCTCCGTCCCCGCGGCCTGTGAACTTCTCCAAACTTGACCCAGAGCTGCGCTGTGGCCGAAGCAGGTGCGTACGCTCCGGCCCTCACCCTTCTAATTGGGCGACATGCTGCGGAAGTGGCCCCAGCCGAAGCAGACGCTCGCTCTTCCGGCCGTCCACGTGGTGAAGCGTGCTTGGCGCGGTGCGGGGCTTGAGGCGTCGTGACCATCAATGTGACGGCAGACTCCCGGCATTTGGACTTCTGAGGCGCGCGCGCTCCGCAGTCGTTGCGACCTTGCCGCTTGGTGGTGTGCTTTTTAATGACGGTTGGCTTGCCAGGGGGCAGGCTGTCGCATCGTGCAGTGCGCCTTCTCGTAAGTGGAGCGTGCGACGGTTTCCGGTGTGCACGCGGTGGGGTGCGGACGGTTGCACTTACGCGCCCCTGTTAGCTGAACCGCCCGACACCCCCCGTTTGTGCTTCCGTCGGTTGGCATGCCTCCACGCTGGCGACTCTTCGCCTGGTGAGGCCGAGTATAAATATGTTGGCGTCGGGGGCCGTTCCCTAGACATCCCTTGCTGCACATCCCGTACCTGTTCATGGTTAACTTCTCACATGTAGGGAAAATTTTGTTCATCTGCGTTTGATGACTACGTCGGCCGGCGTCAATGCCCGCGAGCGCTGGTGGACAAAATATGTCCTATTTGTGGGAATGCTTCACAGCTTGATGCGGAAATGGCAAGGCCTGACTTGCTCTCGTAGACAGATATGAAGTCATCCATACGCTCTGATCGTGCGAACGAGCATATGCTGGTGTGGCGACGCATATCTGTTTACGAGAGCATGTCTGCTCTTGCCGCAAGTTGACCTTTGCATGTTCGAGTTGTTGTGGTCGTATGTGCTGTTCTGCGTTCTTCAAGCTCGCTCTGTCTCCTACCCTTCCAACGGGTGGCAGCGGAGGCTGGCGCCTAGTCGAAGTAGGCGCGCGCGCTCCGTCCCCTACCCATCGCACGGGTGGCAGCGAAGCTGGCGCCTAGTCGAAGTAGACGCGCGCGCTCCGTCCCCTACCCATCGCACGGGTGGCAGCGAAGCTGGCGCCTAGTCGAAGTAGACGCGCGCGCTCCGTCCCCTACCCATCGAACGGGTGGCAGCGAAGCTGGCGCCTAGTCGAAGTAGATGCGCGCGCTCCGTCCCCTACCCATCGCACAGGTGGCAGCGAAGCTGGCGCCTAGTCGAAGTAGACGTGCGCGCTCCGTCCCCTACCCATCGCACGGGTGGCAGCGAAGCTGGCGCCTAGTCGAAGTAGATGCGTGCGCTCCGTCCCCTACCCATCGAACGGGTGGCAGCGAAGCTGGCGCCTAGTCGAAGTAGACGCGCGCGCTCCGTCCCCTAACCATCGCACGGGTGGCAGCGAAGCTGGCGCCTAGTCGAAGTAGACGCGCGCGCTCCGTCCCCTACCCATCGAACGGGTGGCAGCGAAGCTGGCGCCTAGTCGAATTAGACGCGCGCGCTCCGTCCCCTACCCATCGCATGGGTGGCAGCGAAGCTGGCGCCTTCGCCCCGCGAACACCGCCATGTGGGCGGTGACTTGGGATCTTGCGATGCGGTCTTGCGCTGTAAATGTTCCTGGAATCACGCCGGCCCCTCGTCTGCCAGGGTTAGGTTCCCGTACCGTGCGACCCGACGCGCCCGGGGCACGCGGCGGCCTATGACTGGTGGGCGGCGAGATGTGGACGGTTGCGTGCTTGTGGCCGCTCGCCTCTTCCCTAGGCAAGGGGGACACGGGGCGGGCAGTGAATGGCGCGGCGCCGGAGCTGTTGTGATCCCCAGGCCCATTGGTGCGCCTATAACAGCGGCTAGGTAACGCCGTGCTGTGACGGTCCTTGGCGCCTGTGGTCGTGACCTTCCAGCTTTGGGTGTGGGGCGTTGCGCTGGACGGGCGCTTGTACGACTGCGGTCGCGCCTCGTACACGGACTTCGCGACCCTTCGCTTTCAGTTACGGGGAAGCGTGCGGGGCGGGCCTTTACACCGCTGCGGTTGCATCCGGCATGCGGATCGTTGCGACGCTTCGGTAGCGGCGGTATGGGCGAGGTGGCTTGAAATAGCCCCCCCGTAACAGCGTCCACGCACCTTTACACCCTCTTTCCTGTCTGCTCCGCCTTCTACACGTTCGCGCTATCTTCACCGCTTCAGTTTCTCCGTGGGAAGCGATGGCCTCCAGTAGCGAGCGCGGCCAAGCGGTTGGTGGCCCTGACATTCGCCGACGGTCCTCGCTGTTGAAGGTGAAATACGCGCTCCAAGAGCGCGACCCGGCGGCGGCGGACCAGGAGCGGCTGGTGGCGGAGGAGGAAGGCACGTTCTCCGGCGAGCTAGGCCCCTCGCTCGTGACCGAGAAGATGATCCAAGGGCTCCTGCGCACGGGGAAGTTGTCTGGGCGCCAGGAGGTACGATTGCCCGCCGCCGACGAGACGGAACCGCATCCCGAGAGGTCGGAGGCGGTCGTGTTCGTTGCCTTTTTCGACGCGGGGCTCCGGATCCCAGCGGCGGCTATGGTGGGCGACGTGCTGCGGACCTTCGGGCTGGAGCTGGCGCAACTGACTCCGAACGCCGTGGCCCGGCTCGTGGTGTACAGCTGGGCCTTGCGCTCGGGGGCGTGTTGGCCCAGCGCGTCGTTGTTCGCCTATCTTCACGAGGCACGATGCCAGCCCAAGGGCCGGAAGGACGAGACGCTGTCGAGCTTCGGTAGTGTCGCCTGTCGTGCAAGAAGCTCTTCCCTGCGAACTCAACTCGCGGGAAGTGGGAGTCTTACTGGATGAAGCGGTGGTTCTTCCACCGTGTGGTGAGCGGGAGCGACCTTGAGTGCACAGGCCGACCGATCGCGTTCAAGCCCTCGCCCGGCCGAACGCTCGATGATGAGGACAAGCGGAGGGTCAAGCGGCTCGTAGGCGTGGCCGCCCGCCTCAACAAGCGCGACCTCGCCGAAGAGTACGTGATGTACGGCGTGGCACCGCTTGCCTACGACTGGCGTCTTGCCGCCGAGAGGTGTCGAGACGACAATGTTTCGCCATGGGTCTGCTCGCTGCCGGCGCCGCCCGGTCTTCGTAAGCCTCGATCGCGTCCCTCCTTTGTTCACGCGAAATGCGTTATATGCTGATGTTATTCTCCTTTGCTTCAAGGATTTCCTTGGAGGAGGCGGAGCAAGCCGCACGCATATTCCTGGGGCCGTACACCGCCAGGGAGCATGAGCAGCGCGCGTCTGCTATCGCCAAGGTCCTGGGCCTTGCCGTGCCGGACCGTGTCGCTCCAGACGACGGTGCAGCGAAGAAGAAGAAGGCCCTGTCTCGGAAGAGGGGCCGCAGCGGGGCGCCTGCCGCGCCTGCTGCTAGTGTTTCCGAGGGCGCGGCGGACGCGGAGTCGGAATCGGCGAGGTATGCCGATTCAGACTTGGGTGGCGCAGACGCCGAAGGCGAGGTATCTTCGGCGAGCGTCCCGGACGGCGAGTTCGCCGTGGGCAGCCGGAGGGGGGAAGTCTCACCGCCCGCCGAAGTCACCGAGGCGGAACCCGTGCGGACCGGCGATGCCGAGGTGGAGCTTTCGACCGCGGCCGCTGTGGTGCCGGAGGCGCCCTTCACGGGGGCACACGGAGCCGTGCTGCCTTTACCGACAGCAGCCGAAAGCGAGGTGCCCCCTGCGACAACTGCCACCGCGGAACCTTCGCCCCCGGGCGCGGCAGCCGCGGGGTCTCCCCCAACCGCAGCTGCGGGGGCGGCGTCGCTGCTGGCTGCCCCGGCTAAACGGCCGTGTGTGCGGCCAGAGCTCCACCGGACACCGCGAGGATTCGTCGTGGCCACGGGCATCAGAAGCTTGTGGGACTCCAGCGCAAGCGCCGGGGACCCTGCGGCATACGCGCCTTCTGCCCCTGTGGCCACGCCTCCCGCCGCGCAGGGACAGCCGTCACCCTCCCTGAACGCGGAGGCTTCTGCCCGCGGCGGGACCATTCCTTCTGCTACCGAGGGTACGGTGGCTTAGCTTACCTTGGTATATGCTTTTGTGCCTTGGGGTGCTCACCTGTATCCTTGTTTGCAGCGTTGCTCATTCCGGAGGGGGAGCCCTTGGCAGAACACGGGGCCTCCGCGCGCGTAAGCCCCGCGGACTTCGTGCCGCCTCCGGAGACGCTGAGGGCGTGGCGCGGGATTGTGAATGACGCGGCCACCAGCGTCGACCCGCAAGTGCTGCAGACCTACGGGGCGGGGCGCCTCGGGAACGCCTTCGAGGTGTCTGGGGTGAGGGTAAGTACTCATGCGACCACGCCTGGGCTAGCTGAGCTTGCTAAGTCTTTTCCCTTCTACAGACACTTGTGCTGGGGCAGGCCCTGCAAACGGCCTATGCTCGTGGCCGAAAGGCGCTCGAGGATAGGCTGCGGGCCGCCGAGGAGGAGCTGCGCGAAGCCTCTGGCGCCCGCTCTGCCCAGGACGCCCGCATCCGCCAGCTGGAAGCAGAATGTGCCGAAACGAGGGCGCACGCCGAGGGACTTGTTGCGTCGGCGCGGGAGTCGGCCGCGGCAGCTGCTGAACAGAGGTTTGCGGCGGAGCGGGACGGGCTCCTGGAGCAGGTCGCCTCGCTAGAGAAGGAAAAAGGCGAGCTTGCCCTGACTCTAGCGGAGCGTAACCAGACGCTTGGCGACGCCTCGGTGGTTGCGTGGGACGCCATGCAAGCACTGGAGAGCCATCTTCAAGGGCTGGTAACTGAGGTGCCGGACCGCGCCTTCGGCCCGGAGGAGTTGTCTCGAACGCTCCGCTGGGTCGGGGATGCCGCCAACGTCGTGCGCGACGCGGCGACGTCCTTCGGCACCCACTGCGCATACACGTCGGCATGCTTAGTGTGCGCGCTCCTGCAGCACCGCGGTTGTACGCACGTCGCCGAGCTGGATGACCCCCAGCTGGAGATGCCTGGCGGGGCCGGAGTAATGTTGTGGCTACAGACCAAACAGAGAGAGAGATGGTAGTGGAGAGTGATGAAGATGAATGTAATGGCCTGCCGCCTCCCCATGGCCGGTATTCTATATATATATACATGGGGTGTGCTTTTACAATTATGCCCTTACAGCTGATTATCCCCTTCAGGGGTATTTGTGTCATTACACGTGGCCTATTCCGGGCCTTATAACTTCCTACCAGGCCTGCTGGGTTTAGGTGGGGGCCACCCCTACGACATTTGTTTATTCTAAGCATTTAGAGCCATGAGAATTATCCATAATGACCATAATGAACTACACCAAGCCATAACTCAATAAAAGCCTATCTAGATCATGACAAGATATGTATATCCTAGCTAGAGCACATAGATGACGATCTGAAATGTAATGCATTTTATGAGCATGTCAAGTCATCAATAAGCAAAGTCTAACTCGTGATATCCAAGGATGATGCAGGCCATGTCAATTAAGCTAAGCTCATGTCTTGTTATGTGCTAGATCTCATGCCTTATGCGACTACTCCAAGCGAGAAGCTTAAGAAGATAGTCTAGGTCATCCAAAACTCCCCCTGAGTTCACGCCTAGTGCAATGGCAAGCCGTCTCATGAGAAAGAATTGGTGAAATCAGTTTTTTCGCACAAAAGAGATCATTTTGCTTTTTAAACATGTTGTACTGACTTATGCATCATTAAGAGCTAATATAGCTCAACCTAAGGCTCAAATAGAGATTCAACGCTCAACTTAGCCTACTTGACATGGTATGAATCATAAAAGGATAGCTCAAGAAAGACTAGACTCAAATGCTAGCATGACAAGGTTTAATTCAAGTTGAGCAATTTTACTTAACTTATCATGGCAAAAGCTAGTCTACACATATGAAGTCATGATAAATCTAGCATATAAGCACGAGTCATGGCAAGGTGTAAAGCATTGTAAACATGTCATAACAGGATAATAATCAAGGCTCAATGTAGTTATATTACAATGCTAAATGCTGAAAATGCTGAAAATCCAACTCCCCCTCAACAAGTGATACAACTTTTAGTTCAAGTTGAGTTATGTCAGTATTAAGCTCCAGAAGCTCCCAAATGAACTCCCCCTGAACCAAAGCAATAAAATCGAGAAGCTGGCAAAGAAAAACGGAACAGACAGTCCTTAAGGCATAGAAAAGATATAGAGACAACTATGGCTCAGACTGACTCTCATCTACCCCATATGACTCTAGGACTATTAGCCGGTAATCTAGCACACTAAGGAGCGAACACGTACCCTGTCTACCCAAGGGTGGCCCGACCCTTGCTAGAACCTACAAGTAGTGAGAGGGCTCAACCTAGTGAAAAGAGAGAAGCGGCTAATAGAGCAGAATCCTAGATCACAAGATGAGAGTAAGACGTCTAAACGACTAGACAAGAAGATCACTCTAACCTATGCTAGAAGGACTAAACCCGATGCACCTCAAGTGCAAAGCAACAGAAATGAGACAGAAGCATAATCAATATAGTAAAACAGTAAAGCCCAAAACTCCCCATCACTACAGTCCATAAGGACAAACCACCCCAAGCTCTCCCCGCAGAGCTGAAAACCTAGAGCTATCCAAAGGCTTGGTAAGGATGTCAGCCAACTGGTGGTCACTCTCCACGAACTGGAGCACTATGTCACCCTTCTCCACATGGTCTCGAAAGAAGAGATAGCGAATATCGATATGCTTGGTCCGGGAGTGCTGCACTGGGTTCTTAGCAATGTTAATCGCAGAAGTGTTATCACAAAAGAGTGGAACACTGTCTATAATCAACCCAAAGTCCCGCAGGGTCGAGGCCATCCAGAGCACCTGGCTACAGCAACTGGCTGCAGTAACGTACTCGACCTCTGCGATGGACTGTGCAACACCGGACTGCTTCCTCGAAGACCAAGAAACGAGAGAGGTGCCAATGAATTGGCAAGTGTCAGAAGTGCTCTTCCTATCTATCCTACAGCCAGCAAAGTCTGCATCCGAGAAAGCTCTCAAGGAAAGACAGGATGAGGAAGAGTACCAGATACCATAGTCAATGGTAGCTCGAAGGTACCGAAAGATGCGCTTCACCGCCTGGCGGTGAGATACGCGAGGAGAAGCCTGAAAACGAGCACACAGACACACAGAGAAGTGTATGTCTGGTCTCGAGGCAGTGAGGTAAAGAAGGGAGCCGATGATACTTCTGTACTCTTTCTGATCAACTGGCTCACCATCCTCATCTGGGTCAAGATAGGCTGTAGAAGCCATCGGAGTTGACACCGGCTTACCATCACTCATGTCGAAGCGTCTCAGGAGGTCATGAGTGTACTTGCCTTGATGCAAGAAGGTACCCTCCCGAGTTTGCTTGATTTGGAAGCCAAGGAAGAAGGTCAACTCGCCCATCATGTTCATCTCAAACTCGGTGCTCATGACATCCGAGAACTGTGAAACCAGAGCATGGGAAGAGCCGCCAAAGATGATATCATCAACATAGATCTGGACGAGCAGAAGATCATTGCCAAGCCTACGGATAAACAAGGTCTTATCTACTTTACCCATTTCAAACCCATGACTCAACAAGTAGAACTTAAGCCTCTCATACCAAGCTCTGGGGGCCTGCTTAAGTCCATACAACGCTTTGGAAAGCTTGAAGACATGGTTTGGGTATTTGGGGTTCTCGAAACCTGAAGGGTGTCTGACGTAGACTTCTTCCTCAATAAACCCATTAAGGAAGGTACTCTTGACGTCCATCTGGTAAAGCTTGAAACCCTTAGAAGCTGCAAAGGCAAGCAGGATTCTAATGGCATCAAGTCTAGCTACAGGGGCAAAGGTCTCCTCGAAGTCTAGACCCTCAACCTGGGAAAACCCCTGAGCTACCAATCTAGCCTTGTTTCGAATGACCACCCCATCCTCGCTCTGCTTGTTTTTGAATACCCACTTAGTCCCAATAACATTGTGACCTCGCGGGGCTCAACAAGCGACCAGACATTGTTTCTCTCAAAGTTCTCTAATTCCTCATGCATGGCATTGACCCAAGACTCGTCGGAAAGAGCATGAGAGATATCTTTGGGCTCAAAGGAGGCAATGAAAGTAGACTAGAGACAGAATTGAGATAAGCCAGACTTTGAGCGGGTCACACGCTCAAAAAGGTCTCCAATAATCTGCTCTGAAGGATGAGCTTTCTGGATATGTCTAGGAAGTCCTGGGTGAGATAAAGAAGTGGCCTCTACCTCATGAGCAGAAGAGGTAGGGACAGAGCCACTAGCTCCAGAAGAAGCGGAAGGCAAAGGCTGATTGCCTCGAGGTGCGGTGGAAGACGACACCTAAAGGGGTGGATGAAGGACTGGATCGGGTAGATACCCTTCATCACCATCATCCTCATCATCCACAAAGATGGTCTCGGACTGCTCTAAAGAACCTGAGATATCTGGCCTAGTCCCCGGACTGGCCTCGTCAAAGGTCACCTCACAGGTCTCTGCCATTTTACTAGACTCGCAGTTCCAGACTCTATAAGCCCGCGAAGAAGTCGAGTAACCTAGAAAGATACCATCACAAGAACATGACTCGAACTTGTCTAGGTTCTCGGACTTCAAAATGAAACACTTGCAACCAAACACGCAAAAATGAGAGACGCTGGGCTTTCGCCCGTATCTCGGCTCATAAGAAGTGCGGTGCAAGTGTGCCCTAAGAAAAACTCGATTTGAGACATGGCACGCGGTTGCTATAGCTTCAGCCAAAAACTTCCGCGGTGTAGAGTACTCATCAAGCATTGTCCTGGCCATCTCGACCAAGGTACGGTTCTTTCTCTCCACTACGTCGTTTTGATGTGGGACGTGCGGAGAAGAGAACTAGTGCTCTACACCTGTCTCAGCACAGAAACTCTCAAAATAGGAATTATTGAACTCCGTGCCGTTGTCACTGCGGATCGCTCGTAAGGCACCCGGGAGCTCGACAGAAAGCCTACTAAACAAACCTCAGAAATGGGTAAACGTCTCATCCTTCGAGGCCAAGAAAAACACCCAAGAATACATCAAGAAGTCATCGACCACGACAAGGACATACCACTTCCCTCCGGTTGACTGCACTCGAGCTGGTCCAACAGTGTCCATATGGAGCAGCTGTCTTGGTGCATCGGTCATGGTCACAGTGACCGGAGGATGTGAAGCGGCAACCATCTTGCCGTGCCGGTATGGAGCACAAACCAGATCTTTGACCATCTTGAGTTTCGGCAGACCACGAATGGGGTCGTGGCCGCTAACTCGGGTCAAATGGTCAAATCCAATATGACCAAGTCTCCTATGCCAGAAAGTGAGGTTGCGGGAATCAGAAGCAACTAAACACTTGAGAGGATTGCCAGAAGACTCAGAAAAATCAGCACGAAAGATCCTCCCATAACGAGAAATCCCGCAAACCAGACTACCCGAAGAATCAAGAATTTTACAATTATTTTTCTTAAAGCTCACCTCGAAACCGTCATCGGTAAGCTGAGAAACTGAAAGCAAATTATACTGCAGCTTACTAACCAAGGCAACATCTTTCAGATTGAAAGAATCATTAACGCGCACTGAACCTTTGGCGATGACGCGCCCAGATGAAGCATCTCCGAAGGTGATCGTCTCATCACCTGGAGCACGGGCAAGGGAAGAAAACCAACGGGAGTCTCCGGTCATGTGTCATGAACACCCGGAGTCTACAAGCCAAACATTTCCCTTCCCTGCCCGGCGAACCTGAGTACCCAATACTGGGATAAATCAACAAAGATTTTGGTACCCAATACTGAGTAACACGTCGAGTAGCAGAAGTAGTCAAGCACGACTGACCTCTAACTACCCTACGCTCTCTGTCACTCAAAGCAGCAGGAGGTCTGTGTGCAGACCTGAAGCCGTTGCTGGGTCCGACTGCTATGGGAGAGCGAGTCGGAACACCGGCAACAAGCAGATCACGCCGCAGGTAGCTATCTTGATGGGGGAAACGGGATCTACCCTCAGGACGGCGGAAGACACGACCAGAGGCAGCATGAGGACGAAAAACAGAAGACTCAGAAAAACCAAGTCCTCGATGCTGCCCAAACTCCTCAACAAGAGCAAACCTAGACCTCGTGTTGGTCTTAGGTGCACTCAAGGTCTGGGGCTGACCCTGAATATGCCTAAGAGACTCAACACGGTCTCTACGCGCGATCTTGACGCGCCTGAAGCATCGATCGATCAGATGCCCATTCTTCTGACAGAAGGTGCAGTGATACTTCACCTTCGGAGAGGTAGAAGTACCACGATCAGGCTTCGCCTTCTGAGAGGCCGAAGCTGCAGGTGAAATCACCTTGTTGTCAGAGATCCCGTGGATGAAGCCCGCAGATTGGAATTGGACTTTCTTGGTCTGGGGCTTGATCTCGATCACACCTGCGGCTATGGGTCTCAGCACGGCAGGTAGATGCTTCCTCACATCCTTAGAATAATCGTATCCTAGACCTTGATTGAACTTGCAAATCTTGGACTGGTCTAGAATAAGATTAAGCTTCTTCTTACCTCCTACAAATCTCTCGAGAGTGTTCATAAGGTACTGACACTCCCGAAAGAGAGGTGCAAGAAGAGCAGGGAGAATAAGAGACAACAGAAGGTAAGGGAGCAGAAGAAGAACCAACAGCAGAGGGAAGAATGGCTTGTGCACGCACAGCCGACTCTGAAGGGACAGTCCTACTGCTTGCCAGTTGGTTCACGTCGCTAAGCGTCTCAACCTTACCTTGGGGCTTCTCCCCCTTCTCCACAATCACATTACAAGCACAATGTAGCTTCTCTAGAAGGTCCTTAGTTAGCTTCACACATTTCTCATCCAATGCAATCAAGTCAGATTTTAGTTTGTTACAATTAATGCATGGTGAGCTAACAGTGTCCTTAGAAGCAAACTGAGCCAACTTCCTATCATGATCAATCGTATCTTGAAACTGTTTGGAGACAGCTTCAAGTTCAGCAGTTAACTTAGGACAGTTCAAGCATGAATCAATCGGCTCAAGTAAAGAAGCTTGTAGTTCAGCAATTTTATGATCTGCCTGTTTTAAGTTCATCTTCAAGTTATTGCAATTTTCACAAGACTCAGGCAGATCAAGGAGCATGGCATAAGGTCCTCTAGCAGCAATGTCCTTAACCTCACATGAGGTGGGAGAAGTAGTCTCATCAGTAGTAAGTAGGGTAACAGCCATCCTACTCAACTCTAACTCAGCAAGCAGACTAATATTCTCCACCTTAACAATATCAAGCTCGGAGGACACACTATCATGCGAGGTCCTTAGTTTCTCCATGTCACCCAACAGAGCGCAGCATGTATCACAATCATCACGGGAGGGAGCAGATGTAAGTGAAGTAAGCTCCCGTGATAGTCTATCTACTTCCTTCTCTAACTCAGTACACCTAGCCCTAGCTCTAGCATGTAATCCACCTAGCTTAAGAAAAGCATGATTGAGCTGGTCGTAGGTGGGGCATACCTCGTCCGAGTCGGAGTACAACTCGCTGTCGCTCAGTTCACCCTCGAGGGCCATGAAGCACATGCCGGAGAAGTCGTCGTCGCTCTTGGGGTCTTGGTCACCCGTCTCATCGTCGTCGCTCCATCCCTCCACCTCGCTGAGGTCGAGGTCGTCGAAAGCGGTGAGGACGCGGTGAAACAGCTTCTTGGCCTTCCCGAAGTTGCGGAACTTCTTCTTGTCTTCAGGGTGCGCTGGAGTCTTCTTGTTGCGGTTCTTGTCGGTGTAGTCGTTCTTGCCCGAACCGCCGTAGTCAGCTTTGCCCTTCTCCAGTTTGGGGCAGTTTTCCCGAATGTGGTTGGGGCCACCACACTCGAAGCAAATCACGGGTCCTCCCCTCTTTCTGTCCCTCCTCCTCTTGTAAGCATGGGAAAACTTTCGAGCTAGGAGGGCCAGTTGCTCATCCTCGAGCTGCTCTAACTGATCATCAGTTACATCACATAGAGCAGCAAGGGAGAAACCGCAAAGCGAATCAGAAGAGTGACCAGAAGCCAAGGTAGGATCAGTGACTAAAGCCATCGACTGAGACTTCGACTTACGAGAGACAATGTCAATCTCGTGCGTCTTGAGGCGCGAGTACAGCGCGTCAAGCGTCAAAGTCGAGAGGTCCGTGGTGTCCTTAATGGTAGTCACTTTCATCTCCCAAACACGAAGGTCAAGTGCAGCGAGCATCTGACGAGCGTTGTCCAAGTCGGGGTATGTGAGACCGACCGCTCGGAGTTTGCTCAAGATCTTGTGAAAACGCGCAAAATACTCATCCAAAGACTCACCAGCAAGCATCTCAAATTTGTTATAGTCCCGCTTGAACTGGTCCTGTCGCACCGTTTTAATCTGGGTGGTGCCCTCATGGTATGCATCGAGGGTCTCCCAGATATCGAAGGCGGACGAAAGATGAGATATGCGGTCAAACTCGCTACGACTCAGGCCCTGAATAATGATGTTCCTTGCCTTAGCATTTGCCTCAACATCATGCATATTCCCAGCATTAATGTTCTCATCGGCAGGAACAGCAAATCGGACCTTGACCTTGCGCCACATGGCGTACCCCTGGGCCTGGATGTATGTCTCCATTCGGCTCTTCCAGAAAGGGTAATCGATGCCATCGAAAACGGGCGGCTTGGTCGAGTACTTGTCCGTTGCCATGGCTCTTGAGACCGGTTAAGATCTATTGATTAAAGCTAACCGGCTCTGATACCAATTGTAGGACCGAAATGGCGACAGAGGGGGGGGTGAATGTCGCTTTCAAAAATAAGTTCGCCCCTCAAGTATCCATACTTATGCTTCTTCTCTCATAGCTATGGAAGCTATGAAGATAGAAGATATGCACTACTGGAAGTCACAGCAACAAGGATAAAACAGATCCAAAAAGAAGCAGTCAAGAAAAATAATTTCAGAGCAAGTCTGACTGCAAGCGGTAGTACCGCTAGGCGGTAGTACCGCTGAGCCGAGCGGTAGTACCTCTGAGCGGTAGTACCTCTCGAGGAGCGGTAGTACCGCACGAAAAAATCAGCAAACAAAAAACTGAAACCTGAAAAACTGAACTACGGAAAGGACTGTAGTTCTTCGAAAATCAAGGCAAATGGTGGTTTTCTTTCATTTTTTTTAGCCCAAAGCAATACTACAACATATCAAATAGTAAGGGGGCTTTGGGAAACAAAGAAACCACACCAAGAACTAAGAATTTCAGATTTGGGTAAAAATCTGAAATCTTGCAAGAACCAAGCCAAAAATCAAATTACTCCTCAACCTTTGATCCTTTGGCCATGAGACTTTGAGGATAGCTACTCAATAGCCTCTGGACTCTCCATGCCAAATTTCAAGCCATCTCACGAAGGGAATCAAGATTTGCATTAAACCCTAGAAAAGCAAAATGAAGAACAGGGGAGGCTCAAAACTTAAATCTGAAATTAAACAAAGTTTGCTTTTGGGATTAACTAGCCAAATGGCTTTTGAGCATCACCCATGTCATAGCAACCCATTTTGGCCCTCTCCAGCAAGCAAGAACTCAAAACTCAAAAAGCTCATAAATCCATCAAAAGAAGAACGAAGAACAGAACAGGAGGTCGGGAGGAAAACTTGAGATTTTTCATTCCATCACATAAAAAGATTACAAGGAGTCACCATACGCATGGACATTAGAACAAGATGGAAGATTACATAACTCTCCTCTACCTCACCCTCTCAATCCTCAAGATCACCAAGAGCTTCACATGCTTCTTGAGAGGAACACACACAGAGAGGTCTCACATTGAGGACATCGAAGGAGACACACAACCTCTGCCCTCTCCCTGCTCTCAACTACTAAAGAGTCTCACCAACTAAAGCCTAAAGCACAACCACTTGCCAAAGGCTCTTTTGACTCAAGTCAAACCCTAATTCTCTCTAGAATCCATGTTGAGGGCATGCAGCCCCTCCACCTATTTATAGCCTTGGCTAACGGGTCTCCAACCCGTTACACCTGCTATACCCGAACGGAACCGTCTCCCACTTGTGCAGCCTCGCGAAATTCCCGATTCGCCCCTCCTGCACCTTCCGGGAAGCTTCCGCGCTCCTTGCCTCGCACGCCTCGCAACCACCTCGAGTCCACGTCGTCTTCGACACCTCCTGACTGTTCTGACCTCAGCGCCACCTGCACCTAGTCTAGTCCTCCGTGTCTCACCACGACTCCGTCTCGACGTCCTGCAGTCACACAGACAAGAAACACGTCAAATAGCACCGCTCGATACATGAAAGCGTAAATATCATAAACACATCATGCTTACCCATGATGAAGTCCAAACCTGTCGAATCAAAGGAATATGCATCCTAAAACCATACGACTAAGTTTGACCAAGTCCGACCGAGTCCATTGCATCACGCAACGACATGGTCCGAACCACCCAAACCAAACTCGACTCTCATAAACCGATGTCAATTACTCATCATACACACAGGATGACCTCCACATGGTCTCTCACATGGACATAATGTGATTGGAACTAAATGTGTTTTTAAAAATAAATAAAATAAGGATAGTGTTGTAGTAAGAAATAATGCTGAAGAAACTTTTGGTCCTACCGCCAGATTAGAAGCTATGTGAATTCTCTTAACATTTGCTGCATCTAAAGATTTTTAATTGTATCAAATGGATGGTAAAAGTGATTTTCTTAATAGCTGTATTGAGGAGAAAGTTTATGTTAGGTAACCACCTGGGTTTGAAAATCCTAAATTTCTTAATTATGTCTACAAATTTTCTAAAGCCTTATGCGGAATGAAATAAGCTCCTAGAGTATAGTTTGAAAAACTTAAGTCATACTCGTTAAAAATTATTTTGAAATGGACAAGGTAGACAAAATGCTTTTCACGCTTAGGCATAGTAATGTTTTATTATTTGTTCAAATTTATGTGGATGATATCATCTTTGATAGCTCTTCTCATACTTTGGTTTCCAAGTTTTCAGATACTATGAGCAGGGAGTTCAAGATGAGTATGATGGAGTTAACTTATTTCTTAGGTTTGCAAATAAAACAGACTAAGCAGGGCACCTTTATTCATCAAACCAAGTACACTAAGTATATAATTAGATGTTTTGACATGGGAACCTACAAACCTATGTCTACATCAAGGGGTCTACAACTGTTCTTGATGTAGATGAAGAAGGTGAGGCGGTGGAGCAAAAAGAATACAGAAGTATGATTGGGTCCCTACTTTACCTTACTGCTTCGATGTCGGACATACATTTTATTGTGTATTTGTGTGCTCGATTGCAAGCTTCACCTCGTGCATTGCATCGTCAGGTTGTGAAAATAATTTTCACATACCTCCAATCAACTTTAAATTTTGGACTCTTGTATTCTTCTTCATCCTATCTTACCATGTGTGTATATTCAGATAGTGATTTTGTAGGTTGTAGGATTGATAGGAAGAGTACTTCTAATACATGTCACTTTTTAGGCACATCATTAGTTTCTTGCTCTTCTAGAAAATAATCATCTGTTGCACAATGTCACATCATTAGTCACTTTTTAGGCACATCACTAGTTTCTTGCTCTTTTGGTACATGTAGCTGCTGCTGCTAGTTGTTCTCAAAGTCTATGTATTTCTGCTACACTCAGGAATTATGAGTTAGAATTGAGTAGTGTTCCACTTTATTGTGATGACATGTGCTATTAATATTGCTAAAACCCAATGCAATATTCTAGTACTAAACATATTGGCATCATTTTCACTTTCTAGGAGACCCTGTAGAAAATAGTGATGTTGTTCTATACTTTGTTGAGTTTCATTTTCATATTGCTAATATTCTCACTAAGCCACTTAATACTTCTCGGTTTGTTAGTTTGTGAAATGAGTTGGGTTATGTCATCCAATGGGATTGTTCTGAGGGGAAGTTCTTTTTGTATATCATTGTAAAATCTTGCTTTTATTTTTATTTTTGAGAACTTGAATTATTATTTAAGCCAATAATCACGAAATAAGTCATGATGTGTATTTCGAGATTTCTTGATCATGATTTTCCATATGTAGGTTAGCAAGGCCATAATTAGCTATTTATTAAAATTTTCAACTTAAAGAAACAACATGGTGATGCTAAATTCTTTGGCTAAGTTTTAATTACAGTGATTACTTTTTGAGATGCATCATATTTAAATACTTAATTAAATTCTGATTCTAGGTCAAGTCTAAGTTTGAGCCATTCTAATTCCTTCTTAAATCACTTTTAGCTTTTCTAGAAATACATGTGGAAAATTATGATGAAATTGCTAATTATATATGAATCTCAACAATTCTTCCCCACAAGATGATTTGTCATTGCACTAGGTATGAACTTAGGAGAAATTTTATATGACTGAGATCATAAAATCTTAAGTAAAGCTTGAGATGCTACAATTTATGAAGTGTGATTCAAGTTGGTTCAAAAAGGTTATTATAAATATGCTAAAATTAATTTAGACCGAAGCTCAAGAGGCTGTTGTAGATGGCTCCTAGTTTAGAACGTGCTTTACTGAGATAAGTCATAATCAAGTGTCAATACTAAACTGCTATGTGTTGAGTTATGTAAATCTATTTTAGGTTTTATGCTTTAGTTTGGCACTTGTGTCTCACTTAGTTCTTGATTCTAGCATCTAGATTTAAACCTGCATTTTTAGATGGTTATTTTCTTTAGTGAGATCTTTAGCTTAACTGGTCATTTTTGTAAAGGTCTGTCATATACATTAATTTTCTTAATCATATTATAAGCTTCTTTTGGTCTGCTTTGTTATATATGCATGCTTATGATCGGGCAAGCTTTTATAACAGCATGATTGTGTACACATTAATTCAATTGGTTTAAATAATTTTTTAAGTTTTCATGGTGTGTTTTTCTTTAAATATAAATTTTTTAGATTAATGATGCTTGGATGTGAGTTTTCTCTCTGTTGTCCCTTCTTTTTGTACCTTGATGCTTACATTGCTAAAGGGGGAGAGATTTATGGGATTGTGGCTGATTTGTGAGATTTGTGGCTCAAAATGCTTTTTCGGTATGTTTTGTGAGAGATTTGTGTCTTAAAATGTTTTTTCGGCTTTAGTTCTTCACATAGACATATTTGAAGTCATGTTATCTTGAGGTGTTATTAATGTATTTATAAAGGGGGAGATTATTAGATTATGTGGCTAGGTCTAGAATATTTGTGATGATGAATAATTGACAATGTTACTTATCGATGTTATTTGGGCATGTGGCGTGTGTAAACTCATGTTAGTTAAGATGGAAAGAACTTGTGCCGAGAAAAATGTTGCTTTAGTCTTTACATGTACAAGGTAACCTGAAGACGATCGTGGTCTACAGCGAGATCTAGGAGATGGCTTGTGCAGATTCATGGTCCAGAGGGTAAGGATGCTATAGGATATGGTCATGCTCGAGTTGAGGCGTGTGGAGATCAAAAATTGATAATGTGTGTTAGAGTTGTAGAGGTGCTATCTAGAGGCTACGACATGTGATAATTTTGGAGTGTCAAAAAATTGGGTACGTGATAAAAGTTAAAAAAAACCCACGTTACATAAGGATTTCGGGTCCCTTATTTATTGGAATTAGATAAGAACTCATAGTTTGGTCCTAGATTATAAAATAGAGATGGGGTTAGGTGCTAACCCCAAGAAAGAAGGCTGAATAAATGCAATGTTCGTGCTAGGGATTGAGGGGTGCCAGGAGGGCACTTTGTAGTCACAAATATGATGATCCAGTGTTAAAAATTAGATCTGAAAATTATTTGGCGTGTCTCAGTCTACTCGTCTCGGATTCATGTGTGGATAGTCTTCATGGCGACATCTGCTTCTTGAGTCGTGTGTATCACAGAGGAGATGCATCTTCACGCAGGAGGGACAAAAGCGTTGCTCCTTCATCTACCAAGACACATCACCAAGCAGTCACGTCGTAAGCAAGCACATTATGTGTAGGGTAGCACTATTCCATTGCATGGAATGTCTTCCAATACAGGAAAAGACATCGCGCAGAGATAAAAGCTCCATTGAATACAACATCTCCAATTTGTAATCGGTTGCTAAACTATAGCTACAGTACCAAGCACAGTTGCTACAGTACCGAGCAAAAATATTTTTTCTTTTCTTTTGCTATTTTTATGTTCTTGTTGTGATTGATGGAAAAAGTAGAAGACAGTAAATTTGAGGAAAAAGTTTTCGCTATATATTATAATCATTCATCTCTCTGATTGCCATCGACAATCCTACAAATTCCGTATGACGATGTGACCAGAAAATTAGCCATGTATGTTAGGGTTCAACGGAAATATATTGCACTCCATGGAATTTAGAGCGGAATACATGAGCTATCCAATCAGCGTGACAACATCTAGAAATAGTAGGAATTTAATTTAGTAGGAATTTTCTTATGAAAAGAAACATGATCAGCATGACAACACCTAAAAATAGCAGGAATTCTGTAGGAATTTTCGTATGAAAAGAAACATCAACCCTCGCTGGACATTGGCTTAACTTTTCAGTGAACTTTTGACTTCTTTTAGTAATCACTATTAGACTAATAAACCATAGCCAAAGGTTTTACGCCAGAGCCGAAAAAACAACCCCTTGTATTTCATACGAGACTCCTATAGAAATCCCACCCCGCATTGAGTTTCAAACAAGGCTCTCACTGGATACAAATGGGGTATTTCAAACGTACAACAATTCAACAAAATGGCAGTACAGTGTTTGGTGATGGAACTATCCTGCCAAAAAAAGTCATGGCTAATTCTAGAAGTAGAGGCAGCGTATCCTACCGACAGTTGTACTCAGCCACACTGCACCTTCTAACCACCATTCACACCCACTGAACAAGAATCTCAGCACCACATCGTCGTCGTTGCAGACTGTTGAAATTTGACAAGGCGGCGTACAAAGTCACATGCATGACGTACTTCGCACCAGCTGAGTGGCCCCATGATTTGGGTGAAAATGGGAGTAAAAATGAGTACTGAAGCAAGCTCAGAATTGTACCAAGCTTGAATTATTGCGAAGGTTGCTCATCGATGAGTGCTACACCGATAAAGAGAAAAATTCCCCAGAGGAAACATCGCATTTCTTGAAATCAAATAGACTGAAACAACCAACAGACGCTGAAGCAAACATGTTTTGTCCACTCATCCCAAATCCAGCCGAAATGGAGGTGCATTCTGTGAGCTTAGGAAAGGTTTGACAATCAAGGCTTGAGGGCCACCGCTATGCCGACCTTTGAGCTCTTCTCGATGGCCTTGGTATCAACTTCCGCAGAGATGGTGAGCAGTGACTTCGGCCTCCATTCGTGCTGGATCAGCGTGCTGGCCTTGCCAGAGTTGTTGAAGCGGGCCTTCACGAGGGTGAGTTTGTCCAGAGCATGCTGAGTCCCGAAGGTGAGGGTGTTCTCATTGCTCGAGAAGCTGTGGGCCAGCTCTGCCCCAACAGCTGTTTTGCTCGATTCGCTGACAGTGTGGTAATAAGATGCAGTGAGGTTGTCTCCCTTGTTGTTCCTGCAAGAAAGTTTTAAATGACTTATGTAATTTGGTAGACAATGCAATCAAGTCAGTGTCAGTTGCCAAAAAATAGCAGGCTATATCCAACTTGCGAGGAAGCCACTATGGCAATATAGATTGATGATTGGCCAACAAACATGAGATGGAAGTCAAGGAACTTATTTATACAGATTCTTCACCGCATATATGTTTGTTCAATTAAAGAATCTATCTTCCCAGTATCAGCATTACTTTTGAGAGGTGCCGTCCAGTATCAGCTGTATTAGTATGTGTTGGTGTCTAGTGTGAAGTACCTTTAAGGTATAAAGTCGTGCAAACTGCAAAGCGCCATAAAAGCTTGTATATTTTTTATAGTGGCCAACATGTTCTATAGCTTTACAAAAATTCATACCCTAACTCTTTACAAATTGAGAGAAACAAAAATGACAAATGCAATAAAACATTTAACTTTCATAATTTTATCATATTTCCTTTTGATTTTATCTTACTTTCCTCCCATTTCATAAAGAATTAAATCATGAAATCTGGGCAAGATAAAGAGTAGCACAAACACTATTTTGACAACATGTTGTACTGTATGAACGAAGGAATTACTGTGAGGCACATGAAACAGTGATTAGTATTTACCTATGTAGATATCAAAAGGATTAAATAACTTAAGAGCTGTAAAAGTTTTAGATAACAATTTTGATAGGATTATTGTAGCCTGAAAACTCACAGGTTCAAGGATGCGATAAGATCTGCATTAGTGAAGCTCAGTCCAGCATTGTATTTGGTGAAGTTCCCAGTAGCAGTATCAAGCGAGACATCAGCACCAACAGCTAGAGCCTTAGTTCCAAACACACTGGAGAGGTTGACTACGGGATTGGCAGTCAAACCAATGCTTGCATTAACACCAGCGTAATCATGCAAGTATTGAAGCTCAAACTGCAACCAAAAGGAGAGAGAAGAAAAAGTAAGCAATAAGATTCCATTTAAGAAACCATTATAGAGGATGAGAAAATTACCTTTCCAGATCTCTGATCAGGAACAGCAAAGCTAAAGATGGTTTTCAGCCCTGGTGTTGCAACCTCATCAATGGTAACAGTAGTAATGACCTGGCCAAAACATTGCAGCAGTCAATACCACCATGGGGGAACACAGCAGAACAGCTAATCAGTGAACACATTGTTCGATGCAATCACAAGTAGCTGCATATTTGATAATAGTTCATCGGATTGCAAGAATTAATATAAATGATTTCATTAAAATGAGGATTTTGCAGGACCATTGTTGCACAACATACGATTGCAAGATGTAAGTTACGAGAGAGAGAGAGAGAGAGAGAGAGAGAGAGAGAGAGAGAGAGAGAGAGAGAGAGAGAGAGAGAGAGAGAGAGAGGCAGAGAGGACATTACATTTGAGTCTGAGTTTGCTTTCACATCTACAGTGATGTTATTGTTCTTTATCTGCGACTGGATCTCACCGAATATCAGATCAGCCTTCTTTGTGCTGGTAGCTGTAATTGCCTGAATCAAGGAATACAAATCAAAATCAAAAGACATAATATCACAGCTATTGCCACATACATGATTCTAACAGTAGTACAAAACTACATTCAGTACAGGAGAAGCAACATCAAGAAAACTCAAATATGTAGCCCTCAAAAGAAAAATCATTAAAGCATGTAAGTGCTGTATACAGGCCCTACTAGTTTAGATTATCCCAACACTACCAGACAGTTTTATGTTCCAAAACAATTGGTTAGACACAAATTATATGTACAACTGCTTCGTGCATTTCTTTTTGAGGAAAGGACAGGAGCACTTCCATAGTATCACTCTGATTACAACTGTACTCGCATGATGAATCGAACAAAGCCATAACATACAGCCCTAGAATACGCAATGCAACGCAAGCCGTCACTGCTGCAGTACTTGCCATTATTCACAACGCATCTTGCTCAACGAAACTAACTAAACCATTGTTCTCCAGCCAACAATTAGCAGTTAGGCCAATGCCAAAAACACGGGATCCGTACATACGAAGATCAAACAAACCAACAATTAGTAGTTAAGCCACACCCAATCCCTCTCTTCAATGCAAAAAAGAAAGCAAGGCTAGGACAACGATTCCTCCTTTATCATTTCAACACTTCCTCGCCACCGAAGAGAATCATTTCTTCACCAATCCTTTTGCTTACAAACCCCCCTCCATTAAGCAGCAAATGAACCCACGCAAGCAACAGGTGCATTGCTAATTCCCATGAACGAGCAGAGAAATACAAGCAGAGAAATGCAAACTACGGCACACCAGCAAGCTACAAGCAACAACCCAGCCTAATCTCCCGGTGTGCCCGTATCCCCTAGAGTCACTAGCTACCCAGCAATCCATCACTACGATCACAAAACAGGGCATTAAATCCGGCACATAAACCAATAACCCTCATCCCAGCTCGGATCAGACACGTCTCTTCCTCGCCCAAACGACCACGCAATCTAATCCAACCAAACACAGTACAAGAACCGACAACCATGAAGAAGAAGAGGAGGAGGAAATGGAGCACTTACGACGCCATTGGTGGTGCAGGTGGTGAGGGTGAACTTGTGGTCGGTCTGGTAGTCCTTGTACAGCAGATCTGCGGCGAACAAAGCAACGCATCAAGAAACCAAGAAAACCAAGAACCACCAAGAAGCGAGCTCAAAAAAATCCCCCCAGAAATGGGGAGAAACTTGAGGTCGAGAGGAAGGGACAGGACGGGATGGATACGCACCCCTGGCCTTCTTGCCGATCTCGGTGTAGAGGCCTGGTCCGACCTGACTGACCATCTCCTCTCCTCTGCGATGCGCTGCGCTGTGTGTGGGAGAGCTGCGTGTTGGGGTGGGGAGGCGGCGGATAGGTGGAGGAGAGGAGAGGAGGGGGGAATAAAGGCGGAGAAAAACGAACACAGCGCAGCGAGGGCGAGACAGGCTGCGTGTGGGCCCTGACGAACCCTAGTTTATTTCGTTTTCTCCTGTTCTTTGGTATTTAGCTTCGACTTATCAAAAATCCAAATAAATAGAACGGTTTCTTAAGTAAAGTTATTTAAACGATTTTTAGTTTAAAACTATGTGCACCATCTATATCTATATTTCTGTTATCCGCTGCTATCTTAAAAAACGTAACCAAAAGTTATCAGCTATAGCCAACATGCCATCTTCTCTTTCTCCCTTTATTCCTTTCCTCCCTTCGTTTGCTGATTTGTGTAATCTTGTCTCATTTGTAGATTTGATATCTTTCAACCGTTAATCTTCCCTTGGCATGATTGTAGTTTCGCCATAAAATTTTAGATTCAGTTCGTTTCTAATTTGAGATCAAATACGTGCATAAATATATGTTACATTACCGTATAGGATAATGTCATAACATGTTGTTGATTTTCATGGCTAAAAACATTTTGAAAATGAAACTCATTTGCCGTGAAAAATATTTGAACAACGGCTTGAACTTAGTGTAGGGTGCTAGCGTTCCTTGAAATTGTTTACGTGAAATAATTACTATAATCGAGAATAACACACTTGTACTTGTATTGTAACAATTTTTGCAACCACTGAATAGGCTTTTCTTCAGGTGGTTATACAAGCAACACGTCTTATAAAAAGCAAAAGTGTTGCTTTTGTTGTGTGTTTAGTACTTCCGTTTGATTCTTCCAAGTTGCATACACAGGCTGGACATTATGCAGAGAGAATCACAAGGCTTTTTCTTTTCCTTGTTTCCAAGTTCCAACCATGTGATGTATACAAAAAGTCTTCTCTATTCAGCGAGATGGACATGACTGGGTTGTCATGTATGATAAAATCTTTTAGATAGTGATCTTTTATCCTTGGTCAAAATCTTATATTTGCTGGATCGTTCTGATTTCTTCCAAAAAAAATGCTGATGCTTATTATCTTATTGTTTCGAAAGAGCTATGAACTAAAAACAAGAACAAAATGTCCTCCAAACAAACTACAAAAAGGCTACAATCCATATCAAGCAATTTTAGAGCTGCTTGTAGGGTTGCTTTCTCTCTCTTTTTTTAAATAAATGTACAGTCGTAGGTTTTCTGTAATTAGTATTATATATATTGGGACTTTAGAATGATGGATGCGTGGAAAGAGTGGCGAGGAAAATTTGTAGGGACGCAAATACTCTACAACGAAGGTAGTACTACATGTGGGAACAATGAAACCGCGGTGCTAATGTAGGTGCACTATAGTAAAGATGTCATATATGGTTTTGTTTTTTTTTCAGCTTATAGGTTATAGTTTTTTCCGAATAAATAAATATGATTATTTTTTATTTGCTATTTTAAAGTGGTTTATTGAGATAGTGTTTTTTGAAGCGACTTAATAGTATTTGGTTTGTTTGTACAAGAGCTCACGTTAGGGTAAAAATCATCAACTGTAACCATAAATCATAAGTCACAGAATAAAAAAAAAAGGCACCCGAGCACTCTAGTAGATCACTATAGTATTTTGTATTGTAGGAGTTAAATGCACAACATGCATGAACTCCTCTGCCCGTTGCAACTCAAACGACATAGGATCTCTAGCTCCATCCAATTTGCAGATGCAGGGTGTGGACATTTAAACATCAATAAATTTGAACAAACAAGACCATTAACATTTGCAAATTGAATAAGGCTTGAAATTTGAGGCCTTGGGTGAAGCACATTCAACCTAAATTCTGACTGGCCCATAGCCCAACCCAAGCCCGACTATCAAAATGGGCTGGGTCGGCCCAAGCCTTGCTCAGGTGACCCAGAAAGGAGCTTACGGGGAAAAAGTAGCTGTCAGCAACTCTGCCCATCTGTGTGCATCAATCTACACATTACTGTCAGCAACTCAGCATAGAGACCTGGCCAAATGAGTAGCCCGATATGGTACGACACAGGTCCGAATATGACATTATCTAATTAGACCCGATACAGCTAATTCGAATAAGTTATCATACTGTGGTATGCTGGTCCACGTGCCTGCCTTTCGATCCAGGCATGGCACAGAGAAGGGTCGAACCGTCCCTGGTCAGTCCAGACACACTTAGCCAAACAGATTACCGATGTCCCATTGATTTTACTACTAACCACAAGTAATTTTACTGCTAGTTATAAGTAATTTTACTGTCAATCGCTGAATCATAAGTATTTTAGTTGCTAGTTATAAGTAATTGTACTACCAGTCATATGTAATTTTACTATTAAGTCACCCATTTGCGCTCAGAAAAATATGTAACGCTTACACAAGTAATTTTACTGCCAATTGTAATCACTTTTACTGCACTACCACGGAAAAGTTACTGTGCGTGCCATGTTGGGCTGGCCCACCATACCGAGGTACCGACGCAAGCGCGGCATGCTTGGCCGACACAACCTGATTATTGTTCATGCCGTGCCGTGCCGTGCCATGTTTAAGATGAATAATAGTACCATGTCTCGGACTGGCACGGTTGGCCCAACTCGTTTGACTAGGTCTAGCATATCCATCCTACCCTTCTAAGCACCTCTTAATTATTGCGCTATTTTGCTACCTAACTTGCATAGGGGGTGAAAACAGATTGAATACGGATCGGATAGTACCCAAACCATATTTATATTTGTATTTGTAAATGAATACGGATATGAATTCAAATATTCTCAAATACGAATACAATCGATTAACTAATACAAATTCGAATCGAATATTTACTCAATTCGGTTGGATCTGGATATCCTCATAATTTATGTAGTATGAAGATATTAATGACATTTTATCCTCATACAATCACGCTTTATCATTTTAATTTATGTACTTTACCTAAAGAAACACGAATTCATGTTCAATTAAAAAATTTGTCTAACTAATTAATCATATTGTAGTAAAATATGCATATTGCTTCGTTGAATATGAATACGGATACATATAGTCTGGATAAAATAATATTTCGGATGGTAAAAGTCTATATCTCAGGACCGCGAGCTAGTGGAAGATTTTGTATGTTCATGCCCAGTATGTCAGTGCAACAAGTCCGTTCAGTTGCATCCTATGGATCGCTTGCAACCATTGGAGGTACCTTCACGTATTTGGGATGATATTGCTATGGATTTTGTGGAAGGATTGCCGCTTGTCAATGGGAAATTGGTCATCCTCACTGTCATTGATCATTTTTCTAAATATGCGTATTTTATATCATTGGCCCATCCTTATTCTACCAATTCAGTGGCACATGTATTTTTCGATGAAGTAGTATGTTTACATGGTGTTCCCTGCTCTATAGTTAGCAATTGCGATCCAGTGTTTACATGTAATTTTTTGTCTGAGCTTTTTCAACTATCCCTAAATACGCTTCATAGAGGTAGACAAAAATGCTCGGCATCGTAATTAAGTTAGGCGCCAAGTTCACCAACTCAATTTTGAAGTGCTTGAGCACCTCTACCAAATATGGGTGGGAAGGCAGCTCAACAGTTCCTACATAAAGGGTATCTCCCTAATAGCAATTGATAGCACATGTGAACTCTATGATCAACGGGGTGTATCTCGATTGAGTCTTAGAAGTGAGGAAACGTCTCTTGACGAGCAGCAACTGCCACCCCTTCAAAAGCCATTTAAGGCTAGACCGGAGGCGACAAACACAGAGGACAACCCATAGCGGAATCCAATTCCACTCTTTGTAATCAAAGTTCCTAGAGCATCCTGTAAACATTCCTTTAGTAATAAAGAAGCCCTTATCTTCTTTGTGTAATCTATTAAGTGATTTTCCTCTTTTTCATATCCATAAGGTCGATTTCTAAATCGTCGACAGAGATGATTACCTTCTTGACAAAAGACACAAGTCACCGACAGGTGGTTTTTGCAATTTTTTTGGGGTTATCTATGCCGAGTATCTTAGGGTTGTCTACATTGACTGGGAAACATCTTCTGTCAAGGATAAAAAGGGAGAAAATTGCACCGCAACAGCATGTCCTTCCTGGAGGTTTTGCGTCTTTCGATCCCGTACTTGAGAAGTGACAAATGGCCATAAGCGCTTTTAATAAATATATCTACGCAGATTAGCTGAAGTATACCACAAGACGATTCACAAATCTTAGGTGGTAAAATTTACTTATCTATGCAAAGCACGAAAGGCCACAAATTGTCAGTTTTCAAAGTACAAGTTAGAATCCAAAAGATAGAAATGTGCGAGTACCAGCCGTAAAATTTTTCTCGAAACAAAAAATTGGAAAATTTTCGGTCAATAACAACCGGCATGCACAGTCTATAGCATCGCGGAAGCTTTCGTTTCCTTCATTTCTTTCCGAATTCTTCAGTTTCTTCAGTTTGGAAAGACAGATGCGAAAGGTAGCGACGGAGCCGTGCAATGGTAACCAAGGAAATTTCCAATCGATTCGCTCTCGATGCACTGCAATTGCAAGATGCAGAGAAGAGCACGCATGGGATGGGAAACGGCCCAACCGAGTGCTGGCTTTCTGCTAGGCAAATGGTCCAGCCGTTGAGCCTTTTGCCTGCATTACGAAGGAACATCATCGATTCATAACACCACGCATTGTCGAATCCTTCCTCGTACGCTTCGAACAATGCTTGCGATTGCAAGTGGCAAACCCCTGCCTGCCCTCGAATTTTCGAATGCTTGGCTCTGAGTTTTGCCGACGATGGAATTGGATCCTCTGCCGTTGGCTGGAACAAATGTTAGCTTACGCCTTTTCGAGCATAGGACGTCTCAAAAACAAAAACCCTCATAAAAATTGAGATCCAAGCGAGTTAGATAGATGTATAGTTTGTCGCCGTAAAGAAAAGAAAAGAATAAGAAAGATGCATAGTGCGAAGTTCCAGATCGATCATCTCCATTCCAAGCATCGATTTCGACCAAACATAGTTAGTGTAACACTCGCCGGTCTTGTGCAGCAACTCCTCTATTTAAATCTCAACTAAATGGCAAACAACATACGCTTGACATTAAGCGCAGAAGTAGAAATATAAATTTGCCAATTACCAAAAAGATCTCATACCGTACAAGGCTAAATATTTCTTATTACGACATACATTTAGCACTAACTACCTGGTATGCCATCAAAGTTCAAATATGTCAATTATAGGTGATATATGAATTACTGTTGCACGTGGAATAACTGTGCTACTCCCGTCCGTAAATATCGCCCTCACCAGTCAACTAAAAAATAACAAAATAAGAGTGAGTTGAAGACTGTAAGATCGAGGAGGCCGACTAGAGGGAGGTGAATAGGAGGTTTTAAAATTTTCGTCTAATTCTAATTAGCAATTTTAAACTTGATGGATTGATAGAGCAAGATAACACTAACACTAGCACAAGTAATCGACTAAGAGCAATAACGAATGGTAGAGAACAACAATTGCTACTCTAACTAAGCAAGCAATCAAATGATATAAATGAAGAGCGTTGCTTGAATGAAAATGATCACAAGAGAGCAAACCACAATTGACACGATTACTTTTTACCGTGGTGATCGGAGACTTGCCGGTCTCCCCTAGTCCACGTTGAGGTAAGCCCGAACGAATCGGACCGGCTCCACGAATGAGCCTAAGCACCTCGATCACTTTGGATGCCCTTTCCCTCTCCGGGTAGGCGAGCTCCAAGCCTTCACAATCTTCCGGGCCTTCTCACAATCTTCTTGAGAAGATCACCGAAACTCCGCCAAGCCGTCTAGGTGCCGGCAAGCACCAAGAGAATAGACCACTGCGGCTTGATCTCACCCAAGTGCTCAATGGATCAACTAGAATGCAATGCACTTGAATTTTGGGTCAACTACCTCAAGTGAATGCACAAGTGAGTAAATGAGGTGTGAGAGGTTGCACTAGGCTCAAATGTATTCAATGGATGTTCAACCACATGTCCAAGTTCTGGTGGGGATGTATTTATACCCTCACCAACATCAAATAGCCGTTACAATAAACAATCCTGAAAATTCAGGAAATCCGGTACTACCGCAGGCAAAACCGCGGTACTACCGGACTCTAGCTGACCTGTCAGAACGGCTATGTCATAGAGTCAGAAGTAACCGTTGGTCAATGAGTGCGGTACTACCGCCGTTAAAAACGCGGTACTTCCGGACGTCCGGAAGTTCCGCTCCAAGACCCGGTACTTCCGATCTCAACGAGTCTAAATCTTATTCTCGGCGCTCTCTGGAAATAACATTCCGCACTGGTATCCGGAACTTCCGCACATGCGGTAGTTCCGCAGGTAAAACCGCAGTACTTCCGTTTTCAGAGAGGCTAAGTTAAAGTCCGGGCGCTCTCTGGAATTAAAGTTCCGCTCGGGTGCCCGGTACTACCGGCCATCCGGTAGTTCCGCAGGTCAACCCGCGGTACTTCCGTTTTCCGAGAGGCTAAGTCTGAGTCCGGGCGCTCTCTGGAAAAAACGTTCCGCCTGGGCGCCCGGTACTACCGGACCTGCGGTAGTTCCGCCGAATACACACCGGAACTACCGGATTTTCTGACAATGCACAGATTTGGATTAATTTCAATTTCTAAGTGCATGCATGATCCTAAATTGATCCATAGGGCACATTTGAACATGATCAAGCAATCACTATGATCCCTCTTAATAGTACGGCGTCTATCCTATAATCCGGTCTTCCAACCTAACTCCAAGACCGGTAAAACAAAATAGATACCTAAACTATTTACCTTGTCGCCCTAGAGATCTTGAGTCTTCATGGGAAATTTTGTGAGCCTCTTTCTTTGCCATTTGAACTTATCCTTTCAAACACTTAATGCACACATTAGTCCCATATTCACATAAATTCATTAATTACCAAAACTAACATTTTTAGGGGCCTAGATGCTTTCAATCTCCCCCTTTTTGGTAATTGATGACAACAAGAGCAATTTATGAGAAGAATTTAAGATTTGGATATACTCCTAGTTGGCAAGGTGTATATCACAAAGTCTTTGAAATTTTGGCAATTTTAGAACATGGGGAATTTATGCATTTTAGAAACTAATAAGAAAGAGCTCCCCCTAAACATGTGCATCAAATTTTGCAGGAATTTATTTGGCATGATTACATTATAGTATTTCAGCACATTTACCAAAAAATTCAAGGATACGCAATAGACAAGTAAACAAGCATTGCATTAGGGACATGACATAGTTCATTACAATGCAACAGAAATTAAAATACTAACCATCCACAGAGTTTAAACCACACAATAAGCATTACATGGTTCATTTCACCATACTTTATTACAACGATAGATAAGACTTAAAAACTTCTCCTACAATTTCTCCCCCTTTGGCATCGAAATACCAAAAAGAGGAGCTAGTCCTGAGCTGCACTGGGAGAAGGAGGACCACGGCGACGAGTGCGACGACCATAGCGAACTGGAGAAGGCGGATGAACTGCACTCTCCAAGGCTGATACGCGATCACCAAGGGAAGACACAGTGGAGATCAAGACATCCTGGCGCTCCTCCAGCCTAAGTATGGCAGAGTAAATCTGGGAAAGCGACACGTCGCCCTCGCCCTGGGAAGGAGGATCAGCAGCTGCCTGATGCTGAGGCTGACGCTGAAGGAGGCTCTGCACGCGGCTTGTATGGTTTGTGCGGGGTGCAGAGTGCTCCTCGGTATCCAGTCTTCCTAATGATCACAGCCATGATGAATGGAGCAAAGTTGATCCTTTTCTGTTTGTCATTCTTATTGGCGTCGATCCCCCTGATGATAAGATCCACCACATCAAACTTTTGTCCGCGCATAATGTAATCAATTGCATTCCACGCATGGCCACGAATAGCATCATAATTCCCACTCTTGGGAAGAATGGTGTGGTTGATGATCCTGTTGACAAGGCTGGGAATAGGAAGTAAGCCATTTGTCGTCCCCAGTGTCCGTTCAGCAGCTTGGTCATAGTACTCTGAATATGCAGCAATAGGAAGAGCTCGCTTGCTGAACACCTTCTCATATGCACTGGTTTCCGTCCCAAGTGCTAGCTCAAACTCGTGCCTGGTGCACTCAATGAACTGGGTCCCTGTCATCCAACTCAGATGCTCAAAGTTGGGAGAGATGTACAGGGTAGCATAAAACTGTCTGATCATGTTGTCCATATAGTTGCATTTGAATGCAACAAGTTGATGGATATCAGCTCGCTGAAAGAGCTGATAAGCACCACTGAACTTGTCGATCTGCGACAAGTGATCCCAGTCCACATACTTATGTGCAGCAAATTTGCGAGCTGGACCATACATCTCCTGGTACACCTTCTCTTGAAACTTGGAATGAAATTGGGGGTTCATTGAGTTTCGAGGGCGTACATACTGACTGCGACGACGAAGAATAGCATAATCCTCATTTGTGATCTTGTCGAGATCCACTTCTTCGTCTGCAGTTACCTCAGGCATCTCCTCATCTGAGATCGCATAATCCTCGCTTTCATGCGAGGCCTCAGATCCGCTCTCATGCAAATCCTCTGAGTCATTCTCAGGGTCGGAGGCGGGACCCTTGCCCTTGTGCTCCGCCGTCTGAGATGCAGGAATTGAGGAGGAGGATTGACCTGCCGAGCCCCCATAAGACTTGTGCGAGACGTTCTTCATCCTCGGCATCTTCAATGACATAGTAGGATAATCAAGGAATGAGGTAGAATAAGCAAAAGTAGGTTTGAAATTGAAAGCAATGAATTTTTGCTGTTCCAGGAAAAACGGAAGTACCGGCGGCAAAACTGCGGAACTTCCGGGAAATCCGGTAGTTCCGGCATTAAACATGCGGTACTTCCGGGACCCCGGTAGTTCCGGCCGCTCGTCCGGTAGTTCCGGTTTTTCTGGACATTTCTAGGGCATGATAAAAATTGAATATTTTTGGGGTATTTCTTGGATTGAATCCAGTGCATGCATGTATAAACATTCTAATACCCCAAACAAACTACTTTGCCCAAGAATATTTCAGCAAAAATCATCACATTTCAAATTTAACCTAAACTCCACCTAGGGTTCCAAGAACAAGATAAAAAGTGGGTTTTGATCCGATTTACCTTGTGAAGTCGGAGGAGGAGAACCCTGGGAGTGCAAGGAATCACCCAAAACGAAGAACTCCCCTCGGATTCAAAGATCGGGAGAGGAGAGAGGTTCTTGGGAGAGAGAGGGTGGAGGAGAGGAAGAAGAGAGGAGTAGGCGGCTGCGGTCTGGGAGGAGTGAAGATGAGAGAGAAGAGAGATAAAAAAAGAGTAACGGTTGGAGGAGTTGGCGGTTTTGGAAACCGCATTGAATCCCGCAGAAGGCGGTAGTACCGCGCGTAACACGCCGGTAGTACCGTGTTCGCAGAAATTCCGGAAGTTCCGTGGATTGCACTGCGGTAGTTCCGGTTTTTCTGTCAGGCGCGGAAGTACCGCACAATGGACTGCGGTAGTTCCGGATTTTCTGGAACTTTCCAGGATTTGACTTTTAGATCTGGAAATTTTGCAAATGATCCCTAGTTTTGCATCCAACTAAAGTCATTTAGGATCATTATGCATCAATTGAGCTAATGCTATATTTTGAAACTAATTTTTTATGAATTTAAACAAATTTTTGACCAAAATAGGGGAAAAACCAACAAAAATCCATATGAGCACAACAAATGAGCAGAAATGGATGAAATGAGATTTCAAGCTACATTTGAGTAGTCTATGACATTTAATTCATTCCTTAACTTGCAAAAGCGGCTTTCATCTAATGGTTTGGTGAAAATGTCCGCTAGTTGATTTTCGGTTCGGATGTGGCTAATCTCAATATCTCCCTTGCTCACATGATCTCTCAAGAAATGGTGGCGTATATCTATATGCTTGGTTCTTGAGTGTTGAACGGGATTATTGGATATTTTGATAGCACTATCATTATCACACAAAAGAGGCATTTTATCAAAATTGATCCCATAATCCAACAATGTTTGCCTCATCCAAAGCAATTGAGCACAACAACTTCCCGCTGAAATATATTCGGCTTCGGCGGTTGAAAGTGCTACGGAATTTTGTTTCTTGGATGACCAACACACTAGAGATCTTCCTAGAAATTGGCAACTACCCGAGGTGCTTTTTCTATCCACTTTGCATCCCGCATAATCAGAATCCGAATATCCAATTAATTCAAATTTTGCACCTTTGGGATACCAAAGCCCTATGCTTGAGGAATGCTTTAAATATCTTAGAATCCTCTTTACGGCCACTAAGTGGCACTCTTTTGGAGAAGCTTGAAAACGTGCACACATGCATACACTAAACATAATGTCGGGCCTAGATGCGGTAAGATAAAGCAAACTACCAATCATGGATCTATAAAGCTTTAAATCTACCGACTTACCTTCTTCGTTGAGGTCTAGATGCCCGTTTGTTGCCATGGGTGTTTTGATGGGTTTGGCTTCTTCCATTCCGAATCTTTTGAGTAGATCCTTCACATACTTTGTTTGGCTTATAAACGTTCCATCTTTAAGTTGTTTGATTTGAAGTCCAAGGAAGTAACTTAGCTCACCAATCATCGACATCTCGAATTCCCTAGACATCATCTCACCAAATTCTTTGCAAAAGTCTTGATTAGTAGAACCAAATATAATATCATCAACATATATTTGACATACAAAGAAATCATCTCCAATAATTTTTGTGAATAGAGTTGTATCTACTTTACCAATTTTAAAGCCTTTTGATACTAGAAAGTTACGAAGGCGCTCATACCAAGCTCTAGGAGCTTGCTTTAAACCATATAGTGCCTTTGACAATCTATACACATGATTAGAGTATTTAGCATCTTCAAATCCCGGGGGTTGTTCCACATATACTAATTCGGAAATTGTACCATTAAGAAATGCACTTTTGACATCCATTTGAAATAATTTAATGTCAAAGCATGATGCAAAAGCAAGCAAGATTCTAATTGATTCAAGTCTAGCAACGGGCGCAAAAGTCTCATCATAATCTAAGCCCTCGACTTGGGTATAACCTTGAGCTACTAACCTTGCTTTATTTCTTACCACAATTCCATTCTCATCTTGTTTATTCCGGAAGACCCATTTTGTGCCAATGACATTGTGCTCCTTGGGTCTCTCCACCAAGGTCCAAACATCGTTTTGAGCAAAGTTATTCATCTCTTCATGCATAGCATTTATCCAATCCGGGTCATCTAATGCTTCTTCTACACGCTTAGGTTCAAGTGAAGATACAAAAGAATAGTGTTCACAAAATGAAGCTACTCTAGAGCGAGTTTGAACACTCTTACTTACGTCACCCAATATTTGGTCAATTGGATGATCCTTGGCTATTGCATTGTGAATCTTGAACATATTTTGCGGTTGATCCTTTTCTTCATCTTCAATAACTTGAACATCGTTTGTTGTGGAAGAAGAGGGTGGTTCCACTTGTCTAGATGAGCTTGGTGATGTTGGATCCTCTTTTGGCTTGATGTCTCCGATTTGCATGTTCTCCATTGCCTTGCGAAGACTTTCATCTCCTACATCATCCAAGTTCTCATGCTCTTCTTGAGAGCCGTTAGTTTCATCAAATTGAACATCACATGATTCTTCCACTAAACCCGAATTTTTATTAAAGACCCTATAGGCTTTACTATTTGAGGAGTACCCTAAAAGGAAGCCTTCATCACATCGACTTCGAAATTTTGAGAGCCGAACACCTTTTCTTAGAATATAGCATTTGCAACCAAATACTCTAAAATAAGATATGTTCGGTCTCCTTCCAACAAGAAGCTCATAGGAAGTCTTTTTCAAGAGTCGATGTAAATAGAGGCGATTTATGGCATGACATGCGGTGTTAATAGCTTCCGCCCAAAACTTGTCGGAAGTATCATATTCATCAAGCATTGTCCTAGCCATTTCAATTAATGTTCGATTTTTCCTCTCTACAACTCCATTTTGCTCCGGAGTGTAGGTTGTGGAAAGTTCGTGCTTTATTCTAAGTTCATCACAAAAGTCTTCAACCTTTGTATTTTTGAACTCGGAACCATTGTCACTCCTAATTTTCTTTATTTTGAAATCAAATTCATTTTGAGCCCTTTTTGAAAAACTTTTGAAAATCCCGGAGGTTTCACTTTTGTCATTTAGGAAGAAGACCCATGTATATCTAGAGTAATCATCCACAATGACTAAACAATAGCTATTACCTCCAATGCTCTTATGGGTTGTTGGCCCGAACAAATCCATATGTAAGAGCGCTAATGGCCTAGAGGTTGACATGATACTTTTGGAAGGATGAGAATTAGCGACTTGTTTTCCGGCTTGACAAGCACTACAAAGTCGATTTTTCTCAAACTTTACATCCTTCAAGCCAACCACTAAGTCATGCTTAAAAAGCTTTTTAAGTTGAATCATTCCCACATGACCTAGCCTTCTATGCCACAACCAACCCAAAGAAGTTTTTGCAATTAAACAAGTTTTCAAACAAGACTCATTTGAAGAAAAATCTACCAAATAGAGATTCCCAAATCTAAAGCCTTTGAAGACTAGTTCATTATTATTATCTTTTGAGATTATAACATTTTCTTTTGAGAATGAGCATGTTAAGCCTAGATCACATATTTGAGCGACGGATAGCAAGTTGAAATTTAATGATTCAACTAAAGATACATTAGAAATTGAAAGGTCGTTTGAGATAGCGATTTTACCCAATCCTAATACCTTTCCTTTGCTATTGTCTCCAAATGTGATTTTGTCATTGCTTCCATTCTCAAATGTGGTGAACATCTTCCGGTCTCCGGTCATATGTTGGGTGCAACCGCTATCCAACACCCAATGTCTTCCACCGGTTTTGTAGTTCACCTACAAAAGAAGATCAAGTTCTTTTAGGTACCCAAATTTGTTTGGGTCCTTGGAGGTTAGTGACCAAGGTCTTGGGTACCCAAATGGATTTCTTTTTAGCACCCAAAATCGAGATGCCAATGAAATGAGCAATGACATTTCCATTTGTAGATTTTCTAAGCATATAGCAAGAATCATATAAACCAATGGAATGCATGTTATTCTTAGAACAATCATTTTGCATATGTCCAATACACCGGCATTTTGTGCAATACTTACCATTTTCCTTTAGAAACCTTGGAGGCTTGTATACCGGCTTCTTACCCTTTTGGGGGACATATCCAAGTCCCTCTTTGTTAAAAGAGCATCTTTAATCGCTTAGTAACTTATCAAGGGTTTCCTTTCCCTTGTAAGCCCTCTCTAAACTTTTGTTTAATTTTAGTACTTGTTCTTTTAAATTTTTGTTTTCATTAGCAATGATATCATCATGAACAAGATTTAGAGCATTTCTAGAATCTACACTTGATGAACAAGGTATGGCAAGTAAATCATCACAACAAGTTGATATGCTAGATTTTGAAATTTCTATACTAGACTTTTCATTCAAGATATTGCAAGTGACTCCAATGCTAGTACTAGATTTGTGATTTTCTTGGAGAAGCAAATCATGAGCTTCCTTTAGCTCCTCATAAGAGTCTTTGAGAGAGGTGTGTTCTCTCTTTAAGACCTTAAACTTTGATTTTTCTTTTCCAAGAAATTCATTCAATTCAACTAGCATATTCATCAAGTCATCATATGAAGGCTCATCATCATCAAGCAAGTTTACCTTTTTCTCCTTTAGCCATAAGGCATGTAGGAGTGGAGAATAGTGATGGAGCCTCCTTGATTGCAATGCCCACAAGCCCTTTCTTCTTGGGAGATTCGTCCTCGCTTGAGTCGGAGTCCGAATACTCCTCTTCGGAGTTCCACTCACCAATATGGGCTTCATTCTTGCCATCCTTGTGAAGCTTCTTGAAAAGTTTCTTCTTGCCGTTGTAGTTCTTCTTCTTTGATGACTTCTCCTTGTCATCCTTCTTTGTTGGACATTGAGAGGCAATGTGCCCCTTCTCATCACATTCATAGCAACGAATGTTGCTAAACTTCTTGTTGGAGGAAGAATGTCATTTCTTGGTCTTCTCATGGCTTGTACTCCGAAATGGGCGTCTTCTCATGAACTTCTTCATTCTTCTTACTAGAAGCGCAAATTCTTCTTCGGAGTCCTCCTCATCATCTTCTTCGGATTCTTCACTCATTACCGCTTTAGCCTTGAAAGCGGTGATCTTCTTATTTTTGGAAGAAGATTGCTCCAAGAGTTCTTCCTTGTCTTTCTTGTAGAGCTCGTTGGTGATGAGGTTGCCCAACAATTGCGTTGGTGTCATTCTTGCCAACTCCGGTGAGTTGAGAAAGAGAGTCACCAACACTTCATATTTCTCCGGCAAGGCCCTAAGCATCTTTCGAACAATATCAAGATCGGAAAGGTTAGTTCCAAGGCCCTCAAGCTCATTCACAATGTTGTTGAGCCTTGAGTACATCTCATTGATGTCTTCATGGGGCAACATTGTGAATGTCTCATATTTGATCCTAAGCCGATGCAATTTGGCCTCCTTGACCGTGGATGTCCCTTCGTGTATTTCCGAAAGGGTAGCCCAAATAGCATGAGCCATCTCAAGATTGCTCACCCTATTGAACTCATCCGCGTTCAAGGCTCCAAATAGAGCATTCATAGCTTGGGCGTCTAAATGAGCATTACGCCCGTCTTGATCCGTTGGGTGATCCGGATCAAGAGCCATAACGTAACCCTCATTTACGACTTTCCAAATTTGAGGACTCATGGCCTTTAAATAAATAGACATTCTAATTTTCCAATAAGCATAATTTGAGCCATCAAATAGAGGTGCCTTTCCTATTGCTATACCCTCACTAGCCATTTTCTCTCTAGACGGTTAAGTCCAAATTTGAGAGACCGGGCTCTGATACCACTTGTAAGATCGAGGAGGCCGACTAGAGGGGGGTGAATAGGAGGTTTTAAAATTTTTGTCTAATTCTAATTAGCAATTTTAAACTTGATGGATTGATAGAGCAAGATAACACTAACACTAGCACAAGTAATCGACTAAGAGCAATAACGAATGGTAGAGAACAACAATTGCTACTCTAACTAAGCAAGCAATCAAATGATATAAATGAAGAGCGTTGCTTGAATGAAAATGATCACAAGAGAGCAAACCACAATTGACACGATTACTTTTTACCGT
Organism: Dendrocalamus latiflorus; assembly: GCA_017311315.1. NCBI lineage: Eukaryota > Viridiplantae > Streptophyta > Magnoliopsida > Poales > Poaceae > Dendrocalamus > Dendrocalamus latiflorus. The sequence goes on along the minus strand of CM029658.1, from coordinate 35,022,218 downwards.
GGTGATCGGAGACTTGCCGGTCTCCCCTAGTCCACGTTGAGGTAAGCCCGAACGAATCGGACCGGCTCCACGAATGAGCCTAAGCACCTCGATCACTATTGGATGCCCTTTCCCTCTCCGGGTAGGCGAGCTCCAAGCCTTCACAATCTTCCGGGCCTTCTCACAATCTTCTTGAGAAGATCACCGAAACTCCGCCAAGCCGTCTAGGTGCCGGCAAGCACCAAGAGAATAGACCACTGCGGCTTGATCTCACCCAAGTGCTCAATGGATCAACTAGAATGCAATGCACTTGAATTTTGGGTCAACTACCTCAAGTGAATGCACAAGTGAGTAAATGAGGTGTGAGAGGTTGCACTAGGCTCAAATGTATTCAATGGATGTTCAACCACATGTCCAAGTTCTGGTGGGGGTGTATTTATACCCTCACCAACCTCAAATAGCCGTTACAATAAACAATCCTGAAAATTCAGGAAATCCGGTACTACCGCAGGCAAAACCGCGGTACTACCGGACTCTAGCTGACCTGTCAGAACGGCTATGTCAGAGAGTCAGAAGTAACCGTTGGTCAATGAGTGCAGTACTACCGCCGTTAAAAACGCGGTACTTCCGGACGTCCGGAAGTTCCGCTCCAAGACCCGGTACTTCCGATCTCAACGAGTCTAAGTCTTATTCTCGGCGCTCTCTGGAAATAACATTCCGCACTGGTATCCGGAACTTCCGCACATGCGGTAGTTCCGCAGGTAAAACCGCGGTACTTCCGTTTTCAGAGAGGCTAAGTTAAAGTCCGGGCGCTCTCTGGAATTAAAGTTCCGCTCGGGTGCCCGGTACTACCGGCCATCCGGTAGTTCCGCAGGTCAACCCGCGGTACTTCCGTTTTCCGAGAGGCTAAGTCTGAGTCCGGGCGCTCTCTGGAAAAAACGTTCCGCCTGGGCGCCCGGTACTACCGGACCTGCGGTAGTTCCGCCGAATACACACCGGAACTACCGGATTTTCTGACAATGCACAGATTTGGATTAATTTCAATTTCTAAGTGCATGCATGATCCTAAATTGATCCATAGGGCACATTTGAACATGATCAAGCAATCACCATGATCCCTCTTAATAGTACGGCGTCTATCCTATAATCCGGTCTTCCAACCTAACTCCAAGACCGGTAAAACAAAATAGATACCTAAACTATTTACCTTGTCGCCCTAGAGATCTTGAGTCTTCATGGGAAATTTTGTGAGCCTCTTTCTTTGCCATTTGAACTTATCCTTTCAAACACTTAATGCACACATTAGTCCCATATTCACATAAATTCATTAATTACCAAAACTAACATTTTTAGGGGCCTAGATGCTTTCAAAGACTCAACAAGCACACGATAAAATAGTGGGGATAGCACCGTAATCCAGTAAATCACATATTCATGAACTATAACTCATAATCTCTGTGTTGCATCTTTGTGTCCTGTTCATTTCCCGTTAATGCAATGCGATACCATGTCATGGCGTTTGTAACTGTAGTTTATACCGATATAGTGAAGTTGTTCACTCGTCGATGAACCCCTTCTACCTCCATCTCATAGAGGTGCCTACCGAAGTAAGTCTTTTTCTCCACTTTTGTGGAGGTGTCTATCAAAGTAGATCTTTTCCTCCATCTCTGGAGGTGCCTACTGAAATAGGTTTTGATCTTCCAAACGTCTTAGGAGGCCTACTGGAGTAGGTCCTGTGTATAAGTGCAATGCATGATGTAATATTCTTCAAATATTGATATTTAATCATAAGCATCACCTCATAATATACTGTAAAACATGATATAGGAGAATAAGCACAATCCTGTATCACAATTCACTATTCCATTATGCACTTGTCTAGTTAATCATGTGGTCAATGCGTGGGGACGCCAAACCAGACCCCACCTGTATAAGCATCATTCAAACTCTCAACCCAACTTTGCATGACACGCAAGCATGCAAACGACATTGGTTCTATGCGTACAAACAACCGACAATGTTCTTACGCGTAAACTCGATACCAACAACCTCTCTTTTACTGGACACCTTTCTAATGCCTCAGTGCCCAAAACATCATAATTTACGCATCGCGCTATCTATATTCACGAATAAATCTTTTTTTTGCATGCATTTAATCTTTTTCTCCTCTTTTCTTCCTTTTCTCTCCTCTTCTTCTTTTCTTTTCTTGTACCTTCCTCTCCTTCTTCTATTTTCCTTTTTTTCTTTTCTTCCTCTCTTTTCTGGCCAACTCCCCCATTTCCTCATCTCTTCTCTCTTTCCCCTAGCTCTTCCTCTCCTCACACCCGATCTAGATCCCGAGTTCCCTCCTCACCTCACCACCGGTGCTCAGAGCAACGCGTTGCTCCAGCGCCCGGCTCCTCAGCTCATCGCCTCCCCACTTGCGCTGCTTGCCCTCGGCGTCGCGTCACCTTGGCCTTCGGCCTCCCTGTGCCAGCCCCCTTCTCTTGTCTTCCTCCAGTGCCGGTCGCTGCGCCCATCTTCCAGTTGGCGCCCTGCTGTCCCTGCCCTCCAGCTGTAGGCCTGTAGCCCGGCCACCCTACTTGCACCCTTGGCCCTAGCTCCGGCCACCCCTTTTCGGCTACTCACCGGTCGGCTCCATCTCATGCCTGGCCGCCTCTGACCAGGCCGTCGCCCTTGCCCGATTTGACTGCCGCTGGCCACTCTAGGCCCAACCCTGGTCGTCGCCCGTGGCCATCCTCCACCAGCATCACCTGCTAGCCTTCCCTGGCCGAACCCCTCCTCCACATCAGCTCCTCTACCTCCTACACCTAATCTTTGTGGTGGTGAATGAGTACTCTTGTGATGCTATGTGACATTCAGTCGATTGCTTATTGACTATGGGGCATGCATGGTTAAATCTTGAGAAAGCGATGCTATTACTAAGAATAGGTTTGTGGGCTACCTTTGTCGGTTGCTTGCTTGGTTTGGTTGTGCTGGTTCTTGCTTGGGGAAGATTGTGGCCGTTTCCTCCTAGGGTTGTCGTGCCCGATCGTTTGTGTCTTCTTCTGGCGCCTACAACCGAGCTCCTCCTCCCCCTCTTGCTCTTGGTTAGTTTGGTGGATGGTGTAGAGAAAGATGAGGGATGGGGAAAGAGGTGGGCTGGCTGGTGTCTTTGCTGCTGGTTGTGATGGTGTGGCCGAATGGAGTTTTGCTTCTTTCTTACTTTGCTGGATTCAACCTTGTCACCTCTATGTGCTAACTGTGCCTTCTAGGGTCTTCCTATGCTTTCCCGGGTGTGCCGTGGCTTCATTGTATTGGGCGGTCTAGAAATGCCTTTTTGTCCTTACTGTGCTGTGCGGGCTGCATAGTGATATTTGGGCTGCATTGTTGGACCGTGCTTGCGACCATGGCAACGACATCCACCATGACCACGATCTCTACCCTTCGGCATACCCTTTGCACCCCAAATAACCAATAGCACAATCAGTTCTCAAACATCCATCGCATACCATGATTAATCAAGGATGCAGCTAATGGAATGTGGATGCAATACTTAACCCAACCCCATCCTATTATGCACTAGAGTGTGTCAAGTTTTAACTTAACCATTAGGCCTAAATCAAGTTTTCAATACTTAACCAACCTTGGTCAGGTTCTAGTTGAATAATTAGGCTAAGATATTTTTTTTCACCACGGACCTAATGCCCATTCTGATACCAACTGTAACACCTTGGCCCGTCCTTGAGCCCAAAGTGCTACCACCTACTCTATAACGCTAACAATTCCAACTATTGTCACTGGTCTTGTGCAGCAACTGCTCTATTTAAATCTCAACCAAATGGCAAACAACATACGCTTGACACTAAGCGTAGAGGCAGAAGTATAAATTTGCCAATTACCAAAAGGAACTCATGCTGTGCAAGGCTAAATATTTCTTATTACGACATACTTTTAGCACTAACTACCTGTCACTGTCATGCCATCAAAGTCTAAATATATCAACTATAGGCGATATGTGAATTACTGTTGCACATGGAATAACTGTGCTACTCCCGTCCGTACATGTTGCCCTCACCAGTCACCTAAAAAATAAAACAAGGGTGAGTCCGAAGACTCAACAAGCACACGATGAAACGGTGGGGTTAGCATAGCAATCCAGTAAATCACATATTCATGAACTGTAACTCATAATCTTTGTGTTGCATCTCTATCTCCTGTTCATTTCCTATCAATGCAATGCCATACCATGCCATGCGTCTATAACTATAGCTTATACCGGTATATATAGTAGAGTTGTTCACCTGTTGATGATCCCTTTATACCTCCATCCCATGGAGGTGCCTACCGAACTGTGTAATATTCTTCAAATATTGATATTCAATCATAAGCATCACCTTATAATATACTGTAAAACATGGTATAGGAGAATAAGCACAATCCATCATCACAATCGACTATTCCATCATGTACTTGCCTGATTATTCCTGTGGTCGATGCATGGGGGACGCCAAACCAGACCTCTACCTGTATAAGCATCATTCAAACTCTCAACCCAACCTTGCATTACATGCAAGCATGCAAACAACATCGGTTCTACGTGTACAGACAACCGACAACGTTCCTACGTGCAAACCCGATAAAACAACATCTCCCTTACCAGACACCTTTCTGATGCCCCGGTGCCTAAAAGATCATAATTTATGGACCGCGCCATCTATATTCGTAGATAAATATTAGTCATACGTGCTTAATCTTTGCCTCCTCTTTTCTTCCTTTTCTCTCCTCTTCTTCCTTTTCTTTTCTTCTTTCCTTCCTCTCCTTATCCTTTTCTTTTTCTTCCTCTCTTTTCTGGCCGACCTCCCCATCTCCTCATCTCCTCTCTTTCCCCTGGCTCTTCCTCTCCTCACGTCTGATCTGGATCCTGGGTTCCGCCCTTACCTCGCCGTCGGTGTTTAGAGCTGCGCGTTACTCCGGCGCCTGGCTCCTCGGCTCATCGCCTCCCCACTTGCGCCTCTTGCCCTCGGCGCCGCGCCGCCTTGGCCTTTGGCCTCTCTGCGCCAGCCCCCTTCTCTTGTCTCCCTCTAGTGCTTCTACGCGCTAGCTGAAAGCCGAAAGAAAACTGCACGTCCTAAAAACACTTCTGGTGGTTGCTGATGGTCTAGTGCAAAATAATATCTTAACCTCCCATGTCTTTTTTTTTTTAACTTTTGGGCAGTATGGAGATTAGAGTCTCCTAAGAAGAGCAACTGTATATGCCTCTCAAAAAATTATTTTTAATAAAAAAAAGAGCAATCATCAAGAGGCTTGCTGTGTACTAAAATGACCCAAAGCTAGCTTACTTTGGAGAAAAATATATAGAAACGGTCTATCAGCATCCGGTTAAAAACCTCAGTGCAAACATCCACAAGGGAAATCTGATACCTACATCTCCTTTTCACCTATATCCTTCTTCACATGTCAATCTACAGCACAGATCAATTCAGATTGCACAACAATGTTCAGCCAAATCAGCTATCCCCAACCAAGTTCCATCACCAGGGCCACTTCTGAGATTTCAGATAGACCAGGAGGACTATGTGTGCCTCATAGTTATTTCACGTTTGGCTTCGGTGAGAAGCGGAATGGGGAAGCGCGGGGGCCGTCGGACAGGCTCCTCACCGGTTGCTGCCCATTCCGCGCAAACGAGCCCTGCACCTTGAGGCCATGGCTGTTCCTACCGTTCATGCTGCTTGAGTGCGCCATTCTCTCGGCTTGCATTGTCTGGTAGAAGTATGAGGAGCTAGCCATGTCCTTGAGGTTGAGCAGCGGCTTGAGGGCTTCAACCACTTGGCTCATCAGTGGCCGGGCCTTGGGGTCCCGACTGAGACAGGCACGCGCTAATTGTGCTGCCTTCTGGGCACCTTTGACCGAGAAGTTACCCTCCAGACGAGGGTCAATTAGCTTGTAGAAGCGCTGCCTCTCTCCTAGGAGAGGGCGTGCCCACTCAACAAGGTTGTGCTCGCCGTTTGGGCGGTTCTTGTCCATTGACCTGCGTCCTGACATCATCTCAAGCAGCACCACACCAAAGCTGTAGACATCACTCTTTGATGTCAAATGACCTGCAAAGCAGGGAAATTATGCAAGAAATATATGATATCAAGTAAACATTACAACAAAGATCAAATAACTAACTACTAGAGGGAAAACATATTTAAACTTCGATTGCACAAGGAAATCAAATAGCATTCCAATATCCAGTACCAACATTGCCTTTCAATTGAGAAGACAATGAGGATCTGCATTAGCAAACGTAGTAAAAAAAATTTAGGATTGGTAGCGCAATAGTATTTTTGCCAGGAAATCAATTCGCTGTATCTACCATACGGGCCACTGTATCCACTTCCACTGACAAGAGATTACTTGGAGAACTAATCATAGAGACACACGTACTACTACTTCTACTCGTTATAGCATGTATTATGGTATATTCCCATGTATATTAGGATGTGTAGTTCTGTACAAATCCTAACATCCATGGGGTATACCCAAATAACAGGTCCATAAGACTCCTTTATCCCTTCCATTTGGTTTTCTCCAGATAGACTGCGAGAACTTATTACATGAATGAATATATACATTCAACTTAGTTACACCTGATATAGCCAAAGCAACCAGTTGAAGCTTTGTGCCTTTGTATATTACCATCAAACTGTTAAAACCATAAGCACGGCATTTACCACTATAGAATCACAATGTCTTCCAACAAGCATCGTTTCCATATCTTTAAGCACATCAATAAGAAAGACCAAATGATGCATAGTAACTTATGTAAGTATTGCAAATCACCATAACTAACATGTTTTTTTATATAATTATAGCAGAAGACATGACGTTGTAGGAGAACTATCTTCAGAACCGGTAAGTTATTTATGATGAAGCACTTACCTGTCATGACATATTCTGGAGCTGCATAACCATAGGTTCCCATTACTCGAGTAGACACATGAGTTTTGTCACCTACAGGACCATCTTTAGCAAGCCCAAAATCTGAGAGCTTTGCATTGTAATCCTACAAGAGCATATGCCAACATATGAAATAACAGGATGCGAGTCATGTGCTGCAAATTGCATAATCCAATTCATGGATTTAACACTTACCGCATCTAGCAGTATATTAGATGTTTTAAAATCACGATAAATGACTGGTCTTTCTGCTTCTTCATGAAGGAAAGCAAGGCCCTTTGCTGCCCCAAGAGCAACCTTCATTCTGATGGACCATGGAAGAGGAAGAGACCCTATAGATGAATCATAATTCATGTAAGCTTCAATATTTCCACCCAATTAATTGAATTTTCCAACTGAAAGATGCATGAGCAAACACTTTCGAACAGGTACTCTAACATGATAAACAATTGTTTCCTTAAGAAAATGACAGAGGTTCTATGGAAATTTAAAGCTTCAATGGCTTGAGAACAGGTAAATAACATACTTCTGAATAGATGGTTATCCAAACTTCCACGAGCCATAAATTCATATACCAGCAATCTTTGGTCATCTTCAACACAATATCCAATTAACTTGACCAAATTGGGATGGTGAAGGTTACCAAGGAAATCAACTTCCGCCTGCAAAGAATGAAATAAAGTAGAATATGGGACACAATCATTGTGAATCCTAATGAAAAATCGATAGCGAAAATGATCAAAATAAACATAATTTGGCTGATAGAACAAAGCACATACCACCCATTCTTTGTGCCCTTGAAGCCCGTCATGATTGAGTGTTTTGACAGCAACTGTAAGGCCTGTACCAGGTTTCACAGGCGCAGTTCCATTCTCTTCAATCCACCCTTTAAACACACATCCAAAACCCCCCTCTCCAAGAAGACTCTCGGGCCTGAAGTTCCGCGTGGCACATTTTAGATCATTGAATGCAAACTTGCGCAACTGAGAGGCAACCTTTATCTCCTCTCCAACTTTAGATGCAGATGAACTGCTCTCAGCATTACTAGTAGATGTTGAGCCTGAGACTACTGATGCAACTGGTTGGTTCCTGCTACCATTTTCTGTCGATTTTTCTGCTGTTCCATGAAATGGATAACAGTTTTAATACACCATACTAATGAAAGAATGTCTTCTGAACAATAGAGTAAGTCCCCACAATAACAATGTGAAGAAACACAATTTCAATCTACACAGCAAATTGTGAGGTATGACTGAAGGACACAGTGAAGTGTAAGTTTAGTTATGGGGTATGGACAACACATTAAATACAATTTCCTCATATAGCACGACTAACCTCCCTAAGGGGAGATGTTTTACACTGCTTGGGAGGGAGTCATGAGGTCTGTTCATTAACTATAATGCGATGGTCTAGAGTACAAGGTACTCATAGAAAGGTATTTATGTTGTGGGACAGGTACGGACTTCAAAATAAGGTAGGGGTTTACATAGGTAACTTAATATATACCCATAAATCTGAATCTAAGTAACTGAAGTAAATCTACATAGTTTACCTCAATGTTATTAAGTTGTCGACTAATCACGTATTCCACTTGGTGCATGGCTGACGACTAGGGTCCTCGACTCGACTAGAATGTCTAGTCAGACGACTAATCGATGACCAGCAGTGGCTAATCGTTCATAGCTAGCTGCGTGACTTGATGGACCACTATCTCTTTGCCCTTGCAGACCGAGCCCAATACCTCCCTACGAGGGCCACGACCAGCGGCAACGACGGCGCATGTGCCAACGAGGCAGAGGACCTGCGGCAGCACAGTCCCAGAAGGCAGAGGAGTGGCAACAGCGGAAAGGCAAAGGCAACGACAAGATGAGAGGCAGAGGTGCAAATTGGGCCTTGCTTGCAAGGCTTGGCCCATTTGGCCCATTCCTAATGAGGCTGTTCTTTTGGGCTGCGGTTGATGGCTTTTTGCTGCGCTTTCTAAGACGATGACGAATGGCGAAGACGTTGACGTAGACAGCGCACGCGTTGGTGGGCTCGGGAAGCCGTTTGGAAAAGCGGCTTCGAGAAGGTGCTTGGAGAAGCCACCCCGTTTGTTTCGGCTTCTGGAGAAGCCAAAAGCCCAAAAGAACAAGGCAAATGATTAAAGGGCAGGGGAGAGCAGCTGTTAGGTTTCCATCCCTACCACACAGCCACCGCATGCAGCTGCTGGCGATGGGGGCTCCTGACGGCGCTGCCCCCTCACCTCTTCGTAGTCAGCAGTAGCAGGAGCACGGGAGGGAGCTGCACAGGGCTGCTGATGGAGATGGGTGCTGCCAATGTACTTATTAATGGTGATGGCTCCTTCGTCCTTGACACTGGCCGTCGTCGGCAAGCGCCACCTGCACCTCTAGGTTCCTTTCCTCCTCTGCCATCAGATCATTTTTCCCCGATCTACTCCCTTGCACTCTGTTTTTGCTGCTCTATTTCGTTCTCGTGGCAGTGGCAGCAACAAACTGTAGTAGCATTACAAGGCAACAAGTAGTAGAGGCAGCCAACATGTAGTAATATGCTAGTTAGTGACCAGTCGGTAGCATAGCGACTGGCCTCGACTTTACGACTTAATAACCTTGGTGTCCCTAAGACTAAGTAACTGAACATCACCACTATGTAAATTTATTGTGTTAATTGTTAAACAAAGTAAGCAAACACAATTTCCAAGGTTTACCTTAAGTTATTTGGTGATTTGTAGTGGTGGTACAAGATGCTAATAGATACAAATTAATGACCTTGCAAGTAGATGTAGTTAGGGCAGTCCCAGTGCTCCACGTAGGATAGTGTCTATGACATTAATTAGATTGTCATATAGGAGTTTTAGATGATGTGGCGCTATATTAAATAAGAGAGAGAAGAAAAAAAGGAAGAAACTGAGTCTCATGCAAGAACTAGTTTCTATGAGAAAACCAATGCAATAGACACTACCAAATTTTGCATTGGAGAGATGGTTGTATCTTCATGATAGACTGAGAAAAATTATGATTGGTAGAGAGGAGAAAGAGATTTTGATGCTTAATTAATTGCTTGGGTTATAAATAGATATGGTGCATTGGAAACAATAGTGTCTAAAGTAGTGTCTATATGACATGGCATAGATAGAAACTACTTAAGTGGTTTCTGCACTGGGACTGCCCTTATTGGATGGGTTCTTTTAGGCTGTGACTTTTTATTTAAATTTTTTAATTCTAGCTGTTTCGCACGAGAGGGTACGGAGAGAGATACTTGCGTGCGATTTTGACCGATATAGATGAAGTCGAGATAGTCTCTACCAGGGATCAAAAAACCGGAACCGGGACAAATCCCGGCCGCCGGGCGGTACCGGTAACCGGAAATCCCGGATTCTAACCGGTCAAAATTCGTCAAATGTTTTTTTGGGCGGGGCGGGAGAAGACCGGTAACCGGCCGGTTACTGGTTTTACCGGTGAGAAAACCGGAAAAACCGGTGAGAGGGGTTTGGCTAATCCAGTTGTTGATTCAATTGAGATTTTTTGAACTTTGATGTTGAAATGATTTCTCAATCTATTGTTTCCTGGTAGATGAGTAGATCCTTGGCCCCTGTCTATTTGTGCTTCATAACTCTTGATTGATTGGGCAATCTTAGAGAAGTGGTTCATTTTTCAAGAACTCACTTGGGAACCATTTTTGAGTTTGGTTTGTGGTGGAAATGTTTGGAGTTTGCTTTTTTTGGCATCTTGGCTCTTTTGAATTCTAATACACAAGAATGAAATCAGAGGCTGCCATTGTTCAGGAACTTGAGAGGACCAAAGTAACACAACTCACATCTAGCACTTTGCTGCAGCTACTTCACCTCTCTCTCGCGTGCTACAGCTAGTCCCTTCTCCCCAGGATACTGATTTCTTCTCCCATTCTAATTGGCCAATTGTTGCTGCCCTTTCTTTAGTGCTAAAGTGCTGCAAACCACTCTCAAAGATAAGCATCCAATGCCCTTTCCAGTACAATGGGCCCAACATGTTTGCTTCCAAACAACACTAGCTGCCAATGACAATAATTCACCCTTTTTTTACTTCCAACAGCAGCTAATCAACCTAATATATCAAAAACAATACCCAAACTAATATACCCACTGCATTAGCAAGTCAAAAATTCAAATCTTCAATTCAAAAAAATTTCGGCCGGTATTTCGAAACCCGGTTGCCACCGGTATTTCCGGTTACCGGCGGTTACCGGCCGGTAACCGCCGGTTTTCCCAACCATGGTCTCTACTATAATTAACTTGTAGACGCCGCCTTGAAAAAACACTCCGTTTGAAAGCTAGTTATCGTAGAAAGTCAAGCCATAAGCCCAAAAGAAGGGAGTCATTCGCGCTTGTGTTGATCGGGAAGAGTTATGATTTGTGCCTCCTTGACGGATGAAAGGGATGAAAGGAAGTAGTAATGCGCGGATGGAGGGGAATGCGAGGAGTATGGATGGAATAGGGCAGGCTCACCAGAGATAGTCCAGGCGACTGGTCGACAAAGGATGGCGGTGGAGGAGATGTTTGTTGGGATGAGTTAGGGCTATCAATTACCAAATCAATATTGTTTACACAAATCTCATACCCAGAATGCCCTTTTACAAATCAATGACTGGTATTTATCGAGTGGAGATACCTGGTAGTACCTTCCAAGCACCATAAAACATCTATCTTCCTAAATGAAAACCTAGCTGAAGAGTCAATCTTTTTTTTTGGAACTTTCCATGAAAGAAGGAATAGAAATAGGTTTCCCTAAAGGGGGAGAAGGGGTATTATCCTGCTTCATTGCAAGCACCTGACAAGGTCATTATAATGTCTAGCTGAAAAGGCAAGCAAAATAATAATATACTAACCCACTGAAGAGACAAAAATAATGCCATGAAGCATATTGTACAGCTAGACGGCCTAGTTGATAACTTTAGTGGCATGCGAGTAAAGCTGTGAATCATCAAGCTTAAAATAACATATGTTGATGTCCTGACTAACAATGGTGCGGCATTTTATTTAGTTCCTTGGTGAAATTACTAAGACGAACCCTTTCTCTTCACATTAAAGAAATATTAACTTCCATTTGGAGTCATTTCCCCTCGTATCTTTCCATGCTGTTTTAGTTTAGCATTTTATTTTAGCTCCAGGGAATAACTAAAAAATGGCATTTATCCTTGAATTAAAAGAAAATTAAATTGCTGACTAGATTTATTTGTCCTCATATCTTTCTGTACCGTTTTACTTTCTTCATAGCAAAATGGAGAAGAACCTTCTAAGGGCGATTTTAGCATTACATTGACTATTTGACTTTCTAAAAGCACTTTTCTTGTCTACTTTTGGATAATATTAACTACCTGATGACCTCCTTTCTAGGCCCATAATAGAAACGTTCTACTAGAATTACTAATGGCCTCTATGTAACTAACTATATTTCACAGCACAACATATCAATGCAAACTAGCCGGTCTAGCCCTAAATTATCTATCTGTGATCTAAACTTGTATCGACTGTAAGAAATAGTCAACACCAACTAAACCAAAAAGGTTTTAATGAAGCAGCTAATGTTGATTCCTGACATATTTCTATATTATTCATTTCCATCTATGGATGCAGCAAAACAGTTTTGATGAACATGATTTGACAAACAGCCATTATGTTAAACATCACACCTGCTGAGACATAACATCATCAAAATCAGAGTCAGGTGGCTGAGTCTAACATATCAACAACCATTCCCCATTGAAGACGTCAGTGGCATTTGTTGCATGTAACGTTGTCATTAATTTGCTACAAGATTTAGTGCAACCTGTGTGGAGCAAAAATGCCACATGCTATTCTAAAAATAGATACTCAGAAAACCACTCATGCCACTGGTCCCACCTAGACATTTGCTCCTCCAGTGTTCAATCTTCCAATTTCACGTTAATAGGTGATCATGAGAACTGCAGCTCAGCTTGAAATGCGGTACTCAATGCTCAGTAGGATTTGCCGCCTGTTTGATGATCTTTATGTGTTCCATCTGCTTGTTTTACTAATTACTAGTCCATTTCTACATTGAATGCTCAACACATGGATCTCCCTCAAATCACCATCAAACTAACTACCAGACTACACATGACCTCGATATTTACACTCTAACCAACTATAACCCCCACACCAACTACGACATGCGTTACATCATATCTAAATATCCTGAACAATATTATAGGCAAAATTATATAGGCTATAGCTTACAGTTTCCAATTATGGATTAATGGATATTACCAGAACTATATCTAACCTATCTTCCACACTAATGACAGCAAGGCAGCCCATGTTAATTACACATCCCACTCCAGGTAAAGAGAGAAAGGGACATTACCTCCGTGCGTGCTGGCGCTGCTGGTGGAGGCGTCGACCTTGGACCGCGGCGGTGGCGGGCAGCTCCCCATCAGCCAGAGCCGGATGCAGCAGCCGGTGGCGACCGTGGCGTCCTTCCCGCCCTTCCGGGGCAGTCCCCGCCCGCGCCTGCTGCGGCGGCACCAGCCCCACCTCTCCCGCTCCTCCTCGCCAGAGCTCTCCCAGCCGTCGAACTGCCCCAGCTCCGGCGGCGCGAGCCCCATGGCCAAATCAGCTCCTCACAGAAACTTCACAAAGATCCCACCGCCGCTCCTCCAAATCGCATCAAATCACCTCACTCCCGAACCACGAAAGCATCGGATCGGCCTCAAAAACCTCACCTTCCGCACCAGAAAACCATCAAACCTCAAGACCATCCACTCCAAGAAACCGTCAAATCGCCGCCAAAATCCCACCTTCTCCGCCAAGCAGAAGGTGAGACGAGCCGGCCCCACCGCTGCAAGCCTAGAACTTCTTCCGGACGCGGACTCTTCTCCGGTGGCGGCGTGAGGAGGATGGATGGCAGTGCGGTGAGGGGAGAGGGGGGGGGGGGGGGACAAGCGAGAGAATAATAGATGGATGGATGGAAGGCAGAGGAGAGAGACGGGAGGCGGAGGAAAAGCACAAATGTTCGTGGCTCCTTTCTCCTTTTGGGAGCACGTGGTCGACGTGGACTCCTTTTCCAGCGTGCGGCGGCACTGTCTGCGGGGCCCGCGCGGGACGTGGCGCTGACGTGTCCGGCGCCAGAAATCGGTCACGCCACCTTGTATTCTTTTCTTCTCTGCCTGGTTAGAATGTTAGACGCCCTTGGAAATTAAGTATTGAAGTGGATGAGCTGATGGCTTACGGTTGTTCTCCATAATTAAAACGATTTTTTCGCTGTTATTTTAAAGTGATTTATTGGGATAATCCTTTTTGAAGCAATTTATCAAGATAATATTTTTAAAGTGGTTTATCGAGACAGTCATTTCAAAATAGTTTATCAGAATAGTCTTTTTCAAACAGTTTATTAGTATTCGATTTATTCGTATAAACACTTTGCTAGAATTAAAAACTATTAATCACAACCATAAATTATTAGCTACAGCTAAAAAACAGTAAAATTACTATGTTTTACGAATGAATGTGAAACCCCATGTTGTATGTGATGAGTTGCTGCATGAGCTACAATGAAGTGTAGCAGCTTTCTGCGCTAACGGGTGAGAAAATAACGACAGTCTCTCTATAGTGTTAAAATACTACGACAATCATAAGTATTACAAATGGTGTACTAGGGTTTTAGTACTCCAACTATTGATCTAGACCTTCTATAATTATATGGAACGGATGTAGACATCAGTATATCACAATGTAACTTACGAGTCGGTAGAATTCGGTTGTAGTGCTTCTCCAACGCATCCAATCCATTCGTGTGATCGGTTGGGCTTCAGTTTTTAGCTTTCGGCTTATTTTTCACTATTCATAAATTTCGTCTTTTTCTGAACTTTTGGTTTTTTTGTTGAGTTTTTTACCGGTTCTTTTTTCCCGTATTTATTTGTATTATACGTAATGGGCTAACATATTTTTTATATTTTTTAAATTTAATTATGCTAAATAAGTTTCTGTCAGCTACAATATTTTTTCAATCAGCTAAGTGCTTTTCAGCTATAAGCCACCAAAAAAACCCCAAATAATCACCACCTAGTGTACGCAAAAAAAGAATCCATTCTAGACTCAAGAAAGTCTATGGGACGGATATAGACATGTCATCAGTGTAACAAGTTGGTAGAAGTTGGATGTATGTGCTTCTTCGACGCATCTAATCCAACCCTTCACTGACGAGGCTATTCCATTTAGTAATCCTTGTACTTTTCCGGCTTTATAAGAAAAGGAAAAAATTTACCTTGAAATATTCTTGTTGACTGAGGCAGCATGTAACATGGACTCCCACATGCACCGGCAACACTGCACATTTGAATCGGCTTGCAGGCTTGGTTGGTGAGCGTGGCTGTAGTCAACTCACCCGCCCGTGTTTGTAGTCGGGGGCTGTATTTTTTTCGGGATACTGTTTATATTGATAGTATCCATTTGTCACTGTTCATACAAATAGTGCTATGTGAGTACATGCGTATATGTGGATTTATTCAATGGTTAAAATATGTATCCGTGTTTCTAAAGATCTTAAGTCTTTATCTCTAATCTTAAGCGTATATATTAGGCGCACTTCTGTAGATGTGTATATATGTGTGATATTGGGTGCTTGTATATATAATATAAGTGTGTTTGTATTGTACTCGTGATCATAAAAAAAAGGAGAAAGTTAAGAGCATGAAACTTCTTCGGCGAGAGAAAAATTCCAACACTCACATGCCATGCAGATGATCAGCAATCACCATGAGAATATCTAAATATCTCGAATATAGTACATCATTCAGATCGCACATGTGTTCTTTCTGTGTAAATAGTGCTGGATCGCACATGTGCCTCATGCCACTTCAGCTTAAGCCTTAAATCACGATCTTTGAGGAACTTATTAATGCCAATAGCCGACGACTAATCTCCATAATCAGTTTCCTTTTTTTAGTGAGAAAATTCGGTTAGAGGGTTAGGGGCATTCGATTGACTTTTACTTGATAACGACTTATAACTTAAAATAAATAGTAGTGATCGAAAGAAGTGACTTTAAAAGAAGAAACAAACTATGAAAAAAGTGAAGGAGAGATGTGTGCGTGTGACGGGAGGGATAGGACTAGGGTGTGTGATGCATCTGTGACCCTTTACCTTATTTTCTGATATTGAGACAAAATTGAGAGTAAGAGGTTGGGTATTTATATTGGTTTTTTAAACAGAAGTAAGAAGTATAAGTCAATATAAATAGTACCTTAATAGGCAGTGTAGCAAATTTTTCTCCACAGTAGAAACCATTAATCTAGGCCGCCGGAGCTCGATCGGACTCTTGAGGATGGCCGTTTCCATGATTCCACGGTTGCACTCTTAAGGCGGTTTCCACATGTTACACCACATTTAACTTGAGGAGAATGTAGACATTCTCAATTTTCCCAGGGAAAAAGAAAAGAATCTAGGTATTTTCTAATAGGAATAGCTTAGCACCTCCAGTCAAACTCAGAAGAAGGAAAATAATGCAGCATTAGAAAGGAACTAAAGTTTCCATGAGTGTAAATCTGAATGTGTACCAGTACATAGTAATAGGCTAATAGCTCAAAAGCAACAACACACACAGAATGTTTGGATCTGTGAAGGGAAATTTTTATATTTTTGAGGAAGTGATCAGGAGAAAAATGACAAACATAACTAGGCAATAATTCTTTCTATTCTGCAATGGCACTATCAACTCATCAATAATATGTTACTGTACAACCACATAAAAGAAGTCATATAGACCAAACGCAAGAAGAATGCTTCTCACATAAGAAAAGAAGAATCACCTATGCTATGAATTCACAGGATTATCTACGCAGTCATACGGAATGCTTGGGGTCCCTTGCTTACCTTGGACGAAGACACTCTTCAGGGTCCTCCGATCTATGCAACCTCTTACGCTCCCTTGGCAGCGGGTGGGTTCTTTTTGTGCTGTGGCTTATGACTTTTGAACCAGCTTTTCGTATTCTCAACTGCATGAAAAACATTGGCTGTTTTCACCTCCTGCTTCGGCGGCTCAAAGTTTTTTGAGTTCCAGAAAGACTGTAGATCTTGTTTGCGCTTGGCGACAAGCCATGGACTAGCTGTTCAATCGCCCGTTCTGGGTCTGGAGATGTCGTCATTGTGATTTGTGAATATGTAAAAGTCCCCATATCGAGCCTTTAGCTGCGTTGCATTGTAGTGGCAAACAATTTCAGAAGTGGTTCTAGAGTAAACTTTGTGATTTAGGAAGGCAATTTACCTCTTTAGGGTTTCCAAGGCATTGGAAATCACCATCAACAAATATGCCAAGCCGATCACAAAGTACTTATGCCTCCTCCATCGGGTGTGCCGTTAGAATTGCATTTGATCAAACATTATTCGCTACTCAGTCTTGTTATTTTCAGAAGCAATATTGGTGGACTAGGAGTCTAGGATGTAGATAAATGAGTGGACAGGAAAAGGATCATTACTAGTAAGAACAATTGCACGGTTTCTCTTGGCTTCCTTCACAACGTTCCACAGGTTATTTCTTGATGCCGGATCTAGTCCTGTGCTCGGCTCATCCATGAAAACCTAAAGAATGGTTTGTTAGGTTTCATCACCCTTTGTGATTGAGCATTCTACGAAAGGGTTGAAAATTATAAACAAGAATAATACTTTGGGGTCCCCAATCAATGATATTGCCACACTGGGCCTTCTTTTCATGCCTCCGATGTACTTTCCCAGTTGCTTACTTGCTTATCACCAACACCACCATGAAATAGATTTACACTCTTCAGAGAATCGTCAACAGCCTGACAGTGGAACAGAAGTCGACATGTTCAAATACAACTGTATATACGCTGAGATACTGAATAGTATAATTGATGAATAAATGACATGGCAATTTGAATTGTCCAACAATGAAATGTGAATACTAGATTCAAACAGAGGAATGCAGATTGGAGGTGCCTTCACTAATGCCGCAGCACCTTTAAGATTTTTCAACCTACCATAAAAGAACAGATGCTGTTTTCCCGTCAATGTTTCCCAAAGTAAGCTGCATTTTAGACCACACCAGTTACCATGAGAACAAAATCTTATATGGAAAAGATAACTCTTGGCCGGTTAAGTACTAGTTGGAGTAGATACTCATGCTGTGGGCAGACACCCATATTTGTATATATGTCATCCATGTCCATATTTATATCCATTCCATGGACATAAGCAGTACCAGATGTAGATTTAATAAGCCCAATCATCTGAGGAAAGACCAAAAGAAGGTTAGTCATAGTGTGCTACAAGACTTTATGCGACATTCATAAAAAATGCTACCGTGTGCCATTACAGTACTATACCATACTAATGGAGGATGTTTTCCCAGCTCCATTTGGGCCAAGCATTCTGAAGTACTGGCCTTTTGGTAGGACAAGAGATTATCCTCGAACAGCCAGCTTGTCTGGGTTTTCGTCCCTTCCAGGATAAACCTTCTTGAGGCTGTCATAGATGATAGCTTGGTTTGCATTGTGATCCATTACAATTTGCCCAACTACTTCTTTCTGAATAGATATCAAATTATCAATGCATGAATTTTAAAACATACTGCAGAAAAATATGGAAGTGCCAAAGTATGGGTAACCTACTTCTTGAGCAACATCTCGTTTCTCCATATCAACAATTAATTGTAGAAATCTGAATATGTAAATTCGGACTCTCTATGTTTTCTATGTGAAAGAAAGATGTTTGGCACAAAGCTACCTCTTGGGTTAGCTTCTGTATTTATAATGCAAGATTACATGAGAACTGATTCAATCGGGATTACAATAACCGGCAAAACAGAGCCGGCAAAACAGAGTTAAGTGCAACAGCTAAAAGTGCTACAGTTAACTGAAGATTACAACAGAGTTAGAGATAAGAGATCGCTATTTTTAACAGCCCCTCTCAATCTCAACTTTTGGAGATGAGATTGAGATTGCACTTACGCAATTCGAACGGCCGACGTCCCAACACCTTGGTGAACACATTTGCTACCTGATCTCCAGATGAAATGAAATGCACATCTAGTATCTTCCAAGCATCTCGTTCTCTCGCAAAATGGAAGTCCACCTCAATGTGCTTTGTTCATGCATGAAAAACTAGATTTGCACTGATATATGTGGCACCCAAGTTATCACACTAGAGCACTGGAGGTCGCGGTTGACATACACAACTCCTTGAGCAAAAACTGAACCCAAATCAGCCAACGACTTATACTCGGCTTCTGTGCTTGAACGTGCCACAGTTTGTTGTTTCTTTGAACTCCAGGACACTAGATTTGGTCCAATAAAACAGCAAAACCATTTGTTAATCTCCTGACATCTATACACACAGCCCAATCAGAATCTGAAAAGGCACTGAGTAAAGTCCATGATGATCTTTGAATATGCAGTCTGATTGTAGAGGACCCTCTGATATATCTCAGAATCCTTTTTACAGCAGACCAGTGAGTTTCAGTTGGTGCTTGCAAAAAATTGACAAAGATAGCAAATGATATGCTTGGCCTTGCGTCAAGTATTTCTACTGAAAAACATATGATTCTGAGAGAGCTATGCCATTCTCCCTAGAGAGTTTCTCTGAACTTGACATGGGCATGGCCAATGGTTTACACTCAAGCGTATATTTGTCTTTCTGAGCAAATCTGTCACATACTTCTTCTGAGTAAGTAACATACCAGTTTTGGTTGGAGTACCTGCACAAACGAAGGTCAATTTGACACACACATACATATATTTGTTTGCCACAAAAGCAGCGTCATGAGTAAATTGTGACATGGGTGGCATTCAAGGGCCAGTTTGTCAGAAGGTGCTACAAAATTTCATAAGAAAATCTCACTGATATGTAAACCCATTACAAATGCAAAGAGGCCAAAAAATGGTAGTACGGAGATAAAAAGATAACCTGCAATAAACTCGTTTGTTTTTCCTCCTCTTTTTTTTATAACCCTTTAAATAATTCATCGTTGACAACTGATGCACTTTCATGCCATAACAGCACACCTTGAACACACTGTATATCTGGTTTCATAAGGACATCAGAGCTGAAATCTTAGCAGGCTTAAAAAATAGTCCAAATGAAAAATGAATGTGTCCTAATTGTTGTTGTCAAACAGACTACAAAAATAGCCAATACTTAGAACACTGAAATATAACCATATCAACATAAATGCAAGTTTCACTTCATTGTGACTGGCAACTAGTTAATTTGTTTCTGCTTGATTCTATTAGAAGTAGAAAGCAAACAAGAAAACATGAAAGTGAACTGCAAATTATTTATAATGATGAGCGTTTATCTACAAAGACCCGGGGTTTAGATATTTATGTTCTTCCATTCTTTTCCACGTGAAAATGGCATAAATATAAACTAAATATGATTATGTCAAAACAACTAAATAAGATACATAAATGACTGAAGTAATGTCAGCTCCACATCTAAATAGTGTCCCTTCAAATGCAAATAAATTTTGTTGGGAACAGTGCTGGATCACATCCCTAGACTGCTACTTGCCAGTAAAGTAATTTAAGTTTTTCAACACAAAACTCTAAATTCAACATTTTAAGGAAGGAAAATTTAACTTACTGAGCTGAAGGGGTATGCCCCCGGAATTATATGACAGGGTCTGCGACAAGTAGGGCAGGCATCCCCAGAGGAAAATGTGGGCTCTAGCAATTGTGTATACCATGGTGGTGTGTCTGAACCCTAGGACAAATCAACCCAATCAATAATTCCATAGACAAAAAAAAAAGCTGCGCAATTTACAAGAGACAGACTTATTTGGACATCAATGGGACTCACAGCAACTATCTTGGAGAGAGCATCAAGATAATCCGTAACATTAAGAGTGGGAGAAAAGGCAGGAAACAACCCTCCTGAAACACCTGACAATTGGAAAATGGGAAGTACTCAAAATGCGAACACACTTACCTAAACTATGAACAGTTAGTATGCACTTTAGTTGTATTGTGGCATATGGCATACTTGCAGCAAATGCTCGGTCCTTTGCAGTAATGAGGACAGTGGCGGGGCAAGACCCGTAGTCATGGCATGACGGATCAGGCAAATCATCGAACGGTTCGGAGCCTGTCTTGACTCTTGACAGCCCGGAGCTCAAGCCGGGGGACCTGAATCAGGGACGGCCACCGTGGTGGGCTGGGGATCAAACAGCTCCAAACCTGCTCCATCGTCGAGTACTGGATGCCACACTCCGTCTTCTTGCAGGTTCCATATCTGTCGGCCTCAACGCAGGCACAACAACATTGGTACTTGGGCTTGTCAAGCTCGCTGTTGATGACGTTCTGGAGCACGACGAGCAAGCACGCAGATGACGATCGGGAAGAAAGTAATGCCAATGTTTGTCTTCAGGTTCCGTTTCCGCAAGCAGTTAAGAAATGAATCAGACGGCCCATTTCAGCATCACGGTTAAGAACAGAACAAGATGCTGCTAACGGAACATTTGGCTGGAAAAGGAGCAAGCTTTGGTGCGGTTGCCGTGGAATTCGCATCTATTTGGAGCTTGCTTTTAGCAAACATTGCGTGGAATCCTATAATGTGATCAAGAATTTCACGAGGAAAGTCGTACCATTCTCTGGCTCAATGCACATCATGCTGCTGCCGTCTTATCTGCAAGAAAGCCCTTCTCCAAGAACAGTTTTAAGCACCATACAACAGATTCATACCAGTCTAGAGCTAAATTTCACAAATGAATGCAGCACGGCCTTAAAAATGCGCCAGATTCATGGATCTTTTCCCGATCGACCCACCCTATTGTATCCCCAAGAACTGTGTAGGCATATTCACAAACATGTTGCGGGCAAATTAATGGATCAAGAAACGAACAGGCAAAAACAAACAGAGGAGGAAAAGAAGCGGCGCGTGCCTCGAAGCAAAGGTTCTTTGTTGGCTTAATCTTGTTATATGTGTGTTTTGCTTGAGTGTGTTTGAGTACTTTAGTGCATGGTCGTATCAATCAGTACAACCAATCTATGTGGTCGACACGACCAGTCTGTATGTGGTCATTACGATCAGCCTATATGATATCGTTATGACTGGTATTAAAGCTACACAGAATACTGTAACTCCAAGTACTAAAGTTACACCAAATAATGTACCTCTGAGTACTATAGCTACACCGAGTTTTGTAGCTCCGAGTACTGCGTGGTCATAACGCCATAGTCGAAGTCATGGTCGAAGCTGCAGTCGTAGTCATGGCGGTTGTAGTCGGAGAACTGGGTTCGGAAACTACGAGTACCGTGACTTTGAGTACCATGAACGTCATACTCGGAGAAGTACTGTGGGCGTCATACCCGGAGGAGTATTATGGACATCATACTCTAGGAGTACTATGGACGCTATACTCGGAGGAGTACTATGGCAGCCGAAGTGCCACGGTCGGTGCTTTGACAACCTGTGTGGTCGAAGTGCCGCGGTCCGTGCTCAGACGACCTGCGTGGTCAAAGTGCCATGGTCGGTGCTGAGATGACTTGTATGGTCGAAGTGCCGCGGTCGGTGCTCGGACGACCTGTGTGATCGAAGTGCCATGCTTGGAGGACTCGTAGCTTGTATGTGGTCGTGGCGCCTATGGATGTGGTCGTAGCACCGTGATCGAGGCGCCTGTGTGTGTGGTCGTAGCGTCATGGTTGTGGCGTCAGTGTGCGAAGTCGTAGCAACCATGATTAGGGATGGCAATTGTGCCCGTTTACCCATAGGTAAATACCCTAATGAAGTCAGGTATGGGATATTTTCTTTGAGTTTTGGTTCAATACACTTTGTCCATTGTGAACCGTCCAATAAAACCCATCTAACGGTTATGATAGATTTGACACCTCCGGTGTTTGTAAGTGGTGCACTGGGGTGGTGTTAGCGAAATGGGGGCAAAAGGGTAATTTCGCGTGAGAACTGCTCTTACAACAGGGCGCGAAATGGGGGCAAAAAAGTAATTTCGCGTTAGAACCGCTCGCGTGGGAACTGCTCTTACAACGTGCGCCTCGCTGTCCCGCACTCGCACCGTTTCACGAAGCAGAGAGAGACTCTCGGGAAGTTGAAGGCCTGGCGATCTCCTCAAGGACTTCGCCGGCGGAGGAGAAGCGTCCGTCCCCTCCTCCCCCTGGGCGCCGGTGACGGTCCTCGACGACTTCGCCGGCGGAGGAGACACGTCCGTCCCCTCCTCCCCCTGGGCGCCGGTGACGGCGAGTGGAGGATGGGATATTCCCCCCGTACCCCGGCGTCATGAAGATCACCTCGCCGCCGCCAGCATCACGACCATCACGCCGCCGCCACGCGTGAGAACTGTTCTTACAACGCGCCTCGCTGTCCCGCACGCGCACCGTTTCACGAAAGCAGAGAGAGAGTTTCGGGGAGTCGGAGGCTAGGCGATCTCCTCAACGACTTCGCCGGCCGAGGAGACGCGTCCGTCCCCTCCTCCCCCTGGGCGCCGGTGACGGCGAGTGGAGGATGGGATCTTCCCCCCGTACCCCGGCGTCATGAAGACCACCTTGCCGCCGCCATGAACAACCTCCACCGTAAGTCCCATCCTCCTCAGACCCGCTGCCCTCTTGATCTCCTCACGCTTCCTCTCTACTTGATTCGTCTGTGCTGTGGTCGGGATGCAGTATTCTAGTGCACGAGCTCAGATCTGGTTGGTTACGGCCTATGGGAGTACTTCTCATATATCCAGTATTTTTGGTGCTCGCGAGTTGTTCTTGGTGAACCTCGGTGGTCTTGTGCGGTGGTACATTACCCTCGGCTCCTATTTCTGGCTGTGGCCGAAAATTGGGGTTGTGGCATTGTACCTCCGTGAGCCTTCTTCCTGCTTGTCACAGTAGGTTGATAGGTTTTCTGGGACAGTGATTTGATCGTGCATTGCCATTTCGGTTTCTTCACGGTGGTTTTGAATACCATCGCCTTGTGAGTACCCAGGCTCTTCTTTTGTGCTTTACCTGGTATCTCTGTGATATTATACAACTGAAAGTGCAAAGGAAGGGACCAATTGCTCTGTGATGAAACAAAGAATTTAATGAGACTATATATGAATGTGATGGCAATTTGATCTTGGGCTTGAATTGAGTCTCACTGTTGTTCTCTTATTGCTGTCCTGGAGATAGTTCTTGCTGCTGTCTTTAGCTGAGTAATTAATTTAGATTACTTTGCAGTGGGCGAACTCTGTTATAATCAATAGCATGCATATATATGTGTGAATTTCAGATTGATTGTACTGTGGTCCTACCAGTTCAGCTTATTTGAAACATTTTATTGTTGAGTTTTGGGCTTAGTGAGCTTGTTCTAGGGCTCAAGATCAAATTTGCAACTGTCATGTATTGTCGAGATTAAAATAAAATCTGTAATCACAGAGAAGGTCAAGATTCATTCTTGTGCATCTAGGTTTCTGAGAGCAAGTAACAACAATATAAACATGCTAATTGTAGTCATTTATGCTTGGCTAATTTTGATGGCAGCATGTCACTTTAATGATTCATATCACAAACCTGAATATATGTTGATTCTTTACTCTTGCATGATATACTGTTTTAATGGCTTAATGAATCCACATTATTATTTCTTGAAGAAGTCATTTTTCCATTGTCAACCGTTCAATAAAGCTCATATAACGGTTATGATGGCTTTGACACCTCCGGTGTTTGTGAGTGGTGCACCGGGATGGTGTTAGTGAAATGGGGCAAAAGAGTAATTTCGCGTGAGAACTGCTCTTACAAAGGGCAAAAGAGTAATTTCGCGTGGAACTGCTCTTACAACGTGCGCCACTGCGACTCGCTGTCCCGCAAGAGTATATCATTATTATTTCTTGAAGAAGTCATATTTCCATTCAATTTATCATGATTGGGTCCTATTCTTTTATGCTTGAAGTAAAAGTAAATACTTGTTTCTTCACGGTGGTTTTGAATACCATCGCCTTGTGAGTACTCAGGCTCTTCAGGACAGTTTTGAATACTGTCAATCAGTGAGTATATGCAGTTCTTTCTCATTTACAGCAGTATATCTTGATCTGCAATCTTAATCAAGTTATTGAGGACTGCTGTGAATGCATGTGGGCGCACTTAAATGCTCTGTGATGATAATATCGAATGCTGAAATTGATCCGATTAATTGAATTGATATTTGAGCTCATTTAGACTGTTACTCACTGCCTGATCTGTAGTTGAGTTTGTAACAACTGTGGAGATTTGTTTGCATGCACCTGAGAATATATATGATACTCTAATTGTTTCTGTCCAGTTCAGTCCAGATTAGATTATTTGTTCATTCTGCTTATTATTACTTGCAGTATGTTAATCTGATTATAACCTGGACGTTACATGTTCTCTCACTGTTTGTGAACATTTAAACTGGCAGTATTCATTTAGTTGCTCTCTGTTTAGCTCAGTTCATGGCAGTGAAAACTTTTATGCGAGCTCAAATGTTAGATCAATCTATCAGATCATTTATGAAGAATTTCGATATTAGCATGAGATGTCCAAGTTTATTCAACTTGTGCAACTCTGTTCTGAGAGCAATAATAAAACAATTAATTTGTTTCATGCTGGAATTAGTTGTTTTACTGTTTTTAGGACTGTTTATTATGTTATTTTCAGCAGCATGTAAGTTATATTCTTTGAATATATATGTAGAGTTGAATGGCATGTTAGAATTTCATGTTTATATGCAATTAATGTCATTCTTCTTATGCTGGAAATATACTCTTTGTGTGCTTGTATTGGCTGGAATTAAATGTGCAAATATGCTTATACCGCAATATTTACAACAATCCAGAAAATCTTATATTAGGGAAATTGGCCCTTCTTTTGTCAATTTCCTCGTATCTTTTTTCTAGTTTGTTTAGTGTGCATATATGAGAAGTAAATCAAACAACAGTGGTGTACATATGCTCTAGTTTGATGGAAAATAACAAGAATATGTAATAGGATAAAGTTCATCCAACAACAAAGGTGAACTAAAAGTTAAGTAGAAAGGAGACCATGGCACTAGTACACATGTGCTCTAGGTATGGAAACTAACAAGGAAATATAGTAGGTAGAAATTCATGCAATGGCACAGCTGAATGGCTATGGCACTGAAACACTCATCATTTGGATTTATGCGAATTCACTAACTCTTGTATCTCCTTCTTGACTTCATCTGCTTCATTCAACTTGGAATGTATTAATTCCGAGGCTAATTTTTTTCTAAAGATGTGTATACTATCCTGTGGAACAATGGAAAAATATGATTTCAAATCTGAACCACTAACAAAGAAGAATTAGAGAGAGGAATGTGGGATGTAATTACCATTGTGACAATGTTTGTCAAGCTTGTTCCATCCCAGTATTCCATGAACTTTAGGACAAATAAGCCACATGACGAACTGGGTTATAAAACAACAACGAAACATGATTTGGTTGCAAAATGTATAAATATAGCATGACTCTGATAACGATTAGTACCTGTCAGTTTGTTGTGGAATATCCATAACACGGATAGGCCATGATGTGAGAAGCAAGCTGCCCCATTTGGCAATGGCTGTTCCATTTGATATTGCCAAATCAACATATATTTGCACACCTTTGATCTATTTTACAATAAAAAAACCAATAAATTTTGATGAATATACGTACATGCTACACGATAGAAAGATGGAAAAGTAGAGAGTAGACTCACTGTATTTATTAGTACAGTGCGATTATCATACTTAGAAACAGCCATTGAATCCAAAACTTGTATCTCTTCCTTCCTGGTATTGATAACGACTAAATACCAATGCACTTTCATGTGATTCAATGGGAGAAATATCTGTAGAATTTGAAATATGTTTAATATAATTAGAAAAAATGCTAAATGAGTTAAAAAAGCATCGCAAGTAATTGAAATATGTATACCAGGTCATGTTGTAGATATATTTCCCCACGTTTCAAAGCTGAGCCAATTTTCCTACTATTAGAACAAAGACCAAATTCACCTGCGCTATTCAAGAGCTGACAGTCCATTGTGCTCTCAAAATATGGTTTGCAGCCATCCCTAGTCCTTGTAGATGGATACCGATGTTTTATCAATCGTATGTAGCCATCCATTATCTGCTATTTCGTAGTTGAAATTGAGGATTTGGCATTGTAGAAAGTAAATATTGTTGCACGAATCATTAGACTAATACTTACTTCATCACACAACCATCTCTTCACTTGAGGAGCTGAGTTTGGAAGGGTCAAACAGAGCATTGCTTCACGCTGGATGTGTGTTGAATTCAATGTTGCCATTGTTTTCTCTTTGCAGGAATTTGTAATATAGTCTATAGTAGTTTTCTCTAATAAAGATAGCATGCCTCCTGCCAGAGTTAGTGAAAATCAAGGTATGTGTAGAAAACCTACTTAATGATAATATCATTGCTACCTATAGGGTAAGCTATTGGTTTACCTCCACATTTGCTTGTTACATTTCGTTTTTTGGGAGTTGTCTTTCTTTTATTTGGGAGACCATAATATACATAGTGGTTTGAGGTCCCGTAAGTAGATGTTGGCATCCTCCCATTAGGACCCCGTATTCTTCTGGCAATAGGTGGGCTAGGGTAATTGATGTCTTCCATTAGTTCTTGTATATCATCTTCAGTTTCTTCATGATTCTCTATGTTGTCTTGTATCTTAGTGTCAACATCCGAGTTTGCGTTGATTTTACTATCCTACAAAAAATGCTAGTGACTGGATAAGTATTGGCATGTAATGAAGTTCATGGAATATCATGTAAGAGTTAATATATGAACCTCTTCTTCTAATTTGCTGCTTTCTGATTTTGCATTAGTATTCATGCTACTTTTCATTTCCTGCAAGCAAAAAGGTGTTATGTGCTCCAGAAATGTACAGTTACTGTTTGTTGAAAATAAGATATTACATTAGGTTAAATAATGTACCTTAATCTCTTGCAGTATCTGCATGTTGCCCCTCTCTAATTGCTCTACGCGTTTCACAAGCTTTTCAACAATGTCACAAAGCTAAAGAAAAAACAGGTATGATATGATGTCATATTTCCAAGCTGTGGTGAATAAGAGAAGAAAAAAGGTATGATATGTACTGTACTTCTGTTAAGAAAATGAGATACCTTCATAATATGACCACCATAATTTTTACAACTCTCATTGCCCTGGTGCACATGTACTTCATCCTCATGATCATCTGATTTTTCCAAATTGTAAAATTGAGGTTTCGATGTTATATCCTCATCATCTGGAGGTGGGAGCTCTTCAACAATCTATTGCAAATAAATAGTTTTTTTCAATTGGATGATTTCGTAGTTAATAACAATATGTAACTTTGAACTTACTGTCGATCTTCCATAACCCGTTTTGCCCTCAGTGGCATCCCTTTGTCTGCATATTTCCAGGTTCCAATTCAATATCAAAGGGTATTTCCGTTTAGTGTACATATGTGCATCCTGATCCACCTGACAATGCTCCCAATACCAAACCTATAAATTGTCACAATAAACAATGAAGATTCAGATATTGTTCATACATGACACTATTGACTTGAAAATGAAATTCTGATTTACCTGGAGCAATATTAGATTACCCTGCAAATTTTTTTGACCATTTTTGTATGCAGTCAGGCTATCGTGCAAGAACCATAAGGTCAAGCTAGCCCAATTTATTTTACTTATGTCTTCAACCTTGTTTAGGAGGCCCAGGTAGGCAGCACTTACATACCTATTGGTTGTGGGGCATAAAACATGCCCAATTAAAAGTAAAATGAATCTACGTATGAAATGATCATCTGCTAATTTGCTACCCAAAATGGCTTCTTCCAAACTTTCCAGTGAAATGCTAGCTTTGCCATCCCCTGCATAGAGCTTAAATATATCATATTCTACGTTGTCTGGGATGCATGTTATTTCCTCTCCTTTGTCCGGTAGGTCCATGATACATTTGACATCCCACATGGTGATGGAGAGTTTCTTCCCATTGATATGCACGGTTTTATCTGTAGGATCATACTGATCTGCTATCCACATGCAAAGCTTGCGGTGGATATTCATATGCTGCATACATAAGAGGCCAGCAAATCCAAGATTCTCGATGAATAGCTTTTGTGCGATGCTGATTCTATGTGCTATGTCAACGAATTTCCTGGCTGAGCATACTATATTCAAATCTCTACTCCGCATGCCTGGCACCTGTCATAAATTGAAAAAGATACAGATCAGTACGTTTAGACATATATTCTCATTTTTGTACTATTTTGCAAACCATTTCATTGTTTCCTTACTAGCTTAGTTCTTGCAATTTGTATACTAACTTATTTATATTTCTATCTGTCATAGGCGTGGTCGTTGATACAGTTTCTCGTGGTCGTTGTGCATAGTTGT
Source organism: Dendrocalamus latiflorus (assembly GCA_017311315.1). Classification (NCBI taxonomy): domain Eukaryota; kingdom Viridiplantae; phylum Streptophyta; class Magnoliopsida; order Poales; family Poaceae; genus Dendrocalamus; species Dendrocalamus latiflorus. Next base: position 34,992,967 of record CM029658.1, on the reverse strand, counting down.
CACTCTGATTCACAGAACCAGTTGGATTTCTTTTGTTAGATGCTTCACTTGGGGCCTTCTCTATATGGCTTGTCGTCAAACCGCAACGAACGGCAGTAATGAAAGTAAGAAATGAATTCTGATGTGTAGAATTTGCAGAGTACCTCCACAGGAGTAAGCATCTTGTTCTCACTTATTTTGTCATATTTCAGCCCCTGCCATGATAGGCTGCCGCTAAGGAAGTATATAAGGACATAACAAAGAGATTCTAAATCATCTCTCCTGCTTTGCTCAACGCCAAGCTGGGTATTGACACTTGCATATCGTGCAGTTCCCGTAAGGTTCTTGTTCTCCCTGTAGGGGATGTGCTTGTGAGTCTGAAGGTCCCTATATTTCTTTACAAGTCCATAATCTATTATATATACCTGCATCAGTTGCCTGATCGGATGGTAAGCGTCGCCATTACCTGCACCTCTTGAAGCATGGGCAGATTTTCACTGGTTGGTACATGAAACCAAGATTCTTCTGAAATCTGAAGATGACATAAAGGCATGCATGTCAATGTGCCTCGATCCCTGTTGGCATTTCTGGCGGCATCGTCGGCAGCTAATTAAAAGGGCACATGCATGGGGTGAAGTTCTTCGCCAGCATTGGCAGAGCGCCTACCTTCCATGGACCACAGTCAAGTTGGTTAAGCTCCGTTGCAGCTGGCCGAACCTTGAAAATCTTCGTGGCTTGCATTAATTCTGATGTTTTCAGCTTCAGCCTTGAAAACAGTTTGCTCAAGTGAAGGTCATCAGGCAGGCATGTAGTTGATGGCAGGGCTGGCTGGTAGCTTCGGTGCATGAATCAAAGAATGCCCAAGTACTTCACTCCTTTGGTGACCCAAATTAGTTTAGCTAGTATTTCTTGATGTCAAGAAGTGCTATAAATGTATTACTGAATCTTGCATCTTTCAATCACTGAATCTTGCACAATTCACTGAAAACCATTCATATGGCCAAGTAAGTAGTTCTTATCAGCTAGCTTTTCCATCTTGGCGACCTTGGATTGTTATTAAATGGTGACCGATCGCCATTGTTGCGCTTGATTGGGACAAAGCATGCATGCCTCCCAATCTCCCATGTTCCCTGTACTTCAGGGTCCCTATACTTTAATAGTCAAATTAAGACAGTGTTTTTAGGTTTCTATACTTCAGAGAACTCTCGCCGATATATCAGTGAAAGTAGAAATAAGCTCTTTAGCCAAGTTGTCACTGGTCACTTCCTGCAACAAACAAACCGTTCATGTCGATAGCGTTACAACTGGACTATGGACCGTTAGATGAGCGATGGACGGATGACATTTAGGGGATCATGTGGATTTAGGATTGTGGGAGACCTCGTAAACAATGCTCCAACAGCAAGGGGTTATGGAGAAAGTTGTTCGTCCATGGGAAACCCTATAGCTTTCTATATCTTGTACAAATGTCCCATCTTTTATCTAACAACCCACATGAAAACTTCACATATCTGCACATGGCACGTCCCCACTCATGTATACAAAATGGATGACCAACATCATCGAGCTTACTGTAGCTGCTACAGTGGTCGCATGGCTCCTCGAGCGTCTTGCTTGATGCACCAAGACGTCCTCTCCACCGCCCTACCACCGTTGGCACGGGCGAGTGTTTGTAGCTCGCTAAGCCCAGTGCCTTCATCTCGCCCCATAAAGTCCCATCAACCCTGTCTTCTTCTTCCTCACCACTCGCTGTCTCTATTTTGGCCTTCACTAGCGAGCTTGCTCTTTTCGTTTGCTCGAAACAAACCCGTCGTCCTCAACTCCGGTGTGGACCCTCCGCCGCATTCCGTCGTGGTTGTCATCGTTTCTGGTGAGCCTTTGCTGTCCCGACCACGTCACCATGCGCCATTTCTATTCCTCGCAACACATGGATGATGCCTGGATATGTAAGAAATTATCAACGATATGTCCGCTAACATCCAAAATATGTACGATAAACTAGTTGTTTCTCCTTGCAACACTACTTTGCCTTGATTCGGTGCATGGTTTCTCGAGATCGTGCTCGATCGGATGGCAAAATATACTGTCATTTGTCTCATGAGCCATTCATGATATGTCGGTATTATTCAAAATCTCACGATAGAAATAGCGAAATTCTACCTAACATGGTCTCGGCATAGTCCTTAACATTTGTGAAGCCTGTACGGAAAGGTTTAGAGTTTTGTTATATTGAATCATTGTTACTTTGAAGAAGTGAAAATTTGATATTTGTAAATTTACAGATTTTTCTGAACAGCTTATAGAATTGGTCAAGAGATAATTTAGTTTGACCTAGGTCAGTGCATATATGTTGCATGATACATATTACAACTAATGTGGGTTAAATTGTAAAGAATTTGTTTCTGAAAATGATTTATTGGTTTTTGAATATACAAGGTCGCTTGGAGTCAATTATGGTCAACGGCGAAAAGCAGGGTTACACTCATGGATTAGCCGAGGCACAGAACGATCAACAATACTATGTGATATCCGAGCTCAATTATGGTACAAAGAAGACGAAACATAATGAAGGGAAGTTTGAGTGATGGGTTGCACTATGTGACTTGTCGGTCCAAGTGGTGCGTGGTCCTGTGAAATCAGAACGAGAGAGACTTACATATGCGTGGCAAACCAATGATGCACCCATACATGTCAAATATGATAATTGCTTGCATTGGAAGGAGAAGACCGGGTTAAGATATGATATTTTGGTAGTTTGACTAAAATACCATAACCTGTCTTGAAGAAAACCGCTGCACTTGTGCGACGCTTGGGAGAGCGGTTTAGATTAAGAAGAACATGAGAAGATCAAGATGGATCAATGCGAAGGACTTAGTGGATTCGAGGTTATACGCTTTGAAAAATGTACATAAGTGTAGTGAGTGAGTTAAAACCTATATGTGAGGGGTTATCGAGTTTCTCTATTGTGCTAAGTGGATAGTATCCACTAAGAATTAGATGTGGTTGGCTAGCCCATCGATTTAACAGGCCGGGATGGAAATTTGTAGTTAACCATCCTCTTATGTTGTTCAAGTGTTCTACAATTAGGGTTTGAGAGAAGTTGAGTGCTGTGGTGTGCTCTTTTGTTCTCTAGGTGGAGTGACTGTAAAACCTTCATTCTCGAGTAGCAATATATCAATTTTTGTTCATCTTCTATGGATTCATCTTGCGTTGATTGATTTGCTCTTGATTTGGTTGGTCTTTGCTTTTCTCTCTCCTTTTTGATCTTGTTGTGCTATGAATATGTAAGAGATGGAGATAACCTCTAAAAATCAATCTCCACCTATTTAGATATTTGGTTGGCAAGTTCATAAAGGAATCTAATTTTTGCTCTTTCTACTATCTGTGAGTGATTTCTTGTCTTGATCCATTTGTTTTTGCCTCGTTTCCTTAGGTGTTCTAGCTGCCCGTGACATATGGGAATACATCTAAATCTATCTTTGCCATCATTCACCCCGAAGTCATATTCACCGTTTTTTATTTATGACCGGTTTTAGTGCAATCTTGCTTCAAATGGAAAAAATTCAGAACTTTACCAATAATTTTCTTGATCATTGATTAGAATAGGTTCCTGATATCCTAGAGAAGGTGTATACCAAGTTTAAAGTGATTTATAGTTTTGATTTGTGAGTTAGCTCAATTTTAGATTTTTTAGCCCGGTTTTAATGTAGCAGAGCTTCACGAACCAAAAGATACCAATTCTTTTAAATTCTTTCAAGATTTTTATTTGGGATATGCTCTTTTAAGGTCATGATCTAGTCTTGATTCAAGTTTAAAATCTTTTGGATCTATGTAACAAAAGTTTAATAGATTTTCATATTTGAAATAGTGTTGTTTTGCACTGTTCACGGGTAAAATTTCTGTACACCTAGATTTTTCTTGGAATTTTGGGTTTTTAATCTTTTTAACTTCTCATAACTATTAAAGTAAAGAATTGATGAATACTTAGAAAAAAAATTTAAACCATCATTTATTCTCTTTATTATTATACCGGCCCTACAATTTGCTTTCCGATTGAAGCAACTCAGACGATGAGCGGACAAAAATTACGGCGGACGGTAGCGACGAGTTGAGGCACATGCCGACGAGGTGAAGAGGCCAGCAGGCACCTCGACGGAGGGCGAGAGAGACCTGCGAAGTTATGGACGCCATCGCTCCACAGAAAACAGTGATCATACGGCCGCCAAGCACGCAGGGCAGGAATGAATGAGTGACGTTTTTTTACTTTTTAAAGTTAATAAAATACCACTTTGACTATTAAATTTTATTATTATATATTAAAAAATATAAACATATTTTTGTGATAAATTCATTCGTGCTATTTTCAAATATCCAAATTGTACACTCTAAACAATATCTTTTATCAAAATTAATTTGTTTTGACTATGCATCCTAGAGCATCACTATCTACTGTGAGCAGAGAAAGGGAGCATGGGGCATCTTCTTTTCAGCATCTAAAAGCTGATTTTTGACTTTTCTATAGCATCTTTTAAATGTGTGTCTTTTTAAGACGGGGTTTATAAGTTGATTGTAGTATATACTATAACGACTTTATTTATATTGGCCAAAACCACACGTGAGTTTCTATTACTCCATACTCTCTCTCACGAATAACCATAAAACCATAAACTGTAACCATAAGTCATAACCTGAAGCTAAAAAGAACATGCCCATGGTTTTGTACCCCTACAAGATAGCTAGAGTGCTAGACTGCCTATAAATTCAACCTCTGATTCACGAAGCTGTCACACTTTTGGCCTCTTGGGCTTTTATTTTTGCAATTTTAGCCCTTTTACACGAAATTACACTTTTGGCCTCTTGGATGACCGCATTAGTAGCGGCAGGTGATACGTATACCTGCTGTGCTCCCCTGCCACAGCAGCAGTCTCAACCATAGCAAGTCGCACACAAGTGTTATAGCCACAAACCTAGTACGGTATGGCACTGCAACAGGACCTGTCGCGCTGTGGGACCATAGCAGGACATACTAGGTGGGAGCACTACTACTGGCTTTATGTGCACGTCCATGGGCCAGCTAATCCTGTTGAGATGCGGTACTGCAGCAGGAGTTGCTGCGCTCGGGTATAGCGGTAGGACCTGCTGTGGTGGAGGCAACCTACTAGGTCGAGTAGCACGGCAAAGGACACATGTCGCCTAGCGTTGCTGCCATAGTGAAGAAGGGACCTAGAAAGGTAATTAAGTGTGTGGGGCGGCTAGATTTGAAAAAAATGCTATAAGGCCAAAACAGTGAAGAATTTCTGACTCTCTCCTGAACACCCAACCTAAAAACTACTGGCTAGCTACTGCGCCACACCTTTGCTTCTCTCTAAGTGCACGAAGCCATGTCATCCATGTCAACATCTATGGTGATGGTCGCTCCGCTCCCTCTCACTCCCCCTCCTCGTGTCACTTATCGCCTCATCACTTGTCTTAATTCGTCGCCGCCATCCTTCGTCGAGTGCTATGGAGGCAGCGGCCAGTGTACCTACTCAATTATAACTGCCACCTTCTGAACGTGGAGCTGCAGTGCAACCTTGAGGTATGTGAGTACTTCAGCCTCCACTCCCAATGCTTCTCTCACTGGTGTAGCCACTATACGGTGACCCCAGGTGGCCGTCTGGGCTCACCGACGAAAATGCAGTGGACTTATCTGTAGTTGGTGAGGTTGAAGATAGTATTTTCCTAGTTAAATGCTCGCCATAGTTAGACTTGCCTTAGCTCTAAAAAATTTCTGACAAGACCGCCGACTTTATGTGGCTTATCTACCGCAAGTCCAGCCTTGGCCAGGAGACCTTTGCGCCACCATTCATCTTCTCCAGCACCTTGGATAAGATGCTAGCCTTTGTCATGCAAAAGGCCAGGGAGGGGCTCTTTGCCATCATGTCCCACCTGCTCACCAAGTCAACGTCTCCCCGCGTGACATGAGCATCCTCGTCGTCACCTACTCCATGCACTCACTGGTGCTGTCACTAGCGTCCATGATCGTGCGCCTGCCTCACTGGGATGGGGTGCAGCAAGGGCACGGCAAGCATCAACATGCGTGCTGCACGGGCAACAGTGGCCCAGGTATGAGCTGGTGGTGGTGACGAAGAACACGAGTCTCAACTGGTACTTGGGGAGAACAAGCTCATGCTAGTGACCAACTGCATCTTCCGGGTTGGCAGCGCGGCGGTGCTCGTCACTGACGTTCCGGCGTGCTGCAAGGATGCCAAGTACGAGCTAGTGTGCATGCACCATGGTGCTGATGACACCGCTTACAATGCCACCATGCAGATGGAGGACGAGGAGGGCAACTGTAGGATCGTATGACACAATCAGAGGGGGTTGAATGATTGCCTCCGCTTCTTCAAATCTCTTCGTAGTCGATGAAGAAATGGACTGCTCAAACGAACACTCGATGCTCAGCTTTGTTCATAATCGTACGCTTCACCCAATCAGCAATCGCCAGAAATCATGAACCAGATTGATTCAAGATGTTCTTTATTGCTGTATTTCCATATATTTACAAAGTGCCCTAACAAACACCCCCAAAACCCTAGCACAAAAAGCTTCCTTCTCGAACAGTTTTCTCAACCCTTAGCCTACCTCTGCTTTTATATACTAGAGCCCTAAATCATGTTTGACTCAGATACGAACACAAGATTTTATCTCTATCTCAAATCAAGGGACTCAAAACCTTTTCTAACATGGGTTTTATCCAAACACTCAATCTTCTCAGTTATGGACTCTATCCACAACTCCTAACTCACCACGTGACAAAGCCTCTAGGAACACACCTCTCGTAGCTCCATCATGTATCATCACCTTTGATCTTCATGTACTCTAGCGTTAGCCCAACCATCTCGTGTGACATCCTCAATCGTTTGGACCTCAGATCTCTCTATCCTAATCCTGGTCCTTCTCGTCACTGACCATGATCGTCTCCACGCTCACCTGCACATGCAAAGACCAAAGAAACATTTTCTCGGCACAAGTTCTTCACAACTTAACCATCATTAGCACACATACGCAAAACACACCTTTAACTATCCATCATCATCAATTAGGTCATCCACGACCACATATCTCATCACTATCCAGAAATCAGCCTCAGACAAACACATTAAGACAGCTAATTCATCGAGTACACGAAAACCATAAATACTCGAGAATTACCATCGCTCTGCTCAAAACACTCAGGAATAACAAGCATCACTACTGACCAAAACCTTTGAGTACCGACTACTGAGTATATATCACACACCACAAGTCTTTGACAACCGATCGGAACACCCACGACTATCGATTACCGATTACCAAATACCAAGTAATTCCAACTACCGAGTTCTGAGTAATTTTGGCTACCGCTACGACCAGATCAGTCAACCACTGACCCCAAACGAAACCACTCAGAGCACAATAAAAACACTTGCACTCAAGACTTTCGACTTTGATCGACCGAAACTTTTACAAATGCAAATTCCAAAGAAATTGTAATGCCAATTATTCATCATCACTTTTAATCATGACCACCACATGGTCTAATAATCTCCCCCTTGATGAATACATTGACAACACCTTGAAAATCACTCAAATGAAAGAATTTGTGAAAAAATGTTTCAACGTTTCAAAGAGTTCCGTTCTCCCCCTTTCTTAAGCAATTGAAAATTCTCCCCCTTTCTTCTTATTTCTTCCCCTTTGGCAATGAGGTCATCAAAAAATCTAGAGAGAGAACTATTCTAAGAAGGAGCCATGGAAGAAAAAAATCAAAAAGCTTTGTAGATTATACAAATTACTTTTAATTGATTTAATAATTTGACCAAGCCAGCTATTTGAGCAGAGCTCATAGATCATATAAAGTCATATACCACATATCAATGTCAAGACAAGCCTTTTAGCATGATTAAGTGATTTATATTTATGATAGGCTTTTCAACAATGACCAAACCGATTAGAAAGAGCTCAATGAAATATCACATTAAAAAGTCAAAGCCTAATAATGAAGTAATCTCATATAGCAATCTTTTGCTCCACACCTAAATTTTAGACATGTGGCATACTTGAAGCATACTTCTTTTCACTTGCAAAATTTTTGTGCTATTTCTTTTGTTTGACCATGGCATGCTTGAATCATACATCTTTTCATTTTTTGCACTTTTTGTGCCCTTTTTTTTGTGTAACATGCCAATTGAGTGAACATAAAAGAGTGCAATATAAAATATGCTAGCCTCATAGCCAAGATTTAAAATAAGACTCACACTCAAGCTAATCCTTTTAGATGAACATGGCGACAAACGTAGAATTCATATACGTTGCCCTGTAGTTGCTGGTGTCACTACAAAAATAGAATTACATATATATGTATTGTCAATTCCAGAGGCATTATTACGAAGTGGTATATATGATTGTTGTGTTGTAGTGGATACCGAAAATCACGTCCTGTGTCGCAATATGACGCTGGATTCCTTGTGTCTCTCTCCCTGGACAACGTAAGCGCTGAACGACCTACGTGATTCCAAAAAATTAGCCTCGGCCATTGCAAACAAAGGAAAGACTATAATATAGTTATGTATGGAGGAAATGAGTTTACCTGTCAATTGTTTATTGTACACATGTGAAGTCGTGGTTGCTGCTAAGTAGCGAATCAAGGTATATTATCTTGCTCCATTTTGGTACAATCACAATCAAAATCCAGTGAGATCTAGTCATTTATGTTGCCATAGTAATTAATCCTAAATTCATGTTACGTATAAAGTACAAATAAAACTTGTATGGCAACTAATGAAGCACTTATACCTAATAAAGGGTACCGTGATGTAGTCCTCATCACTGTGAGCAAGCAATCCCCTCGTTATATAATCTTGGACAAAGGATGAGCTATCGTTGATGGATTGCTCATAGATTAAGTGTGGGTCGAGAAAACCCACCGGTTCTCGCTGTCCCCGGACTTGTTGGATCATGGATCTATATATAAGCAATGAGTTATGACATTTATTGGTATTATGTGAATGTAGAAGTTGATTGTACAGTACACGTACAGTGTCCAACATCATAGAAGTGAGCTGTCGAGGTTGAATAGTAAAAATAAGTCTTCAAAGGTCACGATGAAGTAGCTCGAGTCATGGAGGAAATGTGCCTCCGTATATCTCACAGTGTATCCACTTGTCGGTTTGGCTTCATGTTAGACCTCTGCATGTACCAGATATGCAAAGTCCTGCAAACCAGTCCAAGGCTGGGCAATTGTGACTTGGGGACCAATGACACTCTGAGCATGAACTTCCATTTCCCGAGAGGCGCCTTAATCTTCTTCGGTTAGGCCTTAGTGTCTCGTTTGCGATACATTTTTGGCGTCGTCTCCACGGGAGCCGATGAGCTGGCCTTCTGAAGAGGAGCTTGAGATAAAGTCATAGAAGGTTCTATTTGATAGGCATAGTCGTGTGGAGATCATGGTACGGAAGGGTCCAGAGTGATGTCCTTCTTGGGCCACTTGATGAATGTGTGGATGGCATCCTCTAGTGTCATGATTTCTCCATTTGGGGCCTCTCCAGCGGGACGGCCTTGAAAACATCATTAATCATGTCTATCTGAACCTTCGCGAAACCAGTTTCTAGTTGGGCACCATGCACCAATGTCTCTAGGAGGCACCCGTCCAACGTCAACGGGAATGGAGCCAACAAGTCTGACTCTGAGGATGCATGGTGTGAGCCCTACATAATGATACATGATGAGTTAAGATGTCCACCAGTCTATCTATGTAACATTCAAGATATGTACATTACCTAGATGTCGTCGATAGATAAGTAGATGTCGTTATGTTCAAAAAGTGACGCAGACCTAGACTACATATTCACCAGAAGAGATCTACACCACCGACATCGTCACAGTTTGGCCTGTTCCTTTTGACTTCGGTTTATGGTTTATGATTGTGGCTTATGATTTTTAGTCTGTTCGTAAGAGAGAGTATAGAGTAACAGAATCTTACGTACGATTTTGGTCGATAGAAATGAAGTCGCTATAGCATGTAATACAATCAACTTGTAAATCTCATTTTAGAAAAAATACTTCATTTAAAAACTAGTTACTATAAAAAAAAGTTAAAAAAATAGTTTCTAAACGCTGAAAAGAAGAAGCCAGTTTGGGAAACGACGATCTACTGCCGGCAGAAGTACTGAGCATTTTCAGCGGTGCATTCTACCCTCTGAATCTCTGATAAGGTTACAGCCTTACAGGCCATCGACACCACCGTGTTGGGGTCAACAAGTCATAACTCTGAGCAGCAACTTTTGTCTGGTGACTATAAAACGTCACATGTCAATACACACATCACATGCAGTGAGGGAACAACACTGTCAATTCTTTTTAATGCTTTGCTACCTGTACTTTACCCACATACCAACAGTAAAATGCACAGATAAATCACGTACTGCAATTTTACTTGCCACATAAATACAAGCAGGTTACAGTAACAAAGTACTAGGAACACATAAGACAGGGAGCAATACTGTTAATTCCTTTCAGTGTTTTGCCACCTACACCTCACCACATACCAACAGTGACATGCACAGATAAATCAAGTACAAATTTACTCTGAACATAAATACATGCAGGTTACAGTACTTGACAAAGTAACAGGTGGCGGTAAGTAGTAGTAACAACAGATGACATGCTTAGCATAAGAGGCTAGGGATGGGGTTAAATGGAATAGTCCTACTTGAGCGGTGACAACAGACATGTGAGAGCCAATTTCTTTCACTGGATTGTGCTGTTCTTCCAGCTCCAGGAGCTGGAGCAAACTGCTTAGTGGGAGTCTTGAGCTGGGCTGTCTGAATGCATGTCCATGGATGAATCATTCGAAGCTGTGGGATTTGGCTCACGGTTCATGCCATTCGCGAAGTACCCTGCATCCCCACCTTGCTCCAGATGGTATGGTTGCAGGCTCCGGCGGATGGGGCTGGATAATGCGTTTGAAAAGACCACTGAGTTCTTGGACTGCGTCAACCCTGGGTTTCCTAGTGCAAATAAGCTCGGTGATGGTTGCTGGTTGCTTGTGATGGGCATGTGCACTGTAGCTTGAGTGCTTTGGCTTGCATATTGTGATCTTGGAGAGGCTGATGCATTGTCACCTCCATACTGAATCTCATGCTAGACATACATACAAATCATGAACATAAGCTATCTGTCTTTGGCTAGATGGTGCAAAAAGATAAGAAATGACATAAAGTATATGCTAAAACTTAGGAGGCTACGCCTAGAGATATAAATCGGCCAACAAAGCAAGCAGTGTATAGGATCAGAGTTAAGTGTGCAAGGATGGTAAGTTCATCTTATTTATCATACATAGTTCATTAGGCAGCAAGACAGCAATGTTTGGCGCGTCATTTAGGAGCAAACATGGGACATAAAATAGCAATTTATACAAGTGTTAGAAGTCCATGTTTAAAATATAAATAGCTCCCTTTTAAAACTGAACATAAATACATAAAGAGGATTGCGGCCAACCTGGATGTGGGAGGCTATATCAGCAACTGTCAGTCTCAAGCCATTTTCGTGCTGCCTCAAGATCCATTCATAGAGCTTTTCCTGCATCATTCGAACAGAGGATACAAAGTGTAAGTGAAATGGGCAAAAACAAGGAAATACATGTCTGGCAGCCCAAGATTGAACATTTAAATAGAAGTGGAAAGTGCAATTCTACAACAGAACCAATATGCCGTAGCTGATTGGTAACATGTACAGTTCCTAGTGGATTTCTAGCGTTAGTATGATAATTGGTCCAATACTGGTGGAAACAATATTTACAGGTACATTACCAACCTATAATCATCACATTTTTCTTTGTTGCCAGCGATTTTGCAACTAGTATTCTGAAAGTAAATAAGGGTGAAAATCCCAGAATTGCACTCCCTGAAAGGCTGAAACACACACACGTGCGTGCGCGCACACACAAAAGCCCTACTCAAGTTGCATCTAATAGCAATCAACGCATATGTCTACAAACCCTGTCCAATAGTTCATTATAAGCGATACTGTGATACCATACATCATCGCCATATTTGAACTTCAGAACACTGAGTCACTGACGAGAAAACTCTGATTTAATGTTATATTTTCTTGTCTGGTTTAATGCTATATTTTCAGTATAAAGTATCGACAATAGCTGGTTCTAACAGCAAGAATTGTCTACATGAAAATAAATGAGATCAATATAACCTATAGATGAAGATGGATAAATCGTATTAACAAATAAAGAACTGGATGATCACTTAATTTGGAGAAGAACAGAACAGTTTGGCATGAACATTTCTTCAGCTTCATGGAACAAATTAGACTTTTTTCGGAAACAGGGAAGGCTCCCAGCTTCTGATTTTTTCTGAGAACCAAGAAATTTGTGTCATTCCATTAATAAGAAAGCGAAAGTACAACCAAAAATTTACAACCAAAATTTACAGGGGGTGGGGGGCAGCCCACCCCACAAACCCCAGAGCGACCAACAAACTAAGGAAATTAAAACTCATCGCCAGTTCAAACAAATAATAGAATGTATAGAGGTACTCGTATAATGAATAGTACTATTTGCTAAGCACGTACCTCTTTGTTCTTAATTACCACTGCAATGGGCTAACTGAAATCATACACCTCTTTAAGTGCCTCTGCACAGAAAAGGTTGAACCACATCTGGACATTGCACTTATTCAGTGTTCTAAAATTGATGCCAGTATCGAATGCATTGGCTAGTGTTTCCTTTGATGAGGCTATAATCTAATGAGTTGAGCAGATCATGCTCAGGAAGAGATCTTAGTCCAAATGGACTGTCACTTAGCTATGGTGTTCCATTCTATCTTAGTCCAAATGGACTGTCACTTAGCTATGGTGTTCCATTGTGCTATGAAAAATAAGACTAGAATGAACCTGAGCATACAACATTGCCTATCATGAATAACTTTCCCAGGTTCTGACCAAAACCATAGCTCAAGATACCACACATGCCTTCCAAGACTAATTGAAGAATCCCAGACTACTGGTGAGCTTTCCATATAACAGTGCACAAGTTGGAAGTAAAGCTGAAAAGTATGCGTCCTTAGTACTACTGCAGAAGTAACCTGTCCCACAAGCAAAGTCTCCTCTCTTCTGCTTTCCACATCCTCCATCACCATGAAGAGATGGTAAATTCCAATCAAAATTGTTCTCACATATTAATACAAGGGTGCTTAAAATAATACTATCAATTATTCGCCCAGTACATATCAAACATAAATATATAGTATTCAGTCGGTGACGTCAGCTGGACACACTATGAACAAAGAAGGCACTCAGAAAAAGTCACCATTTCCCAAAAATCAGAATTGCGTACTACATCATAGCTGTAAATTCAAGCAGGAATCGCATGAGAGCATCAAATTTTCTCCCAAAATCAGAACAATTTCACTACCAAACCAACGAAAGGGTCACCTATTTTGCCACAATCTGAACTTCCCACAAGATACAAGGCGCTAACACCAGTAATCCCCACCAATCGAGTTCAAAACACCCAAAATCCAAATCATTCCACCACAAAAACAGCAGCAGCAGCAGCGCATGAATCAATCGATCGATTACCACACCAAAGGCCAGAGCCGCAAGGCCGGGGAGGGACCGTACGTACCATGGCGTGGCGCTCGCCGTCCTGGAAGGAGAGCCTCTGGCCGCCCATGGCGAGCGTGTAGAGCTGCGAGAGTGAGTTCGCCGCGCCGCGGAACGCCCCGTACAGCGCCCGGTCCGTCTCCTCCAGCCGCGCCGCCTCCGCCTTCCGCTTCTTCCCTGACATCGTCCTACGCTCCCCCTCGCTCCCCAATCGTGCCTCCCGCTCCCGATTCGATCGGCTCACCGCGGCGCCGCGCAATTCGGCCGGATTCAGGGCACGAACCCTAGGAGAGAGCGAGATGCGCGCGAGCCTCTTGGCACCGAGACGAGGAGAGGAGGACGTCGAGTCGACACGAAGCCACGGCTTTACGGGCCCGTTTATATATTTGCTTATGCTTCTCGTCTCAAGTTAAACGGAACACCCGATTTTTTTGAAGCATTTTCCTAAATCTCTCTTCGTCTGTTCAAAAGATAAAGCAGGAATCATGAGTTCGCCATATATCTTATCTTACTGTTGAGGAACCATCGCTGACGACCAGTCCGAGCGATTCCTCTGTTTAGAACAAGAACGAATCAATCACAGAAGAATAGATTGAACACACAGAGATAGAGAGAACTCCTGGTCTTTCTTTATTTCTTTCATTCATGTGTACATAATGAGGGGGTCTAGGTCCCTATTTATAGTCTACGGTGGGGTGCCCAAATATGTCAGGACTCTGGCCGTGGGCCCAGTTTCCTAACACTCCCCCTTGGGCACTCACCCAACATGCTCATGCCTCGTCGAAACTCCATAAAAACTCAGTGGGAAAAATTTGGAGAAAGAGTACATGATACATGTGATGCTACGATGCACGAATTGACTCATTAAAAACCTTGGTCGAGAAACTTCATGGAAAACTCGTCAAGGGAAAAAGAGTACAATTCACCCAATTTCATTTGGTCGTTAGGATTTTATTTCTTTGGGTACTTAATCTTCATGATCAAGATTTAATAACGGGCTTGAGAGAATTCTCCCCCTGAATTCTGCACTTCTCTAAATCTCATCATTCAAATCCCTCACACGCACTTTTCAAAGCTAGATGCGCGGAGTGACTTAGTGAACAAGTCTACATGACTTAGTGTGCAGTACTTTAATCTTGTCCATCTTTGCAATTCATGAGCATAGAGGAACTTGGGGTTGATATGCTTACATAGCCCGTCTGCACTAGTGCAACGCAAGCTGCATTATCTTCATGGATAATTGTGGGGGTTTGCACAATGTTCATTCCACATGACTGCCGGTTGTGGTGATCCGTTCAGCGGAACCAAGCGCACTCTCGTGCGGCTTCATACAGTGCTATAATTTCTGAGTGGTTCGTCGAAGTAGCTACCAGGCTTTGCTTAGACGATTTCCATGAAATTGCAGTTCCACCACACAGAAATACATAGCCTGTTTGTGACTTAGCGGTATGCGGGTCTGACAGGTACCCAGCTCTGCATAGCCAATCAAGTTCAAATCTTGATTCTTTCTGTAAAATAATCCAAGGTCCTTGCTTCCTTGCAAGTATCGGAATATGTCCTTTATGCCCTGCCAATGCCTTTTGGTAGGCTCTGCACTATACCTTGCTAACAGGTTCACGGCAAATGCAATATCCGGTCTAGTGCAGTTTGCTAAGTACATGAGCACTCCCACTGCACTCAAGTATGGGAATTCCGGTCCCAGGACTTCCTCTCCCTCTTCTCTAGGTCGGAAAGAATCTTTTTCTTGCTGTAAAGACCTACCGATCATCGGTACTTTCGAGGGAAATGCCTTCTCGAAGCCAAACCTTTCAAGCACCTTCTGGGTGTAGGTCGACTGATGTACCAAGACTCCTTCAAGGACATGCTCAAGCTGCAGGCCTAAGCAAAACTTGGTCTTGCCCAATCTTTCATTTCAAATTCTGACTCCAAGTAGGAGCTTGCTTCTTTTATGTCTTCGGCTGTCCCGATGATATTCAGATCATCTACATACACAGAGATTATACAGAATCCATTCTGGGATCATCGTATAAATACACAAGGACAGTCTTCATTGCTCGTGTAGCCTTTCTTGCAGAGAAAGTCGCTTAAGCGATTATACCACATTCTTCCAGATTGTTTCAGTCCATACAGTAACTTTCTGAGTTTCACACTGTACAAATTTCTATTTGCTCTGTCTTGGTTCGGGAGAGATATTCCTTCAGGGACTTTCATATAAATCTCCGAATCCAAGTTACCGTAGAGGTATGCAATCACAACATCCATCAATTTCATTTCTAAGTTCAAGTTCACTGCCATTGAGATCAAGTATCTAAAGGTAATTCCACTCATGACCGGGGAGTAGGTTTCTTCATAATCAACTCCAGGATGTTGAGTGAAACCTTGGGCTACCAGCCTTGCTTTGTATCTCACTACTTCATTTCTTTCATTTCTCTTTCGAACAAATACCCACTTGTGCCCAACGGGGTGTATGTGGGGAGGTGTGCGGCATACGGGCCCAAACACCTCTCTTTTATTCAGAGATAGCAATTCAGTTGCTATTGCCTTCTTCCAATCTTCCCAATCTGATCTTTTCTTACATTCAGCGAGCGATGCAGGCTCGGGATCAAGATCGATGATGGTGGCAATTTTCTTTGCGAAGTAGATATCGATATTAGCTGTTGTCCTATTCAGGGACTCTCCCGTGTGCATATAATTTATAGCTATTTCTTCATGAGTTGCTTCTTCTGGAGCGATTGCTTCTGCTGGAGCTTTACCTTGCGCATCGCTTCTTTCAATTGCGGTGGCAAGTCCCTTTAGTTTTTCGGCTCCGATGTGTGCGCACACATCCATGCCGATGGGGATGTTCAGATCCGGTATGCCCTTTTTCTGAAGGTGTCATACTTGTGTCAGGTCTCAACTGGCTCCCCTTCTCATTCTGGGGGACTTCAATGATCGGCTGTGATAAATCTCTCTTATCCTTTTTCACCAGGCGTCCCCGGTTACTAAGGATTCGAGGAACCGGAGTTCTCGTCCTCTTTTTTATTTTTCTGAGGCCTCTGGACGAGATTAGGGATACCTTCTGCTTTCTTTGGTATTTCAACCCTCTCCGGTGCAGTGCGTGCAGGCACATGCGACTTAGTCACGCTCTTCAAGTTACTAAAGTGATCAGGCAGTTGATTTGCTAATGCTTGCAATGTCTTCTAGACTTCTCTTGTCTTCTGGACTTCTATTGCCTTTTGGACTTCTTTATTTGCTTCACTAATGCGTGGGTCATCTGCATGAATTCCCGTGGCTTGGCATGTATTGTCTTCTGGACTTCTCTAGTGCGTGGGTCATCTACATGGATTCCCCAGGCTTGCCACATAATTTCCGGACATTCTTCATCAAGGGGTTGATTTCCTCCCCCTAATGTTGGGAAATCTTCGGTGCTGACCATTGCGCTAGTTGCATAGGTGAATGGATGTTGTAGGCCAAAGGTCTAAGGCTGATGAGATTCGCTGCATGCAGGACTGCGTGTCCCCAACATGTAGCTGCTAGATTTCAATTATACAAAAGGGGTCGGGTAATAAATTTAATTCTTTTAATTAAAGTCTCTGCCAGACCATTCTGGGTATGGACATGCGGTACCGAATGCTCAACTGCAATTCCCATTGCCATGCAATGATCATCAAATGCCTTTGAAGTAAATTCTCCGGCGTTGTCCATTCTGATGGACTTGATGTGATAATCAGGGGACACATTTCTGATGCGAATGATCTGCGAGATCAATTTGTGCAAAGACGTGATTTCTTGTGGACAACAAACCCACATACGACTACTTCGAAGAAGCGTCAATGAGCACCATGAAATACTTAAATGACCCTAAGATGGGCTGAATGGGACCGCAAATGTCTCCCTGGATGCGTTCCAGGAATGCAGGGACTTCATCCTTCACTTTCAGAGTGGAGGGTCTAGTTATTAGTTTCCCGGTGGCACATGCAGGGCACACAAAATCTTCATGATTCGGGAAATTCTTCACATTAATATTATGCCCATACGAGTTATTTATTATGATTCTCATCATCCTAAGACCTGGGTGGCCTAATCTGTCATGCCAGAGACAGAAGAGTTAAGAGCTTCTAAACACTGTTTTCAGAACAGTGTACGCTGCAGGCGCTTTAATGTTGGTATAATATAGCCCAGTGAAGGAAGTTTTTCTAATATTCTTTTGCCATTCTCTTCGCGCTTCATAATGAGCAGGTATTTCTTACCGTACTTTTCTTCAGTCTCAACGTGGAAACCATTTGCGCGGATATTCTTAAAACTTAGGAGAGTTCTAGTCGATTCTGGGTACAATAAGGCTTCTTCAATAACCAAAGTTGTGCCCATTATGGCTCTTTCTGAACCAATTATATATCCATCGTTTCTGGCGATTATCGTAAGGCTGCCAGTGCTCTTACAAATCAACTGAAAATACATAATCTCTCTTAAGATGGTATGCGTTGTGCCGCTGCTAGCTAAGCACACTTTCTTCATAGGGCGCTACACGCGTTCTAATATATGGTATTTTATTAATATGCATGAGAAGGCAATCAACACATAGATAAAATACACCAATATCAGAACATATCATGCCATCATAAACTGAATAAATGAATGAATTCATCAAATATCATCCAACCATCACGAGAAAATAACAATTCTTAAGTACCATCCATGCAAATTCTAACATATTCTTCCACACAAAATAAATGACAATTAAAGTCGAAATGCATTCAGTGCACTAGACTTCTTCTGCTATTTTTTCAGGGTTGACATTCTCTTCAAGAGAAATCATGGCGTTAACTACTTCTAGGTCGAGAGGGATTACTGTTGTCGTGATGGTTTCAACTTCCATCGGTGCAGGCAGCTACTCAGAATTCTCCCCCTCAGCCGATGCAGAGTGGGCTTCATACTGCCCTTGACCATCCCGCTTTGGCTTGCTGGCCTTATTCTCTCGTGGAGCATCTGATTCGCCTTTCTGGGCTGCGGCCTTACCCTTCCTTCCACTTCTCTCATTAAGAGCTTTTCGCACCTTGTAGCTCCCGGCGTTGGCTTCACGGCCAGCGGAGCTCCCAGGTGGCTGGGTGACGTAGTTCTTACGGAGAACTTTGTCCTGAGCCTCCGCAACTTGCATCATATCAGTCAATTCGGCGTATTCCTCATAGCCATCTTGACGATAGTTGCGTGCGGATTGTGCTATATTGGGGTGGAAGGTTTTTCTCAATTTTCTGTAGTGGGGTACAAATCCTGTGCAAGGCAGAATTGTATTCCCTGACCGTCTTAAAGTCGGCAAAACCTCAGTCTGATCCACTCTCGCTCTGCTTGAGGAAGAATGGTGTACTTTAGCCTCTCAAACCGCTTCTGGAGTGCGGTCCAGAGTGCCAGCGCGCTCTTCTCCGCCATATACTCATTCTTGAGAGTGAGGCAGAGGTCGTGCCTGAGAAAATGAAGTGCCTAATCATTCTCCTCATGTTTGGGTTGAGCGTCATTCAGTCCGCCAATCCCAATAGCAGCGCGGAGCTTTCTAGCTCCAAGCACAATCTCGACATCGGATGCCTACGTCAGATAGTTTTGGCCATGTTGGGCCAGCTCCTCGAACTTCCAGTTCGTGATGCTAGTCATCTAAATGTGTATAAGTCTACTGCTGGTAGACATGCACGGAATAATTCACTGCGGGTAAATAAATGGTACAAAAGGTTCTCGTAATGTTTCATAATTTTCTGTGCATTTTCTACTGCTAATTTCAGTGATTAAAAGCAATTTTCAGCAATTACAATTAACCAAAAACAGTAAATAAATACAGAAAATACAGAGAATAATAATGGCATAAATTAATAAGCTTCAAATGCGAAAAATAATGCAAAATTCGGATTCCCGAGGCCCTTTTATGCTAAAATATGAAATTTCAGCAAATTCTGGACCCACTTGTAAATTTGAGGATCTACTGGTAATTTTCGGAACTACTGATGCTTTTCTGCAAGATTCTGGAGTTAAATGCAATTGTTAGGGGCTCATAGGTGATTTTCATAATTTTCGGGGGGTTTATTTGCAATTTCACCCCCTCCACCCTCCTCCGCACGCACGGGCCCCCTTTTTTTTCTCTCTCCCGGTCGGGCTTCTTCCCCCCCCCCCGCCCACCTACGGGGAGGGGGAGTGTTAGGGTTCCCCCTCACTCTACTCGGGCGGCGGCGGCGCATAAGGGCAGGAGGCGGCTGGGTGGCCTTCGGCCGTGGCGAGGCGCGGCGGGTGGCGGCCGGTCAAGGGGCGCGGGCGGTGGTCCGGCTCGGCTGCGGGCGAGCGGCGACTGGGCAAGGGGCGAGCGGCGGCCGGGCAAGGGGCGCGCTCGGTGGCTCTGCTGCGGGCGAGCGGCGGCCGGGCAAGGGGTGCGCTCGGTGGCTCGGCTGCGGGCGAGCGGCAGCCGGGCAAGGGGCAAGCGCGATGGGCGGCGGAGCTGGCGGCTGCAGGCCGCGGTGAGGGGGTCGGCGCCGGTGCAGCTGCGGGCTGGCGAGCCAAGTCCGGCGGCGGTTCAAGATGTGGCATAAGGCGCGTGCGGGCGCGGGAAAACCAAGGCGCATGCGGGCGCAGGCGGCATGGAAGGCCGAGCGTGGTGGCCAGCCGGGCGCATACGGGCGCATGGCTAGCTTTGGGCGACGCGGCACTTCGGGTGGCGCGGTGGGAGACGGTGGCGCCAGGCGGTGGAGGCCAAGCGGCGGGTTTGGCCGGAGCCGAGCGCATGCAGGCGCGGGGTGAGGGCGTTGTTCGGCGGTGGAGCTGGCAGCTCACCGGCGGCTTCAGGTTGCCGGCCGACGGCCAAGTGGTGGTGGCGTCCGGTCTTCGTGCGTGGAAGGCGCGGAGGCTCCATCCGGTGGCGCGTGCGGGAGCGGGAACCGGGGCGTCAGCCGGCGGCGCATGCGGGCGCAAATCCGGCGGCGGCCGGGTGACTTCAAGTGCGTCCTCCCCGGACGGTCTGTGGCCGGCGACAGGCCGGTGGGAGCCGACGGCGAGGCCAGCGGCGGCTTCGGGCCGTTGATTTACGTCGGCTTCATGCCGGCGGTGGTTTCTGTGGGTTTTTCTTTTCTTTTTTTTTCATGCAACAGCCGAACAGATCAATACCAAATTTTCTCGTGCAATTACAGAACAGAAAACCGATACATAAATATTCGATTCTAATCTATGATGCAATCAACATCCTCCCCTTTTCGCATCTACCGATCGACATTATGTCGGTGATTTCAGATCTGCTCGCGGTAGATTGGGGCGGATTTGCATCGTTTCCAATTTACAGTGCAATCAACATCTACCCCGTTTCACAATCTACCGATCGGCATTGTGCCGACGACTTCAAGTCTGCTCGCGGTAGATTAGAGCGGATTTACACCGTAGAGATTCAATCTAGAACGCGAAAAGAAAATATAGATTCAAAAGCGATCTAGAAAATTCAATCTGTGCTTCGATGATTACCTTCGTTCACCAGAGCGAAGTCGTGCTGATAACGTGTTGAGGAACCATCGCTGGCGACCAGTCCGAGCGATTCCTCTGTTTAGAACAAGAACGAATCAATCACAGAATCACAGAAGAATAGATTGAACACACAGAGAGATAGAGAGAACTCCTGGTCTTTCTTTATTGCTTTCATTCATGTGTACATAATGAGGGGGTCTAGGTCCCTATTTATAGTCTACGGTGGGGTGCCCAAATATGTCAGGACTCTGGCCGTGGGCCCAGTTTCCTAACACTTACTTCTATCTCACATATATATCTCTTCTTCATTTTCTCTATCACTCATCTCCTTTATTTACTTCGATCACTATTATTTATTTTTAGTCAAAAACCATCATTACAATAAAAAACTATCAACTATAACCATAAATAGACACACCTCTAAACTTAGTTTCTATATATTTTTTTAATAGCCGAGTGTCTGTGCTTCAGTAAAAACAAATCATATTATGCTGATGGTATTGCATCAACATGCAAGTCATTTATCATCATCCTCATCATGTGCCCCCGGCTGTCGTTATGCCTGACCAAACTCCGTGGTGGTCCATGTTGCGCCTCCATTGTCATGCAAACCGAAGGGCTTTTTTTTTTCTTTGGCTTAGCTTTTGGCTACAGTTTATGACTTTTTTGGTTGTTTGTGAGGGATAGTATGAAGTAACAGAAGCTCATACACGATCTTACCTGATATAAATAAATTCGTTACAGTATATACTGCAATCAAACCTATTTACTTTAGAAGATAAAAAAATGCCCAAGTTCTCTTGTTGTCCATATTACGAAGAGACGTACCCAGAAATTCTGTCAAAAGATAAGAATTTCTAGAGACTAAATTGTGTGGATAGGAGGTAGTACCTAGTGCTTGAAAACGGGATCAAAACCCACGACCTTTCCCTCGAATGCTGCTACCAATGACCAGCTGACTAGCTGAGCATGGGCTCTCTCCCACCGAGTGCTGCTACGCGGGGTCACAGATGTGCAGAGTCCAACCAATAGTTTTGCGTGTGCATCGTGTCGTGCATGCACTGCCGTGCTCAACATGTGCCGCACTCTTGACCCCGCTGCCGCGCCTAGCCGAGCTCCGTGTGGCCTATGCAACGCAACTTGGCGTCGTGCTCGACTTGCTCCAAGTGAAGCGAATTTCATGCCT
Source organism: Dendrocalamus latiflorus (assembly GCA_017311315.1). Lineage (NCBI taxonomy): Eukaryota > Viridiplantae > Streptophyta > Magnoliopsida > Poales > Poaceae > Dendrocalamus > Dendrocalamus latiflorus. Next base: position 34,970,703 of record CM029658.1, on the reverse strand, counting down.
CTCTTTCCTCCCACTTTCTTTTCGGTTATTAGTTGGAAAAAAATAGAATAAAAGGTTGCATAAAACGAACCTGAATATGACGGTGAGCTCGTGTGAATAGAGGCCGAGCATTGCCGCTTCACGCCCGCTGCAGCTGCCACGTCGCCATCACCAAGATGTTCTCCTTCGTGGGCTTCTTTTTTATGATGGCGTTTGATCTGAAATCCTTTATCTGCGTAAGTAAATGTGCACATACAAGACACGTCGCGGCTATACAAAAATAAATATAGCTAAATGTGTAGGATTTTTTTTTTAAAAAAGGTATAGTATAGCATCTAGCCTTTCAACTTAACCTCTAAAATCTAAACTACACATACCAAATTGACGGGAAGAGCATACGGCACAAATTAAAACAAAATTGTCATTTTTCTTTCCTTTTCTTTTGCGATGAACAATTACCATACTTCTTGCGAATCAGGAGATCATTATTCTTTCTTCATGTAATTTGTGTGGCTTGGAAAAAAAAACACGAGTTCTTGCTGCTCAATGCTTCAAATCTTTTTTTTACTGAAATAATGGTCTTAGTCTTCATTCATCATTGCCGGGGTTACTGTCACACAAATGCACGAATCTCTCTAGTTATATTTTTTAGAATGCTCTAATTACTTCATCCTTTGCAGTAGAGGTGAGGTATCCTTCTTCGAGGTGCGTTGTGTCGAAATAGTCATGCTTTTATCTGTTTCATATGCACACATTGTATAACTGTTTTGTAAGCCCCTAGTCAGGCTCTAGCGTAGAAGCAGGAACAGGCGAGACAATCTCGCTACATGTTCTGCTCTCCATTCGCATCTGCTGCTTATGGCTGAAATTGCATTGTAACGGCTGAAATTTTACTGTAGTTGAAGATGGCTTATTTAGTGTAATTAAATCTAAAAAAATTAAAAATATACCAGCTCAACACGGACTACGCAAATGAATACGGAAAAAAAAGAACCGGTAAAAAAGCTCAAAAAAGCCAAAAGTTCAGGAAAAGATAAAATTTATGAATAGTGAAAAATAAGCCAGAAGCTGAAGCTGAAATGAGCTGGGAAATACAGCAGAAACGCAGCAATTTGCTCTGCGCAGATTGCATCGCCTCTTGTTCCCACTCTTGTTCTTCCATTTTCACATGTTATCAGAGCTCAGCACCACCTCGAGCAATATGATGTCCACTACTGCTTCCATGACCAGTTCCGGCGCCGCCTCCGCTACAGAATTGTCGCTGACTCCGTTCGTTCGGCCACCTGATCAACGTCAAACTGACACACACCAACTACTTGCTGTGGAAGGCTCAATTTCTGCTTGGCTATGTCAGCGGAAGCATCCGTCGTCCCGCCGAGATGATTACTCAGACGACGACTGAAGGCGCTACACAAGTGCCAAATCTGGCGTTTCAGCAGTGGCTTCAACAAGACCAACTAGTCCTAAGAGCCCTTGTCTCCTCACTTTCAGAGGAGATCCTCGGCCAAGTGCTCTTCCTCGCCACTTCGGCCAAAGTTTGGGAAGCCCTCGAGCGCTTGTTCGCGTCGGGCTCCGGAGTACGGATCATGCAGATCCGCATGCAGCTGTCCACCGTCAAGAAAGGTGATCTTTCCATTACTGACTATTTTTAACAATGTCAAGAGCCTTGCAGATATCTTGTTAGCAATAGAGCAGCCAATGAGGGATGATGAGATTGTGTCATATATGCTTGCCGGTCTTGGTGAGGACTACGATTCTCTAGTGACATCCATCGCTACTAGCACGGAGCCAATCTCCCTCACTGATTTTGTATGCACACATGCTGAGTTTTGAAATGCGCAAGCAACATCGAAGTAGCGTGTTTCAGATCACAGCAAACAATGTGATGCGTAGTAATCAGGGAGGTCGAGACGGCTCAAGGGGCAGAGGAAGAAACAATGGAGGTGGTCGTGGCAAGCAAAACTCCAACAACTCTAGTCCCAGGCGTAATGCAAATCGTCCTCAGTGCCAAGTTTGTGGTAGGATATATGGGTCATATAGCACTGAAATGCTATCACCGTTTTGACCACTCTTATCAGGCAGAGGAGAATCATGTTGTGGTATTGGGAACAGCTCCATCCTATGGCGTGGACACGAACTGGTACATAGATACTGGCGCAACGAACCATATTACTGCAGACCTGGACAAGCTTTGTGTTCGTCAGAAGTATCACGGCAAGGATCAAGTGCAGGTGGAAAATGGCATAGATATGTCGATATATCTCACACTGGTCATACTCACATTTGTAAGATTGGTATGACATTAGAGGGGGGAAGGGTGAATGATGCCTTGCTTACCATGTTGGGGTAAATTTACTATTTCCGGGTGCATGATGAGAAATGATGAATAAGGAACGTTGAGACATGGCATGTTGATATCCATAAATGGAGAACTTGCATTGCATGCATGTCATGAAAAGAGATAGTGTTGGTCCACGTTGAGTAGATGCTTCACAGGAGTGGAGTTTGAGGTCCCCGTATGAGAATGACGGGCTACTGTGGTCCCTGTATGAAAAAGGACGGGCTTGTGATCCCCGCATGGAAACAAGCGGACCTGGGTGAGCATCGACGGGTGCTCGCTCTGCTATACCGGTATAGGCTAAAGAGTTAAGAGAGAAGTGCATGTGCATATGCATGATGAATGGTTCATCAGAACTTGAAGTGGTTAAAGGGAAAGTGGTTAATGAAACTAGAATGATTATGGTCTAATGAATGAACCTGTTATTTGTTGTTTTGCTTTGTACTTGCTGAGTCGGTGGACTCACTCACTCACTCTTGCTTCGTTGTTGTTTTTAGGTGACCGTTGAGGACGACATGCACGGGCGGGAGTAGCATATGAATAACTTGCACGAACCAGCAGCAGTCCTTATACTACCTTTCAGTGTATCTTAGTCTTACTAGTATGCTAGAGTAATCGCTAAAAATGCTATGATGTAACTGAACACAGCAAAATAAATAAATTTAATGTTGGCTTAAATTCTTCTAGTTGATGATGAAGTGGTAAGAGTATGCAGTGGTGGTAATATTCTGGCCCAGAGAGTAGACGGGGTGTTACATTTCTTTTTGGTTGTTCTCATCCACTAAGCTGCCTTCACACGGGTTGTGTATCGTGATGCAATATTCATTGGTACAGGGGAATGCACCACCGTCGAAATGACATTCTGTAGACCGTCAGGAACTTGTGTAAGGCACGCACGCATGTCGTCGTTGAAATGGCATGTTTCGTAGACCATTTGTATACTACTACAGAAATCGACATTACAGACGGTTCAGAAACGTCATCACAGACGGTTTTCTGAACCGTCTGAATTTATGGGTCAGTGATGATCGAAGGTTATCACAGACGGTTTTCGAACCGTCTGTGATTATTAGATATCACAGACGGTTTTTAATTAAAAACCGTCTGTGATTATCAGATATCACAGACGGTTTTTAATTAAAAACCGTCTGTGATATCTAATAATCACAGACCGTTTTTAATGAAAAACCGTCTGTGATACATATCACAGACGGTTTTTACTTAAAAACCGTCTGTGATATTCCTTCCTCCTAAACCAAAATCTATTTCTGTTTATTGGCTAGCCTCAGGAAATGCTAGCCATGCCCTCTGAAACAAGCAGATAATCACAGACAAAAAACATACAATTCACACATCTCATTTGCTTTCAGGTACATTTCGCAGACATAAAACATCCAATTGACATCGCACTTCATCTCACAGACATAAAGCATGCATCCATTTCGCAAATCAATTAATTGAATTGAACTGAAATATCCATTAACAAATGCACAGTTACAAAAGATCTACACTGCATTTACACTTAGTGATAAGACCAATAGGAAATCAGTGTGCGCAGTGGAACCGTCCTTCTGGCTGTATGACTTGAGTCAGCAAAAAGAACGCTAACTCTGATTGAACCTCTCGAAGCTCAGACTGTTTCAATGCAGTTGACGGGATTGATACAGCCTGTCGATAGGAATATCAATGTACATATATATGTAACGTGATAAGTATGAAGTAATTATGGGAAGAGTGACAAACCTTGCGATTGGTGACCCTCGAGGAATCGAGGAGTAGTTCCATATGTTGGCAAACGTAGTATCCACATGTGTTGCCCGGCTGCTGCTGGTGGCACTGCAAAAAATGGAATGTGTTAGTTCAAAAGGCATTAGTACCATCTGTTGCATAGGATTAATTAATGTGAAATAGCGAATACCTTAAAATCTCGAACATGTGTCAGCAGGCCGTTGGCCCCGCGCTTCGAGTCACCTCCCTTTTCAATGTACATCGCGAACGCCCTACGTAATTCGAAAAGGTTAACCTTAATCATTCGGAAGGAAAGAAAGAGTACAATGTAGATATGTATGGGGAATATGTGCTTACCTATCGATTACTTGGCCGACAATTGTGAAGTCCATTTTATTCTTACTTAGGGAATCAAGGTAATATACCTTGTTCCATTTTGGTACAATTACTATTAAAATCCAATGAAAGCTCTGATTGAAGGGCATAAGTACATAGTCCTTATTGCGACAACTCAGCAGGCCTGATGCAATGTACCTCTCGACGAGGGATGCCTCCACGTCGATGGTAGTCTTGGCGACCAATTGTGGGTCCAAGAAACCAGCTGATGAGTTCGATACTCTAGCTTTAATCAGCATGTGTCTATATATATACACACGAAAGCAAAAAATTAGATATGGCATTTATCGGTATGACATTAACGGAGACTGTGATTGTACACACTTACAGCGTCCAGCATCGAACGATTGAGACGTCAAGAGCGTTGAGCATGAACAGCTCGAATAAATCCTCAAAGGCGACCACGAATGTACACTCTTGAAGATTGTGGTGTAAATCTTCCTCGGAGAATTTGACAGTGATACTTGAAGTCCGTTCTCCCTCTGGCTTATTGGACTGCTGCATATACCACGTGTGCAATTGCATGCAACTATATGGTAGCTTTTGGAGGGCTTTTTGCTCGAGCAACGGCTCGCCAAGCACGAATTTGCGGGCCAAAGGGTGGTACGGAAGATCATCATTGGTCTTCTTTGCTTTGCCCTTGCTGGCCTTGCTGCCTCGGCTATGGGTCGACTTCACGGAAGTCGACTTTGAAGGTAGCAGCGGTGCAAGTTGCTCTGGCGAGAATAGGGCCCGTGGAGATAGCACCGTTGTAGTATCCGGTGGTGGAACCGACTGGTCTTGTACTGGAGATGGCACCAGTGCATGTTGCTCTGGTCCTGCCACCGGTGAAGAAGCCTCCAGGAAGATGTCGCTTTTGGGCCACTGGATGAATGTTCCAATGGCCTGTCCTAGAGTCACGATCTCGTCGTTGGGGGGCTTCGGTAGCGGGACCACCTCAAAATTGACATACACACCATCCACATTAACTTTTGCGAAGCCTGGCGCTAAAGCTTGGCCGTGCACCATGGCCCCGTTACCAGACGAATATGCCTGACCCCAAGCAGCGTACAAGGGAATGGCGCCATATCTCACTTGGAGCTTGCAGTTCGTAGGCTCCTACATAACGATACAAAATTAGCTACTCGAATAGGCCTACCAATGGAGCAAGCATTCGAGAGGTAATAATTATTACCAGGATGTCGTCCACAGGAAATTTGGACTGGGTATGCGTCGGATTGGACGCGCAGCTACTCGGACGGTTGTGCGGGCTACCTAGCATAGCAGCGGCGGTGGCGGCCTGCTGACTTTCTGTCTGTTTCCGCACCTCTTCTCTGATTACTTCACCCATCTGAGCAAATAGCTCCTCTCGAAGAGATTCCTTGATCTCTTCTCGTAGCTGCTCCTCACGCTCGGCTTTGTTTCTCTTCCTACGCCGATACATTCCGGAGTCATCTTGGAAACCATGTTTCCAAGGAACGTAAAGCCCAAGGCCTCTCGTACGACCCGGGTGCTCCTTGTTTCCCAGGGCCACGGAGAGCATATCATTCTCCCTTGTTCCCTGGAATGATCCCAGGGTAGATTCAAAACTCAGCTCTTCCTGCAAGAGCACGACATGTCATTTCAATTCGTACGAAGTTGTGGAGTAATTACAAGCTACGTAGTTCGATCGATATCTTACCAGGCGCTGGGACACTTGCTGGTCTGCAGGGTTTCGAAAGGAGACGTCCCCCGATGTCGTTGTAGATGACCTTGCTCTAAGCCAATTTCGAGCGCGGTCATCCGGGATATTGGAAAACGGCGGGGCGATGTCCTCTGCAGCTGCCAGCTCATCCTCCAACCTCCACTGCGGGATTTTACCCGCATACCCAGCTGTGCCAAGTCTGTGGGGGTGCGTGTTTTTTGCCTGGAGGGCCTTGTGCGCCACACTTGTACTTTTGAATTCTTCGGTCGTTTTCATCGCCTTGAACTCTTCCCATTGTGATTCCAGGAATGGGTATTTAGTAAAAGGCGTTTCGTCCGTCTCCACGTATTTCCTGACAAGCGTGCTCTTGAAGTTCTTCCATGCTTTGCACGCCGCTTGGTAGGTTTGTCGTTCCACAGCGTGTAAGTGTTCTTCTGGGAACTCGAACGATGCCAAGATTTCGGTCCACAGGTCACGTTTCCGAGTGTCAGGCACGTTCTTCCACGAATTGTATGTGATCTCAATTCGTTGTCGTGCAACTATTCCGACCATGGTTCGGAATGCGTTTACCGCTTGCTTAGGAAGGATAGGGACCCCAGCTGCGTTTACCGCTGTGATGGTCTGTCGGCTCTGAGGCTTCTTTGATAGCCCTCTTCCTTGGCGTCTTGATGTTGGAGCGGACGCCTCCGGCGATGATGATGAAGAATGCGCGGGTGACATGTTGCTCATTTTGTGGGTCTATTAAGATAAGATGAGAATGTTCAAAGTGAGGAAGCACGAAAAGTCAAACATGATGCTCAATGTTCGGAAGAGAGGAGAGGAGTAGAGGGAAGGGGGAGAAGGGAGGGGGTGATGTGGACACAGAGAGGGGTTATGTGCCTATACTATATACTACATACTATATGTGTATATACATACATATACATATACATACCTACATATATACATATACATACCTACATATATACATATATAATGGTAGCAATATGAAGCAACAAGCAACAAGCATCAATAATAGAATCAATAACAGTCTCAACATGAATATGTGCTCTCAAATTGTAGGGTTGCACAAGATTAATCTTGGCCGTCCCGCTACTAAATCATATACTCTTCCTTGATTGGTTATGCCAAATAATGAATTCAGTATTTTGAGCTCTAGATACAAACTCTAAAATCTCAAGATCAAGATATATTTAGCATGCATATATTCAAACAACAGTATTCATACAGATCAAGACCACACAAGTTAACTTTGCCCAATAATTCAGTCTTTTAACTTGTCAAGATTAAATCCGAACAGATCAATTTAATAACATGCTATAACCTGAAAACTGCATGAACCGACAGCTATTAGAGCTCAAGCACTGAATGAACCAATCTCAGTATATGATTTTATCATCATCGAGCAACTGTAGTAAACAATTAATGTACCAAATAGCAAACTAATTAAGCTACTGCAGTAAACCCTAGTCCATCACAGAAAGTGCTCACAATGCAGTCGGTAATCGAGGGGAGGTGGCCGGCGAGGGGCTCGACGGAGGCGGCCGGCGAGGGGCTCGGGGAGGCGGTCGACGAGGGTTCGGGGAGGCGGAGGCGACGAGGGGGTCGACGGAGGCGGTCGACGAGGGGCTCGGGGAGGCCGAGGCGACGAGGGGCTCGACGAAGGCGGCCGGCGAGGGGCTCGGGGAGGCCGAGGCGACGAGGGGCTCGACGAAGGCGGCCGGCGAGGGGCTCGGGGAGGCGGTCGACGAGGGTTCGGGGAGGCGGAGGCGACGAGGGGCTCGAGGAGGCGGAGGCGACGAGGGGCTCGACGGAGGCGGCCGGCGAGGGGCTCGAGGAGGCGGCCGACGAGGGTTCGGGGAGGCGGAGGCGACGACGGGCTCGGGATTTACTTGGATCTAGATCGAATAACTGCGCAGCGCACAGGGAAAACCCTAGCCAGAGGGTATATATAGGGAGGTTATCACAGACGGTTCTAACTCAAAAACCGTCTGTGATATTAATATCACAGACGGTTCCAAGTCTAAAACCGCCTGTGATAGTATAAATATCACAGACGGTTCTAAGTGTATAACCGTCTGTGATAGTCATATTATCACAGACGGTTTTAAACTTAGAACCGTCTGTTTTATTGATATCACAGACGGTTCTAAGTTTAAAACCGTCTGTGATAAGCCTTTGCGACTGTAGTTATTAAGACAACACCAATAACCACAGCTGCATTCATATCCACCACCAAACAGCTGCATTCATATACAACACCAACCAGCTGCATTCATATCAACCATCACATGTGCATCACACATATACATAAATGCCAATACTCATATACATTTTGTCACACATTTTCACATATACATCTCAAAATCGACTACATCACACATTTTCACATATACATCTCAAAATTGACTACATCATACATTTTCACATATACATCTCAAAATTGTCACACATTTTCACATAAGGCGCCACTTCAGTCATGTGTTGCAACACCGTGAAATGGGCTTGAGTATACGTGTCCATATCTGGAGTGATTGCTTTCCTTCCGATAGTTCCGAGACCCTTCAGCCTCCCTTCATGACGAGATTGAGGGACACCTATCGGTTGAATCTGAGCCATATAATCGACACAAAACTCAATCACCTCTTCGCTTGCATAACCTTCGACGATGCTGCCCTCCGGCCGAGAACGATTCCGTACGTAGGACTTGAGAATTCCCATGAACCTCTCAAATGGGTACATGCTGCGTAGGAATACGGGCCCGCACATTTTTATCTCCCACACAACGTGAACAACGAGATGGACCATGATATCGAAAAACGAAGGAGGGAAATACATTTCAAGGTGACATAGAGTCATCACCACCTCGTCCTGCAGAGCATCTAGTCCTTCGGGATCGATGACCTTCTGAGCAATTGTGTTAAAGAAATAACATAGCCTCATGATTGTCTCTCGGACTTTGATCGGCAAAATATTTCTAATTGCAATAGGGAGCATCTGTGTCATCAGCACATGACAATCATGAGACTTCATGCCATTTAACTTCAAATCTTGCATCGAAACAAGTTTCTTCACGTTGCCGGAGTAACCAGACGGAACTTTCACACCATGCAAGCACTGGCACAGTTCTGTTTTCTCAGCCTTGGACAGAGTGTAACACGCAGGGGGAAGGTACGTTCGTCCATTATCAGTGCTTGTCGGTGATAACTCAGGCCTGATGTCCATGTCAGCCAAGTCAAGCCGTGCGTTGACACCGTCCTTTGTTTTATCACGGATGTTCAGTAAGAGACCAATCAAGCTGTCGCACACATTCTTTTCTACGTGCATGACGTCGATGCAGTGCCGAACATCTAGGTACTCCCAATAAGGTAAGTCCCAAAATATTGATCTCTTCTTCCAGGTGTTCTTCTCATGAGCCCTCAATTTACGTCCCTTTCCGAGGACAACATCTAAATCCTTAACCATATCATAAACCTCGCGTCCCCTTAAATGCCTTGGAGCTGAACCATCTTCCTTCTCTCCGTCAAATTGTTTCTTCATCTTGCGGTATGGGTGAGCCCTCCGAAGGAACCGGCGGTGACGCATGTAGACGGTTTTGCGTGAGTGTCTCAGCCACACACTCTCGGTACCATCTAAACAGTGAGTACAAGCTTTGACACCTTTTGTACTATGGCCCGATAGGTTACCAAGGGCAGGATAATCATTTATGGTGCAGAACAATAAGGAGCGCAGAGTGAAGTTCTCTTGTTTGTACGCATCTCATACCTGTACCCCTTCGTTCCACATTACTTTTAGATCTTCCACCAACGGTGCTAGGAACACATCGATATCATTCCCAGGTTGTTTTGGCCCTTGGATAAGTATCGACAGCAAAATATACTTTCGCTTCATACACAACCAAGGAGGAAGGTTATAGATGCAGAGAGTCACGGGCCATGTGCTATGTCGGCTGCTCATGCTACTGAAAGGATTCATTCCATCTGTACTCAGTCCAAACCTTATATTCCTTGGTTCTGCACCGAACTCTGCAAAACTCCTATCGATGTTTCTCCACTGCGCGGAATCAGCAAGGTGTCTTATCATTCCATCCTTCTTGCGCTCCTCCGAGTGCTAACGCAGCAGTTTTGCCTCCTTTGGATTTGCAAAAAACCTTTTCAAACGGGGAATTATAGGAAAATACCATGTCACCTTAGCAGGAGGTCCTTTCTTCGCCTCTGTTCCCTCGCCATCAACTGATTGATTGTTACGTTTGTATCGGGATGCGTTGCACACCGGACATACATGCATGTTTGCATACTCTTTACGGTAGAGGATACAATCGTTCGGGCATGCATGTATTCTTTCTACTTCCATTCCCAACGGACAAAGAACCTTCTTGGCTTTATACGTGGTTTTAGGCAACTCATTTCCATCCGGAAGCATGTCCGCTAAAAGACCTAGCAGCGCCGTGAAACTCTTGTCCGACCAACCGTTGCTTGCCTTCAATTTCAACAGTTCAAGCACGGCCAACAACCTCGTGTACTTGCATCCCGTGTACAAAGGTTTCTCTGAGTCCTCCATCAAGCCACGGAATTTAACATACTCTCTCTCATCATAGTTCTCTTCAACATCGCGAAGCATCTGATCCAGATTATCATCGTGCAACCTATCCGAATCCGACCCACAATCGACATCAGCCGGCGGCATGTCATTCAGTTCACAGGCGATGTCATCCGGGGGCATATCATTCACTTCACCGGCGATGTCATCCGGCGGCATATGATCATTCACTTCGCCATGACTGGTCCAACACGTATAATCCTTTTTGAAACCCCTCCGAATCAAGTGCGATTCAATTTGCCCTCGGTTCTTAAACATCTTCACATTCTCGCAGTCAGTGCATGGACAGCACATATATATCGCCCCCTTATTCAACATATCCTCCTCGGCAGCTCTTATAAAAGCAGAAACGCCATTAATGTACTCTTCACTCACACGGCTCGCGGCATACATCCAGCTTCGGTCCTACGTTACGTACATATATAACAACTTAGTATTAAAATCTAGATTAACTAATTATAACTACATATATACCGGCCACATTTATTATATTGAGACTTTATTTGCTAGATTCATATTACAAACACAACAGCTATTATATAACCAACAATTTTGCAAATTAACCATCTTCAATAACCACTCATGGATTACTTAGAACTAAATTGTAATGCAATTAAAGAAAAAAATAAATTGCATTACTAACCATATCTAGAACAACCAGCAAAGTATGAATCTTCAAAGCTCAATCTCTGCCTCTTCCCACCAAATTAACAAGGCCTGAAATCGCCTAGCTTCCTCCCGAGTGAAAAAGTGCGCAGCAGTGGCTAGATCTGGATCGAAATGAAGACAGATGCGGTCTGAGCAGCGCAATAAATGCCTACTGACATTATCACAGATGGTTTTTAATAAAAAACCGTCTGTGAATTATCACAGACGGTTTTTAATTATTAACCGTCTGTGATAACAAGGTTATCACAGACGGTTTTTATTTAAAAACCGTCTGTGATAATCTGGGATTATCACAGACGGTTTTTAATACAGACCGTCTGTGATACAAACGTATCACAGACGGTTCATAGTTAATAACCGTCTGTGATAATCCATTTTCCCGCCACAAATACCACAGACGTCCTCCAAATTACAACCGTCTGTAATAGTGCTCATTAGAGACGGTTTCACAAAACCGTCTGTGATGAGCTTATATATATATAACCTGTAAGGCACGTGTGCCACCGTCAAAACGACATGTTCTGTAGACCACCTTTAACCTGTAAGTCGTGGGCGCGTTGCCGTCGAAATGGCATGTTTTGTAGACCACCCGTAACCTATAAAGCTCGTGTGCGTCGCTGTCGAGACGGTATGTTTTGTAGACCGACTGAAACCTGTAAGTCGTATGCGTGCCGCCGCCGAAACTGCGTGTTAATTTGCATGTTACCTGTAACCTGTAAAGCACATGTGCGCCGCCGTTGAAACGACATGTTTTGTAGATAATGTAGAAGCCGCTAGGCGCATGTGGCGCGCCCTAGGAACGCCAGGAAATATGCAGGTGATGACCATGTAGAACCTGTTAGGCACGTATGTGCCGCCGTTAAAACGGTATGAAATCTGTAGAGTAGATGGATCGACCCTAGGCTAGGGCTGTAAAAAAAGCTCGAGGCTCGTGAACGGTTCGAGTTTGGCTCGCTATAGATTCGATTCGAGCTCGGCTCGAGCTTATAACGAATCGAACTCAAGCTTCGTGGTAAGCTCGCGAGCCTGATCGAGCCGAGCTCGAATAGCTCGAAAAAGCTCGGACCGAGTCGGGACTCGGGAGTCAGCCACGGGCCACCAGTCCCCAGTCCCCTCGAGACCCTCCCCGACCCCGACCCCACTCCCCAGTCCCCAACTCCCTCGGTGGCTCGGTGTCTCGGTGAACTCGGTCAGTCGGTCGTCCACAAGTCCCCACGAGGCCACGACTCCACTCCCCAAGTCCCCAGAGATCCAGTCATCCAGATCCAGATCCAGATCTGAGTTCCGTCTCCCCACCCCACTCTCGCGAGGCGACGCGCCGACGCAGAGAAAGTCCGAAACCCTAGCCCTAATCCTCCCCGACGGCCCGATCCCAAGCCCTCGACGCCGCCGGCGGTCGGCCCCGAGCCCCCGTCCCCCGACGCCCTCGACGCCCTCGGCCGTTCGGCCCCGAGCCCCCGTCCCCCGACGCCCTCGGCCGGTCGGCCCCGAGCCCCCGTCCCCCGACGCCCTCGACGCCCTCGGCCGATCGGCCCCGAGCCCCCGTCCCCCGACCCCCTCGACGCCCTCGGCCGGTCGGCCCCGAGCCCCCGTCCCCCGACGCCCTCGACGCCCTCGGCCGGTCGGCCCCGAGCCCCCGACGCCCTCGGCCCCGAGCCCCCGACGCCGCCGGCAGCCCCCGATGCCCTCGGCCCCGAGCCCCCGACGCCCTCGGCCCCGAGCCCCCGACGCCCTCGACGCCGCCGGCAGCCCTCGACGCCCTCGGCCCCGAGCCCCCGACAGTGAGACAGAGTATGAACGATGCTCATGAACTCTCCTTTTTTTTGTTGTTGCGATTTGTGTTGATTTAGTATGACAGTATGAACGATGCTCATGCGATTTGCGTCCAATATTGTGTTGATTTAATATGAAAAGAGTATGACTGATTCTGATTGACTGTATGAACAATGTGCTAATGCGATTTGCGTCCAATATTGTGTTGATTTAATATGACAGAGTATGACAGACAGACAGAGTGTTGAGTTACTATAAATATTATAAATCATGCTTGTGTTGATTTAGTATATGAACTGGCTGATGATAGTATATGCTTGTGTTGATTTAGTATATGCTTGTGTTCATACCATCAGTTTCTTTTTCATTCTTGCTGATATAGTATATGAAATGTTGTAGATGTCTGAAAATGCACAATCAATAGAACAATGTAGTCCTTCACCGGCAACTGCAGCAGCAACAGAAAATGTGCAAGTGGAGGGTCGAGAGAATGGACCAACGAAACCCACTAGGAAGAAGAAGTCCGCAATATGGAATTTCTTTGACGAGTGTGAAGTTCCATCGAAGAAAAAAAGAGGACAGATGGAAAGCAAGGTGAAATGCAAGGCCTGTGGAGCTTTGCTAACAAAGAATAGTAGTGGACTACATCACATTTCAAGAGGCATCTTGAGCAATGTGATTATTACAAGCTTCAGCAGAAATCCAAGCAGCTAATGACCATCAATTTTCCTAGCACTGAGGAAGGTGATGTTGATACTGATACTCCTTATGTTGCTGTCCCTGGTTATTATGATCCTACAAAAATTCGTGAACTTATTTGCAAGTTGATCATTGTTCATGAGTTACCATTCAGTATTGTGGAGTATATGTGGTTTAATGCTTTGCTGAAATCACTAAATCCTTCATACAAAAAGATCTCTAGAGTCACTATTAGAAATGAATGCATGAAGCTCTATGAATCTGAGAAGGAAGTACTGAAGAAGGGTTTTAAGGATATCAAGAAGATCAGTTTGACATGTGATCTTTGGACGTCTAATCAAACTCTATGTTATATGAGCCTAGTTGCACACTACATAGATGAAAATTGGTCAATGCATTGTCGTGTCATTAACTTCTTAGAGTTGGAGCCTCCCCATACTGGTGTAGTCATTTGTAATGCCATTTCTGATTGTTTGGCTGCATGGAAAATTGAGGATAAGATAGCTAGCATCACATTTGATAATGCCTCGAGTAATGATGTTGCAGTTAGATTGTTGCTTGCCAAGTTTACAAACCGAGGTGCCCTTTGGTTTAAAGGAAAGTTCCTTCATAACCGCTGTTGTGCTCACATTCTAAATTTGGTTGTTCAAGATGGTCTTAAGGTTATTCAACCTTTAATTGACAATAGTTCGGGAGACTATCAAATACATCAAGAAATCTAATAATCGGACATATAAGTTCAATGCTGATATTGATTCTCTTAACCTTCAGCGTAGAAAGGGATTGACTCTTGATGTGTGCACTAGGTGGGGTTCAACATATAAAATGTTAGATTCTGCTTTTCATTATAGAGCTGCTATTGATGTGTATGCCGCTGGAGATGCTAACTATAGATGGCAGCCAACAGAGGTGGATTGGAATTTGTATGAACAAGTCAAAGACGTGTTGTGTGTTTTTCACTTGGCTACAGAGGAGTTCTCAGGTTCAACCTACCCCACCTCCAATTTGTTTTATCCCCATATTGTTGATATTAAGAAGGCAGTAGGCAAATTGTTATTGTCTAGGGATGAATCTCTTAGAAAAATGGCTGATGCAATGGTAGACAAGTTTGACAAGTATTGGGGCCCAGAATGCAACACTTTATTTGCAATTGCTGCAATTCTAGACCCAAGATTTAAGATGGGCATGATTCAATTCACATTTCCTTCTTTGTACTCAGAAATTGATCTTCCACAAAAACTTGCATCTGTTGAATCTGCATTACATGAGTTGTATGCTTTATATGAAAGTGAGTACAAAAAAAGCATGAACAATGATTCTTCTCAATGCACTAGTACATCTGCTGCTACTTCAAGCAGTAGTTTCTCAACTGCTAGCCAATTCCAAGAGTTTATGAAAGCCAAACATGCTACTCATCCGTCAAAATCAGATTTAATGAAGTACTTGGATGATCCGGTTGAAGTTGTAGCAGTGGACAAATTTGATATACTTCAGTGGTGGAGGATGAATGAATTGAAGTATCCAGCAGTGGCTAGGATGGCTAAAGATGTTCTCACTATTCCTATTACCACAGTCTCATCAGAGTCAGCTTTTAGCACTGGAGGTCGAGTGATTGATGATTATCGTAGCTCTTTACTCCCATCAACAGTGCAGGCTTTGGTGTGTGCCTCTAGTTGGATTAGAGGAGGCCACCACAAACCATCACATTTGGTAAATTTATGTATGCTGTTTTTAAACCAAATAATTGAAGTCTTGATCTAATCCTTGTTTATATTATGTTTTTACATAGGAGGATGATTCTAATTCAATTCCGTTGTCATCAATCGAAACTTCGAATGAACTTTCTATTGTGGGTAGCAATTAGTGATTATGTCTTCTTAAAAATAGCAGGTATGCTTTTCTTACTTGTTCAACTTTATAAAATCTCAAGTTTTTTGCACCACTAACCACATTACTTTCTTTGCCAATAGTGAAAGCATTTTGTGGCTATTGGAAGAAGATGAGACACCTTTTCGCTGATTTATGGTTACTACTGCTGGTCTGTGGTCTTGTATTGTATTCCTATTACTGCTTTTGCTGTTAACTCTGTGGTCTGTGAACTTGATATGTGCCAATGTGCCATGTGTGTGTCTGTGGTCTTGTACTCCTATTACGGCTGCTGCTGTTAACTCTGTGATTTGTGAACTTCATATGTGCTATGTGTGTGGACAGTGTGGTCTGTGGTCTTGTACTTCTATTATGAACTTGTCTGTACTCCTATTACTGCTGCTGCTGTTATTTTGTAAGATTCTGACTATCTGAGTGCTGCTGTTTTCAGTTCAAATACTGCTGCTGCAGTGCTGCTGTTGTAGTGTTGTTAATAATGTGATTGTATATTTGTATGTTGGCTGCTGACTGCTGTTGCTGTAATGCTGTTAGCCTGCTATAAATATATTTGCTGCTGCTGTTATTTGTTAATAATCTGAGTGCTGCTACAAATATTGATGCTGCTGCTGTTGTTAATACTTTGATTGCTGCTGTTGCTGCTAGCCTGCTACAAATATTGCTGCTGTTAAAATAAATATTGCTGCTGCTGTAGTGCTGTTCAATCTGACTATCTGAGTGCACATTCAAACGGCTTGCACTGTCCAACCGAGCCTACACGAGCTTCTTCGAGCCGAGCTCGAGCTTCGTTCGAGCCGAACTCGAGCTCACCTCAAAGCTTGACCGTTTCCTTCGGCTCGGCTCGAGCTTCTATCGAGCTCAAGCCTGGCAGGCTGGGCTTGCTCGAGCTCGGCCCGTTTACAGCCCTACCCTAGGCACGTGAAGTGCCACGGTCAGAATGGTCCAATAATTCTTTACTATTATAAATGAATGAGTTGGTGGTCGTACATCTCTTCTCCTCCAACCATCCTATTCTTAATTTCTCATCACTCTCTACTTTTAAATTGATCAGAGTAGCTCTCTTTCATAGCAAAATTATTTATATATCTAATAAATTTCGTTGCAACGCACGAACAGGTGACTAGTTACTAGGCACGTAGATGCCATTATCGGAGTGGCCCGGGCGATAATTTGTAGAGTAAGATGATCACCGTTAGGGGCGGACCCATCGGTGTCAGTCGGGGCTAGGTACCCCTAACCGTCCGATCACCGTTAAGCACGGAACCAACCACAGTTCAAGTCTCAGACTGAGCCAATTCATTTTGGATTGAAGCTAAATTTTGTGATTTTTACACTAATTCTTTATGTATTTTTGTTTCTTGGTCTTGGAAGTCTAGGTAATTAATTTGATTCCTAGTTCCGCTTCTGCCACCGTGTATGCTTCGCCGTCGGTAGCTGCGCCGGTTGCATCGAGAGCCTTGCAAGCGCCGTGATAGGAGAAGGAATTACCTTGCGCGGGAGGCGGAGCCTGCAAGCGTGGCGCAGGCTTTCGACGCGATCTGTGGAGCCTCCGAACCCTCGGGCGGCGTGCCGGCGAGACGAGCCAGGTGGAAGCAGCAGCCAAGCGGCCGCCGCGTCGTGCATCGGCGTGGAGCCGCTCCGCCATCTCTCCGTTGGGTTGCGTTTGGTCCAGACGCGTAGCTTCCTCTCCATCTAGGCCCACGACTCCGTTCGTGGATTCAACTGGGCAAGCGGGCAAATTCATTTTGGATCTATTCATTTATTTTTAAGCCCAACAAAGAGCACAACGCAAAGCGGGCACGGCTTGATTCCCTCCTAATTACTCAACCGTACCTCCTCCCGCAAACCTCCTCCTGATCGCCATGAACACGTCGCAGTTCATGGACAAGTACATCGTCATCAGAATTCAGTGATACTAGCTAGCAAGGGAGGAAGGAATCTCTGTTTTAGGACATAGCGTATCGATAATGTTGTGTGATACAAGCACTGACCTGATCTATAGGTATATACGATGGTCTTGCCAGTCCAATCTAGCCCGATAATGTGGGCTATGGTGCGACATCCTCAGCGCGGACTTACTGTCATGCCCGCGGGAGCCAAAGCAGAGAAGGAGCACCTCGTCGTGCATCGCCGCAAGCGTAGTCAGCGCATGGTAGAGCGGCTTCTTGAAGAGGTGGAGGAGGCCGATGATGGGGGGGGGGGGACGGTGGGCTCGAAGTCACCTAATCCGACTTTGGCTTCTACTCCATCCAGTACGTCCTCCTGGTCGACGAGACCGACACCTCGTTCCAGATGGTCGCTACCTAGTTCTATCTGGACTATGTGATGGCTGCCATCTTCTCCTCCCGCACCATGGAATGGGCGTCGCTACCCTCCTTTGACAAAACACGATGTGTATCATAACTTCCAAGATAATCCGCTATAACTACAATAGCATTTTCCTACCTCTTACCGATATTGCACATTACCATGTCTCAACATGTAGTGGGTAGTTTACACCTTATGAGTAAAGGTCTGGTAATCAGCTTGATTCTTCTAATCAATCACCGGCGGATCCAATATGGGTCACGGGTGTTCAGCTGAACACCCAATTTTTTTTATAAAATATCAGGTATATAATAGGTATATTAGATATATATACTATTAGTTGTGTTAAAACTATATTTTATATCTGTATATAAATTCAGCCCGCACTCCTCGTATCTCGCGCGCAGCCCATGTAATATATTAAACTCATTTTTCTTTCCACCTCAGCCCTCCTGACGTCCAAAGAGGTAATGATATAAACAAAATTCTAACATTTGTTCTATTTCTCATTTTGTGGCTGTCTGTGTGAGAGGCGGCTTCGGCCTTCGAGTGGCGAACGGGCGGAGGTGCAGGCTAGAGGCGAGTGACGACCAGCGAACGTGGACGTGGTGTCATGATGTGACGACAATCATGCGTGAGGCGGCGCGTGGTGCAAGGTGAGTGTGTGGCAACACGAGCGAGCAGAGAGGTGTCGCGAGCAAGAGGGCAGTGGCACAACGAACACGAAGGTATGGAGCGGGCAACAGGAAGGGAGCAGTGCGGTAGCCGGGAGGGAGCGTGGCATTGGGAAGTGAGTAGCACCTCCAACTTATTGTCATCATCCTCTCTTCAGATCTAGGTGTGCTCCACCTCACTCCATTTATTTTCTTTTTTGGTCTGTTTTGCTCCATGAAAGGAACATACAATTTCCTCTTAGATGGACAGTTCTTACTGATGGGGAATAGCAAAAAAAAATGCAAGATCAATAAGATATACAACTTTCATTTATTTCTATAATTTGTTGTTTAATTCATATAATTATACTCGCCTTATGTCGCTCATTTCCTTATAAGAAATCATTAATTTCTGTAATTTATGTATTTTTTTATTATATCTACATACATGTATCGTTGTATAGGTGTTTGAGGGATGGTACGCTACGGTATCAACATATTCGAACAACTTAGCTCCGAAATTCGAACACCCATTCTAAAAATCTTGGGTCCGCCACTGTAATCAATGATACTGCAAATCCATTTTTTTTCAATAAACATGTAGGACAGAGTGTTCCACCATTATTCCTAAGGCCATACAATAATGGTTAAATGCTTTGGATGTGAACTCATTGGCATTATCCATGCATATAGATTGGATCCTATGATCCGATAATTTGGTTTTTAGCGCAATAATCTGTAAAATCAGCTTAGCCCATGATTTCTATTGATTTCTAGTGGATAATCAGCTTGGATGCATCTATTAGTACGTACCTAAAAGCTGGCCCCAACACGGGCTCAATAAGTCCACAAATATCCCCTTAAAACCTCACAAAGAAATCAGGTAGTTCATCCTTAATCTTACCATACAAGAGTCTCGTAGTCAATCTTCCTTAAGCAAAGGCCTCACACACAAATTTGGTGTGTTTAAAGGATGTCACTTAATTTTAAGTGGTGACAAGCAGAATATTTGATGATTTACTGCATCATATTTTCTTCAAAATGACCCAGACGTTCATATCATGCCTTGAGCAAGTTTGGATCCCTAAGTTGTGTATTCATCGCAAGATATTATTTTATCGTGTTTGATAAACGTGTAGTACAATTCGGATGAAAAACTGAAAAGCTTCTTTATAGTTTCCTTTTGATATTCATTCCATTCCTGTGTTTCCATATGGATATCATTATTGCGGATATCTTTATAACTTAAGATATTTCGTGTTAATTCTGGGGACAATAATGCATCCTTGATGACTTTTCGGATTTCCATCGGCAACAGAACCGTGGCTCTTCCAAATTCAGCAATATTACTACAGTTACTAGCTATGGTTATCACATTGCTAATTTTCTTACTCAAAGTCTAGAAGTAACTTGTATTCCCAAGGATAACGTTTGTGGTGCAAGTGTCAACTGTCAACAAGATAGATTTCTTGCTTTCCTTTCTATTGATCGTACTTATCTATAAACAGGACAAAAATTGCATGAATTAAAAAACATTCCACGTACTTATCTATCATTAATTACTTGTATGTTCCTCACACGTGGTGCAAGGTTAGTTTTGCGGTTGTGCTTGGCTGCTTGCTATTATTATGCTAACATGCATGTGGACTGTGCTAATCAGTTCACGCTAAGTTCAGGTACATGCTATATTAGAATGTAGGAATCCTGTGTTGAGCTTGTCAGTGTTTTCAGTTCTGCTGATTCCTCTTTCCTCATCCTTTCCATTTTAGCTAGCTGCGCAAGTGAGGAAAATGAATATCAGAACCAGAAAGCCTCCAATCCTTCTACCACAAGTTGAATCGAGCAGTCAAATGTGAATTATTTTGCGAGTAGCTTTGTGGTTGTGCCCGAGTCATATTGGTATTATCCGCCGCTCTACGAAGAGACGGACACACTAGAGATACCGCCATGCGGACAAGTACTGAACTGAACTGTTTTCTCCTTTTCTATCTAGTATCGAGCTTTTTTTTTTTTAAGGCTGAGGGCCCGTTTGGGAGCTCTGGAAAAATTTTCACCTGTAATGGAAGAACATCTGTAATTTTTCATTGCCTAGAATTACCAGTGAAATCAAAACCCCGTATGTCATCTGTTTGGAGAAGAAGATTGACAAGCGCCTCTTGCCCCTTGTATTCCCGTGAAATCAAATCACGTGTAATTAACAAGTGCCACTCTCAAAAGAAGAAGATAATTAACAGAACGAAGAATTCCTTATCAATTCATTAGAATTAGTGTGCCCATTGCATTGAATCAAGATTTCAGATCAAAACATAAAACATGCTCAATAACAATCCAAGAATGAAGAGACCAGCAGAACAAATCAACAGCTGGTTTAGTTACAACAATTAAGATGTAGGATCGAATACCGCAATCAGAGGGGGTGAATGATTGCCTTCGCTTTTTGAAATCTCTTAGTGCTCGGTGAAAGTTTCGACCACTTAGTGTTCAATTGATCGCTTAGTGTTTGACCACCTGCTCGATTGCTCAGCTTTGATCTTTAACTGTTTGTACGTAGTCAAAATCTTCAACACCATGAGCAAAACCTCTTGATTACTTGTGCCTATGAGAAACCAGCGCCTTCGAGTACTCGTATTTCCTCTGTTTTCCTAGTAGCAATTCGACACCTTTGCACGTCGTCGTAAGCTTCAATCCAAATGCAATCACTAGTAACTTTTTAAGCAAATCAAGAACCAGATTGATTCAAGATGATGTTTATTGCTGGATTTTTGTGGATTTACAAAGTACCCTCATAAGCACCCATAAAAGCCTAGCCAAAACAAAAGAGCCTCTTCAATCTACTCCACCAAAAATATTGCTTTAACATTTAGCCTCTCCCTGCTATTATAGGCTAACGCCCTAAACCATGTCTCCATCAAACACGGACATTAAACTCTATCCGTTCCGAAAATCAAGGGACCTAAAACTCTTCCAAACACAGATTTTCTACAATCTCTAAACCTTTCAAGTTATGAACTTCAAACTCTATCCGTTCTCTGGTATGAAAATCAAGAGATCTGCTACAATAGTGCTATAGTTATTTTCTATATTTAAAATTTTCTAAAAATATATAAATTAGATTTTTCTTAAAAATTGCTATGGTGCTGCTGCAATGCCACTGCACGGTGGCATTGTGATGCTACATTGCTGCTGTAGTGCCTACTGCACAATGACCATGCGATGTTGCCTCCACCGCACCGTGACAGTGCGGTTTTGGCTAATCCGTACAGTTACCGTGTGGCATCGCTTACATGTCGGCCGTTGGTCACTCATGTGCGATAACCGTGCAATGAAGACACTATTTTTGCAAATTCCACGTGATAAATGCTATTTTTGCTAATCGTGGATCAAATACTGCCATTTCGGCTGAAGATTCAAGATTTTAAGGCTTAAAGCCATGCATGGATATTAGTATTCTATATATACTACAATGCTTCTATTTATTTATTTATTTATTTATTTTGCATCACAAGGCGCAACGATCGACCGCGATTGAGCCCTGCACTCGGCATTAACTTGGATTGCACTAAATTTTCACACAATATCTGAGCAGGATCAACTAGCAAAGTGCCTACGATCAGATCCTGACGGCAGACCAACAGAAGTATGCAGACAGCAGAAACACAACTCAATCTATAGGATCAACTAGTTCACCAGACGCCAGATATGCCATACACACATATATAACTAGGAACAGAGATCACACTTGAAAAAGGGACAGAAGCATGCTTCTCAGAAGCCCTTCCCATGGGAATTCTTGACCTTGCTACCGGCCAGCAATGGGCGGGAGAGCACCGGAAAACCCCACTGCGACGAGAAGATGATTGCCGGGCGCACGTCAGCATCCATCATCGAGCCGGCATGACGGATCTTGGAAGAGAACTCGGCAACCTTCCTTGGCAGGAGGACCGAGGTGATCCTGCTCCACTTGAGCTTCTTGACATGAAAGAAACAGGGGAAAGCCGCCTTACCGTTCAGAGGTGGCAGCCACCGCCACCTGGGCCGCGGGGCTGCCCCATCGTCCCCGCATTCCAGCCTCTGGTAGTGGAAGAAGCTGACCGTCCGGCTGCCGATTCCAGCATCCGGGAAGCCCATCACTGAAGCACAAGGGAAAAGCTGCAAGGCAAAGATATATACACTGCAAGATGGGTGCAGATCATTGAGGACAAGAACAGTAGATTGCACGTGGAATGACCCCAAAGTGGTACAATGCTGATAGATTAGAAACACTGAAATATGAAGAAAAGGACAATATTTGATTCCTTATACCACATGGGTCTAGCCATCCTTTCACATCCGTGTCCCTTCCTCATTCACCCCTCTTCCAATTTATTTGTTTGGAGTACCCCTCGAGTATTTACTGGAAAAACTTTCCTTGTTGCCATTACAGCATGGTGTGTATCATTTCATACGGAAAGAAGAAAGGTGAAATATCGGAGCACAATTTTGTTTCTTGTTCCTTTTTACTGACTTGTCAGTTGTTACTCAAATCAGTTCTGTCTGCCATTGGAATTACTAAGAATCTTTGAAACGATGGGCAACAAAAACTCAAAAAGTGCTACATTTGTCAGAGAAAATATGAGATACTACAAGAGAAGATCATGGAGAATTCATAATTTCAGAGGAAAGGATACACGACTTTAAGAAACGTAATCCAGATGTAGGGTAACGAACAAGTACTTCTATAAGTTATCAAAAGTAGAAACAGGGTCTTCTATTCAACGTAAGAACTCGGAATACTTGGAAAGAGAGATGCGCTCAAGACTAAACTGTCACGGTACATTAACAGAATAAGAAACAACTAAACTAAGACTTCCACTCTACCAATTTGGAGCCCAATACATGTTTGTAATTTCTTCAACAGTCACAAGGGCTGTGCTAGTCTATTTGAATGATAATTTCCAAACCTCCCTAACATTGGATGATCCATCAGCAACTTCAGCAAGCATGTCAGATTGCATGGCGCCTAAAGGACAACAAAAAAAAGGGTACAAACAATGCATGAATACCATAAAATATGCAACTGTAAAACGAAATCCACATGATGTATCCAAAGAAATTGTGCATTTTAGCGTCAATAGCTGGTCTAGTCTTGGCATGTGATACATTAAACACGCATAGTTTAATCGTCAGCTCCACATGCAAGATGCTAATTTCACTAATTTAAAACACCTGTAATTGATGCTTGCCTTCAAAGTAACAAAGCAAAACTAATACCCTAGATGGAATCTTGATATACAAATTTAATATAAACAGCACATAATGTGACACAAACAGAGGAAAACATGAAACATCCATGGTAACTACATAAAAATTAGGGATTCTTTCTCCAATCTTGCCATCATATAAGGGCACAAAACAAGCATGCCATACAAATAAATATCTCGGTGGTTAACAAAAAGAAGAAAATCAAACTTACCATCTTCTGTAACCAAGCGTAGAAATTGCCTTGTGCCACCACCTACACCAAAGTAATGCTTCTTTCCCGCCATGAAAACTGCACCTCCAGGGCGGCGTAGGCACTGCAAAAGGTTTTTGGTATGTAAGCAATAATAAATATTCAGCAAACTGGAGTAAAATAAAGAAAAATCAGCAAAAAGAAGATTTTGGATGTAGACCTTCTTAATAAGCCTGTAGAGATTAGAAAGTGAAGATAATGCATAGACAGTCTCAGCCATCAGGATGATATCGTAGCCATTATAACCTTCACTTTCTGTATGACTGTTGGTTGTTTTATCCTGGTCAACATCTCCGCAAAGAAGCAGCTTGTCAATTTCACTCCAGTCACCAGCAAAGAAACCAACTCTCCTAGATGTAAGTGTTCCTTGAGATGATTCCTTGAAAAGATTAACTTTTACATTTGGTATGGTGAGGCATCTAAGGACCTCAGCATTGAAATCTTGGAAGTGAACTAGACCAGCACCCTGACAGTTTGAGATTTTGAGAAATCAATATAGTTGAGGAATTATTTACAAAATGCCACAGGGGAGAATAGATCAATATACCTTAAGACCTGCAAAGATGCCAGGGAGGCCATGCCCACATCCCAACTAAAGAATCACAAAGATAGATAATGTAAGCAGCTAGTTGAATACATCATTTTCTTAGCTTACAAGTATTTGTTTCAACAATCTTGTTGAAGACCTGAAGTACTTAATTGTTTAGATATTGTACTGAGAGAGAGATTGCACCCAGGAAACCTGGGTTTTGTGGCTTCAGTAGAAACAAGATCTAACTATTTAATAAAAGTTATCAACTTAGAGAAAGTATCCCACCTCTAGTACACGTTTGCCTTCTACAAGCAATGGATCATCTTTGATGTTTGAATTTAGGGTCTTCACCAAGTCCAATGAACCTTCCCATAGCTTCAACCCACCTAGTGCCCAAGGATATGCTCAGGTTCACAAAGGCAAATAATAAGAAATATGATGCAAAGAACAAAATGTATTCAATCTTCACCTTCATATTTTCCTGGGACCAAATCAGAGTTTTTGACCCCAAACACATCAGAGGTATTCACTCTCCCCTAATAAATAAGATAGAGAAAGAAAATATATTAGTTTAACATATCATAAGGAGCTAAGAATGACCTGTGGAATGTGGTGCAAGAACTAGAAAACTTATTCGTAAGAAAATTTCCCCAAAAGTTTTTGGAATAACAGTAGTTGGCCTAACATCATATTTGCTGCAAATGTGGGTATGTGCAATTTCATTTTGTGCTCTGACTTCCCAAGAAAAGAGGCATTGAGTGTCTCAGAAAACTATTTCAGTGCTAAGCAATGCTTTCCCTTTTCTCTTTGATTTGGGGGAGAGGGAAGGAGGGAGGATGAGCGTATTAAAAGTTCTTCAATGTTTCATCATGTTTCCTATGTTCTTGTCTCCCTTGGTGAAGCATATACTGACAATTAAGGCACAGTTATGCAATGTTCATAATCCCATCATTTCTTACATCCTCAAGGACCTCAACAGCACTTATCATTGCAGCATCAGAAAAACAGACTACAGATGATGTCCCACTTGAACAACAACTGACCAATGAGCCAACACAAATATGTCTGTTCTTTTTTCCACAAGCACAATTCAATGTCCAATAAATATCATGTTGAGGAAAGCAAGAAATGAGGGTATCAATTCAATCTGTAGCGGTAACCTAATCATAAAAAAAAAACTACAGTCAGATGAGATAACAATCAGCAAAAGCCACAAAAACATCTTCCATGAAGATTCCTCTCTTCTTGTTTGCCTTGGCAATTAATGGACGTCAAAAGGAATCTTGAATTCAGAATTCCTGATAACTCACATGAGGCTAGTCTAAACCCTAAAAAACAGCCTAGCGGCTAACAAACAACACAGCTTACCAATATAGATTTTGTTCCCGTGTTTCAAAAGAATCAAAACCAAAAAAATTGTTGCAAGCTTCCTCATTCCTGATCTGCAGGGCGGGGTTTTGCATAGCCAATAAAACAAGAAACAAGCAACCAAATAAATCAAAGAAAATGTGCACAATGATGTCTAAGAACTACAACACAAAAGAATTGTTCTCTACAGTTCTTTCATAACCACAAACCAACAGAAAAGAAAAGACTACAACCTAAAATAGTTAATACAGAACCAGAGAAAAGGAATCCATAATTTCTACAAAATTTTATAATGCAGGTATTTTTCGTGGATTGATATGCATTTCTCAGTATAATTCACCTAAAATTTCTATGAGAAAAACTAGCCATAAGATGAGAAGGCATATGATGGCTGAGAAAACAAAGGTACATGCGCATTCAAGACAGTCTCAAAATACTGAGCTGTCTTTAGTAAATGTTGTTGTCTGCTATCTACTTGCAGAGCTAACTTATAAATACAACCGAGATATCATATCCAGCAATGTTGTTGTTAGCAGTAGCACAAGTGGTAACTACTGCAAGCACTCCTATCAGTTTTGCGACAGATTTAACATCTTATTTTGGTATGCTCTATCTCCTGTCATCCTCACTTCATTTTGCTCCTCTAACAGATCCGCACCTTTGAATCTAGCACAAAGTACATATTCCCACAACGAATGTTTGATGTTTGTGCAGTGATATTTAAGTACTCTTGAGTATGTGCCGATCAATTGGTGTGCAAAATAGCATAGGCTATTCCAGGCTGTTAGTAGATAAAACTCCCCTAGTACTTGTATACTCACTGATCATTGGATCATTCTCTACAGCATTGGTTAAAGAGTGATCAAGTAATTGCATACATTATTGCTGTTAAAAAAAAAACTTGTGCGAGACAACTAGTAGGCTAAACGAAGCAATTGTAGTATATTGTAAAGTTCTTGCCGGACTACAGAACGACAGAGGCATTCCCACAAACACAAGGTAAGCATTTGCAACCGCACCTTATAAATTGATAGGGTATCGTCGACCACCACCGGCTCCAAGTTCGCCGCCGCGACGGGCGATTCCTTCAAGGCAAACAAGAAAAAGATCGAATCTTGCACCAAAAGGACACGGGGGAAAAAGAGGGCAGAAAAAATTGGAGGAGTACCTCAGAGATGATGACCTCGACGGCTGGCGGCGGAGGCGGAGGAGGAGGGCCGGCGACGGCGCCGAACCCGAAGCCGGAGGAAGCGTTGGGGTTGGAGAAAGAGAAGAGGGGGGAAGTGGCGGAGGTGTTGTTCTTGGCCTGTGTGTCCTCCATGGCGTGTACGCACGTAGCTCGCGACGGCGGACAGCGCTAGGGGCCAGGGCGGAGCGGCGGCGGCGCGATGCCAGAGGGCTGAGGAAAGGCCTACGGTTGAGTGTGGTGTTTAGGATGATCCGGTTGATTGTAACCTATGATTTGCTAAGATTAACCAAGTCTTTTTTTTGCTAAACTTTTGTCAAAACTCGTGTCAAAGAAAAACTTGTTGACTAAATTTAACTCTGGTCAAATAGAACTTGTTTTGCCCGGTTCAGTTATCTTTATATCTTTATACTAATATAATATAATATATAATCTCTACTAATATATAAAAAAAAGATGTTTGTCCGTTCACCTTCCCTCCCCTCCCAACTCTCGTACATACGTGCAACACGAGCGGCACTTTTATCCGTCCTTCTCTTCCTACCCAGGCAGCAAACCACTATGCATAACAATGTCTTCCCTTCAAATAAAAAAACTGAACCGGTTTCCTCACCCCAACTGCAGACCACACGTTCCCTTCTCTTCACACCTTCCCCAACCCAGCCGCCACACACCATTCTTCACCCTACCTCCTCTCCTCTCCACCACTTCTGCCCCTGACTCACCTCCATGGAGCTTATCGACCCTTCCCTGCGCACTGGTGCCATCAACCTATGTTGCTACTCTTGGTCGCCGCCGAGGGGCACTTCGCCCTGCTCCTCCTCGCCACCACCCCATTCCCATTCCCCTCCCCTTCGCTCTTCCTCTTCCCCTCCCTTGCCTCCTCGCCGCGCGTCCGCCTACCCCGCTCTTTATCAAGTCCGTGCTCTCCCGGAAGCCCCGCTCCGCGTGCCACGTCACCCCTGCGCTTCGCCTACCTCATCTCCGGCGACACTGGCGCCGCCGCCATGCCTAGGAATCGCTATATCGCTGCTTCCTCGTGCTCTACCACCCTAGGAATCGCTATATCTTCTACCTCGGAGCCTAGGTGCCCGACTTTGACCGGAAAGAGCTTGCCTCCTTCGTCACGGTGCATCTCGTCCTCACCATGGCGCGCAATGTGTGGGTGGTGACCACCATGATGCACGCCGTGGCCACGTTCCTGTGGGGCGAGGGCAGCAGACGTGGCACCGAGTGGGACTAGTTCATCAACCTCTTGGCCTCCGACTACCCGCTTGTCACCTAGGATGGTACAGATATTCTTACCCACATTTGTATTCATGCACTGACCTCAACCACCAAGAGTCAAATCTCTACCATGCCCTTGAGGAGGCCCAGTTCCTTGGCAGGTAATTCATTTATTGAAGGCCTTCCTCCCCAAGGATCTCACAGATCTATTCTAGCACTTCTTCTGTAAGCAGACGCTATCGTCGCTCTTCCAATAACATAACAGAATCTTTCCTAGGTTTGAAACTAAAATTATTGAGATGGTTTTTGTGGGGATGTGCATTCCATTTAGGCGAATAGGAGATCTAAAGTTTTAGTTCCATATTGGGGTTAAATTTGCAGTTGCAAAGTGAGATGAATCGAAGAGTTTGAGGAATGTTGATGTCACTTTGGTAGAAAGGTGAAGTGATCTATGAACTATGATTTATTTACAGACTGCTATAGTAATTTGCAAGTTTGGTCTACAAAAATTCTTCATTTTTACACTATTTTTTCATCACAGTGAACATGGATTTCGATTCGTGCATTTTTCTCTTAATGCGTGAATTGGGAAATGGATTTATACATGGAAGCAGTAGTGTCAATTATATTTTGGTGGCCGCATTGCCTACTGCATATGTATTATCTTAATCCCTCAACCTTCCATTGTTTTCTGGTTTAATTAGTAATGTTGATTTATTTTTCCAATGCTTTTCTCACTTCTGTGGGAAAAATTTGGGAAATAGAATGTAGACAATTTTCTTGTGCACTCAGGCAGGCAAGCAGCGACCTTTGGTATATCTTTGAAACCCTTTCTTCTTACTTTGTGGTTACCTTCTATGGCTGTTGGAAAGCTACAACTCTGCTTCAGTGCTTCTTGAGGTTCGAATGTATGTATCATCATATAACTACAAGCTTTATATCCAATTTCATACACAGAGGAGAAGTCAAATGTGATCTCCCATACTTCATGTTAAATTGTCAAGAACCACCCACCAGAAATTTGTGAAGCCAAAACATCCACTGGTTAGAATAGCAATGTTTTTGCCTCAGTTCTGGAATTAATTTGCTTGGTTGCACATTCTAAAATTTAGATTCCTTAGAATCCAGACATTGCTACTTAAGAGTATAGAATTTTGTTTATGCACTCTAATCTAGCTGATGGTCTTCAATATGCTCACATCACTTATATGTTTCTTTTGGGGAGTTCTATGCTTTTTTAAAAAAACTATGTGTATTGCAGTTTTAGTGCTCAGTTCTATGATCTACTAATTTAGTTTTCATTGTTGATTTTTACTTATGTTTATTGCCATGTTATAACATGTTTGTGCAGTGTAATGGATTTGAGGGCTTAGATTTGAGGGGTGTTGTTGGAGTAGATGCAAAAAATTGGGCCCTCAAAAGTAGGGGGAGCCCTCAAATGAAAAGTAGGGGTCCTGTTTTGAGGGCTACTGCTGGAGATGCTCTTAGGTTGCAAAGTTTGCATTGCCGATTTTTACTTTTTTTATATGTGCAGCTGACTGTAAGTTAATAACTATACAGATTTGATGTTTCTTAAATAAAATAAGGCATAAGAAAATTAAAGGTACGGCGACTGGTTAAGGGTGTGATCATTTGGGCTTCAGCTTCTGGCTTCCGGCTTATTTTTCACTATTTATAAATTTCGTCTTTTTTTTGAATTTTTGGCTTTTTATTGAGCTTTTTTGCCGGTTCTTTTTTCCCGTATGTGTTTGTATTATATGTAATGGGCTAACATATTTTTATATTTTTAAATTTTTTGAATTTAATTATGCTAAATAAGCCTTTGTTAGCTACAGTGTTTTTTTCAGCCAGCTACAGTGCTTTTCAGCCATAAGCCACCAAAAAAATCCCAAATGATCACCAGTGTTCTGAAATCCAAATTCCTAACTAGGTCGACATCCCATTATCTAGATAGTTGAATGGTGATCTGCATGTGGGGCAAAATTGGCAATTCTTGTGATGTGTGACATGGTGGTGGTTGTTCGTGTTGCAGCTAATGGATGTCAGTGGGAACAAGGAATCATTTGTTATATAGTTGCCATACACAAGATCTTTATGAAGTTCCACATTAGCCTTGCCAGGAAGCTCAAGATATTTAGTGGAGAGATGAACTGTAACTTAGAAGTGCTCCTTTGCTTTCCTATTTTGTATAGTTGACATACTAATATACTTGGTTGTTGTTTTGGATAAGATTTGTTTCATTGTTGGGTATAAGTGGTTGGCAATGTATATTATCCCACCACCCAAGCTCCCACTCCAATGTATTTGTTGTTCTAATGTACATCATAGTTTTGTTTTCTTTTCTATAGAACTTGAAGAAATAGTATAGTAATAATCAATTCATTCAAGACCTTTTATGTAGGTTTGTAGGGCACCATGATAAGGGAAATCAATTCATTCATGGACATGTTCTGGTTGATTTACATAAACAACATCATTGGTCCCGAGTTTTGACTGCAAATGTGTGCATGACTTGCACTAACGTCAAATGTGTGCCCAAATTTTCTGATATAAATATCCTATTTTTCTTTGAATAGCAGTTTAAGATTTTGTTAAATTTTGAGCTGTAGAATGTTGTGTACCTGTTTTGCATTCCTGACTATTAAAAAATTTGGGAGCTTCTCCAGACTTGCTGTTCAAAAATTTTCAGCTATGAACACTTAACATAATATGGAATTATTCTTTAAATATATGTTTCTGTTGTAATACACGAGCACTTTACTAGTACTAATATAAAAGGGGAATTTGTCCGTTCACCATCTTCCCTTTCCTTTTCTCTCCCACAGCGCACTCTCATATATCCTCTTGACATACGCCGATATGTTGTCAGTCGGCTCCCTCCTTGAACTGCTTGTGACCTCACTCCCCAACCGCTCCTCTTCTCTTTCCCATGCGGTCACACCACTGAAGCCTTAACTGCTAGTCACTCTCGCTATCTCGTGACCTCATCAGCTTAGGCCCCCTCTCCTCATTCCGATCAACCTCTTCTAATTCTCCCCCTCTTCCATGCACTACACTAGCATCTTGCCAGTTTTGTAGGCTAGGTCTGCGACAAGTGGTGACGCTGTTAACCGATGCCCACGACAAGCAGAAGGGTTGTTGCCAAGCGCGCAACTAGCTTGGTGAGTGAGGAGACGATGCCAGGGAGGCGTAAGATGGTGGCGCTGGGATCGAGGATAGCCATATTTGGCGCCACTAGGGTCGAGGATGGCCGAATTCAATGGTGTGGTGGTCAGGGATCATCAAATCCGCTAGACTGTAGCTTCTCCCTCGGGTTTGGTGGCAGCGGCATAGGGACGGTCGAGACCGGCCATGGAGACCTCTCTCTTCGACTCTCCTTTGCCGGCGCCACCACCTTCTACTTTTCCTTTTTTGCAGACATGGTCAGTCAACTCCAGCTACAGCTCCATGTTCTTGATCTGTCGCCGCCCCCATTGTCTCATTGCAAGGACGACTTGGTTTGACGCCAGTGGAGGCGAGGACGATCGGATCTGGCAGTGGCGACCTTAGGTGGCCATGGGGTTAGTCCGGTAGAGTACCAGAGGTGGAGGCGGAGGTGTGCCGGATGTGGAGGTGGAGACAGAGGCGAAGGCAACAACCTTAGGGGATGGTGGATCCGGTGGTGAGGAGCTTGGTGAGATGTGGAGTGGAGACGTCGGTCAGGAGGAGGCAAAGGGAGTGGAGGTGATGCGGCAGTGGCGTGCGAGTGGGGTGAGTGCAAGTGGAGATGGGGTGACGAAGAGGCGGCATCGCTGCCAGGAGCCATCGGTAGGGAGGAAGAGACAAAGTAGGGTGGGAGTGGAGGGGCTGGACACATCTTTTATTTACATCTAGATCAACCTCCTCTCTCAACCAATTCTAACCACTAGATCTCAATCTAATGGCACGCCCATGAAAAAAATGGTGATGCGACCAACCCCTTTGGTCTCTCCGCTACTCGTTCCTCCTGTGCGTTGACATGCTACTGCTGCACTTGGACGCCGAAGAAGAGGAGACATACGGAGTGGTATTCAGTGGCAAAGAAGAGGAGCACACCGGCGTAGACAGCTAGGCGTTCATGTACATCACCAAGGACGACAACGAAACAGAAGTGTACACCACTGAGGTCGATGATCGGGACGTGGAGTACATCGGCATGTGCGACGAATAGAGAGGCGGATTACGACGGGGTGTATACCACTGGAAGTGAGGAAGAACCGCGAAGTCAGTAGGGTCAGGAAGGGCAGATCCAGATTGGCAATCTCGACAACGGCAGATCTAACCGCATCGATCTCACTCTTAAGTCTTCCTCTTTTTAATGTTTATTATATGATTTGAGTCACGTTTAATGATATGTATCATTTTCTTTTAGAACTTCGTTGCAATGGGTTACTATTTTTTTAAAAAAAAACCGGAGCCTCTCTCGTGAAAGAAGCCCGAAACAACCACAATCAGGCACACTTCTCAACTTCTACTCCCCGTGTTATAAGTCTTAGAAGCTAATTTCTTACCATACAACTTCTTACGGTTATATATAAAAAACCAATGCTTTTAGGTTTCTCAGTTATAAACTCGAATAGTTTAAACCAAATAACTCCTAAGTAGAATATTTATGCAGACATCCATAGACGGTGACTATGAATGAGTGTTGTGTGTCTAATTATATGGATGTCCTGTTAGAGTTCATAGGTTTTCTTCAACTCTATCGGATAATTTTACATGATTTCTCGATAAAGAATCAAAATTTTGCTCGATGACAAAACAGTGTTATAATTTGTGGTACATAAAGGTACGAATAAAAGGGAAAACATGAGAAAGTTGTGAAGTGTTACGGAGGGAAGTGATCGTTAGAGATGTTGGGAAAAAAAGATGCAAACCAATATATACATGCAAACCATTATGTAATATGTAATCCCATTTATCAGCCTTTGGGTCATCGCGGGCGATTGATTGTTGTCCGGTGGGTAATATGTGTAACACCCCATTTTCAAAACCTTGCTTATTGTAAAATTCAAAAGTATGTTAATATAGCTGAAAGATTTTATTCCCAGTTGGTTATTCCTTTTTGCTTCCAGATATATATATGTATATATGTGTATATTCTAGAAAATGCAAAAGTACTTTAAAATGAAAACCTTGCCCCATCCCCAGGGAAGAAAATCAAGTTAATATTATAAAATCTAAAATATGAAATGTATTTCAAAAAATTAAGAGTGGTATTTAATATTGTAAAAGGAGAAAGAGTATATGCATATATATGCAAAACCTTCTCAAACATAGCCACCCATTTCTCCTTCCTGGTGGCATAGCATTTTCCCTCCTCCTTCCTGGCCTCAGCGCATTGTCGCCATTTGCCACCAACTTCGTCAGCGATTGAATGCAGTGTCAGCTCTCGTCTTCAGCGCCTCTCCTCGCCATCAGCGCCCAGCAGTGGCAGTGTCTCCCGTCACCTCCCGCGCGTCCCCGAATGCTTAGGCCTGCGCCCGGCCGTGCGCCAATGCCCTACGCCAAGAGTTGCCGTGGTCCTCCTCTGCCATCGGTCACCTTCGCGTGCTGCATGCTTGCACGGCTCCCTGCCGCCTTGTCTCCCCCGACGAGCCCGCCCAGCCTCTATATGTGGCACTTCCATCGCGCCACGCACCCCCATCGAACCGCGCTCGGGAACGCTCAAGCCGCTACCTCCTCTGCCGTGCGCGCGGCCTCAGTAGAACCTCGCCGCCGCGCCTCTTCGGTCGCCGCCGGGACCCCTGAGTTTCTCCCCGCGCTCCCCACTATCCCCTCTTCCTCCTCCCCGGCCTAATCGTCCTCTCCTCCTCTGCAGGCCGCCGCCGACCTCGTTCTTCCCCCAACGCCGGCGTCGGTTCCCGTTGGTGGAGCGCTGCGCATCAGTCCAATTCGCCGCACGTGAGGCAGCTCCAAGGCACCCCGGACACACCCCTCACCTCGCCGGACCCCGCCGCCCTCTCCAGCAAGCCGCCGCCGTCTCCCTCCTCACCGCCGAGCCCATCCCCGCCGCCAGCCCTTCCCGCTCCACTCCGGCCACCACTCGAGCCCCAGGTGAGCTCATGGTTGCACGAGGACGCTTCAATCCCGAGGAATCGAACTTTCCCGGCCCGGACCGCCGGCGCCCTCCTCCCCTGTCTCCGCCGCCGCCTCACCCGCCGTCGCCCTCCACCCGGCCAAATCCGGCCAGCTCCGGCCGCTTCACTCCTCCCCAGGGTGCGCGCCGGGGCGAGCAGCCCGTTTTGGCCGGCGCCACCTCCCCTCCGTGCCCCCTCCGCCGCCGGCCGGTTCCGCCTCCCCTGCGGTCGAGTTGAGCCCGAACGGGAGAGCTTCAGTGCCTTAATGCCACTATTAAATGGTTGTCTTAACCAGCCATTTAAACTGTCCTAAGCACCCACTAACCGCTAATTAATTATATTAATGATGGCCCCAACTGTCAGCTATATGATTTTCCCGAATCTAAAACTTTGAAGCACCATAACTTATTAACCCTAACTCCAAAATTAATGAAACCAAATTCTAAAATTTTCTAAAATCAAGACCTGTCTGATGGTTCTGGTTTGTTTCAGTTTTGAGTTCATTTGTGCTATGTTTTGCTTTATTTGGTACTTATTTGCTTCCGTTCTCGTTTGTGTTGTTTTTTCGGTCTGACCTCCCGAGTAGAGTTCGAGGACGCGAACAAGACCCCGCTTGAAGCAGCACAAGACCCCCAAGCTTTCGATCCATGCGAGTCAATACTTTGATCATTTTGCACCTACATTTTATGTGAAACTATGTTCGTTTAAACTATGAAAACTGCATGCATTATTTTATGTGCTAAAAATATGTAAGTCTTAAGGTAGATAACAACCTTATGTCCACCTAATAATATAAAACACCACCAGTAACATTTGAACTCTCATGATCATTTGTCGCCCTAGATGTAAACGCTAGTTGTGGTAGTTATACGTTTTATTACTGCCATGCTAAATTTGTCAAGTCCAGGGTTCTAGTAACCCTGATAATCACGCTTTAATCATGAATACTATATTTGAGATAGTCATGGGATGTACATGGCTGAACAATTATGTTGATTTATGTTATGCTTCTCAAAACCCTAAAATCTGCTAAACCTGTTTGGACGGATGGTAAGAGTGGCAGGTGTGGATGTAACACAAGGGAATGTGGAATGGACCATCCAGACGACCTAAGGACTTAATCCTGTGTGGACCCTCCGTGTATAACAGTACAACCACAAGCTGGCATATTGTAGGCTGGGCTAAATAATTTACTGAACTCTCTAGTCATTTCACGGAGAACGTGTGTAGGTGGGTAATGAAAGCCCCACTTGGAATGGGACACCGAATGTAGGTGACGTTGCCTAGGATAGCGTATGTGGAGAGTGGAGTCCGACTGCGCTAACCTATGGTGGACATCCCGCACAACCTATGGACGTAACCCCATAGGAGTGATATGCTAGAGTGTGAGGTATTGTAAAGGCCTCGTGATATTCTCTCGATCTGCATGTCCAAGGAATCATGTAGAACCATCGGGACGATTATCTCTTGTGGATAAAGATGTACAGTCTCTGCAGAGTACATACACAAACTATTCGAATAGCCGCGCCCACGGTCAAGGGCAGACATGGAAATCTTCCTCGAGTTAGTTCTGTTTAAAAAAAAACTATTGTGGGTGGGGAGAAAACTGTCAGGCGGATGTAACCTGACTTTGGTAATTTGTCCTGGAGGGATGTACTCTAGTGTTGGTATTAAGGTGGAAGTAACCTACTATGCAAAAATGTTAGGCTTTGGTGGATGTAACCATAAAATATGGTGGATGTACCCATAAAATATGGTGGATGTAACCATAAAATTTGGAACTGGAAACTACTCTGTTATAAAGTTATTGCACACTTTTAGTATTTAAATCATAAGTTCCTGAAAAATGCTAGGTCATAGAAATTTTAAATTATGGTATTTCCAAATGTCGCTTTATGCAAATAAAAGAACCCGAGCCACCCTTGAATAGCCTTGCATCTATAATTATATGCATTCTGTGTGTTGGCTCGCGGAGCACGGTTGTTTGTGCTCAATCTCGCTCTTAACCCCCCTTTCAGAAGATGTGAATCAAGAGCACTACGCCTACCATGAGGATCAGGATGCCGAAGGTCATGAAGATGGTGGATATTAGATTAGGCATCGGTAGTTTTGCCTCTCGCCTCAGCCCAGTTGACTAGGCTAGTTTTGGCGGGTGCCTTCGTTATTAGCCAGGTCCCTGGTTAATAGCGTTGGTACTCGGGTTATCCCAGTCGCTTGCCTGTGGTGAGTTGTGCCCCTACGCTATGTACGCTTCCGCTTTCGCTCTTTATGTATTGTAAGACATTTGGCCTGGCGGCCCTATTGTAACCCTGGCCCGATGTGGTCTATTTGAACTCTGGTATTGTACTGTATGAAATTATCGTGTATGAAATGGTGCAGCGTTGTATCTGTGAGCATTATCTACTAATCCAGGGAATAATGCAGTGTTATCACAGAGGATTCCAGGTTAGTAAACTTGGTGTCCGACAATATGTTATCCCATTTATTGGCCTTTGGATCATCGCGGGTGATTGATTGTTGTCTCCGATGAGTGATAGAGCGCTAACACCTGAAACGTCCCATGTGAAGATGCACTCAGAATTGTTAACTTCCTATCATCCTATAAAAAATTACATCCGATGAAAGATGCCGATTCTTGTGATAATTTAGCGAGAATTTACATCCTAGCATGGAGATATTGCTTTTGCACAAGATATTCTCCTTTATTATATATCGAGCATGTAAAATAGTTTATCCTTCGTAGTTCGTTGTTCAAGTTTAGACATTAGACTAGAGTGACAAAATGTTAATCTTATTTTGTATTTCATCCATATTAACTTCCTTTCTTTTGCATTCACGTGAATTGCATTGAATGATCATCCTTTTGTCGCTTTTAGCAATGTTAAGGTGCGATGCAGAGCAGAACTAGTGGTGGCCAATGGGCTGTGCTAGGCCGGCACGGTACATGCACGATGGAGGTATGGCCCGTTTAGGCCCGCCAAATAAACAGGTCGTGCCGTGCCAGCCCACGGGTCGTGGACCGAGCCCAGGCATGGTTTACATCCGTGTCGTGCTGGTACGGGCACGGTTACGGCTTAACGGGCCATTTCAGCACGGTTGGCCAGTTAAGTTAGAAAAAAAGAAAAAAAAAACAGAAAATTATAGGAAATTAAGAAAAAATTGTAAAAAATTACCTAAAATTTATAGAAAAATATAGACATTGTTAATCATCAAGATAATTATTTTCAATGACATAATGAGCTTTATTAACTTGTTAAATTACATGAGATGGTTTCCTTGTTAAAAACTTTACCAAGTAAAAACTCAACTTGAGAAAACCTTGGTAAAAAAAAATGAGTGCAGCCTATAAAGCTCACTAGTGACTATATCTGAAGAAAAATATTGAAAATCCTATTCATTGCTATCTAGATATAAATTCTTAAAAGATTCTTCTAAGTCTCTATTTTCTGCAGTATGTTGAAGTCTTGATTCAGCTTGTTCCCAGTCTTTGACGGCCAGAAGGATTTCGACCATCTCGTTCGAGAGACTTGTTTGTCGCTCCTCGATTATTCTTCTAGATAAAATGAAGGCTGACTCCGAGGAGACCGTAGAGATAGGAATAGTCAACACATTCCACGCTAATATGGATAGCACTGGATATGTTACTTTCTGGGTTTGTCACCTTGAGAGGATGTTCAACTCTTGCTCGAAGCTGACGTTATTACTGTTTAGATAGCATGATAGGTTCCCAATGTTTTGTCATCTTCCTCCTCTTGACTGATGTGTACCTGCATGAGTATCTCTAGATGAAGAACCAAAAATCTTGCCCCATTGCATAATCGCCCTAGAGGTGCTAAGAGCTACCGGGGGTCTTTGCAAATGCACGGACCCAAACTTACTTTCGTATTTCTCGTATACCTCATATAATTTATCATTAACTACTCTATGGTATGTACAATAATCTAAACTGGTAGTATCACTTAAAAGTTGTAATACATTTATAAATCCTTGGAGTTTGGCCCTAGGATCCAAAATAAAGGCGAATGCATATAAAATAGGAATTTCCCTCTAATATTTTAAAAACTTAGTTTTCATGGCAACTATAGCATCCCGTAGTACAAGATCATTTTCAAAAGCCTTTAGGTGAGTGGCAATTTCAAAAATATTATGAACAATTAGAGGAGAGGTTGGATAGTATACTCCAGAAAGACAAAATGTAGCTTTATGAAAAATTTGTAAAAAAGGAAATACTTTTTCACCAACAACTCACCCACCCTCAGTAAGTTTAAGGTCTTTAACTTTGGTTCCACTGGAGGAGCTACGAGATTGATAATCTTAGGTGTGAAGGAAAATAGATAAGGTGCTTTTGTATGGTAATATATGTTTAAGCATAAAATAAGTAGAGTTCCATCTAACAGGTATGTCTAAGCCAAATTTTGTAGGACGAACGTTTATTGCTACGCAAAATCTCTTATGTGCGGCTATTCGTTGGTTAGAACAATTAATATATGAAATTGCATCCCTAAAAGAATTAATACAAACATTTAATCTTTTAAACCAAAGTTAACAATAAGATTAATAATATGATAAACACAATATTGATACAATAAGAAAGATTGTGTATAAGTATTAAATAAAGGAGTAATAATTTCCACAGCCTTAGTATTTGCAGCTGCATTATCTAAAGTTATAGAAAAAATCTTATCCGTAAAGTCAAAATCTTCTACAATTTTAATAATACATTCTGCAATATTTTCAATAGTATGCAAAAAATTAATTAATTTAAATCTTATAATTCTTTTTTCCATTGCCCAATCATCATTAATATAATGAGCAACAACACTAATATAATCCTCTCTAGCCCTATCACTCCATATGTCTGATGTCAATTCAATAGAGAATGTACATGTATGAAACATTTTTTCAATTTTTCACAACAATTGTTATAATATTTAATTAAATCTCTAGTTGTGGTTTGCCTAGATACAACACTAAATCAAGGGTTATGAGCAGTCTTAATATATTTTTGAAAAGTATCAGACTCACCAAAATTTAAAGGTAAATCTTGAGAAGCAACTAATCTACAAAGAGATTTCTGGGCTAACTTTGGGTTGTACTCCCAAGTACGTACCAAGCTGTTGGAGTTATATTGCAGCTGCGTTTGGCGCATTTGTATTCCTTGCCTTCTTTTGCAACTTGCAGCATGCCGTTGCAGGTGATCCATCCCACTTGAAAATTTTGCAGATAATTCATTACCACAAATTTTACAAATAGCATACCTCACCGAATTTCCATCATCGTTAGTCTTGAACTTCTTGTTGAAATTATTCCAGAGTCCTGATATAGTAGCTCTAGTTCTTTTTGCACCTATGCTATGGGTTGTAAATGCACTTGTTGAGCCAGCAGAAGATGGATCGATTGGACCCTGCGCCACCGGGACCGTCGCTTCTTCTACCTCTCCAGTTTGTTGTGGATGTGGACCTTTCGCGGATAGATAACCTTCTTGAAAGGATTGCATATCCTCTACCGAGAGGCCGAATTCGGAGAGATGAAAATCGTAGTTCTCTATTGAATCAACAGCAAATTGAAATAGTAAAGAATAATTAACTTACTATTGAATTAGCAAATAATAGCAAAAAATTAAAATAAGATAGCACTATTACCTCTTTTGTAGTTCTCAGAAAATTCTTTGAAGATTTTTGAATTTCGCACGAATTTCTCACTAATTTTGCCAAATTTGCGTAAACACTACCGGATTTTTCAAAGCTAAACAGAGAGATGAGAGTCAGGTTTGAGGTTTGAAAATAGAGGCCGGATGCCCCCCATTTATAGAAAATTTTCATACTTTGTTTGAATTTTTTGTTATTTTTTCTAATTTTTTACACCCCAACGTTCGAAAAACAGTTATATTCGATGGGCTGGGCCGTGCGGTGTTGTACTAGCATGGCCCGTTTATGCCTGTTGGCAACCGGGCCAGCCCACGACCGCAAACGGGCCGTGCTGTGCCAGCTTGGCATGCCGCGCTCTTGGTTAAGGCACGATCCGTTAGCTAAACGGGTTGTGTCGTGTTCGGGTCGGGCTAATAGTAGCGGGCCGCAGGCTGACTCTATATGGAAAGCCCAAATATAATTTTTGATATTTTATAAGTTGACATTTTTTGCCTAGCTAGACCGATATTTTTGTCAATGTCATTATAAAATACAGACCAATTTTACAATGGTTAGGAGCATTTTGCTATAGAACATTGGAGTAACTTTCGGCGGTCAATGCCTATTTTATTCTCTACGCGATAACTCATTTTTTAAATTCATCTGAATACTTACCACAAAATAATTCATTTTCTAAATATGTACAAACACATAAATGATTTTTGCCGAATTTTAGGCACATTGAAGCAGGCACACAGACAAGTGAACTCCTCCTCTGACCGACTCCGTGTCGTAGTCTTTTTGCAGATTGCAACCGCGGTGGTCTTAGCTGGACTGATGTTGATGCCACGGTGGCTATAAAACCTCCGCTCTAGCCTCCCAAAACCCTAGCTAGCGCCTCTCTCCCCTGCTTTGCGGCGCGCCAGAGTAAGCTAGAGATGGATTACCGCAAGGGCGGCAGCCGCGACGCGAACGGCGGGCTGGCGGAGGCGACGGCGTCGAGGCTGAGGTTCGAGGACGCTGACGAGGAAGCGGAGGAGGTGGGGATGGAGGTGGAGGAGAACACCGGCGCGGAGGGGGAGGAGGAGGTGATCGGCGGCGACAAGACCAGCGCCGACTACTACTTCGACTCCTACTCCCACTTCGGTACGCGCGCCCAAGCCAATTCTCAAAGATGCTGCGTTTTCGCAGATAATTCGATCTTGGGCTAGTTTATGCAGCGAAGGAAGTGCTAAATTTGTGTGGCTGGTTGTATTTGGTGGAAAAATTGGTGCCTCTGCGCGCGCGCGAGTTTGAGTGAAGGTTTTAGGTTTTTTGCTGGTGCAGGTAGTGAAGCTACAAAAGATTGATCTTTTGTGTGTTTAGCACAGCCCCAGTCATCACATCCTACGATTCCCCTCCGCTGGAACTTTGGTTAAATTTTAATTATGTAGCAGAATGAGTGGTAAAAATGTGATTTTTGATTGGTAATCACGGGGAATTGGAGGTTTGATTGGTCCTTGTATTTGCGATTTTTGATTGGTAATCACGGGGGAGTTGTTTGACATGCTAAAATTTTGTTTTTGCGATATCTGCTCCAGTGTGATGTTGTATGATAAAGAAAAGGCCCTGTTTTTTGGCTGTTGGTCTAGGGGTGTTCTAGTGGTATGGATCACCATCATTTGAAATCTTGTCCACTTGTGCATTTTCTTTTCCTCGTCACTGTTACTATCTTTATGCCGTTTCACACTGGCAAGCATCCTAGTTGTTTGTCTTGAAATTTTGCTTCTATATTTTAGTTTTTGAGTTTCTCTTGAATTGATGATATACATTACTGTTTTATTCTGCCTTTTGTATGCCATTATCTTTTTACTGCATTATATTTCCGTGAGTAGTTTAAAATGTACCTTATATGTTCTTTGCAATAAGTTTAATATGCACTCATGCTTTTCCCTTGTTTGTTTTGCAGGTATTCATGAAGTAAGTGGTTCTGAAATAAACCATTCTTATGGTGGCTTAATGGCATCACAATTTCACAATTCACAAGCAATCAGTTTCTCATCTGATCTTTCCATTGGGCTTCTCTCTCTCTCTGATTCTTCTGTTTGGTCTTGCTCCGAATTTGCGTGCGCTCATTTAGTTTGTAGATAGTGGTGTAATAATCCTTGTTTAGTTTAGGCAGATGTACAGACTTATATCACTTTAGATATGCTGACCAAATATAGTGATGATGCCAATTTGTTTTCTTGTATTGTTTGCAGGAAATGCTAAAAGATGTTGTTCGGACAAGATCATATCAAAATGTTATCACCCAGAATATCTTTCTTTTCAAGGACAAAATAGTCCTTGATGTCGGCGCTGGGACTGGAATCCTCTCACTCTTCTGTGCAAAAGCAGGAGCTAAGCATGTCTATGCGGTTAGTTAGCTAACTTTTGTTCATGTTTTCATTTCAAGATTTTATGATAGTTTATTTGTCCTAAATAAGCTATGTTAATGGATGCATCTTCATATTAACAATATAAGACTGTTAAGCCATTGGCTGCTTTAGTATTTGGTGGATCCTTGTTACCTAGTTTGGCATGCAATTGTTTGTTCTCAGCTATCTACGATATGAGATAACAATAGAGTTCAGCTCACATATGACCTATCAATATAATATACAAACATGAGAAAGTACACAAAATTTGTTCATCTGGTGATGACTGCAGCAGGACGAAGCCTGCATGTTTTCCCAATGTTGTAGTGTTCTTTATTTCCTTGGATGTCCATTTCAAAAACATGCAAATCAAGGATATGTTTGTTGTCTGTCAGGACAGGACTGTTAGTATCCTGTACTGTTCCTGTGAAATTTATGATTTCAGTCTTTCAGGTGCTCAGGGATTATTTCATTTCACTCTGGGATTATCGATCACCCTTTCTTCTGTCACTTTGTAACTATACTTCTAACCCTTTTCTTTTTCTAATGTATTGAACTGTCTTCCATTTACAGATCGAATGTTCTCAGATGGCGGACATGGCAAAGGAAATTGTGAAAGCTAATGGATTTTCTAATGGTGATTTCCTGCCATTCATTTTACTATCTATTCTACAATGGCCATTTGATATCAATATATCATGCTTATTTGGTTATGCTCAGTTGTTAACATTGTTTCCCTCTCTGCAGTCATAACGGTAATAAAAGGGAAAGTTGAAGAAATTGAGCTTCCTGTCCCAAAAGTAGATGTCATAATCTCAGAGTGGATGGGTTATTTCCTCCTTTTCGAGAATATGTTGAACACTGTTCTATATGCACGTGATAAATGGCTTGTAAGTGATCCTTTACAGTTAAAATGTTTGATTTTTGTTCACAGTAGATGCTATGTGTTTGATTAATTGTGTGCTTCTACTTTGTAGTTTTTGTTTCAATTCTGTGATTACAAAATGCAACTTTGGTTGAGTATTAATATTTGAGCTGGTGTTGTGTGCATTGTTTACGATAATTGAACTTTTGGAGAACTGTAGCTTACATTGCGTGCTACTGCTATGCAGGCTGATGGTGGTGTGGTCCTACCAGACAAAACCTCTTTACATCTTACTGCAATCGAAGATGCAGAATATAAAGAAGACAAAATTGAATGTGAGTACAGCTGTGCATGGTGCATAAGATAATCTGCATGAGTCCTATTGGCTTTAGAAATTTCATGCATGCATTTCAGCAAGTTTTTCCAGGGTTTTTTAATTAAGTAATGAAAATTATATGTAGATTTCTGTCTGATGCCTATTTTCTCTCTTGCAGTTTGGAATAACGTATATGGCTTTGATATGAGCTGTATTAAGAAACAGGCAATGATGGAGCCACTTGTAGATACCGTGGATGCAAATCAGATTGTCACTAACTGCCAGTTACTAAAGGTAATGGCATGCTTTTAATCAACTTATATTTGCTTCTGTAATCTTTTATTGAAGTGATATTTCATCTTAAATCCTTCTATTAATATATATTTCAGACGATGGATATTTCCAAAATGATACCTGGAGATGCGTCCTTCACTGTTCCGTTTAAGCTGGTAGCAGAGCGAAATGACTACATCCATGCCCTTGTTGCTTACTTCAACGTGTCATTCACCAAATGCCATAAGATGATGGGCTTCTCAACAGGTTCGTTCTCTTCTCAACTTACCATACAAAGTACGGTCATCTACTTCCTTTCTTCAAGCAATTTGGTGAGTAACTCTTCTACAATTTACTCTTTGCAGGCCCTAGATCAAAAGCCACTCACTGGAAGCAAACCGTTCTATATCTCGAGGATGTAATAACTATCTGCGAGGGGGAAACTTTGATGGGCAGTATGACAGTCA
Source organism: Dendrocalamus latiflorus (assembly GCA_017311315.1). NCBI lineage: Eukaryota > Viridiplantae > Streptophyta > Magnoliopsida > Poales > Poaceae > Dendrocalamus > Dendrocalamus latiflorus. Next base: position 34,926,169 of record CM029658.1, on the reverse strand, counting down.
CACCCAACAAGAAGAACCCTCGAGACATTGACATTAAGCTCAAATACTCCCTGAATGGGCATAGATGCCAGGTGTCAAGAACCCAACACTACAAGATGCGGTGACCAATGAGAATTCGGCTGCCTTGCAGTCCATTCAATTTTGGTTAACTGAGTATCTTGTTTGACAAATTGATGCTTGTTAAATTAACGTCAATTATTTATGTTTGTTGGGATCTTGCAAAAGTAGAAAATAGATTCAACTGGCATGCAATTATGGGATTGCTTGCAAAACTATGTTGTGTAGCTGGTTGATGTCTTTGGCAAGGATGTTGGCAATTTGTTGTATACGTTTAATTAAAATGGATTTATAATAGATTGCCCTCGCAATTTATGGTTTGAGATATTCTGCTATGCTAGTCCTCTGTCTATGCTCATTTTTTCAACTGCTTGAGGACACATCTTTTTTCTTTACAAATGCATAAAATACCTGCAAAACAGAATACAGACTGGATGAAGCTTCTTACAGTCGTGGGTAAAATAATATTTTGCCAGGGCTGCCTGAAATATCATATAATTGAGCCCTTTTCTTTTCAACTAATATAACAGCTGTTATTTGCTCAGTCATGCAGAAAATTACTCCTTTGCACGGTACACAGGAATTTCATAAGTACAATTTTAGCACATAGGGTTGCTGATGTATTAATGTTTTAAGTTTCACTGAGAGTGCTGCATCAGAAAGGAAGCATACAGATCGAAACGAATAAGATGAGCGTACTAGTAAAAACAATTAAGCACTGGTAAAAGCAATTAACATGCAGTGGTCGATGAAACTGATGAACACGTACTTGTAGAGGTAATGCGCAATGCCAAGAATGACACAAATAAAGATGATATCAACTGTGAAGTTCCTAGTCGACTGGAACTGCGCAACACCCAGATTTGTCAGCAAAACTAAGAACACTGCCAGAGGAGTGATGTTATTGTTAATTAAGAATTTAGGATTCAACAAAACCAACTGCTCACCTAGTTGACTGTTTCTTTTAGTCTGACGTTAGCCTTTCTTAGCTCTGCATTAGCTTTATCCACCTGCAAAAATTATGCATATGCATTTTTTTTTTCAACTTCAACTATGGACATCAAAGGGATTGAGCAAAAAATAAAAGTCAACCTTGGAGTCAATCTCATCCATCAAAGGGACCTGCCTATCCAATTCCTGCAGAGTTACATGAGCAATTTTAGCTCTTAATACCAGCAGAGAGAGAAGGTTACATCAATAATTTTAGTTTTGACCTAATGCAAGCAGAGAATTAATCTAACTTAATCAATAAAGAAGCTACATGCATTTGCAACAAACCTCAATTCATGTCCTCTGCCAGATTTTTTCAGTGAGTCCAGACCTTCAGAAATAATGTTCAACCCTTTGTCCTGTACATCACATTTTACAAGGTAATTACTAAATCGGCTGCTGCGTTGGATCAAACGAACAGAGTTTTTCCGGTGAAATGAAATTAGGTTTGCAGGTGTGTCTAGCACAATGTACTACCTGGCATTTTTTTATCTATGAATTCAGAAATGCATTTGATCAATAGAACAAGTCTTCCATGAACAGAAACCTGCCTGCTTAATTCGCCGCATCTCGTATTCACTTCTGAACTGCTCTGATTCTTCGCTGGTCTCGAAGTAGTCCTCATCAAAAGCTTCAGCTGCATCTAGTGGACACACGATAAGCACGATCAGTTCGAACTCCGAAGAGAACCAGATCACCATGTTTACACGAAAAATGCGCCATTAATTCCCTAAACTGGAGGAATTTTATTGTCACATTACATAGGATTTTCCATCACAGAATGACATAAATTGAAGAATTTGAGTTGCCGTTCACTGGTTACTATACAGAACATGAAAGATTATATTTTGTATAGCCTAGAAACACCATTTCAATAGCATAGATGTTTGCTGGTGAGAAGGAAACCTGAAAAATCGAGCTTGATCCCCGGGCGAGTCCGCCGCTCCAGCCAGATGAGCCAAGACTTGGTTTTGGTGCTGCGGAAAGCGGCAGCTTTTCTAATGATTCAATTTAGCTATATAACAGAAGATGTAACAACTGACTCCTAGACTCGTGCTCCCATGATCCAGAGCACAATACCCATGAGCCACTAGCTCCGCGCGAACACTGCGCACGTCAGCTGACACTGCGCACAACTAAAGTCATGCGCCTAACTGAACAAACGGGAAAATAGGAAACTGAAAGGAAACAGACGTTAGACAGCAGCTAGAGTTATTCCTAACAAATCACCCCCTAAGTCTTGCTGCTGGTGCTGAGATTTAGGGCCTGTTTGGCAGAGCTCCACCAGCTCCAGATCCACCAAAAACAGCTCCACTCCACAAAATTTTACCCAAACGCTCTAGCTCCACGAAATCTGGATTCACCAAAATGGTGGATCTGGGGGCCAGATTCATGGTTTTGGTGGAGCTCCTCAAGGGGTGCTTCACGAAAGCTGGTTTCATACCTCCTCGTGAAGTTAGGTGGTAATTACCCACCAATGCCACTAGTTACACACCCCATCTACATACCGTTTCGTTTTCTATTCTCTCCGCTCGTCTTCTCCCCCACTCGACGGAAGGAAAAAAAGGCCGCGCCCCAGCCGCGCCCTCCACTGCTCGCGCCGCCACGAGCCGCGCGGCGCTGCTCTGCTACAGGGGATGGGAGGGAGCTCCGCCGGGGGGGGGGGGGGCTTGGCCGGCCAGGACGAGCGGCCGGCGGCGCTACGCGCTCGCGCAAGGGCCGCGGGGCTGGGGCCTGAGCGGATCGCCCAGGGTGCTTGCGCGGCGGCAGGGCGAGGCGGCGCTTGCACGGTGCAGGACGCGCGCGCAACTATGCTGGCGAGACAGTGGCCGGGATGAACGGAGCAGAGAAGAAAACGAGGGTCGGCAATGGAGGACCTCGCCGGATTTTTGAGCAGAGAAAAAGAGAAAACGGTGTAGAGGAGATCGAGACGAACCTCGTGGTGGTGTCAGAATTCGCGGGGGACGCCGGAGATGGCCGGAAAAATACGCTGAACGTTCACCGGAAAAGTTCGCCGGCGACAACCCCAAGGGCAAAACAGGCCATTCCAACCAAAACCTCAGTTTCGTGGATCTGGAGCTGCTGTGTAGCCAAACAGTTCCCTGGTAGATCCACGGTGGATCTCAGATCCACGATGGAGCTGCTCCATGGTGAATCTGGGATCCAAATTCACTTTTCTAGTAGTGGAGCTCTGCCAAACAGGCCCTTACAATGCCGATCTTGGAACAAAGCTCATGGAATCTGACTTTGCCCAGCGACTTGGTGAATATGTCTCCAAGCTGCTCGGCTGTGCCCACAAACATGACTTCGATCAGCTTCCTTTCTGCGCACTCTCGGATATAATGGAACTTGACATCAATGTGTTTCGTCCGGTCATGATGCATAGGATTCTTCACAAGCGATATTGTGGACTGATTGTCCACCATCAATTTTGGAGTGATTGGATTGCTTCCTAGCACATCGGCTAGCAATCGCGCCAACCACACTCCTTGGCACGTCGCGGCAGCTGCTGCAATGTATTCGGCTTCGCACGACGAAAGTGCCACCACTTTTTGCTTCGATGATTGCCAGGTGACAGGTCCTCCATTGATGAAGAAGATCTGGCCTGAGGTGCTTCGACGGTCATCGGTGTCGCCCGCCAAGTCACTGTCACTGTATCCAAGCAAATACGGGCGTGCAGATTCTTTGTCTGTGTACTGAATTCCCCATGTGATGGTACCTGCAACAAAGCGCAAAATACGCCGAACAGCAGAGAGATGCTCTTCCCTGGGGGCCTCCATGAAGCGACTAACGTATCCAACTGAATATGCCAGGTCGGGTCGAGTATTGACAAGATATCGAAGACTTCCGACCAAGCTGCGATATTGAGTTGCATCTGTCAGAGGAGAGTCTGATTCTTTGCTCAATTTCAGGCGTACCTCCATTGGAGTTTGGCTTGGGTTGCACCCCCGAAGGCCTACTTTCTCCAGAATCTTGCCAGCATAGGCAGATTGCTTTATTGTAATGCCGGCTGCACTTTGAGTTACCTCAATGCCGAGATAATACTTCCGTGCTCCAAGGTCGCTCATTTCGAACATCTTCTTCATCTCAAGCTTGAAGTGAGCGATGTCGTTTGGCCGGTCTCCAGTGATGATGAGATCATCCACATAAACCCCTACGATCAACCGCTTCCCTCCATCACCCCGTGTATATATACCATGTTCTGAGCTGCTGCGCTTGAAGCCCAGGGACAGCAACGTGCTATCCAGTTTGGCATTCCAAGCATGGGGCGCCTGTCGCAGTCCATATAATGCTTTGTAGAGCTTGTACACCTTCGCCTTGTTGTCGACGTCGATGAAGCCGGGTGGTTGGTAGACGTAAACTTCTTCTTGGAGTTCTCCGTTGAGGAACGCTGATTTGACGTCCATATGGTGTACCTCCCAAGAACGATGTGCAGCTACGCGAGGAGGAGTCGCACGGATTCCAGTCGTGCAACGGGAGCGAAGACATCGTCGAAGTCCACCCCCTGACGTTGGACATACCCTTTCGCGACGAGTCTGGCCTTGTAGCGCACCACAGCTCCTTGTTCATCCCGCTTCAGCTTAAATATCCACTTCAAGCCGATTGCCCGTTGCCCAGGGGGAAGATCAGACAGCGTCCACGTCTTGTTGTCGACAATTGACTTCAACTCCTCCATCATGGCACTCTGCCATTTTTGGATCTGCAGTGGCTTCAACCAGAGAACTTGGTTCATCGGCACTCACAGCGTGCAGCCCCAGTTGCTCAAGTGCCCGAGGTGCGTACCCGGGTGGAGATCCTCCTCCGAGTATGTTGTCGACGGTGCGGTACCGAGGCACGACATCATCGTCTTCTGCATCTACGTCCAGGTTGGAGTCGTGGGTAGGTGGCGTAGCGTGTTCCACCTCTGGATGCGTCGGCAGCATCGGTGTCGATGGAGATGACGCAGGCGGTGTTGGCCTAAGTACTGGAGTTGGTGCGGATGGTTCTGGAGTTGGTGAAGCTGGTGATACAGAGGGTGCCACGGCTGTTGTTGATGTCGTGCTCACCATCTGTTCAACCACGAACGGTTCAGGATTTGCGGAGACTGGCTCTTGCTCTTCCCAATCCCATGCCTTGTCTTCATCGAAGACGACATCACGCGAAACATGGACTTGGTCTCTGATAGGATCGTAAAGCCGATAGGCCTTGGATCCTTGTTCATATCCCAGAAGTACCATTGGACGGCTGCGGTCCTCCAGCTTCTTGAGATTTGGTTTGGTATTCTTCACGTAGCCCACGCATCCGAATGTGCGTAGGAAGTGCACTGCAGGCTGCTCACCGTACCAAGCTTCATATGGCGTTTTGTCGTTGAGAGCCTTTGTCGGCGACCTGTTCAGCAGAAATACCGCGGTGGACACGGCCTCCCCCCAGAAGCGCCCGGCGCCTTCATGGCCTTCATCATGCTGCGAGCAGTGGCAACAATCGTCTGATTGCGGCGCTCCACAACCCCGTTTTGCTGCGGGGAGTAGGGCGCCGTCAGTTGTCGGTGAACGCCTTGATCTGCACAGTGCTTGCTAAACTCGATGGAGTTAAACTCCCCGCCACGATCCGTCCGGAATGCTCGCAGCTTGCGCCCACTCTCAACTTCAGCACGTGCTTGGAAGTGCTGTATTGCCCTTCCAGCTTCATTCTTGCTCCTGATCAATGTTAGCCACATATAGCGGCTCATATCATCTACGAGCAAAAGAAAATACCGGTTGCCTGCCGGAGTTGCGGGTTCAATAGGTCCGCATAAATCACCATGAACGAGCTCCAGTGCTTCTGTAGCGCGGTACTTGGACTGAGTTGGGAATGCCATTCGCCGTTGTTTCCCCACCAAGCATCCGTCGCAAATTGATTGACTTGGTCTATGACCGGCAGCCCGCGTACCAGAGACTTCTGCGCCATCTTGCGAAGTGCCGGAAAGTTGAGGTGGCCATATCTCGCATGACACCTCCAAGGCCGTCTCCGAGCAATGTGCTGCGAGGCAAACGGGCCGACTGATGTCCCAGCTCGATGGTGTAGAGGTAGGTCGGGGATCGACGAACTCGGGCTATCAGACGGTGTTGGGGGTCCCAAATCTGCAGGAGACCGCGATGAATACACACCTCGCTGCCAGACTCGTCTAGTCTACCGAGACTCACAATGTTGGTCGTGAGCCGCGGCATGTAATAGACCCCGGCGAGCGCCCGATGTTCGCCGGACCGACACGTGAAGAGGATGGTCCCGCGCCCTTCGATCCGCACGACCGATCCGTCGCCGAACTTCACGTTCCCGCAGACGCTGGTGTCGAGCTCGGCGAAGGCAGCCCTGGACCCGGTCATGTGGTTGGTGGCACCCGCGTCTAGGACCCATCTCCGGTGGTCGTGCTCCTCGCGGTCGCCGAACTGTGCGAATACTTTGGCTTTGTTCACAACAGGCGACCACGGTGACCGGCGATGGCTTCGGTAGTGTCTAGATGGAGTGTGTCGGTGCAAGGGGGAATGAATCTGGAATTGCGTTGAGTATCAGCAGCGTGGGGTCCTCTTCTTCCTCTTGGCCACGTAGGCCTGTTGCTGCTTGGGCTTGCTTCGGCAATCACGGGCCCAGTGCCCCTTCTTCCCGCAGTTGTTGCAGTTTGCCGGGATTACGACTCGACTCAGTCGCCGGTGCGGAATGGGTGTCTTTTGATTGCCCGGATTGCTTCTTGCAGCGGCCCCGACCATGACGCCCGCCAGTCCCGCTGCCAGAGGAGGAGCTTCCGCCTTGGCCACTCTCATGGAGTGAGGCCGCCTTGCGGAACTTCGGCCAGCCATTCCTCCTCCGTGAAGAGTAGCCGGCCGTTGGGGTCGAGCGATTTGCCCCTGCTCCAGACTTGCGCAGCAACCGTTGTTCGACGACGCGTAGTCGCCCGGTCACCTCCTCGAGAGACAGCTCGTTGACGTCGAGCAGGGTCTCGATCGAGATTGCTACCTGCTGAAGATTCTCCGGGACAACCTGCAACAACTTCTTAACAACCCTCCGCATCAGTGATTTGGTCACCCAACGTGCGCAAGTTGTTGGCGAGTCCCCCGATTCGCAACGAAAAATCGTCGACTGATTCTCTGTCTTTGAATGCAATCTCTCCGAGCTCGCGTCGTAGCTGCTGTGCATTGGCCTCGCGGACCCGCTGCACGCCAATGCGACGGACTTTGATGGCCTCCCAAGCCTGCTTTGCAGTTCCCTTGACGCCTAGTGAGGCGAGCATCTCGGCAGGCACCACTCGAAGTATCGCGGCGAGCGCCTGTCGATCTATTCGGAAGTCGACGTCGTCATCTTTTTCGGGCTCCACCCGCCGCCCACAGACCTTGCGCCTGCAAATTCACCCGCATTACCAGAGCCCAATCCTGGTAATTTGTGCGGGTAAGGATGGGGTAGACGACGCTACTAGTTGTCGCTTCCCTCACCACTCTCTCCACGACGACCTGGCCGTTGCGCCTGGCAATTGCGGCCGCGGCGAGGCGATGGTGAGCGAGGTGCAAGGCGGCGTGGCGGGGTGCGGGATCTGCCAGCGAGATGTGCCGATGCAGACATCGCTCAAGCAGGAACAAGAACACGGGGCTCTGATACCAACTGTTAGTTTTGATATGCACTGGAGCGAATATGGCAACAGCCAGATGAGCCAAGACCTGGTTTTGGTGCTGCGGAAAGCGGCAGCTTTTCTAATGATTCAATTTAGCTATATAACAGAAGATGTAACAACTAACTCCTAGACTCGTGCTCCCATGATCCAGAGCACAATACCCATGACGCCACTAGCTCCGCGCGAACACAGTGCACGTCAGCTGACACTGCGCACAACTAAAGTCATGCGCCTAACTGAACAAACGGGAAAATAGGAAACTGAAAGGAAACAGACGTTAGACAGCAGCTAGAGTTATTCCTAACAAGAGGAAGATCATGATGCGATGAAGGAGATGGGGGAGAAGACCTCGACGGCGGCGTAGAGGCGAGAGAGTGGGTCGCTGCCGCCGGTGTCATTCCGGTGCTTGTTGGTGTCGTACCTGTCGTACTTCTTGCAGATGGTGTCCACCCGGGTCAGCACATCGATCATGCTCATCTTGCCGTAGTCACAGATACACAATGCCGCAACCGGAAGGGTGTGGTCGGTGGCTCGGTGTGCCGCCGCTGCGGTGGTTAGTTTGTACGACGAGCACGCCGGAGAAGAGGAAGAGAAGGGCATGGAGGAGGAGGCGGCTTGGTCAGGCTGTGAGAATGAGATGGTTAGCAAGTAAGTTAGGCCCCAAACAGCTAGCTGGAAAAGCCAAAAGGCCATATGAACTGTGAGAAGCCAAAAGCGACCAGGGGCAATTTTCGTGGCTTTG